>CM052714.1:47864808-47933323 GCA_028551405.1 Uromys caudimaculatus | reverse complement strand
TGTGTGTGTGTGTGTGTGTGTGTGTGTGTATGTGTGTGTGTGTGTGTGTGTGTGTTTGTGTGTACATGAGTGGATGTACATGTGTGTGCTTGTATGTAGAGAAAGGAAACCACCTTAGGTATATTCCTCAGTTGTTCTCCCTCTGGTTTTGTGAGACAAGATCTCTCACTTTGTCCTGGAATGCACAGGCGCAGCTAGACTAGCTGCCCAGGGAGCCGGGATCCTATGTCTCCTCATCCCCAGCCTTGGGATCACAGGCACACGTTAACATGCCTGCCTTTTTTTACATGGGTGATGAAGATCAAACTCAGGTCCTCATGTTTGCAAGTCAAGAGTTTCACCAATAGCACCGTATCCTCAGTCTCAACAGACCAACGATGCTGTGTCATTAATCTTCAAGGTACCATAAATCAACCTTCCAGAAGAATCATTCCAGATTCCTAAGGGTTTTTCCATAGATGTCAGCCAGAGTCTGCAGACAAGCTCACACAGTCTCTATTGCAGACTCTCTGGGATCACTTCCTGTACTGTATAATACTGAGTCAGTTACCATTGAAAATAGGAACGTAATGGTCAACTTGACCTGGTTACAATCTGGGTAGAGCAAAGGTCAGATTCCTCCACGTAAGAAAGGATTCTGTAAGGAGATAGTCTTTGGCCATGAGCTACACCATGAACAGTCTGGGTGTGCATCCTGCTGAGAGACTCTAGAGACTGGACATGCAAACCTTCCATTAATGTGTGAGCCACTAACACGCCATTGCTTCTGTTTCTCTGGAGATCCTTGAATACTATCAAATCCACAGTGTTACTTAGTTTTCTCCAGCCAGAAGCAGCTTCCGGACTGACCTAGAGAGGTAGGCAGAGTCCATTGTGTTGGCATAGACACAACGGAAGCAGAGGACATCAGGACGACATCTGCTATGGCAAGACATTTTCTGATGGTGATGAAACCGTAGTTTCCTGGTGGCCCTTTTTTGGCAATTCAGCTTTAGGCACAGTTACTGAAGACTCCAGCTTGGTTCTCCAGTCTCCTCTCCCAAGCAGAGATTCTGTGAGTCATTTAATGCCCTGTAATGAATCCTTCTCTCTCAACTAACTGAGCACACTCTGTTTTTTCAAGCAAAGCCTGACCACACAGTTGAGTGGTCACTAAAGCCCCTGAAACTTCTATTGTTAGCTGAGCCCAGGAACGCATCGATCCAACAAAGAATCTTCTATGGTGGCCCGCCCTGTGTGACATTCAGCCGAAGCTCTGAGCAAACAGAAACACCACACCTCTTTCTCCTTTGGTGACACAGTCTAAATGTATCCATCTGGATTTCCTTGGTATTTACCATCCTCTCCATGCCAATAAAGAATAATGCCATCGTTCTGCCACCTTGACAGTAACTCGCTCCAGACAAGAGGAGGAGAATTCTCATACTGGCATCCAAGAAAAAAAATTAGTCAAGCAGCTGGAGAACAGAGGGAACATGAGCCACTCCGAAATGCTCACAGATGTTGCGCGCACACACACACACACACACACACACACACACACACACATCCCCAAAGAATTGTAAATATATTTTCTATATGTGGCTTCGTATTTATAAAGCTATTTAAAACACTCAAGGCTTGATATGTGAAGCAAGGCTGCTAACAGTCACCTCATGTCGTTTAAATAAGCCAATCTTTCTCCCTTTCTGTCCTTGGATAGAGAAGTGGCAATATTTTCAAACACAGAGAAGACAGGGGAAAGAATAGTCTATAAAGGAAAAAGAATTTTAGGAGCCCACAATATAAATTTCTTCCACCATTCCCCACCCCCACAGGGCCATGGTTTATAGCTTACTGCAGAAAGAATGCACGAAATCCCTGTTATCTTTTGGTTGTCACTGGAGGCGAAGCTTCTTCCGGAGGCTTCCGTCTACTCTGTACAATGCATTATGAAGACCAGCAATAACTAAGTGCTGGGGCTGCCTCTGTCTCCTTAGAAAGGAAGGCAATTATACACTGCAGGGCACTTTTCTAAGACACCAAAGGACATTCCTTAGTCTCTTGCACAGGTGTACACCTAGGGACACTCTTCCTTTAGCCGCTGGGAGGAGCTTCCCTGTGTTCCAAATGAGTTTTCCCATGGGTTCCAGGGAAGGCTCTTCCCGGAGAGGTGAGTGTTCCCAAGCAGATTTGGCTGTGTCTCCCCAGGAAAGCTCTTCAGTGTGTTAGCTGCACTGTAGCCGGAGAGACCATCTGGAATCCTAGTACACAACCTCTTCACCCAGTGCAATTTCAGGCCTGCCTAGATGATACCCCTTTCCTCTTTCTTCTCTTCTGTTGCCTTAAATGATATCTGGCTTGGTTATTGCCTCTTTGCACGAGTCTCAATTTCTGAGTCCCAGCTGGTGGGAAGGGATCCCTCTCCTTCCCTCTCCTCCTCAGCCCTAGTTCCTCCATCTTGGGATCTGACGTCTAGTTAGCATTGCTCTTCCCCATCCTGGGATCATATGACCCCTTAGCCCCACCCGTGTCTCCTTCCCAGTGTATGCATGTGCTTCCGGTTTGCATTTGGTCCTGATGATTCTTTGATTAACATCTTTTCTGTCCTTGGATGAATAAACCCTAGAAACATGAACCAGGTATGCTTTTAATCTTTGCTTTACTATTGAAACCCAGAAACGGGTGCCTCAATGATAAACAATAAATATAGTTTTGGTGCAGAAGTGAATTGCTGAATGGATTTTTCAAAAAGAGGAGTATTAAGGAATTGATTATCTTAGGGACAAAGAGGAAAAGGCTGCTGCTTAGTATCTGACAAGAGAGGAGGGGTTTGCACAAAGCCACAAGCAGAGGGCACAGACTAATTTCTGTGTTTTAAACCTGGTATAGACTCTGGAATGAAATGGTAGGAACTGAGCCAGGTTCTCACAAGTGAAATCCGACTCATTTCTAATAACTCCACTGCTGCAGGTAGCTTAGAAACAAACAAAACCTCCACACAGCAATCCTCACCTCAGAGCAAAGGTAACATACAATGGCTATTCTAGTCGGAATCCACTGAGCTGTTTTCTTGACCACTATTCGCCCAATAGAAGTTGAAGAAAGGAAAGCTTAGCACTATTGTGTAGAATTCGTCTGCTTGCAAAGCAACTTTGTGTCAAGGAATGTGTCAATTATAGATAAACTTAAGACTGCTGATTGCGGAGCTGGAGAGATGGCTCAGTGGTTAAGAGCACTGACTGCTCTTCTGAAGGTCCTGAGTTCAAATCCCAGCAACCACATGGTGGCTCACAACCATCTGTAATGAGATCTGATGCCCTCTTCTGGTGTGTCTGAAGACAGCTACAGTGTACTTACATATAATTAATAAATAAATCTTAAAAAACAAACAAACTGCTGATTGCTACTTCAGCCACGTCCTACTATTGTAATGAGTGAAAATTAAGTATGCATATGTATGTGTATGGAAAATTCAACTAATTTTGGTTATATCCTCCCATCTGAAACAAGAATGTCACTGAGGGAGAAACCCTGAAAGCTAGCAGCCTCCCAGTCTTCATCCCTGTATTGAAAGGGATCAGCCTGGCTCTCCCAGGGCAGCGTTTGTCCTTTGCTTCCTTCATACATTTCACTTGAAGAGAAAGTACAAGAAAAATCAGAGCCTGACCATTATGTTCTCAGACTTATTGACACGGAAAGTCAGAGCTAAGTGTGAAGGGAGGATCAGATCCTCTACCCTGTTCCTTTATAAGACTTTTTTCTTTCCTCCTGCTTCTTCTTAATCATAACCTTTGCGAGGGAAGCCTTTGAAGAGATCTCCTCTTTCTCCCCAGGGACTTTCCCCCAGCTTCCCTGGCTACTATGGCTCTCTCTCCCTGTGGCCTGATCAATTTCAGTAAAAATATTTAAAGCATGTGGCATTGTAATTAAGTGGGCCCATTGTATCCACACCAGTCCGCAAGACAACAACACTGTTGTCTGGGGGTCCCTTCCAAGCAGCACGAAGACTGAGTGGAACCAGTCTTAGTTCATCAGGATTTATTTTTTTTTGAAGTGGCTTATTTGGGGGTAAATATGGAGACTGTGGGCTATGGAAATCATGGGTGTCACTAAGATCCAAAGGAAAATTTTCTGAAGCATTTTCTACTGTGATCTCCAGCTGAGTCTTTTAATTTCTGAACAAAGGAGTCCAATTTCTAGCAGCCAAACCCTCAATCAGAATAACTTGTCTTCCTGAAATGGTCAGTTGCCCACCACAGCATCCTGTCTGTCTGTCTGTCTATCTATCTATCTATCTATCTATCTATCTATCTATCTATCTATCTATCCCTACCTCCTTTTCTGCCTGTCATCTGTCTTTTTGTTGTTGTTGCTGTTGATAAAATGACAACCTCAATAGTGTCTCCAGTGACTCCTTGTGCTGGGGAGCTGCACCCACTATTTCAGACCTGCTCCCTGTCACTCCTATGTTCCCACTCCCTTCCCTTTTTATTTTTAAACAATGCTTTAGAGGATCTGAAGAGATGGCCCAGCAGTTAAGAGCACTTGATGCTCTTGTAAACGACCAGAGTTTGGTTCCCAGCACCACATGACCAGTTTACAACTGCCCTGTAACTCCATCTCTAGTGTATCTGATGCATATGTGTGAACTACCAAGCTATGTGTACACACACACACACACACACACACACACACACACACACACACACACAACCTTTTTAGAAGTAAACCATAAGGGAACAATTAAAAAAGAAGAATTTGAGAACAAAATTTAAAAGGTACTCTTAGCCGGTGCAGAAGACCCTGGGGAAGACAGCCCATGTACAAAGGTGCCCCCAAGAAGACGGAAGCAGGGCAACTGGGGAGAATCTGAAGCAAAGGATTCTCTTCCCCCGTGTGGGAGCCACACAGAGATGGGAAGGGTGGGCAGTGCGTTTGCTTGAATTCTTCTCTTCAGTGCATTGGAGTCCCCTTCCTGAGGACCCAGAGAGGAGTCCCTGCCATAGAACTGATGCTAATTAGAGCAGACTAGCATCGGGGTGGTCCGGGTAGAGCTGTCGCCTGCATCTCATCAGCCTGGTGCTGGAGCATGAGAGACTCCCTTCTTGGCCTCATTGGCTTCTCCTGCCCCCACTTCCAGGTTAAGAGCTGGTCATGGGTAACAAAGGCTCTGGCAGGCTTTGGTTCACCAGGTATCTGAGATAACCATCTCCTACATATCTCCATGTGTGCTACATTCGCATTTAATAACACGTGTAAATCTTAAAGGCAACGTTAAAAGTTGCAAACCGAAGAGCGTGAAGAGACGAAGCGAAGGCTGTTCCCATCTGCGATCAGAAGACTCAAAACGGGAAAGGATAGTCCCCTGGTATGCAGGAAGGGACAAAGACAGAGTAGGTAACTGGATGGAAAGGCAATGACTCCAGGCTGAACAGGAGGGTAAAGTGAAGGTCCAAGCCTTTGCCTTTCTCACCAAAGCTGCTGGGACACCGACCAATGCAACACCTGATTCCTGTAAAAGCCAAAATCCTGAGAGCTGAGACCCAAAGAGAGGCCTTGAAGCATTACTACTGGTCACCAAAGGGACAGCAAACATTTCTGAGATTGGCTTTTCTGACTCCCAGAAGGCAGTCTCCCAGAGGAACCCAGTACCTAATTCTTGCTCTCACCCACGGAGGGGGCGGGGAGAGGGGAGTGGCCTAGAGACAGCCAAGTCTTCCTCTCCAAGTGATGGATGGGAGAGAGATTGTAGCTCTAAGGAGTGTCTAGGTGGCACTGACACAATGACAGTTATGGGGAAAGACAAATGATGTCTATCACTTAAAAAAAAAAAAAAATCACTACTCAGTTAAGTCACAAAAGTCACACATTCATTTCTTCCTCCCCGAAAGCTGAATTTTACAACTTGGCACCTGAGACCAGAGACCTCCAGGAACAGCCCTCTCCCCTCCCCCATCTCCCACGCGCTAAGAACGACTTGGCGTTATTACTAGTTTTTAATGGGTAACTTATTTGTAAGGAAATCTTGCCCTCTAGCTTTCAAGTGTCAAAAGTGACTTTAACCCGGAGGAAAAGCCGAGTCAATGGCAGATAAATGGATGGACTTTGCCATCTAGTGGACACTTTTCATAGGACACCTTTCTGTTTCCAAGTGGGTTCCTGTTCGTGTTATAAAACTAATTCTTTGTAGGATTAGTTTTTTTTTTTTTTTCTTTTTCTTTTCCCTTGGTTTCTTTGTGTCATTATTTCTTCCCAGATATTGATTTAAGGTTTATGTTCTTGTTTTTCTAAAGCCTTAATATGTGCCACTAATTTATTCAAGGTCTCTCAAATTTTCTTTTCTTTCTTTTTTCCTCCATTTTTATGTGTTTGGGTATTTTTTCCTGTATGTGTATGCCTTTGTAACATGTGTGTAAAGTGCCCTTGAATGCTATAAGAGGCTGTCGGACCTCTTGGGAGTGTGGTTACAGACAGTTGGGAGCCACCGAATAGGTGCTAGGAATTGGATCCCGGTCCTCTGGAAGAGCAGCCAGTGCTTTTAACCACTGAGCCATCGCTCCAGGCCGACATCTTAAATGTTTTAATGTAGGCATTTAGAACCACAAGCTTTGCTGTCATCACTGCCTTCATTATGTTTTATAGTTTTGAGTATTTTTGCCTTTGCTTTCCATTTAATTCTGGTTGGGTTTTTTGTTTTGTTTTTGGTTTGCTTGTTTTGGGTTGTTTGTTTTCTTGAAGACTTCTTAAGTAACTCATACCTCATTCCATAATGTGTTTAATCTCTCTGAGTTTGTGTTCTCTCTGTGGTCTCTCTTGTGATTGATACTACCTTTATTCCAGTGTAATAAGATAGACTACAGTTTGTTACTTCGATTTTCCTGTATTTGTTGGGTCTTGCTAATACATGGCCGATTTTGGAGAAAGTTGCATGGGCTGCTAAGAAGAATGTGCATTTGTTTAGTGTTTTGGTGTAATGTTCTATAGATGCATACTAGGTCTGTTGATTTATGATGTCTGATGTCATTTACCTCCAGTGTTTCTCTATACTTTGGGCTGAGTGACCTTGTCTATTGGTGAGAATGGTGTATTCCACCCATCTGCTCTCGTCATTAATCTGTGCTTTGCATCTGATAGTGTTTGTTTTGTGAAGTAGAGTGCACCTGAGTTTGGATTTACTCTTCTCTGCCTGTGGACTTTTCATTCATCTGCAGCAAAGCAAGCTTCATTTACATCAAAGATATCCACAGCTTCTCTTCATGAAGGAGGAGGGCTCGGGTACAGCCTGCTGTGATCTATCACCAAACGATTTTTAAATTTTATCTGTTCGCTGTGGAAATTAAAAATGGTCTTCTGGTCATTCCCACTGGTAACATAGGGGGCCAGAGATCACAGGAAGAGCACATACCCTGACACTGATCAGAGTTAATCAAACCATCTCAGAATCTACTGGGGCAGCAGGGACCTGAGTGGACAGTTACTACAGGGGACTGTCAGGTTTCGTCAAGTGCACACATGCTTGCAAACGCAAGCAGCTTAGCCTTGGAAAGACATTATCCTGCCTGCCACTGGTCTGAACCAGCTTTTCTTAACCATGGAGCACATGGTATTAGTTATCTTTTTTTGTTGAGTTAAGTAACAGATGAAATATATTCCCTGTCATGAACTATGTGTGGAGTTGAAAAAAATAACTTAGATGGGAACTGATATTGTTTGAATATTTGTGTCCTCTGAAACTAGGGTTGGGGTTTAATTGCCATTGAAATAGCATGAGGAGCCGAAGCCTTAAGGAAATCATTTATGGTCTGTTGAATGTTTGCCTAGAATGCAAGTCCTGGCTTCTTGTATCCCTTATGCCATGTTAACAACACAGCAGCAACTAAAGCTCAGAGGTCATAAATGGATTGGTGCTGTTGTTTCTGAGAGCAGGGCATTATCTACCTCTTTGTGATAAGGCCTTGAAATGAATTAGCCTGCCTTGCCACTCTTCCGCCACAGATGAAACAGTCCAAAGGCCTTACCAGATGTGGCCCCTCAGTTTTGGGCTTTTCAGACTCTAGAACCATGAGCTAAACAATCTCAGTGCATTAAAAATGATTCTAAGCTACTGATGGTCAGTGAGGATGAGCAAACCCACTGGCCAGCAGCCTCGCTCACAATCTAAAGGACAGCCACCGCTGGGGGAGGGGGGGCAGACTCTGACAGCTGGGTCATAGAAATATGGGATGCAGCTTCAAAAAGCAGAATAGCGCTGGCCAGTGTCAGGTACTTGGTGAGTTTCACTGAAAGAGAAAGAAATTCATGAATGAACACAGAGATTTGTTTTTTGGGTGTTTTTTTTTTTTCGGTTTTTCGAAACAGGGTTTCTCTGTATAGCCCTGGCTGTCCTGGAACTCACTCTGTAGACCAGGCTGGCCTTGAACTCAGAAATCCGCCTGCCTCTGTCTCCCAAGTGCTGGGATTAAAGCCCGGCAGGGGTTTGTTAAGAAGGACCATTCATTAGATGTGTTAAGGATGCTGTGTAAGGCGGTGCTGGAGGTCCTACTCAACAGAAGTGATTTCATTACTCATCACTCTGATCTTTACAGACCATTCTGAATGGAGGCCCTTCTGGATATAGAGGAAGGTCAGAGTTCACAGCTCTGGGTGGGTTGGTGCTCACGGGAGACTGCTGCTGGGCATTCTTCATCCTCTCCACAGACACCATGTGGCACAGGGCACCGAATGTGGTAGATGTTCTGTTCGGGAGGAGAGGACAGAGCTGTCTGCTGCCCATGAGCCCAGAAGGTCACCTGAATTCATGGCATCTCTTCCCAATGATCCTCAATGGGGATTCCAGCCAAACTCCCTTGGAACAAGGGCTAGGGACAAGGTTGTAAAAGAATGGATCTGTATACGAAGATGTAGCTCTGCGTCCTGTCAAGGTGTGTACACAAACCACCAAAGCCTTGTTTCTCAAGAACAGGGCGCACAGCGCCTAGAGGCTAGAACTTCTCACCTCCCATAGTCTCGATTTCTGAGAAAAGGGAAACTAGGTCATAGGGCAGAGGCATGAAAGGACCACCTCAAAACAGCATATGGCGTTTTATGCGGCAGTGAGTACCACAGACATGTTTTCCAGGAAGGCCCACCAGCGTCTACCATTGATCGTTTAGGAAGGACACGCATTTCCCTTTGGCCCTGGTCCTCCCTCCAAGCTAAGGAAGTGAGTCTGACAGTGACTGTCCTAAGCTCTTCCTGGATTGTGAACTGTCTAGGGATGTAGTTACTGGTGTTTGTTGCAAACTGATGGAACTCCTTCGACAACCTGTGGAATGACTCAACGCTGTGTTCTGCAAGAAGAGATCTGCGTGCTCAGATTAAAGCCGACCCTTCCACTGAAGATCTGTTCCCAAGATTTAGCCCAGCAGGACTTCCTTCTTGCCTTGCGATCTTTCTTCTGAAGTTCATCTCCAGGGATAGTCTTAACCTTGCTGTAAGCCCAGGAGCCAAGCAGGAATGTGTGGCAAAGCAGCAGAGGGAGGGGATGGTCCTCTGTCTGGAATGCAGCTCTCCTGATTATCCAGAGAGATGCCTCATTTAGAAGTCACTGCCGCTGGGCCACCAAGATGGTTCAGTGGTTATGGGTGCTGGACACGGAGTCTAATCTTCCTTGGCACCCGTGTAGTGGAAGGAGAGAACACTCTGCTGAGAGCTGTGCCTGTGACCTCCACATGCATGCATCTCCCATACTCCCACTAAATAAATAAATAAGTAAATAAATAAATAAATAAATGTTAAAAAATAACCTCCACCCTTTTCTGTCATAATTCTCATGATGAACTTCATAGGTCATGAAAATTGGCCCAACAAGTTATACTATTCCTAACAATGACTTAGTTCACAATATACAAATAACTATATATATATTTTGAGATAGGGTTTCTCTGTGTAGCCCTGGCTGTCCTAGAACTCTCTCTGTAGACCAGACTGGCCTCGAACTCACAGAGATCCACCTGCTCAGATTAAAGGCATGTGCCATCATGTGTGGCCAGATAGGGTTTTTTTGGTTTTTTGTTTGTTTGTTTTGGGTTTTTTGTTTGTTTGTTTGTTTGTTTGTTTGTTTGTTTGAGACAGGGTTTCTCTGTGTAGCCCTGGCTGTCCTGGAACTCACTCTGTAGACCAGGCTGGCCTCGAATTCAGAAATCTACCTGCCTCTGCCTCCCAAGTGCTGGGATTAAAGGCGTGTGCCACCACTGCCTGGCCAGATAGTTATTTTTTATCTGCACAAATCTTGGGTGTGTGCCATCATTTTAGAGATATTCCCTCTCTCTGCACCTTGGCAAAGGAAACAGGTCTGAGGTGGAAGGATCTAGAATTGGAATCTAGTCTTCAGGACACCGCAACTCAATTCCCCACATTAGACCTCTGTCTGCATCTCCTCTTGCCTTGCTCCACCCATTCACCATACAGCCACCAGGGGCCCGTTCAGAACTTTGAATGTGATCTACTTGAAGATGTGCCAGGCACTATTCTATGAGAACACCACCGCCACCACCACCACCACCACCATTCTACCTTTTCGTTATTTTTTCTCCATGCGTGAAGTCATGGCATTGTCTGCGCACACTGCATAGAACAAGGTGGATACTAAACTAAATTTCAAAGATGCCCCAAACCCTGGGAATGATAAAACGTTATAATAGAGTCAGAGAATTTGGAACAATGCAGTGACTTTGTTTATTTTTCTTTCTGAGGCAGGGTCTCATGCATCACAAGCTGGCCTCAAACTCACCATGGAGATAACGATGACCTTGAGCTTCAACTCCTGCCTTCACCTCCCAAGTGTTGAGAGTACAGAACTACGTCATCACACCCAGTTTGTGCGGTACTAGGAATCTCACTCAGGGTAGACAAGCACTCTACCAACTGACCTATGTGCCCAACACCAAGAGATTGATTTTTATAGCGCCTTGAATATATTTGTTTACACATAGTAAGAATGACCTGTGCTAACCTTCAAGACAACCTCAGAAACATGTTGCTAGTGCACTCACTGTTTTGGAGAAAGACATCCTCTTAGAGAGTTTGCATAGTTTGCTCCAGCCCCTAGAGGTGGTGATGTGCTTTTGAGGCTGACCCAAGTGCTAATACCATTTCTTCCCACATGTTCTCAAGAGCGGAGACAAAACAAAATTACAATCTGTTGAAAAGGAAAAAAAACTTAGATCTACAGGTAGAGGAAGAGAAAGCAGAGGTCACTGCCTGCAGATCTAATTTGTAGCAAGGGGAAAGCTGAGCAAGGCTTCACCTCCACTTGATTGGGATACATTCCAGGGCTGTGGATGACCCCTGGAAGTTTATTAAGTATTGCTGCTTCCTGACCTGACAGCAGGTCAGCTCTCCCTGCTCTGACCCTGGCAAACAACAGGCTGCTATCCGGATGGTGATATAGTAATTGAGTGGGTAAGATGACAAATAATGGAGCAAGAAGTTAATGATGTGTCGCCTTGTTAAGCTGGGCCTGCCATGCCTCATTAGATTTAAAAGAGTTATCTGAGACAGGATAATTATCAGAGACAGTAAAACTGTTGTATTAAAAGATTTTTAAAAATGCAAGTATCAAAGAGAAATAATTAAATGCTTAATTGGGCATCCGCTGAGATGCGTGGTCCAGAAGTTAGGCTTATGAGTCTGGGTCCTGGGAGCTTATAGCCTCCAGCTGGGTGGGTCCTCTTAAATATTAGTTGTTTTGGACCAAGCCCATGTGTGTGCATGCATGCCTACTTGTTTGTGGAAGCCAATGTCCACCTTATTTTTTAAAGACAGGTCTCTTACTGAGCCAGGAGCTTACCCTTTTTGCCTGACTGGTTGGCTAGCAAGCTCCAGGGATCCTCCTGTCTCTGCCTCTGCTACACTGGGATTGCAGACAAGCACACACTGTTGCACCAAGTAGTTACGTAGTAAGCTCCAAATTCAGTTCTGCATGGTTGAGTAGCAAGCTCTTTGCCTGTGGAGCCATCTCCCCAGCTCTTAGAGTAAGCAGATACACTGGGGTGCACTTAAATGAAATGTATTCATCCAGATGGGGCTATGTAAGTGGTGATGTCTAAATGTTGTATATAGCCGGGCAGTGGTGGTGCACGCCTTTAATCCCAGCACTTGGGAGGCAGAGGCAGGTGGGTTTCTGAGTTCGAGGCCAGCCTGGTCTACAGAGTGAGTTCCAGGACAGCCAGGGCTACACAGAGAAACCCTGTCTCGAAAAACCAAAAAAAGAAAAAAAAAAGTTGTATATACTGAGACCAAAGGGAGGAGATACACTTGAAAAAGCACCAAGGCTATCCTGCATCATCTCTGTTGATGGACACTCCAGTTGTGCTACCTCATGTACCTACTGACGACTTCCTGAGTTATGGAGGAGTCTTCTCATTTCGTAGGAGTAGACTGCCAAGGCATGAGAAGCCAAAATACCAACTTGGGATGGCTCTATCAAACCCTGGTCAGACCAGGCAGCTGAGATCTATGAGAGGTTACCAGTTAGTGTAGGAAGGAAGTCTCACCTAAGTGCTATCAGGAGAGCCCACACAGATGACCTTGACAGTTTTTAAAATGTATACATCCTTAGCTCACAGTCTAGGATTCACTTTGGGTCTATTTAAAAAATATCTCTGTGTGTGTTTGTGTGTTTATATGTGGCTTTTGTTTATATATGTGTTTTGGGGTTAACAAATATAGAAAGGGGATCATGATAACGGGGGAAGGAGGAGATGGTAAGTGAAGTGGAAAATGGGGCCATGGGCTATGTAGAACTGGGAAGCAAAAGTTGGGCCAAACTAGGAGCAAAAAAGGAATTTCTGCCAGGTAAGACAGTGGGGGGAGGGGGATGACTGAGAACAAGGTATACACATGTATTATATCGTGATGAAACTCACTGCTTTGTATATTGACCCAACAATTAATTTAAAATATTTCAAATGAAGTTATTGACTAACGCAGTTCAATTAAGCATAGCTGATTTTATGGGCAGTGCAAAAGAGGAGGGCTTACAGGTTTATTCTGTAGGTTACAATATTTCATGGTCTTTGAATTTTCTCAGTTTCTGCCAACCTTTCCTGTAGGAGGCGACATCATATGCACGCCACCTTAGCCCAAATTCAAAACTGGGAGCAGAAAAAAAAAATTCACTAGTTACCACCCAAGCTAACTGACAAACGCAACGCAGCAAGGCCAATTTATTGTGGCCAGAGGTTTGAGGACTCTGAAGAGGAAGGCAGGGGAGAGCCGCTCCCCCTGTGGCAGTGAGCCTGGGAGTTGGTCACAAGATGGTGGTTGAGAAGCAGTGTGTGGCTGGAGCCAGAGGTGACATCACCTCTGGGGATCCACGCGCTGGGGGTGTATAGCGCCCTCTACGGACAACTCGGCAAACTGAGAATGAAGTCATCGAAACAAGGGCCCCTGGACATTTCTGTCTCAGACCGCAGAGGAAAAGGGAGAAAAACAAGAGTGTGGAAATCTCTATAAAGGGCAGGAAAGAGTGTTTTCGCTTACTTTCTTAAAAGAAAGAAAAAAGTTCCTTTAACAGATAATTATAAAAGAAGTGGGTGGCGGCTCCGCACATTCACGTGTAAACTCATTATACTCGGGACTAATAGACGGTTAATAGCTTATTAACGTCCATCGGATGGGTTGAGAAGTGGTTAATAAGAAAGCTCACTGGTTAAAGTTCTGATTTGCGTTTAGGAAATTCAGGGTATTTTTTTAAAGCCCACTGATAACAACTCTGAAACTTAGTGCAGTTTAGTTAAGATGATTGAGTGGGCTGGCCACTGGTGGGTGGCTCATGCTTTTAGCACTCGGGAGGCAGAGGCAGGCAGATCTCTGAGATCAGGGATAGCCTGGTCTACAGAGAGAGTTCCAGGACAGCCAGGGCTACAAAGAGAACCCGTCTCAAAAGTAAAAAAACAACCAAACAAATAAAACCCAAAACATGGTAGGGTGAAAACTACTGGTCCTTAATGAGTCAAGTCCTACTTGGGGCAATATTTTTATTCATGGTTTCCTTTAAAAATAGGATCTCTTCATATTTCTGAGAAAAAAAAAAAACCCTGAAGTTTCTGCCCAGGTAAAAATATTATATGTATTGATATACACGTGGAATCGTTTGTAACTCTATTCAAAGGACTCAAAATCTGTTTTAGGCCATTTGTGAAGGAAAGTATGCTCCCTTGGTGGAGTCTATAAACACCAGGTTAAGAAGCATTCGTCTAGAAGTACCCCAGAAGGAGGTTGCAAAGGATTCTATATTTTACTATGCTTAAAATTCACCAGCAATCTAGCACGAATAAGGCAAGGTGAGGTTTTGTTAAAAGCAAATGAAATGAAATGTCCTTGTCCCAGGACCTGACTGCTGAATTTTCATCTTTGAGTGAATGAAAATCATTTCAGTTTTGAGTAAGAATCGATGCGTGGCATGTCTGTCTCATAGAAAGAGACTGGGGCGCACACTTAACAAGTCACCCTTAGCTTGAGAAATAAAAAGCTTGGAAACCTAGAAGCGCTTTTGTTAAAAAACGGACCATCAGGAAAACGACCCCCCTCTCTCTGTCTCTTCAATCAGGGAAACAAGTAAGGAAGGGTACTGCTTACCTGAAGTCAAACAACCCCTAGAGCTGTGTTTATTAGTCAGCCCCACGCAGCTCTCCCATGGCCACTCAGCACACACCCACTCTTCATCCTTTCAAACTGCGTGTATGGTCTGAGTTGGAAATGGCCTCCACCGGCTCCCGAGTTCGAATACTCGGTTCTCAGCTTGTAATGTCTACTTCAGAGGCTATGGAATCTTTAAAGATGGGCCCGCACGACAGACAGACGTGGATTGCTGGGGAATGGAGCTGTGGGTTGGGTTATCGCCTAGTGCTGGTTCAGCCCAGGTCTCTTCCTGGACTGCAGTAAGGAAGCAACCTCACACTCCTTCTTGCCTCCACAGGCGCAAGTCGGTCCTGCTTCCGAGCCTTCCCTCCCATGATTGACGATGCCCTAAAACTGGGGCCAAGATAAATCCCTGTCTCCTCCGGTTGCTTTTGTCAAGTGGTGTCACACCAATGACATACTAACACAACACACACATTTGGTAGTGTGTGTGGGGGGGTATTTTACATCGTTATAAATACATATCACAAACTATGAGTGGCTTTTAACATGTGCCATTTTTTTCAGTGACAGAAGGAAACAGAACACCCCCAAACCCCTATATATTTTACTTCAATTTTGACATTTTTTTCTTTTTCTTTTTTTCCCTCACTCAGATTGCGTTCCCTCCCTCTCACCCTCCCGAAGGAGAGAAGAACGATCTTCAATGGCAAGAGGCAGCCGCACCTAGAGCCGGCTTCACGCTCAGGACGGGGTGCTCCAGCCCCTCCTCCTGGTTTTTGGGTGCTCTACATAGTCAGAGAATTTTCTCTAGTAACGAACTATAGAAATGATTCCTGAAAGGATAGTCTTCAATCTTGACATTTAACAATGACAGTGATATGAAATTGCCTGCTCAAGTCCTGTTTACTTAATATTTAAACTAGAATAATATTTAAACTAGGTGACCCAACTTTTTACTATTTCATTACACACTGGACCAGGTTCAGAACCGTGGTAGAACGAGGAGCTTTACAGCTATCAAATGTCTATTTATTTGTGCCACAATCTCCCCATACACTGAAGTTAGGACCCAGACAATGACACAGCAAAAGTGCTGCTGCTGCTTCCTGGGCAACAGTTGCAGTGTTCATTGTGGAAGTCACTCAGCTGGCTTTCTTAGACACCAATGTCCTTATAATGGTGGCAGTCTGGCTTACTAAGACCAGAAAAACGTTGAGAAGCCCCAGGAAACATTGTGTGAAAGCAACTATTCTAGGTTGGAATCTCTGTCTCTCCATATCAGGTGGAGAATCAACACTTGTGAGAATCCAGCCAGAAGGTGGGGGTGTAAGCTTTCGGTGCTGAGGAGGGAGAATGCACGGTACCCTCACAACCCAGCGTCCTTACTACAACCCGAGATCTCCAGACTGGAGTCTAAGAATTTCCTTTGCTTTACATGTTTGGTACTGCAGCAGACTTCAATGTGCTGACTTTTCAAACCTGTTCCTGAGCTGTCAATGAGACACTGCAAGGCCTCAGCTGAGGGAAGTGGCCTTGTTGCCCTCTGTAGAAACTGACCCTGCTGCCCTCACCCTCAGGGCCACATACTTGCAGTCCAGAGTCAAGCTCCCAGGAAGGGCAAAGAGCATCACTGTGATAGAAGCTAGGTGGAGCTGTCATTGGCTCAAGGACTGCTTTTAAATCCCCAGCGCTGTGTGTCCTTTGTCTTGACTGGCTTTATGCTTAGCATTGAAAGGAAATGAGTTGAGGGGAGAGTCACTGTCCCCACCAGCTCCCCAGAGACACCAATATTGACTAAGACTAAAACAGCAAACAGTATCAGATAACCTACTAAAATAAAGCAGGGAAAGTCATTATGCTTTTCCCTTATTGATCCCGTTCTCGGCTACACGAGGGGAAAAAAATAAACACGACGTACATTGTTGAAGCTGGAACTCTCTAAGGCCAAACAACATGTTGTTCAAAAGCAATACATTCATCAGCACATGGGAAACAAGCCATTACACGGGGCTGGGCCCCTGTTGAATCGCGAAGTGGTGTGCTTAACACCCCATGGACAATGCTGAGCTGGGCCACAACAGAGGCATAGGAAAAGCACATTTAAGAAATTATCGAGCAGGCCCCTTCTGAATGGATTAAGTAGCTGCTTTTGTTGTTTGACCTTGGGTAAGTTCTGGTACATCTTTATAACAGAAACATCTTTAAATAGATCCTGAGAATACAGTCCTTACTAGTCCTTACTAGCATGAAGTTCACGAAATATTGGCCAGTCGATGAATGGAATCTGTTAGGTAACATTCGGTGCTGATGTTTTTAACTCTGGTTATTCTGCAGATTGATAGATCGCTACTGTGTAGAAGGAAAGCGTCAGGGTGGAGATATGGCTCAGTTAGCAGGACTCTTAGCTACATTTCATTGACTCCTGGTTTGGGAGGTTTGATCCGGGAGGCCCTTGCTCGTCTTTGATTTTCATTCACGTATTGTCAACAAGTGTTTATGTCTGTTCTTCCTGTCGGCCAGGTGCTGTGTAAGACCGTGGCATGAAGGAGAACAGAAAAATTAGGGAAGATCTCTTTAGTCTGTTGTAGAAACCACTGCTTGCCAGCATCTCAGCCTTTCTTCATGTAGTGACAGGGTCAGGCAGTACCTGTGGCTGCCCAGCACGCGGGATGATCTAGCCCCCTCGTGACTGTGTCTCACAACTGAAATGCAGGCAAACACAACTCAAAATTCTGATCTAGATTATGACCGTAAAATATTTCATGGGTCTGATCAGGATCAGATGAAAACAAATGAAAATTAAATTATCCATTTTAATTTTGTTTCAGTCTATTTAATGGAATAATGGAATTACAAGATTTCCTCTTCTACTTAATATTCTGTGATCCAATTTGTAAAATGAGAAGTGAGAAGAGGGAAAATATGATTTTAGTTTTAGTTCAATGTCATTATTACTAATTTCTTCACAGTTCTGTTTCCAAACCATTTAAAAACAATAGTAGCTCAAGTTTAGAGTACTGCACTGGTCATTTTCCTTGTGCTGTGACAGAAACTAAGGAAGGGAGGGAGGGAGGGAGGGAGGGAGGGAGGGAGGGAGGGAGGGAGGGAAGGAAAGGCTTCTCCTAGCTCTAGGGTGCCGCCCTGGGAGGTTATGGCGCAGGCGCACAGGGCAGCTGGTCACATGGCTCTAGTTAAGGAAGGGCGGGCTTCTCTCAGCTCATAGCTCCAGGGCACGGTCCCTTAGAGCTTATGGCGGAGGAACGCTGGGCAGCTGGTCATGTGGCGTCCACCGTAGGGCATCTGGAGACAAAGCAGTTGCTTAACAGTCTTTTTTACCTTTTTGCACTAAGAGCCCAGCTTGAGCAATGTTAGGGTGTGTCTTTTCCGGCTCAATCACCCCAGTCTAGAAAATTCCTCGCATTGTATCCATAGATTTTTCTCCACATGACTCTAAATTCCAACAAATCGACAATAAAGATTAACGGGCATTATGAACATGAAAATACCAAAATCTAAAACCTGAATTAACATATCTATTAAACCGTGTTCAATTTCCTGTTGCTAATTCTCACTTGAATTTTCTTAGACTTTATTTATTTATTTATTTATTTATTTATTTATTTATTTACTGTCTTCTTTTTAACTACAGAATAAAATGTCTATTAACTTCTTTGTCATTTTTTTCTAGGTTATTTATTTCTTCTGAGTAACGACGATAGCTGTATCCAGAGAAAACTAACCCAAAAACTCCTTATCCCTCATTCTTGTTTTGCTGGTTCCTAGGCAGGCGTCTTGACTCTGAGGTACTGATGAAGTTGATGACCTTATTTGGCCATAGTGAGGTGTGGGGGCTGGAGGAGGAGAGAAAGGGATGACTCAGATGACCCTTCTGGGAAGGGGGGTGGCCTTTTCCTTGGGTTTTGATAATACCTATGGCTGCTGTATGGGGGAAGAAGCAGGGACAAGAAGTCTTGGTCAAACTGTTTTCTGCTTATTCCTATTTCCGGTCTGGTTCTACTGGGTTCTGCTGGCTCTGGGGACATCAGTTTTGCTTGAGGGGACAAACTGGCTTCATTGTGATGCAATGAACTGCCTGCAAGGCTTGCTGAGAGAGTTGAGGAGAGGTAACCTAGAGACAAAAGCTGACCAGAGGAGCACACCTCCAGTGCCTCCCCCAGGAAGAGCAGAGGACAATTTGGAAGGACTTCTGGACATTCTCTTCTATAGACCACACCCTTAAAGCCTCTGTTATCCTGTTTTACTGTTGCAGAATCTGAGGAACTGAGAATGGTGCTGGGCTTTGTAGAAATGCAGGGTCCATCAGAGGCTTGAGAGGCCATGTCAAGGGTAGGTTATGGGTCAGCTCTGCCAATAAAGAATGGCCACCAAGGGCTGGAAGAGAGTTCTGAGGATACTGAAGCTCCCGGGGAAGCTTTATGATGAGTTGTGAAGGCTATCTCAGGAGACAAAGTGAGGGTGGATCTCACTTTGGCACTGAAGGGTCAGCAAGAGTCTTCACCCCCACTCCCAGGGATCCAGACGTCCAGAATACATGGACGGTGTACATTTAAAGACAGTCTAAGAGGCAGGAGGAAAAGATCTGCCTCAGGGCAGCTTTGCAAACACTGAACAGTACAGGGTTGCCTCACTGGTGAGAGTACATACAGCTCTTGAGGACCAGAATTCAGTTCCTAGCATCATCTTGAAGTGGTTCACAAGTTCGGGTAACTCCAGCCAGGCGATCTGCCACCCTCTTTTGGCCTCCATATGTACTCATGAACGTGCGCGCGCGCGCGCGCACACACACACACACACACACACACACACACACACACATTTAAAATAGAAAATAAGCCTGTGTTTGTACATCTTCTGGGAGGCGGTTCAAACCATTTTCTCTCATTGGTTAACTGCCTGACTTCATTTTTCCTTCTCTCTGGGGTCCTAAAAGTCCCTTCGTGGCCACTGAATAGCCAGGTAAAACACCCAGAGAAAACATCCCTCGGCCCTTTGAATTAGATGGAGAAGCACTAGGACCCAGCGGAGTGAGAGCCCATACCACAAGGCGTTTACTTTCAAGAGAACATTCCAGCTATGACTTACAATGTCCAAGCAGCCAACTCAGCCTTAAGTTTCAGTAGGTGACAGTTCAAGAAGGGACTCAACAGAAAGTTTCTATGGGGCAACCCACCCTTCTATCCCCAAACACACTGTCCACACCCAATCCCTGTTTTAAAATTATATTTTGAGAGGCCAGCCTGGTCTACAGAGTGAATTCCAGGACAGCCAGGGCTATACAGAGAAACCCTGTTTCGAAAAACAAAACAAGCAAACAAACAAAAAATTATATTTTGAAGATGGGGTTGCTCAGTCCGGCCTCTAAACTCACAATCCTCCGACTACACTCAGCCTCCTGAGTATCTGTGACTCCCAGCCAGTACTACCACGTGATGTGTTTATAAAAAGACAAAGAGAGAAAGAGTATGTTCTACTGGGGTGTGGTGAGGTATGGGGGAAGGGTCAGCGGGCCCATGCCAAGGCATCCCTTCCCCGAGGGACCAACCACACGACATAGAATAGTTTATTCAGGGCTTGGGGAAGGGAGTTAAGAGGGTAGTAGAGGCAGAGAAGGAGAGAGAGAAGTAGAGGCTGGCCATGAGCATGTGGAGAGAGGGGGAAGGGAGGGGAGAAGGGCGAGGGGACAGCCGGAGCAAGAAGGGAAGATACCTGGAGAACTGGAGCAAGAGAGAGAGGAGGGGACAAGCAGCCCTTTTTATAGTGGGCCACTGGCTGTTGCCACGTAACTGTGGGGCGGAGCATACGAAGCTATTGTCAGGTAACTGTGGGGTGGAGTTTAAACAGAATGCTAACACCACGCCCAATTTCTGGCCTTGTCTTCCACTGCTGATTTGTCCTGGCTTCTGGTCTGCTACAAATCCATCTTTACTTCCTCCTTTCTGAAGAATGAACAGGAGTGAGTTATTTCTAACCATCTAATCAGCTCATTCCTTTTGAGCTGTTGGGACAAAGTTATTCCTAATCTTGAAAGTATCCGGGGTTCTATCGAACCAGTCACCTGCTCCCTCCTCAGCTCCCTCAGGACAACAAAAGTTACTCCTTGATGTCTCCTTCCAAGAGTCAGCACAGACAAACTCAGTCATCACGAGGAGCACAGCATTGACGGAGCCTGTGGCTTTCAGTCCTATTTTTTAAAAATGCCAGAGTTTCTTCACGACTCGGGAAATAATATTACAAATCTAGAAAAAGCACAAGACTAAGAACAAGAGATACAAATGCTCTGGACAACAAAGGCAATCAAGTCCATTCATTTCAGCCTAACTAAGGGCACTCACCTCCAAAAGGAAGTCACGACCCCCAATTTGAGACTGACTGGAGGACCGTACCCCCCCCCCCCCCAAGTCCCATGTAGAAAAACCTCCCGGCAATGTCCCCAAACCACCTGGTGAATTCAAGTCCTTGATGAGAAGTCAGCTTCTAAATGACACCTTCCTCTGCTGGACCCCACCCTGTCCATCCTTCATCACCACCTCCCTTGAATGCACGGGAACGATGCCACCCATCCATCTTTAACCCCCCTCCCAGCTTACCCTCATGCTCCCACCAACCCGACCCCCACTCCTACCCCCACCCCAGTCTTGAAAAAAAAAAAACAACCAAAACATAACCGGTAATTTCCTTATCATTTGGGGACCTGTTAGCAAATAGCCCAAGACTCATCCTGAATCTGTTAAAGCAACAAGGTGCCCCCTCCAGGCAAGGATGGCAAATGGAAGCTCTCTTATTTGCATATTACTGCTCCAGATGGCTTAGAAACGGCAGTTTGTGAGTAGCCTCAGGGTAGTCTGATGGTGTCCTCTGGTTACAGGCTTAGAGTGGGGTCGTAGAAGCTTTTGCTTTTCTGCTTGGGGGTCAGGAACGGAACAGCCTTGGGTTTACTGAAGGCACAGAAGTGAGATGGGGATTTTTTTTCTGGGAGCACCCAGACCTGTTCTCAGGGAACTGGGACACAGATTTGAAAAGGTTTTTGGGATGCCTTTTGCTAGCTTGCTCACATACTCAGCTAAGTAACAAGTTCTCAAGTCAGAGGTCAGTCCTAGAGATGGTTTTTATCCCATGACACCATGGAACCCCGAAGAAGGCTGCTTAGGCAAATTCTAAACTCTAGACAGATCTGGGACTCCGTGATAAGGGATATTGCCATGTGCTGTGTTACAAATCTTAAACACATTTTCCGATTGATGTCTAAGCTAAACATTCTGTGTTGGGGATGTGTGCGCAGCAAAACCAGGCATCATTACTTCCGGTGTTCTTTCAAATCAAGGAATGACAGAACCGCTCCACCTACAGGGCAAGTACTAGAGTAAATTACAGCAAGCACAGCATATGAGAAGCAGTAAAAAGCACAGGAAACTGAAACATGATATTAAAGGGGGGGGACAATAAGAGTCTAGAATACAAAGCATAAATCTGACCATTGTTGGCAAAAACAAACAAACAAACAAACAAACACACGAACAAGGACAAACCTCCCAATGTCCCGTCAGCTGTGGGTTTTGGCACCTATAAGGCAGTTATATTCTGAATTTTCTGTGATAAGTTATAATTGGAAGGCTATGTTTAAGCTCATTCTGATTATATTGCCATTAGTTATTTCATTCAGAATTTTAATTTGTGAAACTTTACTTTCCATTATAAAAAATACCTCTGCATACTGTAAATTATTGTTTTTCCCTCAAGGGTTATACTGCAGTCTAGCCAGACATCAAAGGATATAGATGTTTACGGGCTTGAATTATCCTCTATCTTATGACATGTGGGTTTGAGTCATTGGTGTGACTGATGGCCAAGGAACTTTGTGTAACTTCTAAAGAAAAAAGTGTTGGTGGCTTCTTGCTTGTGATGTAGATTGTTTACATTTTAATGTTACTGAGGTACAAACAGCCTGTGCTTCTGGTCTGGTGGTTCTTACATAATTATGCAGCCAAAATAAGTTTCTAAATTCACCTCAAAGAATACCGTGAAATGAAACAGAAAATCCAGTTATAATTCTAGCGCCGTTGCTTCTGGTTGGTGACTCTTCTCCGTGGTATTAATCTTTACCGAACCTCCGTTTCATTTTTTGTTCAAAGAACACTAATATTGGTATCAATGAGTGTTTAAAGGTCAAATGGTGTATGTGGCATGGGTCAAAAACATTTATCCGGCATTTTTACCTGCTTGCTTGTTGTTGAAGAACTGAAAATTGAACCTAGGGCTTTTTACATGCCAGCTACGTACTCTACCTGACCTATCCAGTCTGTTTTGCTATTACATTTATTTACTTATTTTGGGTGTGTGTATATTCCTCCATGCAGTTTGTATATGGAGGTCAGAGGACAAATTGAGGGGGTCAGTTCTCTCCTTCTCCCATGCAGTCCAAAGGTGTCAGGTGTGGCAGCACGCATCTTTACTTCGCTGAGCTGTCTGGTAGTGCACTGCAGTGTAGAGGCCAGAATCGGACATGGAGTCCCCTAGAACGGGAGTTTTAGATGATTGTGAGCTGCCCTGTTTCTGCTGAACACTGAACCCAGGGCTTTTGCAAGAGCAGCCAGTGCCATCTCATCAATTCAATTCTTTTTTTTAAAAAGCTGCAGGCTGAGGTGGGGGGGGGGGCTGGAGAGATGGCTCAGAGGTTAAGAGCACTAACTGCTCTTCCAGAGGTCCTTCCTGAGTTCAATTTCCAGCAACCACATGGTGGCTCACAGTCATCTATAATGGGATCTGATGCCCTCTTCTGGTGTGTCTGAAGACAGCTACAGTGTACTCATATAAATGAATGAATGAATAAATAAATAAATAAATAAATAAATAAATAAATAAATAAATAATAGGCTGCAGGTTAGAGATGGCTCCAGAATATTGTTAAGAGCTATGGCTGCTCTTTCCAAGGATCAGGGTTCAATTCCCATCTCTCTCTCTCTCTCTCTCTCTCTCTCTCTCTCTCTCTCTCTCTCTCTCACACACACACACACACACACAAACACACACACACACACACACACACACACACACACACACACACACACACGGTGGCTCGCAACCATCTGTAACTCTAATTTCAAGGAATCTGACATTCTTTCTGGCCTCTGAGGGCACCAGGGACATGCATGGTTCACAGACATACACTAAGGCAAAATACTCATACACATAGAATGAAATTGAACTAAAATTAAAATTGAGAAACCCACTAATTCAAACCAGTGCTGCTTATTTATGCACATATAAGCACATATAAGCCAGCCAAACTTCCAGGATATGTGAGGAGATACTCAGAGTACCCCAGTCCTAACCATCATTAAAGTTTTTATAAAGCCCCTAAAGAAAGACCCTAAAGAATTGATAGCATGTGACTTCCATTTTGAGCAAAGGTTACAAGGCCAATGGGAAACTTGTGTTTAGAACCAACTCGAGCACAAGAAAATAGCTGAATTTTACTAGCACCCTAGGCAAAAATGATTCCTTCTAGAAGGTTTCAAAAAGCATCAGGCAAGAGAGAAGGTCAGAGGATGCATATGGCCTTCCTCATGAGGACCATGGGAGCTAGTGGGAGAGTAAAATTCAGAGAGTAAAAGTTGTCCTTTCTCTTCATGTGACGTACAAACTCACTGCAAACAGTGAACCGATGACATTCACCTTGAGTTAGAAGGCAACAGGGACTAGATCTCTTGGGTAGAAGGCAACAGAGACTAGATCTCTTGGGTAGTTGAAACTGGGCTTGGTGACAGGCAGCAGAAAACTACAAAGTAACAGCTGTGAAAGCAAGGTAAATGTTTGCTTCCCGGTAACCATCCTTGGCTGCTGGGTAGCTCAAGCAGGAAGGTGACACTGGCAGACTGAGACTGGCAACGCAAATGTGGATTTTGTGTCCAAGGTCACCTCATAGTCCAAAACAGCTGCTGGGGCTCTAGACATCACATTTTAAAGAAAGTAAAGAAAAAGAAACAAAAACAAAAACCACAAAAAAGGCCATAAAGGGCTCTTACCTGTAGCCTACTCTTTTCAAGGAAAAGGTCTTGAAAGTCCTATTCAGCACATCTATTTAGACCTTACTGACCACAGCCTCGTCACGTGGCCATGTTCAGCTGCAAGAGAAACCAGGAAACACACTCAGATAAACAGGATTTAAGGAGGACGGAATGGGTTGGAGATGTCTTTATCTCAGTTGTAGGGTAAACACACAGCTTGCAGAAAACCCTTGATTCCATTCACAGCACCACATAGAACCAGTTACCCCAGCAGCTGAGGGACAGAGGCAGGAGAACCAGGTATCTCGGGTCATCTTTGGCTACATAGAATATTTGACAATACCATGGGCTATAAGAGATATCACATAAAATGAGGGAAGAAAGGAAGGAGCGATAGAGGAAGACACCAACCTTAACCTCTGCCTCCACTCACACAAACACACATGAGCACACACAAACAAAACACACTCACGTGCAGACACACACACATGCACCCACCTTCACACCTACACACACAAGGATGGGCCAATATTGACTAACTGGTGATCCTTTCTCCCCTGTCTTTCCATTTATTTATTTATCTAAATTTAATGATTTATTTTTATTTTATGTGTATTGGTGTTTTGACTGCATGTATGCCTTTGTGAGGGTGCCAGATCTCCTGGAATTAGAGTTACAAGCAGGAGCTGCCATGTGGGTGTTAGGAATTGAACCTGGGTCCTCTGAAAGAACAGCCAGTGCTCTTAACCACCAAGCCAACTCTCTAGTCCCTCTTCCTTGTCTTCCTATCATGGAGTCTGGGAAGCCCCTCAGTCTTCCACTTGTAATCTGCAGACCAGGGAACCTGCTGGGTGGCACAGTTCCACCGAGTTCTGGAGACTTGAGACAGGAGAGCAATGGGATAAATCTCAGAAAGGGGTCAGCAGAAGATGAGATGAGAGGTCCCATACATACACAGAATGAAAATGTACTTTACAATGCACATACACAACAATGACTATTTTAAAAATTTAAGAAAAATCCCAGCTTCAGACAAAACAGAGTGGCCGACACTTTCCCACCTATAGCCTCCCTCGAAGGGCATCTTGCTGCCTCGGATGAATTATGTGGGTCCTTCTGCACGGTTTTAACTCCCCCGTGAGAATAACTGGGAATAATGGCTTGGCAGGCCCTTATTATTCCCAGCAATAATAGACTACACCTAAGAATACAAAACGGAACAATACGGTGCATGTGATGGACAGAAGGAACTGTTGTGGGACTCGGAGTTGATTCAGCTCAGGCAGTTTTATTGAAAGAAAGAAAGAAAGAAAGAAAGAAAGAAAGAAAGAAAGAAAGAAAGAAAGAAAGAAAGAAAGAAAGAAAGAAAGAAAGAAAGTCTGCTCTTCAGCCTGAGCCTTCCCCATATGGAAATATAGCATGCTTCAAATATCTTGCTGTACAGTCAACACATTACAGTCTTATCTGTGTACTATAATTTTCTGACCATCTTCTTTCATTATAAGGAATGAAATCAACCAAGCACCAAGACACAGGGGAGGATTGGCCATGTCCACAGGTCAAGGTCTTTATTGCTAAACCCTGATGTCAAAACTGCCATCTCTATTTGTGGAAGGTGGTGAGTAGGCCCACCATCTTCTTAACTTCCCTGTTCAAATTCTGACTTTTGTCAAACCCATGGACTCCCTGCAAACTTCAGATGACTTTAGGCTCACTCTGCACAGCCTTGGAGACCTCTTCCTGGGTGGGCTCTGTGATGTTATTAAGTCTTAGTGCCTCCAAAGGACACGTTCCCTAACATGGCACGATGGAACCTGGCAAAATGAGTCAACCAGGACCAGGAGTTGGGGAATGGAGTTCTTCAATCCGTCAGTTCTGGTTACCCCCCCCCCCTTTTTTTTTTTTTTCCAGACAGGGTTTCTCTGTGTAGCCCTGGCTATCCTGGAACTCACTTTGTAGACCAGTCTGCTTCTGCCTCCCAAGTGCTGGGATGAAAGGTGTGCGCCACCACTGCCCGGCTGGGATTCTCTTTCAAACCACTGCTTCAATGGCTGGGGTCTTGACACATCACATGGAAGCCTAATTGCTTCAGAAATGGTGCCATGTAAGTGCCAACACTTCCTCACTGTCTCTGATTTTCTCCTTGCTTTCTCCGATTTTCATCTTGCTTTCTGAATAGACCCATTGCAAGGTAAATCTTTGATGGTTACTCTCTTCCTCTGAGTAGGAGTTAAGAAACAAGAACTTAAAACAGCCGGGCAGTGGTGGCGCATGCCTTTCTCTCAGCACTTGGGAGGCAGAGGCAGGTGGATTTCTGAGTTCGAGGCCAGACTGGTCTACAGAGTGAGTTCCAGGACAGCCAGGGCTACACAGAGAAACCCTGTCTCGAGAAACCAAATAAAATAAAATAAAAAAAACCCTTAAAACATTCTTACAGTGTTACAAGTTGACACATATTGCATTTTTTAATGGGAAAATCAGGCTTGGCAGGGGGAGGGGTGGGGAGGGGTGTTTTCAGTTTTCTTTTGTATCTTGAAAATCCTCCCGGGATTGGTTTAAATTTTCCTGTTCTTCTGCAGTTTCAAAATACTTCTACTGAGAGAGTGCTTTGTAGTGTTTCATAGGTCAAGGCCACACCTTTTCCTACTATTAGGTCTAAGAGAATATTGGCCATTTGCCCACACATTGCTTTCTAAGTCACTGTCCTTGAAATTCAGATGGTGTCATGGCTTCTTGGCTTCCTAAGCATCCACCCTCTTTGCCTGTTTAAACTACGGAATCCCAGCTGTCTTGCTTACCAGAAAGCTAACAATGAAATATATCTGTTGAGGGTAAGTCATCTCAGGATATAAAAACCACATAATCCTGGGAGAGAATGCCTACGAGGCATGCCTGTGTCTTGCACCTCTTGCAACATGGTCGAAGATAATACTTGTTGGCTTCAGAATTAATATTTTACTGCTGTGCTGGGCACCTAACCTAGGGCCTTGTGCACACTACCTGTCCACATCGCTAGGCCTCTCGCTTTTACATCGGTAGCTTTGGAAAATCATGTCACCCTTTATGCTTAGTTTCCTCATTGTTAAAATGAGATGGTAAGAGTCAACTTTGAAATTTTGTTGTACTTAGAGGTGATATGTCTGAAGCCCAAAAAGCAGCTTTTTAAAAATATGTGTAATTTTATTTCTGTTTCTTTCTTGTGTGAGAAAAAGATCACACACACATACACACACACACACACACACACACACACACACACAGAGAGAGAGAGAGAGAGAGAGAGAGAGAGAGAGAGAGAGAGAGAGAGAGAGAGAGATATGCAGGTACCCACCAAAGCCAAAGTCAGGAGCACTGGATCCCCAGGAGCTCGAATTACCGCTGAGATGGGGAACTGAACTCTGTCTGATCTTCTATAAGTGCAGTAATCACTCTTAGCCAAGAAGCCATCTCTTCAGAATCTTAAAATAATTTTTAACGTTGCCCCCCCTATTGTTAGATATTCTGGTCATTGATTATCAACTTCGCATCCACTCCCCACTGCTGTCACACTGCTGCCATTTCTCCTTTTAGGAACCACAGAAAGCAAATGGTCCTGGAACCAGGCACATTAATGCTTCCAGATGAAAGGAACCCAGAGTTGCTAGTTACGGTGAGCACAGAACCAGGCTGGAATAAACTGAGCAAGGAAATAAGTAAAGAATGCAAAGCAACCCCCCAGCACCTAATAAGTCCAGAAAGCCCCATAAATCCTGCAGGGAAGAGAAAGTGTCATTTACTATTTTCTCAGTCATAAATGGCATGGATGTGACTATAGTTAAGCACATGCCAAATCTAAACAAAACTTCAGCGCGACTACACTGAGAGGAAGAGCAGCTGAAATGGAGGGAGGAGGGAGGAGAGAGGGAGGAGGGAAGGAGGGAGGGAGGAGGGAGTGTATTTCCAGAATAAGAAGTCAGTGAAACAAAATCTGAAAAGCCAGCCAGGCAGTGGTGGCGCACACCTTTAGTCCCAGCACTTGGGAGGCAGAGGCAGGTGGATTTCTGAGTTCGAGGCCAGCCTGGTCTACAGAGTGAGTTCCAGGACAGCCAAGGGCTGTACAGAGAAACTCTCTCTCTCTCTCTCTCTCTCTCTCTCTCTCTCTCTCTCTCTCTCTCTCTCTCACACACACACACACACACACACACACACAAAATATTTAAGAAAATCTGAAAAGCCAAGATGCAGGTGGATTACTCTTTTTCTGGAAATGGGAAAAACACTCCAAAATAAACAGCTGAAAGCATTGAGAATTCTCATTCCTAAATGGTAGGGCACTTTTAAAATTGTCTGCACGTATGATTTTAATAAAAATTAAAATGGCAAGACAAAGTAAATGAGAAATATTAGTTATGAGAATTCTCAAGTAAGCATCCTTTAAAAAATTAATAAACCCAATTCTCTTTAAGAAAGAAATCACAGACTGGGTGGTGGTGGCACACACCTTTAATCCCAGCACTCAGAAGGCAGAGACAGGAATCTCTGTGAGCTCGAGGCCAGTCTGGTCTACAGAGCGAGTGAGTTCCAGACAGTCCAAGCTACACAGAGGAATCCTGTCTCAAAAAAAAGAAAGAAAGAAGAAAGAAGGAAGGAAGGAAGGAAGGAAGGAAGGAAGGAAGGAAGGAAGGAAGGAAGGAAGGAAGGAAGGAAGGTAAAAAAGAAGAAGGAACGAAGAACAGAGAAAGAAATCACATCTTACTTATGTGACATGAATTTCTTGCTACTGTTTTTAAAAAATAGTTCTCAATAGAAATAATGATATTCCGGGCCCTGAAAATAACATTACTCAGACAAAATTTAATAGAACATATACACTAAGGGTTTTATTTTCTTGGTTGAAATGTAATTTGCTTATAATAAAAAAGACCCCTGAAAGGGCATTTTGTATGCGACTTTTACACTGTGGAGGTATAAACCACCGAGACTTCCCATCATCCCTCTCTTCTCCGACATTCCTACATGCACTCCCAGACACTCCCTAATGTTGTTTCCTTACATCAACTATATTTTAAAATGTTTAAAAACTATTATTTTTATATCATGTGTATGGGTGTTTTGCTGTAGGCATGGGTGCGCACCCTGTGCATACTTGGTGCCCTCAGAGACCAAAAATGGGCATCACATCCCTTGGCACTGGAGTTACAGATGGCCGTAAACAACCATGTGAATGCTGGGACCCAAACCCTGGCTTTCTGCAAGAACAGCCAGAGCTCTTAGCTACTGAGCCACCTCTCTACTCCTAGACTTATCTTTTCTGGGGCTTTATAACAAAATGAAACAGATCGTGGCGATTCAGAACGAGAAACGCCCTCCATAGTTGAGGTATTTTAACACTTGGTCCCCAGTTGGTGACGCTGTGGGGATGGAGGAGGGGTGGCGTTAAGAGGCGGAGCCTCGCTGTCGGAAGTGTGTTACTGGGTGGGCGGGGTTTGAAAGTCCATCGCCTCAGCCCAAGTCCAGGTGCCTTGGCTGCTCTGTAGCTGAAGATGTTATCTCTCAGCCTTCCGCTCGGGCCACAGTTCCTGCCCCTTGCTGCCACGCCTCCCAGCCATGATTGCTTTTATTCCTCTGAGATTTTAGGCCCAAATAAATTTCTTCTGTAAATTGCTTTTGATTTTGGTATTTTAATCACAGCAACAGAAATGTAACTAATATACACATAATCTGTACTGTTTAATTCCCGGTGTCGCACTCTGCAGTCCTATGTGGCCTAAAGCTCACTCCACAGTCCTCACTGGCCTCCGACTCACGGCAGTCCTCCTGCCTCAGCCTCCTAAGAGATGAAATTACAGGAAGAAGCCACCACACTTGGTATGTTTATGGGTGCACTCTACCATGCCTGGTTTTTGTCTTTGCGTCTGTGTCCCACTGTACGAATATACCAGAATTTAATATAAAAGTATTTTTAAACAACTCAAGACAGTCCATTTTTGTTGTTGTTGTTCTGCAAGTCTCTTGATTATAGCTCTTCTTCCATACCAGGGAAACTCTCTGTGGTCAATTATCAAAAAGGGAACAAGGAATGGAGTGGAATCGGCTGCTTCTAGGTAACCCAGCTCGGTTGCTTAGCAACAAACTGAAAAACTGTATTAGTTTAGTGGGTTCTGAACAAAAAGGTAATCATCTTTTATCCCCAGATAGATAAGAGATGATGTTATTCCAAGCGAAGTGTGGGGGAAATGAAAACCACGGAGATAGGAAGAAAACACATTTGGTAAATAAAGATATCGCCTGTCCTCACACCTCTGGCTCTCACTACGTGTTCTACGAAGACTAAAGAATCTACATTTATTTTAAATACCATGTAAGAGCATTTAAAATTAAATGCCATGCAAGGGTATTCAAAATCCCTTTTAAAGACACACAAAAAAAGGTGATGCAGGGAATAATTGACAAATAAAACCACGTGAATCTTGGTTAATATTATTTCTGCAGAAAATTAATAGGAGGCTGAGGGTGGGGGTGGGGGAATCTTGTCTCCCTGTGGCTCCTTCCACACAGAAGTCAAGAGTTCCAGCAGACTTTGTAATCCCACTTCCCATATTGAGTGAATACCAGCACTTCCCACCATAAGAACAATTGAGTCACATCATTCATGAGAGGTCTGAACCTGCAGAAAGCATTGCAGGCCTGGACTCCGCTGGTGGAGTGAATGTGGGGACTTATGTCTGTATCATGGCACTCATGCATAATCACACACACACACACACACACACACACACAGAGAGAGAGAGAGAGAGAGAGAGAGAGAGAGAGAGAGAGAGAGAGAGAGAATGTAATCTCAGCTTGTTGGAGGTAGAATCAGGAGGAACCCTGGGACTCACTGGCCAGAGAGTGGCTCACTCGTGAGCCAAGTGGGGAGCTCCAGGTTAGTGTTTAGAAAACAAGCTGGGGAGCTACAGAGGAAGGCACCCGGAAGTGACTTCTGGCTTCCACAAGGACATGCGTGTATGCTAACGTGCACCCACAAGCACACAGACGTGAAGCCGTACGTGTGTCAAGCAGAGCGTTGTAAGCACTCTTGCTGACGGTTTTCTAGGTTTGTGTTTTAGCTTCCTCAGGACTTTGGCCACCTGGATGCTCCAGCATCTTCTCATTATTGGATCCTCCTCCTAGCACCTGACAGAATAAATCCTACAAAAATAACTCAACCAAGAATCGTGTTTTTAATGAGCAAAATACCCAGAGCCATTTAATGCCAAGTGTTGAATCATCAGTGACCATGTTCTCTTAATTTTATTGTGAGGAAGACGAAAACCCTTCTCCCTCCCTTTTCTGCTGTTCTCTGAGGGGCTCCTTGTCAGTCCTGACTACAGATTCCTTGTTTAAACTGTGCCTCAAGGAAAGGACACGAAGCTATCATGGGCTGTCTGTCAGTGCTGGGCATTTGGTAAAAGGCAGTTTTGTGGTCTCAGTCTTTGTAGGAACAATGATGATTATCAAGAAATCCAAATTATACTTTCCCACTTTGTAGGATTACAAGAATCAATTCTTCCATCAGTGTGTCTAAATGTAGCCTTAGAAAGAAATTACTGAGGGACATACTTCCTGAGAATGTACGTACGTACATACGTACGTACGTATGTATGTATGATGCATGCATGTTTGTAATAAATTTCTGTCTTGCTTTAAATGTTCTGATCTTCTCTTGCTTTGAGTTGTAAAAGATACCCACCTGTGGCATGAAGTGGGTGTTCTGTGAAAGCAGCAAGGCCCATAAATAAAGAAGTTTTGAAAAATCAAAGTATACCCTCCCCAATTAACGATGATGTGATTGCTACTGAGGGCTGGTAAATCCAAATGTCATCAAAGAGCAGGGATGTGACATCTAAGTGACAAAGATCCATTTCTCCCCACCTCCCTGCTTGTGACATGCTATGGCCGAGAGAACAGGCCTGACAGAGAAGTGTGGTTTCTTATATTATCGTGCTCTGAGTCACAGTGGCATGCTTCCAGCAGTTTGCTGACATCCATTCCCCTGAGTCAAAAGACTTGTGACTCCCTGGCCTTGTTTGTATATTTTAATTTACACAAAAGGAGAGATACATCACTTCTTCCTTAATTTTTAACTGTGTGTCCTAAGGGGATAAATAACAGTGAAAGAGAGAGAGAGAAAAAAAAAACCCAAACTTAAAGGCTTTGGCGACATTTGAAAAATGACAAAATGACACGGACAAATCAGATTCATGTCAGTCAGAAACTAACAGTGCGGTGAGGGGGAAGGGGAAAGGGAAGGGGGAGGGGGAGAGCTAGAATCCCTGGACAGCACAGGCAATAGAAACATGGGTGGAAGGCAAGCCAGTTAGAACAGGGTGATAGGCTTCCCTGGCACTCGTGGCGAGGCTGGTTAGCACACTGGGTTCACTAACATCTCTTAAGTGCTTCCTGTGTGTGAGGTGTCGCGGCCACTCAAGCACAGTACTTTAGAAGCTGCTCTTTCAAAGACTTCGGGATCCTGCAAAGAGAGTTCTGTTAGTCAGAGGGTGTGTGGAGAATAAAGCACGTGGGTGCTGGATGAACTCAAGTGTCCCCAGTGGTCCGGCCAGAGCCAGGGATGGCAGAGACCAGAGATTGCTAACCTTTAAAAGCACTGTCACCAGAGGCCGGAGACATGGCTCGGCAGCTAAGAGCACTTAATGTCCTCGCATCAGACCCCAGTCAGGTTCCCAGCACCCACATCTGGTGGCTCCTGGCCACCTACAACTCCAGATTCAGGGATCTGACATTCCCTTCTGCCTCCAAGGGCATCTCCCTTCACATAGAATACAGATCTACGGACAGACACACATACAAAAACAAATCTCTCTTTAAAAAGGCATGGTGACTGGCAAGGTTTTCACACTAACTCTGTGGGTTTATGACAGTGCCTGTGAGAGCAGGCAGCCCGTGCCCTCACTGTCCTGGCATGTACAGTCTGGAAGAACTTTAGGATTATCGGTGATGATAAACAAGAGTATGTAATGGGCTGGACCTGGCACCGCCTCCCTCGCTACACATAAGTAGCAGATGTACAGCCCCGTCTTCATGTGGGTCCTGAAAAACTGAGCGGGGATTTCCATTGAGCTGTTGCTGCTTGTCTGTGCAGTCCGTTCTCCTAAGTGGACTGTCGTATCTGGCCTCAGTGGGAGAAGAAGCACCTAGCCCTGTAGAAACTTGATGTTCCAGGGTTGGAGTATATCTGGAGGGGGGCTCCATTCTCTCAGAGGAGAATGGGGGAGAGGGGAGGGACTGTGAGGGGGAGAGACTGGGAGTGGGGACATCTATCGGGATGTAAAATGAATAAATAAAAAGAAAGAAAAGAGAGTGTGTGAATAAAACAGAAATAAGCACTGTGGAACTATAGTTAATACAGGGTGCAGGTGGGAGGGAGTCCATCCTCCAGTCTGCAAACTGGGATGAGCGGGAGTGGAGGAGATGCTGACGGAGATGTACCAGGGTGTCCTTACCTCCAGGGTGTGTGTTCTGGGCTGGGTCGGTGACATAAAGAGTCCACTCGTGACACTTTCACCTGGCTCTACCCACTCAGGCATTTCTAAAGCATTTCCTAGTGACATATCAGTTTTCTACAGTCAAAACCATTTCTGTGGGCAGTGATATCCTCCAGGGGTATTTATGAACGGAGACAGACAGTGGCTTACCAACTGGACAGACAGACCGCCATCAGAGCCTGCACCTGCCCGGGCTCTTAGTACGGTCTCTCCAATTTGCAAAAACTGGAAAAACCAGATCGCAGGATGCAGCTGGCTCTGGATTTAGCACAGTAGCCCTGGGCTGTCCAGCAGTGTGGATGGAAGTGTTTCTCCACCTTGGCAGCTCGAGTCTGGGTTCGATCTCTACTGAGGAGGCTGTCCTTGTCCCGGGAGGGTGTTGAGCAACATGCTGTCTACTGAATGTCAGTCACATACCTTCCCCCGAGTGTTGACAATCAGGAGCTCCTTGACATTGTATCTCATTGGCAGCTGTTTTGATGTGTCCAGAAATGAAGAGAATGTTCCTTCCCCACATCGTGTAACTGGTGTCACTAAAGCCAGAGTGATGTTGCAGGGACAAGGGCGAATACAGTGGTGACAGACAAGGGACACTAGGCTGAGTTAGTCCAAAGGCTAGCCTTCCTGCTCTGGCCTGCACTGTTTTTTTTAACTGTGAGTGCTCATGGTGGATGGGGAGCAGGAAGGGGAAGGAAGAGGGGGAGGGGGAGGAAGAAGATCAGCCATTCTGCCTTACCATGGTGTTCCCTGTGCTCAATAAATGAAATAAATGAAAATAGCTTGTTTTGTGTATGTGTGTTGTATGTGAGTCTGGGTGGGGTGTAGACACACACGAGGAGGTCAGAAGTCAAGATCAAGTGTATCCCTTAAGCTACCTCTACTTACTCGCTTGATATTTCCCGGTATGTCACCCAACCTGGACCTGGCCGATTCAGCTAGACTGGCTGCTCAGCAAGCCCCTGGAATCCTCCTGTGTCTCCTCCCCAGTGCTGGAATGACAAGTACTTAGGTGTTCTCAGCTTTTAGGTGCCTGTTGGGTGCTGGGGATCTAAACTCAGGTCCCGGTGCTCACACAGAAGGCCTTTTACCCGCTGAGCCGGCCGGTTTCCCAGCTCTGAAACATGGCTTCCCACCTGCACATTCTTTTAGTGGGAGGGAACAGGGATGCTTTAAGGCTTCAGGAGAGGAGTAAAGAAACCATTGAGAGGGCAAGAGTGTGGTTTCGAGCCCTGAGGGAGGAAAGAGCGGACGTGGGGGAATGTGCCCGCTCAATGGCTGTGTGAGGGAGCTCCCAGCAGTCTCTCCTCCACCCTCCTCTCCACTTCCTTCCTCTCCTTCCTTCCCTTCTCATCCTTCCTGGTCTCCTTCACTCAAGAGTGGCTAGGCAACTAACTAGCTATGGCAAGCACTCGAAGGAAGGAAGCAAACCTGACGAGATGCCCATATTTAGGGTTTGGGGATTTGTTCCGCTTTTTTTTTTTTTTTTTCTGTTTTCTTTTCTTTTTTTTATTTTGCAATGATTCAAAAATTTTTACCCAACCTACAGGGTCAGATATTCATATGCACAGGTGCAGGAAGTGCATATGTTTCCAGGAATTAGCCCACGTGAAGTAATTCGTCCACAACACCCAAGTCGGTCTGCTTCTGAGGTTGTTGTGGAGGGGAGGGGACACATACCACACAGATTCTAGCTTCAGATAACCTGAGGGAAGGTCACTGTAGGCAAGTCCTCTTTCCTGTGAAATTGTTCTGCCTTCAATAGCCCAAACAGGATAACTTTAGCTATGAAAATGATCTCACATGGTAGCACATGATCCTATTTTGGCCACTAATTAGTAAAAATCAAACAGGAAGTTACACTTTGAGCACTACTTTATAAAAGGAAGGACCTGCTTTCCCCTCCTCTGGGTGGATGATGGCTCCGGCTGCTTTGGTCAAAGCATGGCCCAACAGGCTCGAGCCCACAAGCATTGCAGGCATGGGGGGCTGAAGACTCAGGGCAGCATACCCAAGGGATCCAAGAGGTCATGATTTATTTTGAACACCTACATGCTGTTTATTTATCCACTAGTAGTGTTCATCATACAAAGATAAAGCTCACCAAAAAGGGTGTGTTTGTGCATGAGGGGGGTACTTCAGTTGATTGAGTGCTTGTCACACAAATGTGAAGGTGTGAGTTTGACCTTGAGAACTTAAAAAAAAAAAAAAAAAAAGATCAGCCCAATGCTTATAGTCCCAGTACTGGGGGATGGAAATAAGAGGGTTTCTGGGACTTGGTGGCTAGTCAGCCTAGCCTGATTGGAGAACCCCTCATACCAGTGAGTAAACTCACCGTAAAAATCACAAAAGAACAAAGCAGACGCCGGGCAGTGGTGGCGCACGCCTTTCATCCCAGCACTTGGGAGGCAGAGGCAGGCAGATTTCTGAGTTCGAGGCCAGCCTGGTCTACAGAGTGAGTTCCAGGACAGCCAGGGCTACACAGAGAAACCCTGTCTCAAAAAAAACAAAAAAAACAAAACAAAACAAAAAAAAAGAACAAAGCAGACAGTTCCCAGGGGATGACCTCTGCTACACACACACACACACACACACACACACACATCTTCATCTACATATACATTCATACACATGCCCACATCGACACATACACACATACCAAAGAGACCCTTGGAGTGCTTCTGGAAAAGCAAAACAGACATTTAATAAGACAGAAATAAGCCAATAAGCTGAGTCTGCAGGGAGCACTAGCAAAGCTCCACACTGGAGAGAGGAAGAGTATAAGCCCTTACAGACACAGTTTCCTGAGAAAACTAATATTTCTCCATTTTCAGGAAAGGAAGATTTATTTATTTTTTTTGGAAAGGAAGATCTTGACTGGGCACGAGTCTCGTACAACAACCACTCATAACAGTTTAATGTATTTGTAGAAATCCATAAACTAATTAACAATCACTTCTAACTAAAGTAAAGAGCTGGTGTTAAGTCCTGGTGTCCCTGAGAACTGCGGCTATAGAGTAAAATGAGGCGACTTCTGTGCCAACAACCTAAAAATGGTAAATAAAACAGTTGAAAGCTTGCATTTTTATACTCCAGTAGAAAGTCTCGACCATCTGAACATTACCCATCAGGACTTGGGAGATATACCAGCTGTTAGTCAATCTTAGCACCTAGCTCATGGTGGATTCTGATCCTTTTCAGCATCTTCACTGATTTTTGTTAATTCTGGCTGTGTTTGTTACAATGAGAACAGCCCCATAGACTCTGATTTGAATACTTGGTCCCCAGATGGTGGAAGTGTTTGGTAAGGATAAGGAGGTGTGCCCTTATTAGAGGAGGTCACTAGCAGTTGGCTCTTAGAATTCAAAAGACTCATGCAATTCCTAGTCCTGTCTCTGTATCTGTGTCTGTCTCTCTCTCTCTCTCTTTCTCTCTCTCTCTCTCTCTCTCTCTCTCTCTGCTTCATGGTTGGGTTGTGGATCAAGATGTGAGCTCTCAGCTGTTCCTCCATGCTGCTATCATGGGCTCTAAACTTTGGAAATATAAATCAAATTACTCACTTTCTTTTATAAGTTGCCTTGGTCATGATGTTTTATTATAGCAATGAAAAAGTAACTAAGACAGAATATTATGTTTTTCAGATATTTATTGCTGCCCTGGCTCCATGGTCGAGTGAAGTGGCTGGGACTCCTGAGCTTCTGTTTCGTCATCTAGAGCCATGGTGGTAACACCTTGTGATCAACACTAGTCCACATTATTCTCTTAGCGGTGCTGGTTTCTCACTGGCTTCTCCTACTCCTTTCATGGGATCGCATCCTTGGTCCCTCACTTCTGAGCCTGCAGGGAACCTGCACTTCAGTACTGCTCCTCAACCCAGCCTCCAGACAGAGAAGCAGGACAATACAGATGATTCTGTGATCAGTGGCTGTATACCTCCATGTGCCACCAACAATTAATTCATCGTCTTCAGGAATTTTGTTCAGTAGGGACCCTGTGAACAAGGAACTGCATAGTCTACTGGCTGGACTGTTGTCTCCCATCCAGGTGATAGCTATTCCCCTTAAGTCTGCTCCAACACCTTCCTTTCAGTTTTAGACCAGCTTGTTTAGTCTAAGGAGGACGGCTCTCTTTCCTCTCATGTTCCATTTACAGACGGCATGTTCTTTGGATTTTTACCAGTCTTAGCCCACACTCTACATAACTTTTCAGTTCGAAGGCCTCTGTTGTGGTCTCCGTGACTCAGTATGGCTGTCAGTTGGCCTTTATTGCTATAAGAAAATACCACAAATTAGGTTATACATGATAGAAATGTCTTGCTCCTAGTTCTGGAGGCTGGGACGTCTACAGTCAAGGTGCTCAACATCAGGTGAGCGCCTCCTTCCTCATTTTCAGAGAATCACTGTGATGGTTTGTATATGCTTGGCCCAGAGAGTGGCACTATTAGGAGGTGTGGCCTTGTTGGAGTAGGTGTGTCACTGTGCGTGTGGACTTAAGACCCTCACCTTAGCTGCCTGGAAGCCAGTATTCTGCTAGCAGCCTTCAGACAAAGACGTAGAGCTCTCAGCTCCTGCTCCATGCCTGCCAGGATACTGCCATGCTCCTGCCTTGATGATAATGGACTGAACCTGTGAACCTGTAAGCCAGTCCCAATTAAATGTTGTCCTTTAAGTGTTGCCTTGGTCATGGTGTCTGTTCACAGAAGTAAAACCCTAACTAAGACAATCACCTTCTGGCTATATTCCCCACTTCTTAGGAAAATGAAAGCTTTTCTTATTCTCTATCTCTCTGTCTCTATCTGTCTGCCTGCCTGTTGTCTGTTTCCCTCACTTTTTCCCTCTTCTTCTCTATCTATGTGTTCCCTGTATATTACGTGTGTAGGGGTGCACGTGCATAGTGTGTATATGTGTAGAAGTCAAAAGACTCCCTCTGGCATTATTTATCAGATGGGGTCTATCTTTGTTTTACAGATAGGCTTTCTCATTGGCTTGGAGCTCATCAAGTAGGCAAGGCTGGCTGGCCAGCTTGCCCCTAGGTGTGGTGGTCTGAATAAGAGTGGCCCCCATAGGCTCTTATATTTCAATGCTTAGTCATCAGGGGATGGCACTACCTTAAGGATTAGTGTGGCCTTGTTGGAGGAAGTGCATCCCTGTGGGTGGGCCTTAACGTTTCAAAAGCCCATGAAATGTCCAGTGTGGCTCTCTTCCTCTTGCCTGCAAAATTGCATAGATAATTCTCACCTGCCTCTCCAGCACTGTGTCTGCCTGCATGCTACCATGCTTCCCACCATGATGATAATGGGCTAACCTCTGAAACTGTAAGTCAACCCCTATAAATTCTATCTCTCTCTCTTTTTTAAATTATCTTTAATCTTCTTTTTTTTTTTTTTTTTTTTTTAACAGTCCAGTCGTTATCCCCCTCCTGGTCCACCTTCCGACAGTTCCTCAATCCATTCCTCCTCCCCCATCTCCAAGAGGATGTACCCCCACCCTACCCCGCCAGGCCAACCCCACTCCTGGGGCCTCAAGTCTCTCGAGGGTTAGGGCATCTTCTCTCACTGAGGCCAGACCAGGCAATCCTCTGCTGTGTATGTATCGGGGCCTCATATCAGCTGGTGTATGCTGCCTGGTGTATGCTGCCTGGTTGGTGGCTCGGTGTCTGAGAGATCTCGGAGGTCCAGGTTAGTTGAGACTGCTGATCTTCCTATGGGGTCGTCCTCCTCTTCAGCTTCTTCCAGTCTTTCCCTAATTCAACCACAGGGGTCCTCGGCTTCTGTCCATTAGTTGGATGTAAATATCTGCTTCTTTTTCTTTCTTTCTTTTTTTTTTTTTGGTTTTTTGAGACAGGGTTTCTCTGTGTAGCCCTGGCTGTCTTGGAACTCACTCTGTAGACCAGGCTGGCCTCGAACTCAGAAATTCGCCTGTCTCTGCCTCCCTAGTGCTGGGATTAAAGGCATGTGCCACCACTGCCCGGCCAAATATCTGCTTCTTGGTCAGCTGCTTGTTGGGCCTCTCGGAGGGCAGCCATACTAGGCTCCTGTCTGTAAGCACACCATAGCATCAGTAATAGTGATCAGGCCTTGGACCCTACCCTTAAGATGGATCCCAAGTTGGGCCTGTCACTAGACCTCCTTTCTTTCAGTCTCTTCTCCATTTTTGTTCCTGCAGTTCTTTTAGACAGAAACAAGTCTGGGTCAGAGTTTTTGACTGTGGGATGGCAACCCCATCCCTCCAGTTTATGTCCTGTCTTTTTACTGGAGGTGGACTCTACAAGTTCCCTCTCCCCACTCTTGGGCATTTCATCTAAGGTCCTGAGAGTCTTTCACCCCCTCAGGTCTTTGGTACAGTCTAGAGGGTCCCTCCACCTCCCATCTCCTGAGGCTGTCTGTTTCCATTCTTTATGCTGGCCCTTATGGCTTCACTCCTGTCCCCCCCAATACCTGATTACGTTCCCCTTTTCCTATCCACCTCCCCTCTCCTATCTAGGTTCCTCCCTCCCTCTGCTCACCCCCCCTCCCCATGATTGCTTTCTTCTCCCTCCCAAGTGGGATTGAGGCATCCTCACTTGGGCCCTTAGGCTTGTTAACTTTCTTTTGTTTCAGGATGGGAGAAAGGGTTTCTCTGTATAGCCCTGGAACTTATTCTGTAGACCAGGCTGGCCTCGAACTCAGAAACCCGCCTGTCTCTGCCTCCCAAGTGCTGGGATTAAAGGCGTGCGCCACCACTGCCGGGCTTGTTAACTTTTTTGAGTTCTGTGGATTGTATCCTGGGTATTCTGTACTTTTGGGGGGCTAATATCCACTTATTAGTAAGTATATACCATACATGTCCTTTTGGGTCTGAGTTACCTCACTCAAGATGATATTTTCTAGTTCTGTTTATTTGCCTGCAAAATTCATGATGTCCTCATTCTTAATAGCTGAATAGTATTCCAATGTGTAAATGAACCACATTTTCTGTATCCATTCTTCCGTTGTGGGACAGGCTGTCACAAATAAGGACTCTATGAACATAGTGGAGCATGTGCCCCTGTGGCATGCTGGGGCATCTTTTGAGTATATTTCCAAGAGTGACACAGCTGGGTCTTCTGGTAGATCTAATTCCAATTTTCTGAGGAACCTCCAGATTGATTTCCAGAGTGGCTGTACCAGTCTGCGATCCCACCAGCAATGGGGGAGTGTTCCTCTTTTCCACATTCTCACCAGCATCTGCTGTCACCTGAGTTTTTGATCTTACCCACATTTTTTCTCTTGTACGAGTTGCCATGGCCGCTGTGTTTCCCCACAGCAATGGGATAAAGACTAATACACCAGGAAACCATCTGTGTCTGCCTCCCCACTACTAGGGTATAAGTGAGTGCCACTGTGTCTGATTTTGTTTGTTTGTTTGTTTGTTTTTCCCTCACACAGGCCAGGAATCAAACTTAGATTCTCATGTTGGTGAGCCAAACATTTTATAACTGAAAGTCACCTCTCCAGTCTGTCCTGCTTCTTCTTATAAGGATAATAATCTCACATATGAAGGTTTTACATTATAGTGCCACAGAACACTAAGTCAATAGCAATAGCTCAACTGAAAAGTATTGGAAAAGGGAATCTGATTGGAGAGTGAGGGTCTCTGAGTTTGGGACTATCCCTCTGTGATCATTTAACGAGGTTTTGGTCTTCAGCTCTTCCTTTCCCGTATGTTCTCAAGCCTGCAGATATCTACCCCATTCTGACCTTAGGAAGCACTCCAGCATTTCCCCACCATTTGCAAGAATGGACTAACTTTATAAGAAAGTTGACTTCAAAAAGAAATTTCAAGAGATACCCAAACCTTCCACCTTTGCTTCATTCTTTCTAGAAAATGAAGACCCACTTGAGATTCATTTCTCCACATGAAGGCAGTGTCCAGAAGCCAGAATGTAAAATGGCTCAGTGGCTAAGAGCACTGCTCTTCTGGATGACCCAGGATCAATTCCCAGCACTTACATGAAGAGGCAGCTCACACCTGTCTGTAACTCCTGTTCCTGGGATCCATCCTCATTCTCTAGGTCTGAAATACTGAAGTGATGTTCTCTAATATATACATTTTTAAAAAAAGAAACTTGGGAGTTGAATGGCTACTGAGCCGCATCTAGAAAGAAACAGCTGGGATCAGCAGGAGAACCAGATAACTCGGCAGGAATTGGACTGGGCAAGAGACAGAAGAAGGAAGGTTTGGAAGCAAACTGTCAGAGGGTTGGTTTAGTTTTGGCTGGCTCTGGCTGTTCCCAAAGCTGACCCTAATCTTCACCTGAACATTCTGTAGTTTCTGACTACCTCATATAAACCCAAGCAGCCAGGGTACCTGGAGGGCTGTCCTCACAGTGCGGGAAGCTGGGGAGCCAGGGAGACTCGGCTGAGGACCATCAGTGGCAACTTGGGCAGCTACTGTGGTGTCTCTTGGCCTGAGGCCAGTCCTTCCTGTCAAGAGTCATAAATCAGCAGTGTTAAACTACTGCTGCGTAGAGAGATGGTAGTCATTTGCCACAGTGCCTTTAGTCTCAGCTGAGTTCTGACTAAGAAGGCTCAGAGAAAAGCCTGCTAACAGCTGCCTCATGGACACACGGCTCTAGAAAACACTGCTGAGTTTACTGCATCTCAGACACGGGATGTCATACTTTGATCCCTGCTGCTTTGTTTAAGTCAGTATTTACAGTATTTAAAGCACGTTACCCAGGAGATCAAATGTGTAGTTGTTCTTGTGTAGTAGTTTTTGTTATGGTATTTCATTGCAGCAACAGCATTTGGTCACAGCGCTTGGGAGGCAGAGGCAGGCAGATATCTGCAAGTTTGAGTCCAGCCTGGTCTACAAAGCAAGTTCCGGGACAGCCAGGGACAAAAAAAAAAAAAAAAAAAAAAAAAAAAAAAAAAAAAAAAAACAACCCAGAAGAAACACACAAAATGCAGCTCTTCTCTTTTAATCTGTGAATTGCTTTATATTTCACTATCAAGTGTATCACAGATAATGACTACAGAAGGAGGAGGAGCATGTATCTATCCTCAAGTATTTCTACCTAATTTTGCTTTTAAAAAGGACAAGAGTAAAGTCTATTTATGATACAATTATCTGTGAGGGAAATGAGGGATGGGGGATGGACATGGGGAATGGGGGGGGGCAGAGGAGATGCTCAGAGTATTTCATAAAGGAACAGGGTGAAAAGGATGAAGAGACACAGCAGAGGAATAGCCCATCACTATAAACTCTACGACTCTGGGACCATAGCCCCAAACAAACCCTTTCTTCTGCAGTTATTTTTGGCTAGGGTATTTCACAGTAGCAACAGAAAGGTAATCAATTCAAGAGGAGTGTGCGGTATGGACCGCAGCATCCCTCCAGCTGGTGAATAGCAACCAGGAGGTCTGGGACGTGCATGGGCCACCTGAGCACAACCTCCATGCAATTTGCCACGTGCCAGGAGAAAGAAGCTCTAATATCCCTCTTCTCCTTCTTTTTTTTCCTTTGTTTTTGTGACCTCTCTCCCACAGTTTTAAACATATTTATCAGTGTTCTTAGTTTATTGTGTGTTTAATCAGTTACATGTTGGTAGCTGTTGTGTAATGAAAACTTTCTGTGAGGACACACAATATACTCATCTTCTTACGCAAAATCGGGATCCCAAGGCAGACCGAAGTGTGGATACCACCAAAGTCAACCTTGTCAAACCAAGGAGTTTGACTGGGGTTACTGACAGAAATATGGGTGAGGAATTATATACAGGAGGAGAAATGACTCAAAGCAGTTGCATCACCAAGCCCACCCCAGCATGGGTGACACCTCATAAAGCTGGGAACACTGGAGCACACTGCACAGCCAGCAGGCACATCAAAGGGTTGTAGAGTATCCTTTCCTTCCTTTCTTTCTTTCCTTTTTTTTTTTTTTTTAAAGAGTGCCCTTTCCAGGTGTCTCCATTGGTCTAAACCTCTTCCAGGCAGCTCCTCTGGCTTCTGATTCTGCCAGGCAGCTGCTGTGGTATCATCTGAACTTGTCTGACTCGGACTCTCAGCTTTTATCGCTTACTCTTCAAGAGAGGGACCTAGTGAATCTGATCAGTTTCAGGGACTTCCTGAAGCTATTTTCAGTTGTCTGCTTTCCTGCTTCAGGAGCTTCTGCAGGAAGGAAAATCTTACATAACAGTAGCGTAAATCGTCTAAGTATTAAATGAGAGTTCATACAGCTAACAGGGATACACCAATAATAATCATACTCAATAATACTAATAATACTAATAATACTCAATAATAATACTCAGTAATCATAGCTTGTTCATATATGTGTGTGAGTATTTCAGCAAACAGTAGAGGAGGAAGGGGAAGTGGGTTGATAATGTTATACTGCTGCATCTGACTGAGAGGCTGCTCCGACCCCTTCACTGCTATAAAATCCAAAGAGAGAGTTGTTTAAGCACACATCCTCCAGTGCATGCCCCATGGCTGGAGTAAGTTACAGCACACAGGGAAAGCCCCAGGGCTTCCCCGGCTGCCCACAGCTGCACAGGCTCTCTTGGGAAGGATTCTCTCTTCTTTCAGTCTCTAAAGAGACCATCAGAACGTATACCATCTGTTTACATAGTTCGTTGAACTCGGTTTTGTTTCTGTTTAAAATGTTTCCAGTTATATATGTGTGTGTATGTATATATATATATATATATATACATACATATATATTTTGGTTTTTCGAGACAGGGTTTCTCTGTGTAGCCCTGGCTGTCCTAGAACTCACTCTGTAGACCAGGCTGGCCTCGAACTCAGAAATCCACCTCTGCCTCCCGAGTGCTGGGATTAAAGACGTGCGCCACCACTGCCCGGCGTTTCCAGTTATATTTAAAACTGTTTCAAGACCAGTATGATCAGAGTTCTTGAGTTACTGGGAGAGATGGTTATTGTTAGTAATCTTGGAAGAGATTGAATTAAGCTTTGTGAGTGTCCATCGTGTGTGTGTGTGTGTGTGTGTACGTGTGAACATCAATGCATGAATGCACACACATACACCATCCAACCAGGCAACCTTATATGACCTGCATCACAGAGATGGCCTTTAGAGCATCACCTACAGCACAAGTAATGCACAGCTGCAGAGAATAGCTTGCAAACTGAAGCTGTATCTTTTAAGGACCACAACATTGTTTTGGAGCAGAGGAGAAAAAACTGCCTAACCCTCAGCTTTATAGTTTTTCTGCCTTTTTGTACAGGTTTTTGGCCTCTCTGGGTTGATTTTCCTAAAGAGTACAAAGTGTAGGTTCACATTTTATTATGTATTTATAAATCTGCATCGGAGTATTTATGCTAGAATCATTTGTTGAACAGATCATTCTTTTCCCCACTGAACTGCATAGGCACACTTGTGAAAAAAAAAAATCGGCTGATCTTAAACTGACCATAAGCGTAAGGATTCGGTTATGAACTTTTAATTCAGTTTAAGTGATTTTTCCTTTATAGAGTGCCTTGATTACTGTAGTTCTGTAGCAACATAATCACAATCAAAATTTCAGCTGTTTGTTTTGTTTTGCTTGCAGAAATCAGTAAGCTGGTTCTAAGATTCATATGAAATCCAATGAGAGAAATAACTGAAACGTGTGAGAAGGAAACTGTCTAACTTCAAGCCATCCCTCTCTCCAGGTCTGTGAAGCTGACACCTTATAGATGCTATAGTCAATGGTTAACCATCCCAAGGGATGACTACGATCAGAGCGCATTCTGTGTACGCGTGGAAGCTCAAAATGAAACTTCCAATGCCCTTACTGTGCACAGGCAACACACACTGAGAAATGTGCAGGCGCTACACACAGAGAAAGAAAGGGCAAGAGAGGGAAAGACAGAAAAGACAAGGAAGGAAGGAAGGTGCGTGCCAGGGCACCCACTGAGACCCTGGCCTTCCTGATGCTGCGTGCTAGAGATCACTTGGGCTAAGGTAACTTCCAGACCTGAGAGCCTGAGGCAGTTGGTTCCCCTGCATCCATAGCCAGGAACTACCTCTTCCTTTTTCTTCAGTCTGGGGCCACAGCCCACTGAGATATTCTTCAGGCGAGTCTTCCCTTACGGTTAGGCCTTCCTGGAAATATCCTGATGGGCATACCCAGAGATGTGCTCCGTGGTTATTCTAAATCCAGGCAGGCTGACACTGAAGATTTATCATCACGAGTGGTGATTCCCTGAACTGTGAACTCTGTGTGGACAGGCTTCTTCCTTTCCTTGGCTTGTGTGGCAGGGGCTTCTCATGTTGCTGGGCGCCAACAGATGCTGATGCAGAGGTTGGATGTCCATCTCCCTTCCTTGTGCCAGGAACCTGCAAGGGTTAAGAGTGCACTTTGAAAAGAGTTCTTAATTTTTCGGTGGTAATTTGGAGCCGAGAGCTGGAGGGTTGGTTTTTAAGCCCCAGTCTTGGTCTTGACTAGGAGAAAAGCTCCTGGTGAAGCTGGCAGCAGACTGGTTGGTGAGTTTGTAGAATGTCAGACACACTCTTTCCATAGAGTAGTGCACTGTGCGGTGTTCGTGTGCCGCATGCCGACACAGAGGGTGACTCACACCAGAGCTTGGACACTTGAACAAAATCTCTTTCCATGACTCTGTAGAAATAACTTGCTCTTGCCTGGCATTCCATCAGTGTGAGTGATTTAATCCAAATTGTGATATAAAGGGAAGAGTATTTTCAGTGAAATGTGTTGATTACTAAACATTGCTACCGTCTACAGACCTGCCAGCTATATAAATAAGGATACAGAGACGTGTATATTTTAAAGGCTTAGGCCTTTAATTTTGGGGTTGCCTCCCAGCCCCTCTAACATGACTAATTCTGCTTGCATCCTGCTACAACTGGATCAGATCCTGTTCGCAACCATCTACTGCAACTGGAACCAATCACTGAATCCCCACTTGTCACCTTTCCCCCTGCCTCTTCTCTTTCTCTCTATCAGGAAGTCCTGCCCAGCTATTGGCTGTTCTGCTCTTTATTAAACCAATCAGAGAATGTCTTAAGAGGCGAGGAAGGACAGAGAAACACTTTACAAAAAGATTCTCCCAACAACTAAACTTGGACTTCTTGATCCGTTCTAGCCTTCCGACATCCCTGTTTAGAGTATTCTCATGCTTTGATTCCTATTTTTTGAACCAGACCTTTCCCCCCTGTAACTATCTAATGTTACTGTATGAAGAAACTGAGGGCCTGGAAACTTCCGGCCTGGGGAACCACAGACCTTGCCATCTGTGTCCTGTTCAGCCTTTGCCACCACCGTCTGTTGTCATGTATTCTTATGATCACATGGAATATCACGTCTAACTCATGGCTAACGTCCTGTAACTGCTAGGAGCACATATCATTTTAAAAAGGTAATTACTGTTCTCTTGTTTCTTCAGTGTTGTAGTATTGGATCTGAACACTTCCTTCCCAGCAATTACAGCCAACCAAGAAGGTCCATCCATCAATGGCTCATTCTGTCCTGTTCAGTGAGGTTCACTTTGAGTGACTGCCTACTGGGTCTATAGCCCTCTGAAAGCTTCTTTTGTAAAAAGGCTTTTCTTTAGGTTTATGTCTGTGTGTATGTGTTTGTATACATTTGTGCAAGTGACTGCAAACTGAAAGAGGGCATGGGGTCACCTGATGCTGGAGTTACAGGCAGTTGTGAGCCATCTGATATGGGTGCTGGGAATTGAACTCAGCATTCTAGAAGAACAGTGAATACCTGGTCCTGGGCCATCTCTCCAGAGCCCTGTGATAGATCTTACAGCTTCAAAGATGCACGTCATGGGGATTCTGGTGTTGACAAAGGAACTGATTAGTTTTTCTACGTGAGTTTTCTTTGTCTTTCCCTATCATAAACACCTTTAAGTTTTAGTTTCTAAAGGAAATGGCAGATAAAACCCAATTATATGGTAGGACATTGTAGTCCTGCCTGGGAGCTGAGCCCACACAGCCCTAAGACATGGGTAAAATTTGATTTGTACTCCAGGTGTGGAGCAATCATTTGTGAAACAAGTTTACCAAAGATATGTTCCCCTACTTATCCTCCAGTTAAAATATAACTCTTAGAAGTAGCTTTCAGAGTCATATTTTCCCTGTGGGGCCAGCTCAGCCAGGTGACATCTGAAATCATCGGATGGTGACAATGCTGATCAGTGGCCATGGAACTGGGACTCTTAGCCTTTGGCAGCACCTCTCAAAGTTCTAAGAGCCTTCAAGAAGCAGGAACTGGCCAGGCAGTGGTGGCACATGCCTTTAATCCCAACGCTTGGGAGACAGAGACAGGCAGATTTCTGAGTCCAAGGCCAGCCTGGTCTACAGAGTGAGTTCTAGGACAGCCAGGGCTACACAGAGAAACCCTGTCTCAAAAAACAACAACAACAAAAAAAGCAGGAACTGATAGTAAAACAAATCAAAGGTTTCTTGTTGGGTCATGGATGAGAAAGGGCACATTCAATCCCACCCCTAGTTGAGGAGCTATTGAAAGTTGATAGCTGTTAATGGAGGGAGAGTTGGTTTTCTTAAGGGTGTGGTCCCTTGTAGATTGACCATGCTCCATTGATGGCCCCCACACCATTATTTGGACAGCAATGATTGTACTCAGGATGATAGATAGATAGATAGATAGATAGATAGATAGATAGATAGATAGATAGATAGATAGACAGACATATAGATATACATTTATACAGATATAGATATAGTTTCACACATATATGACGTTAAGTTGGAAGGGGAACGTAGGCACAGGAGGAGTTAGAATCTGATTGAAATATGATGCACGCATTCATTAAATTCTCAAAGACAAACAATTTTAAGAATCCCTTGCATCTGTCCTGAAGCAAATGTGTGAATAAAATCACGTTTTGACATTTATTGTGAGTGAGATTCTGAACCCTTCATTTATGTTGTACATGGTACTTCATGTGTAACAGTTATGAGTGTTAATTTTTTTGTTGTTTTTTTGAGACAGGGGTTCTCTGTGTAGCCTAACTGTTCTGGAACTCTCTTTGTAGACCAGGCTGGCTGTGGACTCACAGAAATCCACCTGCCTTTGCATCCCCGAATGCTGGGATTAATGCCGTGTACCACCATGCCTGACCTTACAATTACATTGTTTAAAGTTCTTGTCTGGAGCAGAACAGAAAGAGGTGGAAGGCCGGTGACATTGTGAGCCGTGAGCCCTTGACCATGCCTCTGCTGAGTGGCAGGATGGTGGCTTGGAGACTAGAATTGGCAGCAGAGCAAGTCTCCATGATTAAATCTAGGCTCTAGCTTTGTGACTGGCACTCATTCATGTTGGTAAATGTGCGTTGGTGTGGGTGATTCATAAGAACGTGGTGTACACAGAGGAGCTGCAATAGAAAGCTCACTGCTCCCATAGAAAGCCAGGTGATGGGCGGCATCAGGTTAGGATGTAGATGTGGTGGCTGTGGGCAGAAGGAGAGTCTTACAAGGGGAGGAAGAAAGAAAGTAGATAAAATGCAACCAGCAATTATCTTGGAAGCCTGCTGCTTGTAGGATTCCTCATGCAACACTGATTTGTGTTGTGTTTTGCATGGGTGTGGTGCTGTCTATGTTACAGGTTCTGTGTACATGCACGTAGAAGGCAAAGGTCAATATCGGGTGTCTTCCTCAATGGCTCTCCGCCTTATTCTTTGAGACAGGGTTCCTCGCTGAACCCGGAACTTACTGATTCAGCTGGGCTGCTGGCCTGTGAACTCCATGGATCTACCTGTCCACTTCCCCAGCAGTCTGGCCCATAAGCTCCAGGGATCTCCCCAGCCCCCGACTGCTTCCCCACAGTTGCGCACCACTAAACTCTGCCCTTTCACGGGTACTGGGGACAGAACTCAGGTCCTAACGCTTTTGCAACAAGAACCTTACTGACTAAACCATGTCCCCAAGCCCTCCACACTGGTTTCTTAGTACTGCATGTTGGATCTAATCTGAGTAGTAGTAAGAAAATGGTAGATGTTTTGATTATTCCTGTATTTATCCAGTAAATATTTATTGAACGCTTATTTTGTCAAACATTGCTTTATCTCTGGATATAATAAAATAGAAATAAACAGACTCTCCAATCTCATGGGATTTTCTCAGTTAATATGAATTCTTTCTGACTTTGGAATACTTTTCTATGAATGCATCAAGGGGGCCTGGGAAGGAATATACCCAATATTTCTATGGCACAGACAGATGGGGTCATATAGACATAAAATGCCTGTGGTACTCATGGACACCCCGTGTTTCTTCCTTCATTTTGTTTTTATGTTAGAGAACTCTGAGAAATAATAACTTAGGGGAGGAATGGGTTTAATTTACCTTATAAATTATAGTAAGTCCATCATCAGTGAGGGAGATCAGGGCAGGAACTCAAGCCAGAACTTGAAAGAGAACCACGGGCAAATACTGCTTGCTGGCTCGCTCAAATGCTTTCATTTAGCTGGGTTTCTTAGCCCAAGGTATTTTTAATTTAGTGGTTCAAGTACGAAGGCTACTTACAGATAAAATTATTATATTCACAATCTTAAATGTGGTACACTACATACTCATTCATTCATCTTTGTCTTCCCTGCATGAGAGAAAGGAATGCTAGATTTATGCCGTGTGCTCCTCTACACAACAGTAGTGCGGTAAAGGGGGGATCTGGATGCTAGCAGATCATCTGAAAAGTCACCCGAGAAAGCTCGAGGAGCGAGTGAGGAAATCGAATAGGAGGAGGAGGAGGAGGAGGCGGCATCGGACTTGCACTAGTGAAGAAGTAACTGCTGGGACTTCGGTCTTGCTCAGAACTCAAAGTAATAAGCAGAGTGTTCCCCCAAGGTTGTTTCTTCAAGAGGCAAATGAGCTGAGATCTTCAGTCACCAACTTCAACCCCTTGTTTGTTAAGGGTTTGTTAGGGCCCTGAATGGTGGCACAGGTCCTGAATCCCCGCACTTGGGAGACAGAGGTGGGTGAATCTCTATGAGTTTGAGACCAGCCTGGTCTACACAGCGAGTTACAGGACAGCCAGAGCTAACCTTGTCTCAAAAAACAATCAACCAAAAAACCCCCCAGAAAAACAGTAACAAGAAAGGAAGGAAGGAAGGAGGGGAGAAAGAAAGAGGAAGAAAAAATTTTTTTAAAAAGGGTCACTCCTAAAGATATCAGTTTCCTAGCATCTTTTACAGGCCACAGTTAAAGATGAGCAGTCTGCTATCACCAGAAAAATAACTAAGTTAGAGATGAGATTCCAGCATATTGGGGACACAGGCAGTCTGGTCTCTAAGGCATGTTTAAGGGACCAATGACAGAACTAGATACATAGCTATGATCCCAGTGGCTTTACACAGAGCATTTTTATATAATATCTGCTTATATAAACTCGTTTGCATGTCATGCAACATTGCCAGACAGCTCTTCCTCCGACTGAAGTCTACTGTTTAGCTCTCCCGACTCATGATCTTTGCTTTCAGGCCACATAGATATGGAGACAGGGTGTAGAAGATGGATGTGGAGTGGGAGTGTTGGCCCAGCATGTTAGCAGAGGTTGGCTCAGCCTGTTAGCAGAGATTGGCTTAGCCTGGTAGCAGAGGTTGGCTCAGCCTAGTAGCAGAGGTTGGCCTAGCCCAGGAGCAGAGGTTGGCCCAGCCCAGTAGCAGAGGATGCTACTTAGATGTACTTTCTCATACTAATGGGTCCCCACCTAACTTCCCTGAATGTTTGAAAATTTACTCTTCTCGTGTGCCCGAGAAAGACGATGTTGGCTAACATCTTCCCATCCTCTGAGGTGCTTTTCTCTTCTTTGTCTGGACCCATTAGCATCTCTTAGTTCTCTCAGTGTGTAGTGTCTAGTAAAACACAGAGTGGTTTTCATGGAGTGAGCTTGAGCCCGATGTGGAGACTGTTTCAGATGTAATCAATTCTATGTAATTATTAATAATGAAGTATGCAGAAGAGAAGACATTTATCCCAGTATCCTTGCTGTGGATGAGTGCTTTAGATGGAAAAAGAACAGCTAAGAGCTGGTACTGCATGTAATTTTGGGTATAGTAATATCTGGATCTGGAAAAAAAGGTTTTCATTTAGTTAATATTACTCTCCAGTTGTTCAAAGCTAAGTATCTGGCTGAGCGGAGAATATGCACTCATCTTTCTGTGTCCATGTAGAACTGGCTCTAGAAAATCCTTTCCTCTCACTCACATAATCAACACAGAGATTCTCAAGAAGACCTACAGATGTATCTGCATGTGGCATCTTAGGACATCTTCCTGTATACTTCAAGTCATCAGATTCTGTATACCATCCAACACAATATAATGTGAATGTATTTACTCAAGTTGACTCAGTATAGAACTTAGCACGTGGCAAATCAAAAATTTCTTTCAGGAACTTTATGGAAAATTGTTTCTTGACCTTTTTTTGAGACAATCCCCTGTGTCCCAGGCTGACCTTGAACTCCTGATCCTCCTGCTTCCATCCTAATACTTTTGTTGCTGTGTTGGTTGAATCCACAGACAGAAGGAACTGACTGTATTTTTGTATATGTGTGTGTGTGTGTGTGTGTGTGTGTATGATTATACTGTTTTTGAATATTTTATGTATATTTTGTATATTGTCATTATATTCTATAGACACATGTGTTTGCAAAAAGCTGTGCACATGTAACAAGGCCTTTTGTGGTTGGATCGGGCATGGAATTCCTACTAATAAGTGCTCTCTAGTTAAATCGCCCCATCTATCAATCTTCTTATCTTGTAGTCCTTCAAAGAAGCACAAGAAAGCTGTGTCTGGCTGGTTAGCCAGGCAGGCGTGTGTCGCCAGAATTGAGCAATTGCCATAAGCCGCATCAATTAAACCCCTATTCTAAGTAGACTCAGAGAAGAAACAACACAGGTCTTGTTGCCAAATCCAAAGAAAGTATAGCCCTGTAGTCGATCTCATCTCACCAACAGAGCCATAAGCACTTCTCAATTCTAATGTTTCTGGGGGTGAGAGATGCTTTGGGTATTTATTATACACCAGAGGGCAGTTAAGCACATGCCATTTAAAAGGCTGCATTTTCTAGCTCACAAAACAGGGCATGGTGCTAAAGGATAGGGAAGTCTTTTTTTCCAGTAAGAGGTTTTTTTTTTTTTTTTTTTTAAACAGTCAAACAAGTCGGTTGGGAGCTGGGGAACTAGAACTTGATTGGCAGAGTAAACTTGAGGTCAATCCCCAGAACCCAGAGAAAGGGGTCTGGTGCAGGGGCATACCCTTGTAATCTCTTCTCTGGGAAGATGGAGACAGTCACATTCCTGGGGCTTGCTAGACACACAGACAATCCAAATCAGCCAGTGAGAGACTGTCCCTAAAAACAAGGAGGTTAGAGAGTAAGGAATACACCGAAGGTTAACCCTGGCCACAGGTTCAGTAAAAATCATCTCAGAGAGTTATACAGAAATAAAAAGAATATTATGTAGAACTGTGATGAGTTCCCATGAAATACACAAACACACACAATTACTGAACGGGTTAGTGAAGATTTTACCATTCATTTATGAATTCATTTATTTTTTAATTCTTTAGGAATTTATCAAGTGCCTACTGTAGACTCAAATCTCCACTTAGATGACAGTTGGATAAAGCAGATTCGTTAAATATGAGCGCTCCACAAGCATAGTGTGCCAGCCCCTTTCCTTGTGGGTGATAAATGCCTGGTAGGAACTGAAATTCAATTTAAAGAAGGGTGGTGTATTAGAGCTTACACTGTAAGTGGCTGCTGCCCTTCGGAAAGGGAAAACATGGTGGCAGGTGTGTGGGGTGGCTTGTCACATCATATCCACAGTCAGGAAGTAGAGAATTGATTGGAAGTAGAGGTGGAGAAAGGGACCTCAAGTCCTAGTGACCCACTTTCTCCACTGAGGCTCGTCTCAAGGCCTGGCAGCAGCTGGTGGCCATGTGTTCAAACTCATGAGTGCATGGGACTCATTTCACATCCACAGCGGTAACAGGACTGACATAGACCTGATTGCTTCCTGTGCAACAGCTGGAAGAGTGAACCGCTGGACTCTTGTTCCAGGACATGTTGCTTTCAGAATTAAAGCAGTAATCGTAGCAAATAAACCCCTATTTTCTCGCTTCTGTACTAACAATAACTAGAATGTTCTTAAGCAGTTGTTTCCTTGAGCTGACTGTGAGGTGATGTGAGGTCTGATGAAGAAAAAGTAGCTAACACAGCTGTGGCCTGGGCCCAGTGTTCTCCCAAGCACCCCAGCTCCCCGAAGGACTATAAAGTAGACACACCTTTACCACTTCAATTTTACAGGAATAGAAGCAAATAAGAAAAACGACTTTAGCTTAGTGTAATGGCAAACACTTTTTAATCGCAGCACTGAGAAGACAGAGGCAGGTGGCTCTCTGAGTTTGAGAACAACTGGTCTACATGGAGTTTTGGATTAACCAGAGCTACATAGTGAGACCTCAATCTAAAAGGAAGAAAGACGGCTTTATGCTCATTGGAGGGACTACAGAATCACTTTGTGTTGGTAGCATATTGTTGGTAACATGTTACCATGTCAGAAAAGGGATTTACGTAAAAGAGAATGGCTTTTTTTCCACCAAAAGACTGGCAACGGGAGTGGGAGGGAGTAGGGTGGGTGACAGCTCAGCAGGCTCAAGGGGATGCCGGCAAGCTTCGCAACACGGGTTCCAGCAACAGGTTCCACATGGTGAGAGGAAAGAGTTAGTTCCTGCAAGTCTTGGACCTAAGAGTGATGTGTTGTCCAGCATGCATGAAGCAGTAGCAGGTTAACTTGATAGTGCCTAGAAGTGGTAAAAAACCAGTCTCTACCTGGTTCTTGATGAGACCATACAGACAGCGCCATCGAAACTTGAGACAGGAATTTGATTCGGGTCCTCCCAATGTTAAATAATATTAATATTGCATCAAATACAGTCAACTAGCATCTCCTAGTTGACAATGGACTTTTTCAAAGATTAAAGTATTTGGAAGGAATTTTGAAGGCTAAGTGGGATTTTAATAGACGGCTAAGGGAGAAAGAACATTCCAGAAGAGGGAGCAGTGTGTACAAAGGCTGAAGGCCAGGAAGCATAGAATGGGGCTCCGAATAAGAGGTGAGAATAAGGGCCCAGGCGGAGGTCGGGACACAGGTGCACACGAGACTCATAGGTAGTATGATCAGATTTGTGCCTCTGAAAATCCCTCGGGAACAGAGTGGATGGATGGACTGGAGCAGCGATCGAGCTGCCAAAGGGATCAGTTGGAGTTACCTCAGTGAGAGAGTGAGGCCTGAACACTGAAGAGTCTGTATCTCAACTCCAACATTTTAACTTAATGTACCGGAGAGTAGCACTTAGCCCTGAGTCGCTGCAGCCTGGCCAACGCTATGTTTAGTTCCTAGTCTTGCAAACATTTGTAAACATTTCTCTAAGAAGTCTCTTTAAATTAAACGTGATTCTTGCAAAGATACACTTGAATAGAGGAATAATTTCTTTTTTGATTAGTTTAAGTTAGCACATAAAACAAGGGATTTTATCATGACAGTTTTGTGTGTTCTTAATCCCCCCTCATCTATCCCCTCCTCCCGATTGCCCTCTTCTTGATGGCTCCATTCCTACCTCCCCAAAACACCCTGCGTCTGTCATAACACCTGAATAATATTACCTTCTGTCTTGGCTCCCCTCCTTTAAGATCTCATCTTTCCCGTTATGGTGCCTGGAAGTTTATGAGCTGTGTGTGCATCTGCGCATGCGTGCACCCCTCCCCCGCCCCCACCCGGAAGAGCTTATGAGAGGAAACCTGTGCTGTTTGTTTTTCAGGGTCTCATCTATTTCGTTTAGCATGAAGACTTCCAGTACCACCCATTTTCCTGCAAGAGTCAAGCCTAATATTTCTTTACACCGAATAAAATGCTGTTGTGTGTGTGCACATTTTCTTCACCCATTCATCTGCTAGCTCGCTTCTTAGCTATATGACTGGTGCAGCAATAAACCCTGGTGGGTAAGTGGTTCTGTGACAGGACTTAACGCTCCTCGGGTTAACACCTGAGAGTGGTAGCACTGGCTCACCTGGTAATTATACGTTTAGCTTTGTAGGGAAAATTGATGACTGCCCATAGCGACTATATCGCTCTATTTTTATCAGCAGCACATTAAGGTTTCTTTTTCCTTACATCCTCAGTAACACGTGCTGTCCTTTGTTTTCTTCATGTCAGCCATTTTGGCCAAGATAATAAAGCCAGAAGCTCGAGTGAAGGGGGGGGGGGGGTGTCTGTGGATAAAAGCTGGCACTGCTCTTGCAGAAGACCAGAGTTCGAGTCCCAGCACCCACAGTTAACAACTAGCTGGAACTCAGCTGGAAGTGGGCATGTGATCTCTCCAGCCTCTGAGGGCTCCTAACCTGTCCATGTACCCATAACCACACAGGGACACACAAACTTACCCAGAATCAAAAACGAAATAAATCTAAAATAAGAAAAAAAAAAAAAAACACATATGATCAGAGAACTTTTTGTTCTTAACACTCTAACATTCTCAAAGTAGTTTTGTGTTTGGTGGGGGGCTGAAGATGTGAATGCTTTTCCCAGATATTACTGGTTGCTTGTGTTTCTTCTGAGAACTGTCTCTTAACTTCCTTAGACACTGTTGATTGGAAGACTTTGGTTTGGATGTTTAATTTTTGCCATTCTTTAAACATCTAGTTATCTATCCCTTCCGATGCACAAGAGCACGTGACATCCTTCCTCAGGCTGCCTCTTCGTGCTCGTGATTGCTTTCCCTGTGTGCGAGCTGCTTGGTTTCATGTAATCCCCTTGCCAATTCTTAGGGCTATTTCTTATGCCATTGGAGTTCTTTACGTAAAGCCTTTGCCTGTGCTTAGATCTTGACATATTTCCCCTTTGTCTTTTTTTCCCAGCAGTTCCCAAGACTCGTGCCTTATGTTTACGTTGTTGACCCTTCCTGAACTTACTTTTGTCTGAGGTAAAATCATAATCATAATTTCATCCTTCTGAATGCGAATATTCTGCATCCTCCAGCGTCATTTACTGAAGAAGTTGTCTTTTCTAATTTGGAAAATTTTTTGGTCAAGAATTAGACGGAAGTTAAGTAGCTGGGTGGGTTTGTTTCCGTTTCCTCCACTGGTGTACATTTTTATTTTTGTTCTCTCAGGGCTCTATTTGTCACTCTGCCTCTGTAGTGTAATTCACATGTGGTATGGCGGTGCCCCGGTGCTGTTCTTCCCAAATGAATCCTCCTCTTTCCACGGCCTCTTTCCTTTCCTCTTTTAAATTATGCTTGACTGTGCCATCTACCCACGCTTCAGTTACCAGAGTCTTAAAGGCAGTCAGCTTTGAGGACAAAACTGATACAGAGAAGAGGAAGAGTCAAAAAGACAGAGAAGAACGATCATAATTGTGCATTAAGCTACTATGTGTGTGAATGAAAGGTCATCTATTTTTATGCCGAGCTGAATGTTTTGAAGTATGTGGGGGGGGGGGGAAGCAAAAATACTGTCTCCAAAGTAAGTGAGGTCATGCCACCACTACAAAGTGACAGGCAGGTGACACCTTCTACAGTGAATTTCTTGTAACAGCCAAACTACTATTTGTTGAAAGGATCTATAGATTAATGATAACTGCCCAGGAGACAGTTAATTAAAATGGTAGCCATTTAGAAAAGAGCCCCATTTGGCTTAGAATGTATAAGACAGTGAGCAATTCTTTCTTGTTCCTTTCTTTGTTACATGCCTGTTTTCCCCCATTACATTTATCTATATTACAAATTGGTATGATCTCAAAGCAACACCAGCTCGCTCTGATTGCTTATAAACCAGTGGGTAGTATTGCATTCTTTCAGAAGGCAGTGCGCAAAAGTTTAACTGAAAGATAGTTTATGCGCAAGAAGGAAATGGTTTACCTATACGTCCTCAATCCCAGAGAGACATGGTGTTTCTTCTTTGTGTCAACTTCCCTGGGCTTCAGTACATATGTGAGCAATTAAAACACAAATTAACATTTACAAAATTCATCTAAGTATTTAGTAGTCACAAATACAAAGTGGGAAAAATTGTGAGAAATCTCTGTCTTAGAGGAATTATACGCATGGCTCTCATTCTGGTTGCAAAGCCTAAAGGTTTTCCCCTAATTTCTTGCGCCGATTTGTTATTACAAAGTGAAAAATGAAAAGCAAGTAGAGGAGTTGGGAAAATATATCAGCGACTGGACAGCCAGTGCTGGAGAAAACAAAAGAACAATGGCTTCTTATCAGGGGGACACAGCACTAATATTCATGACCCAACAGGAACTCTGGGGACCACAGACTTTTTGTGCCTTCGGAATCGGACATCTGCCATTCCTTACTTACGATGGCCAAACTTGTAACTGTTCTTTTGTATCTGCCCTATCCATCTGTGTCTCTAAGAGGTGGTTTTACTATGCTAGAATTCTGGGTTGATAGTGATTTTTCCTTTCCCCCTTCAAAGTTGCCATTTCGTTGTCTTGTGGTTGGCATCATGGATGAGGAGTCCGTTATCATTCTGATTGCTGACTCTGTGACTCCTGTGATTGTTAATCAATCTTTTCCTCCACTCTGTCCCAGTTGGGCATGTCAACCTGTGTTCTAGTTTACTAATGCTCTCATCTAAAACTCAAAGGACTGTTAATGGCATCTGGCATGTTTTAAATGTTGTATTTTAGGGTCCAGAAATCTTTCTTCTGTCTTCTCAAATACTTTTATCTTTCCCCATTATATCTAAAATTCCCTTACATTCTTTGAAATTGTTATTATAATTGTTCTAAAATTAGTGCAGTTGATTCCAGTAACTGGACCTAACTATGTGTCTGTTTCTATTGATTTCTGTTTTTTATTACCATTCTGTTGAGAACAGCCCTGCAATACCTAGATCAGAAACTTCTCAGGAAAGAAAAACTGACCCCCCATTGTCTGTTTACCCAGTGGAAAGCTCATTTTAATGACATGCAGCTCAGTAGGTCTTCATCTATTTCTTAATCTTTGTTTGTTATTTGTGAAGCTACTGATAGTTGCTTGATATTTTGTTGATTTCAAAAACCTTTTGTGCTGTTTTGAAGTTGATGTTTGAGCCAATAATTTGAATGTTCAAAATTCAAAATGTCACTAGGAGAAAAATAGGGGAATTTGTTACATTATCTTGAGTCAGAGGGACTCTTTTCACACAAGACTCAACCTCAGCTCTTCAAAGCTGTTGGGGAATGTTTTAGTGTTCCTTCTTCTCTGGTCTCTACAGATTGTCTAGACATGTCTTAAATTAATACTTTGAACTATACCAAATGACAAAGAAAATACTTGTATCTCATAAGAGTGGGGGATTTTGCTGGAGAGATGGCTCAGAGGTTAAGAGCACTGACTGTTCTTCCAGAGATGCTTAGTTCAATTCCCAGCAACCACATGGTGGCTCACAACCATCTGTAATGGGATCTGATACTCTCTTCTGGTGTGTCTGAAGATAGCTATAGTGTACCTAAATATATAAAATAAATAAATCTTTTTAAAAAGTGGGGAATTTTTTATATGTAGTATAAAGGTCAAAAGGATGGAAATTTTTTATATATTATAAAAAATAAAACAAAAATTGGGCAGTTAACAACAACAAAAAAACCAAACCAAACAAACAAAACACCATAAACAGAGCATCACTGGAGGAGTGCTCCCCTTTCTCCACATCCTCACCAGCATCTGCTGTCACCTGAGTTTTTGATCTTAGCCATTCTGATTGGTGTGAGGTGGAATCTCAGGGTCGTTTTGATTTCATTTCCCTGATGACTAAGGATGTTAAACATCTCTTTAAGTGCTTCTCAGCCATTCAAGATTCTCTGTTTAGCTCTGTATCCCATTTTTTAATTGGGTTATTTGGTTTTTTGGAGTCTCGCTTCTTGAGTTCTCTATATATTTTGGATATTATCCCTCTATTGGATGTGGGGTTAGTGAAGATTTTTTCCCAGTCTGTAGGTTGCTGTTCTGTCTTATCCACAGTATCCTTTGCCTTACAGAGGTTTTTCAGTTTCATGAGGTCCCATTTATCAATAGTTGATCTTAAATCCTAAGCCACTGGTATTCTGTTCAGGAAATTTTCCCCTGTGCCAATGCCTTGAGGTTATTTCCCACTTTCTCTTCTATCTGATTTTACACAGAGGCCCTAGATCCACTTGGACTTGAGCTTTGTGCGAGGTGATAAATACGGATTTATATTCATTTTTCTATATGCAGACCGCCAGTTAGACCAGCACCATTTGTTAAAGATGGTTTCTTTTTTCCACTGTATGGTTTTGGCTTCTTTGTCAAAGATCAAGTGTCCATAGGTACTCCACTTTGTTCATAGCAGCCTTTTTCATAATATGCAGAAATTTGAATCAACCCAGATGTCTCTCAACTTTAGAATGGATACAGAAAATGTGGTTCATTTACACAATGGAAATCTATTCAGCTATTAAAAAACGAGAACATCATGAATTTTGCAGGCAAATGGATGGGACTAAAAAATATCATCTTGAGTGAGGTAACACAGACCCAAAGGACATACATGGTATGTACTCACCGATAAGTGGGTATTAACCAAAAAGTGCAGAATACCCACGATACAACCCACAGACCGTACGAAGTTTAACAAGAAGGAAGGCCCAAGTAAGGATGCTTCAGTCCCACTCAGGAGGGGGAATAAAATAATCATGGGAAGCAGAAATAGGGAGGGATCTGGGTGGGAGAGGGGAGGGGGAAAGGGGGGGAGGATCAGGCATAAGGGGAGACAGGAGAGAAGCCCAGAAGGCCAAGAGAATAAATGGAAATACGCAGCTGCTGGGGGTGGGAGGTGGGGGGAACCTCTAGAAAGTCCCAGAGACCTGGAATGTGAGAGACTCCCAGGAGTCAATGGGGGTCCTTAGTCAGGATGCCCAACAGTGGGGAGACCTGAAGAGACCTCAAGTAGATAGACAAGGCCCTGAGAGGAGGGATAAAGTAACCAACCCACCTTCAAAATTTTTGAGCCATAATTGTTCCTGTCTAAAAGAAAAGTAGGACAAAAATGGAGTAGAGACTGAAGGAAAGTCTGCCTAGTGACCAGCCCAATTTGGGATCCATTCCACGGACAGGCGCCAAACCTTGACACTATTACTGATGCTATGTTGTGCTTGCAGACAGGAGCCTAGCATGGCTGTCCTCTGAGAGGCTCTACCAGCAGCTGACTAAGACAGATGCAGATACTCACAGCCAACCGTTGGACTGAGGTCGGGGACCCCTATGGAAGAGTTAGGGGAAGGACTGAAGGAGCTGAAGGGGATGGCCACCCCACAGGAAGAACAACAGTGTCAGCTAACCTGGACCCCTGGGAGCTCCCAGAGACTGAGCCACCAACCAAAGAGCATACAAGGGCTGGTCCGAGGCCCCCAGTACAGATGTAGAAAAGGACCACCTTGTCTGGCCTCTGTGAGAGAGGATGTGCCTATCCTGTGGGAAGGGGGGTGCTGTGAGGGGAGCACCCTCTCAGAGGCAAAAGGCAGGGCCGGGGATCAGGAAGAGGGGGCAATATTTGGGGTATAAATAAATAAAATAATTAATTAAAAGGGAAGTAATGAAAATAAAATGCAAAATAACAACAACAACAACAACAACAACAACAAAAATCCCAAAACAGAGTATCAACATGGAAACACCCCAATTCCACTGCAAAGTAAGTACTTCAGGTGAAACTGGGGACATGGTTTTTACTTATCTCCTTGACAGCATTCAGTGCTAAAGAGGCTCTGGAGGTTATGGGAAATCTCCCCTCATGTAGGTCATAGGTCAAGTATAAACTGGCACTGTGCTGCTGGATGCACTTTTTTTGTGTTATCTTAGAGCGTTGTTTGGTGATGTCAACTGAAACTCTACAGTTATCACTTGCTTTGTCCAATCAATTTTAGTTTTATAAACTTATACCATGAGTGCACTGGAAATGTATATAAAGATTTACACCAAAACATAATTATCATTTTCCAGAGGAAAAACTGAAAATAATGCCAGTAGCCACAGTGCAGGCTGGATTAAGGATGTGAAACATATTTCCTCGGTGGAATACGCTATAGAAGAAAATGGAGAATTATACATGCAGACATAGAGAGACTGGGGCTGTGAGATGCCTCAGTAGGGAAAGTGTTGGCTTAAGCAGAACGAGAAGGGTTTGATCCTCAGAAACCCCATCAAAGCCAGGAATGACCCCACAAGTCTATGACCCTAGCACTAAGGAGATGGAGAAAGATGAAGACCAAGAGGCTCATTGGCAGCCAGTCTAGGCAACATGACAAGCTCCAGGTTCAGGAACAGACCTTGTCTAAAACAAACAACAAACAAATAAAAGGTCGGGGGTCAGCAAACTGGCTCACTCTCATCAGGCAAAAGTTCTTGCTGCAGAAACCTGATGACCCAAGTCCAATCAGTGGAAGGCACAATAGGGGGAGACCAATTCCCGACAGCTGACCTTTGACCTCCACATACATGCCATGACACACGCACAATGACACTCCATATGAACCAACATAGGCAACAGTGCCTCTTACATCCATGCACACACACAGACCCACGTAAAGGAACCGTTACCAAGCACTACTGCCAGTTATGAGAATCAGGTCGCAGAATGGCATAATCTGCACCTGTCCTCTTGTATAAAGACATGGAGGTGAGTTTACAGGGCTAACGTTAGGTAGAAGGCATGCAAGAAACTGCTGGTGCACGCCACTAGGAGGCTGGTCTGGGAACGGGATTTTTTTTTAAAAAAATCATATCATTATAGAAAGGGCCTGAGTGGAGGTGTGTGTGTGTGTGTGTGTGTGTGTGTGTGTGTGTGTGTGTGTGTGAGAGAGAGAGAGAGAGAGAGAGAGAGAGAGAGAGAGAGAGAGAGAGAGAGAGAGAGGGGCGCGCGCCATGTTCCTTGTTGAACAGCCTTGAGCCAGTTAGAGTATTCAACATACGAAAAAGCAGTGTGGAGATCAGTGCACGGATGAAAGTACGAATTTACTGGCAGTTTCTGTGAGATATGCAACTTAGAAGAATTTTCTGATAACATCCAAGTGCTAGTCAGTGTAGTGAGCCCCACTCCTAGCACTGACCACGCAATAACTGATTTTGCTGATTTGAGGGTGGACTTCTGCTTTGGGGTGAGCTGAGGAGATATTTCAGAGGAAATGGGTGTCTTGTTTTGTATGAATTGTGACACTTTGGAAATGAAGGAACTTTGTTCTGGGAATTGATAGTGTTGTCTTGACCTGGCTACTGCATAGCATGGAGCCTTTTTTAAATTTTCTTTCTAGACAGCCTTTGTAAAATACTGGCTGATGACTATTTATCTCTCTAAAAGCATGTACTTAGAAGAAAGGAAACAGCAAAAGAAAACAGAATGAGCGTAACTTTCCACATCAAAACATTTATTAACATCTGTTCCTGAATAATAATTCCAGTGATGGATGGCGTGCCGAGAGGCCCTGCCCAGTCGTGGCTATGACTTTGGCTTCTCTCAACTTGAATTTGGGTCATCTGGGAAATTCTTCACTTTCTGAACTTTGACTTCTTCCATTACTAGTGTTATACAAATTCAGAAACACCTACTAAGGTATGGAGAAATAGAGAGCTCAGTTGGTAAAGAGCTTGCAGCACAAGCATGGGGACCTGAGTTCAAGCCCCAGAACCTACACTAGAAACCAGGCATGGTGGTACATGCTTAGAATCCGAGCACTGGGAAGATTAAGGCAGGTGGGTCCCCAGGACTTACTAGCCAACCATCCCAGCTTAAAGCATGAGTCTTTGGGCTAGTGCAAAATCCCTGCCACAAAAACAGAATAGAACAGGACTGAGGAAGACCCATGAGGTTTATATCTAGCTACACACATGCATACCCACATATACATGAACATGTATGCATGTGTAAGCGTGTCCATACATATACAAACATGCACATACTCACACACATAGAGAGAGACACCCACACGGAATGCATTCAACATGCCTTTGGTTTGTAGTGCTATGAATGGATAGACAGTAGGTATGTACTCATTTTGTGACAAATTTCATTATTCATCTAGACAGAGAGGGCAATGGTCACCCAGGGATGCCAGAAATATCCAACTTTGAACTGAACTTTAGCAAGAAGCTCCACTATGGCCTGACTATTTTTATTAAAATCTCCAGCAACGTTCCCCAGCCAGCGTGGGGAGGCCGTGCCCTTGTCAGAAAAGCCACAGCATACTGGTGTCTCTGATGCTCCTGTGTTTACCTGCTGGACATGGCCAGCTTGTTTTCATATACATCAATTATTTGCAGCAGAGTCCTGGGCTGGGGACAGCATTCAGGAGAGCAATGGCTCATCCAAGGGTTAGTGTAGCCCTGGTAAGTGGACAGAGAAAGACCATTTATTACCAGGTGAGACAGAGCTGTCTTGGCAGAGAACCAACAGGACTTCCATTAGGCCAAGACAAACGAAGGAAGAGGAAGTGAAGATGCCCTGTGTTGTCTCCTTAGAAACACAGATACAAAGCACAGCCTCAGACCCCACTGCTCTGCCCCTAGCCCTGCCCTGCATATACACGGGGAGCGACAGAGCCAGTTACCCAAGGAGGCTCCCTCTGCTGTAGATGATGAACTGGCAGCCACATGGCAGGGTGACATACCTTTAGGACAGAGACAGCGAGGCTCCCTGGGGTGGGGGTTTTGGTTCTGTTTGCTTGACTGGGCTGTGTTTGTCTGACAATGTATATGAGGAGGAAGGTGCCCTTTGAGACCTGAGCACTGGTTTACGAAGTCCTCTCGCCTCTGTGCCGGTCAAGGCTTTTGAATCATGGGATTGGAGATTAAATTACAAAGGAGGTGTGTGACTTCTGACCAGTTGACTTTACTCTGTTTCTTTGTCACTTCCCTTTTCTTGGGACACTTATAATATAATCGTGAGCCAGTTCAATAAAGCATACTTCTAGTCTACAAGTAAGGAAATGAACACATGGGCTGGGGAGATGGCTCAGGGGTTAGGAGCACTGACTGCTCTCCCAGAGGTCCTGAGTTCAATTCCCAGCAAGCACATGGTGGCTCACAACCATCTGTAATGGGATATGATGCCCTCTTCTGGTGTGTCTGAAGACAGCTACAGTGTCCTCACATAAAATAAATAAATGAATAACTCTTTAAAAAAGTAAATAAATAAAAAAGAAATGAACATGCAATAATATCTTCAGCTATGATGTAATATCTAACTCAGAAGCCTGCCACTTTAGTATCCAAATCACAGGTTCTTCCACGCTTTCATTTTAAGAGAGGCAAAGAAAGCCAGATACTCTGATGAAGTGTCTCCATAGCCTGGTTAAATGCCCTGAAGTGTTTCTATTGGAAACTTTAACGAGTAGATACAAGCAAATAAGAGTTTAGAGCTGGTGAGGTGTGTCAGTGGGTAAAGAGGCCTGCTGCCACGCCTAAGGACCTAAGCTCAATTCTTAGGACCCATGTGGTTGGAAGCAGAGAACAGACGCTTGCAAGTTGTCCTCTGAACTCCACACGAGGCCTTTGCACATGCATACCTTTCCCCGTGCACAGGTTTATATGTATACACACAGACATACACACAAAAGGTGCTTTAAAAGAAAAGTACAAAACCATGAATTTAGGAGAGTAGAGAGGTTTAAAACAAATTGCCGCTATAAACATTTAAAGTGAGCATAGGATTTACAATAACTTTCTACTCCATATCATTGAATGGGTTATTTGTAAAGTACTCTTCTGCTCCTGCCATGGCCACTCTTCTCTTTCCAGTGTGATAAATTTCCTTTCTTTCTATTACAAATGCATTGTTTTAAAATGTTACTTACTCTTTAGTGCGGAATGGTCCTGAAACTGACAATTCTGATTCTTGCGACATGATGGGGGAAGTGCTTGGAGGGTTGGGTCCACAGATGCTTGGCTTGCGATCAGTTTGTCCAGCCCCTGGATCCACTTTAGCCTTGTGTTTATCTCCCTTACAAGTCATCTGACTTGTTTGTTGAAGGGAGTATTTGTCTTTTCTGAATTTTCCCTCGGGCTATGGAAGAAAATAAAGAATTAGACACGGAAGCCACTATACCTGTATTGTGCTCCTGCGCGTTTGTGTAGTAGACTCCTGGTTTCACAGCACGATCTGTTTCTCCGCGTCTCCACTGAAGCTTCAGTGTTGACACACGAGGGCTGGGGAGATGACTCAGTTGTCAAAGCATCTGCTGTGCCCTGAGTTTTAACTTTAGTAACCAAGTAATGATGTAGAGACACACTGGTGGGACCCAAGGGTAATTCTAGCATTGGGGGTGGAGATAGGTGGATCCTTGGGGCCCATTGATTAGCCAGCCTTTCAGTCATCCAGCTCCCGGTTGCAATACAAGAACCAGTCTCAAAAATAAGACAAGATGGCCCCCGAGGAACAATACCTGAAGTTGACTGGCGTGCACCCACATACATAAACACACATGAAGATGGGACACAGGGCGGTCCTTTCTATTTCGTCCTCTTGGGGATTATGACACCCGGGTCATCTCCAAATTGACAATTGTGATGAATATTGTCAATGCCTGTTTGTTGAACTTAAGCCACAGGCTCCAGTCTCTGTATGTACTAAGCCTTTACCTCTTTCCTTCCTCTCACCTCTCCTCCTCCACCTCACAAATCTCAGGGCTGCAGACCTACCAAGAACGTCAAGGAAAGTATAGTTGCAAGAGCATTGGGTGAGAAGACCATACCCTAGTTTCTAAACTTAGGCTAGTGCTTCCTTTTGAGAAATCTGAACAAATGGAGCTTGACTCACTATCAGGCCTGCAGATTTGGGTACAAAGCACAATCAACTGTCACAAAATCAAATCTCTGTTCACCGAACACAGTTTTTGGATTGGAAGGTAGGACTGTCTCCAGTGAGGTGGCTCTGACCACACCTACTGCACCACAGAGTAGAAAGAGAGGTTAGCTGATTGCCATTGGACCCTTAACCAGGCAGGGACCAGATTGACTATTCAGGCTTACATGCTGCTTCTGACATTTTGACTGTAATCCTTCTTCATGGATCTGCTGGTGGGACTATCAACACAGGTGACTGATGGATTGTACCCAGTTGAGGTCATATTTCATTCCCAGTTTATGACATATTAATAGTTTACACATTACAGGGATTCAGTCTGAAGAGAGTTTTGGTGGGTATTTTGTAGACTCTGGGTCAAAAAATATTAAATGCAGATACCTGAGAGAGAATTTTTTTTTGTGATTTTGAATTTGCTTTAAGTGAAAATGTGTGTGTGTGTGTCTGTGTGTCTGTGTGTTGTGTATATGTGTGATTGAGTGTTGGTACACCTGTGTGCATGTAGAGGCCAAAGGTTGGCATCAGGTGTCTTCCCTAATCTCTCTGCATCTTACTTGTTGAAATAGGACCTCTCACTGTAGGCTGGCTCTCCACAGGAACCCCATGGAGCCGCCTGTCTCTGCTTCCTTGGTGCTGGGATTACAGATGCACACCATGCCACCTGTCTTTCTATGTGCATGCTGGGAATCTGAACTCAGCTCCTCTCGCTTGTGTGGCAACCACTTTACTACCTGAGCCGTGTTCCAGCCCGGATTTCAGTTTTAAGCTACCCATTTAAACTACGCTGTCTTCTCGTTCGTTCCCCAAATGGTGCCTACCTTGGACCGACCACTGTACATGGATCCCATATTGTGTGTAAGTGTTGCAAGAAGCGTGGGTGAGCCAGATACAGCAAGGGTAATTTCAAAGAAGAACCGATATGGGAAGTGCAAGAGGATGTTGTGGCTTGCTTTTATTGTGGTTTTTCCTCCCCTGCAGTTCTTTCACTTTCTGGGGATGCAGCTAAGGGCAGGGACAGAAAACTGCACTGGTTAAACCTGATGGATTACTTCAGAGCCGGGGGCAAATGGAGGGAGCGACTCTCTGGTCTTCTCATGAGTTCTAGTCTAATTTCATGTTTGCCTCATTTTACAACTTCCCAGTCACTTCCTACCTCCAATTTTTTCTATACTTGGAGTGAGTGCTTTTCCAAAAAGCAGGGACAGGCAATGTGTTTAGAAGGTAACAGAGAGGTCTGAGAGTTGTCAGGGGGTGCAGACAGATCCAGAGTTGTGTGAACTGTCTCTAAATTCACTGCAGAAAGTTTGCCTAAAGGGACTTTATGGCTTATTTCTGGAGGAGGAGGAGGAGGAGGAGGAGGAGGAGGAGGAGGAGGAGGAGGAGGAGGAGGAGGAGGAAGAGGAGGGAAAAAGGAGGAGGAGGAGGAGGGGAAGGGAGAGAAGGAGGAGGAGGAAGAGGAGGGAAGAAGGAGGAAGAGGAAGAGGAGGAGGAGAAGGGGAAGGGAGAGAAGGAGGAGGAGGAAGAGGAGGAGGAGGAGGG
>CM052714.1:47847686-47864708 GCA_028551405.1 Uromys caudimaculatus | reverse complement strand
GAGGGGAAGGGAGAGGAGGAGGAGGAGGAAGAGGAGGGGAAAAGGAGGAGGCAGAGAAAGAAGGAGGACGGGGAGGAGGGGGAGGAGGGGGAAGAAGAAGAGGAAGGAAAAAAGAGGAAGAGGAGGAGGAGGGGGAGGAGGGGAAAAGGAGGAGGAAGAGGAAGAGGAAGGAGGAGGAAGGAGAAGGAGGAAGGGAGATGGAGGGGTGGGCATCAGGGGCGGGAGGAGAACATTTATGCACACCTGCCAAGCTCTATAAAAACTGTACAGTAGTCTCAGAAAATTTCCAAGCAAGAAATTTCCCTACAAGCCATGTAATATGTCAGGGATTTTTTTTTTTAAAGATAAAATATGTTCTTTACTTGAACCAGTTGCCATGTTAAACGCCCACCTTCCTCGCTCAGTTTTATTACCAGGCTAAATACAGTCTGTTTCGATGATGGCCTTTTACAGCATGTAATAAAATGGGCTCATTACTCATTTTCCTCTTATTCTCCTTCAATTGCTCTAGCTCTCGGTACTGCCGAGAGTGGACGTTAGGCCCTGGTAGCCAGAACCTTACAGAGTGCAATTGATGATACTTAACACTCTAAAGCACACACACAGACTTGCAAACGCTTTTCCCTGATCCCTTTGCCTGTGTGGAGTCCTCATCACTAATTCCATTTTATCTCCTCCTGTAAGATAGGGACTTCCTCTTCTCTTCCATACAGCGTCTCCCTCCTACTCTGTAATGGTCACAGGCCCTCTTCAGCTAGCTTAAATAATTGTCCCTACACACAGAGATGGGGGGGGATAAGGGAGGAAGAGAGAGTTTATGGACCCAAGTATAATATTCCTAGAAATGACTGGACAGTCACTAAAAAAATTCACTCAGAGATTGACTTCAGATGCTACTACTCAGATGTGCTATTGTTTTTGGATGATTGTCAATAGTTACATTATAATCTAGTCCAAAGAAAGGTGGGTGACAGCCCCGAGCCATGTCTATTTATTGAACGGATTATGACCTTTCAACAATTACTTCCTCCAGGTAGATTACAGTCCCCTCATTATAACATTATATTAATCTATTTTTTAATTTATTTATTATTATGCATATGAGTACACTATAGCTATCTTCAGACACCAGAAGAGGGCATCGGATCCCATTACAGATGGTTATGAGCCACCATGTGGTTGCTGGGAATTGAACTCAGGACCTCCGGAAGATCAGTGTTCTTAACCACTGAGCCATTTCTCCAGCCCCCTATCTTATCTCTTGATATAGCACATGAAAGTTAGAATCCTTGGGTTCCAGAAAGTTGTCTTAGGAAATAAACAACACTGCCTTTGGTGATTAAGTTAATGTCACTTCATTCATAAGTAAAAAAGTATAAATTTTTATTTCTAAGCAGCACGGGGCTTTCTCTCTGAAACAGAAAGCTCTTTATAAATTGCATGGTCCCCATCGGTTGGTAGTGCTCATATTCCTACCACAGGTGGAATCCCCATGCCTGAGTAACTCATGTAAGTTCTTTGCAGTGCCACTTCCCTGGGGGCTAAATGAGTATGTTTCTAGCTAGTTTTCCACACTGTTGAATACCCATAAGATACTCACCAAAGGACTGTATTAGATGCTCATAAAGATCAGCTTTTATGGCTATACTCACTGCTGTATGACATGCACTTTTTCTTTTTAAATTTAATTTTTTTTTGTTGATGCCTGGGTACCTTCCTTGCACATGCTCTGTGCATACCCTGCCACTGTGCCACATCCCCAGCCCATCATGGGTGCTTTGATTTACCATCAGTATCAATCCTTACAACATGATAAAGTCATTCTTGGTGTTATTGTCCTGAGTCTATACGGGCAAATCAGTGAAAAGAAGTACCTAACATCTCCACATCTGCCTGTCAAACCCATGCCGGACTGTCCCGGTATAACTTGCTTCGTGTAAGAGTGTAAGTTCTGAGCGGGGCATGAGAAGGGCCCAGAAGGCATTGTACCTTGATTTGTTTCCTGTCTGGGTGCTGTGAACAGTGACCCGGCAAAATCAAGGTGAGGAAGCAAGGCTTTATTTCAATCTGTAGTTTTATAATGCCATCCATTATGGCAGAGAAGTCACGGAAGTGAACATGAAGCTGCTGGTCGAGCTACATCTGTAGTTGGGGAGCAGAGAGATGAATGCTGGTGCTCAGCATACTTTCTCCTTTTGGTCAGCTCATGACTGCAGCCCAAAGCACGGTGCCACCCATAGACAGGGTCTCTGTTTTCCTACCTCAGTTAATCCAGTCTAGAACCCACCTCCAAGAAGCATGCTTGTCTCTTAGAATATTCTAGATCCTGTCAGATTGGTAGTGAATATTAACCATCACAGCACGTATGTTGTTCATACTGCTTGTGGCTGTTATGCCACCAAAGGCATTCCTTTGCCCCAGCCTTGCCCAGGAAGGGCAGAGCTATCCTGTGATGCCATTTTGTTGCCTGGGGTTATGGAAGAAGCCTATCTACAGGGAGCTGTTTCTTAGTGGTTGAGTGAATAAGAAACTCAATGTTTGTTTCTAAGAGAAACACTAATTCTGGGTAATTTATTAATACCAGAGGTAGTCAAGGGATAAATTCACAGCAAAAGGCCCTTCCTATGGAATTACTGTAAATGAGCACATGTAATTGGGGGGAAAAAGGATTAAGAAATATTACTTGGGTCCACCTCAGTCTTCCAAACTGAATTTGGCTTTTTTTTTTTTTTTTTTTTTTTTTGGTGATAAAAGCTTGGCTTCAGAAAATGTGGTCAGGATTTAAAATGATTGAGGTACCACTTCCTCAGAAAGTTGGCTTCCTGGATCAAAAAAGTTAACCTAGCTCTGATTTTCATCCTTGGATAAATTACCATGGAAGAGACTGCTTCTAGAAATGAGTGTAAATGAGTATCAAGTGGCTCGTTGTAGACATCTGGAAGCCTTAGAATTCTGAGCTTCCTATAGAAACATCACCAACTTAATGACCCGTCATTTGAAAGCAATTCAGTTGGGTCTGGTGGATTTTTAGCAGCCCTGTGGGAAGCAGAAGAGGGAAGAAGAGATAGGAGGAATTGTTGAGAGAGTTGGTCATATGCTCTATGTGAGACTCATTCTCCTGACTGCCTAATCTGCTCACATCCTTCTAGGCTACCACAGACCCCAACGATAGCACACTCTGCTCTGTTCTTGTTTCTCTACCTCCATTCATCTTTTGAAATCTGCCTGTCCCATGCATCTCATAAACATGACTGTTCTGTTGGCCCAACCAAACGACGCACACTTCTACTGTTTTAAGTTCCATCCCTCAGACTCATCTTTTAGGCTTACCGCACCTGCATTCCAGCCAATCTGCTCCTAACCGAAACCTGCAGGGTCCAGTTTGACCTAATTGTTTTTATCTTGAACAGGACTGGGGTGGCAAACTCCACAGTCCAGTGAGGACAAGCTAGCCCAGAAGAGTTGTTAAGCGCTGCTCAAGATGACATAGCTAGTTGGGGACCAGAGTTTTCTAACTTCTAGGGTATGCATTTGGTTTAATTTTCATTCAGGTATATATTATACTGTCTCCTGCCAACTGACTGTTACTTCTCTCTACCCTGCCAGACCCTCTCTTTCACTTCAACATTCAAGCCATCCATCCACTTCCACTATTGTAGGTTTCCGTAGAAAACCTAGGGAGCATGAAGGAGAGAAGCCATGATGTTTCTCAACACAGAAATATATACTGGTTAAACCCTTGCTCAAGGTGCCTACCTCATCAACTCTCTCTGTGTGTTGGGTTTTGATGGTGCCAGCAACTTAGTTTATGGGGATGAGATACAATTATACTGGTGTTGCTATGACTTGCAGTTAGGGGGAAAATGCTTCTATGAACAAATATATAATAAACCCAAAACATACCAATAATTAAGAACTGGAAAAAAGAATCTGACCTCCAAGGACCCTTAAACTCCAAAGCGAAACGAGGACTCTAAATCTCTCTACCTACTATTCTAATGTCCCCAACTCTCACATTTGTATTCTAGGTTCCAAGCTAATAAATATCATCCTTCAATTGAGGGAGGTAATTTTCTTGACTTTTCTATTTAGCTAGCTTGTCTTCCTGAGAAAACGGGAGGGATGAGGATGGTACCAGCCTAGCCAATAAATATTAGATAACAGTCTTAAGAGAACATTGAGAAACTGGAATGGTGTATGTGTATGTGTGTGTTCATGAGCTGGCTAGTGTCGTGTCACTGCTGGGTATCCTGACATTTCCCGTTGCTTTTTTGATGTTAGCATCTCCACCTAGATACCCTGAGAAGCAGAATAAGTGGCCATGTATGCTGCAGCCTCCATTCATGGTTGGGCTTGAAAACTTCATGACCTTTGTCATCAAGAAGATGAGTATTCGTGTAGCAAAGTCTCTGATGAGGTGGGCTGCTTTGGGTAAATGACTAAACCATACAAATGCAGATAACGTCTGCCTCCCCTGCTTTAGAGGAGACAGTAATTAAAGAATGATGATTACACCTTCTAGCCTCCACAAACAGACAAGAACAGTGTGGTAGGTTTTTTAAATATGTTTTTTGGCTTTCTTCTTTCAAAATCAAATGGAGGAGAGATAAATGTTTACCCAACTCCAAATGTAAATACATGCTCCAAAATCCTTCGGAGCCACCCCCCAACATCGTGCATTGCCGGGGATGTGGGAAGAAAACCAAATGGACAGGAAATCAAAAGAAACTAAAAACAGCCAGATTACAAACCCACTGGATTTAGAATTCTCAAATGCATGAACCAAAATATTTTTGGAATTGCTTGCTTCATTTGTGAATGAGAAGAGTCATTTGTAAAACCCTTAGGACCTGTTGCTACTCTAGCAAGACTAAGCCTGCAACAGTCCGTTTGGCCCTGGTGCTTCCAGGCTGGCTGCTGGATACTTTCAATGGAGAAAGCATTTGTCCTCTCCCCAAACACTCATCTCCACCTCCTGCCCCCCTTCCCCTTCCCCGTGCTCCCCTCACTGAGTGCGCTGGCTTCTCTTTGTTTATGCTAATGTAATAACCTGTCCCCTGGGAGTGCCACTAAACATAACCTTAACTAGTCAACAACATAATCAATTATTTTCACTGGTGGGGAACGGCTTGTTTACTTAATCTCTCTTTTAAAAACAGTCATTTCTAGAAAGGCATTTAATACCTTAGTTATTTTGACAGCATCAGGAAACTCTATTGTTAATCAGAAGCATGTTAAATCAAACAGACATACATAAAAGCAACAGCCGAGATCTGTCAGCTGGATTGACTTTTACAGCATAAAGCTGTAAAAACATTTTTTAAGAGGGACAGGGCATTTAGGGTCTGGGAAATTCACACTGAACGACAAAGCTTAGTCCAGAGGAGTCCAAAGGCAGAAGCGCACGCTAAATACCCAAATTCGTTTTAACACACTCTTTTTGTAGGAAGAAATTTCATAATGTACAAATTTGTCGAAACAATAAAATGTTGAGTTCTGAATCATGAAGTGTATTGGGTTGATTTATTTTGACAGGTGCCATTTAGTTTTAATGATTCAAATAACACTTTGTAGGGATCCTAAAAGAGTCGCCGCATGTGATTTATATGTGCAGTAATAAAATCTTGGCCGTATGAATTTTATTGTGTCTTCGTGGTTAAGTTGTCATTAAGGAGTTGTTCTTTAGGTGTGTATATCGGGGGAAATGGTACAATGCCCACTTCCCCTACCCAAAGGTTAGAGGTTTAAAAATGACATTTATTACTGTGTGTTCGTGCATGTATGTATATGAATATGTGTCATGGTACATGTGCAGAAGTCCTAGGAGAACTTATTAGAATCAGTTTGGCTTCTGCCGTGTTCAGCAAGTTTGCCAGCAAAGCACCTTTTCTTGTTGAGCCATCTCACTGGCTCTGATTAGAGATTCTCTTTTTAAATTACATCACTTATTTCAGTTTCTTTTTGAATAGGGAATACTGAGAATTTACGAAATGTGCAATTATCCAAGTTCTGGTGCCAATTTCTTTTTGGTGTGACTGTCACAGCCATAGAGCCTTCTTACACCCGTTATTTCCCCCAAACTGAAACATAAAGACAATTAACATCTGGAAGGAACTTTAAGATCTTCTAGCCCGGCAGTGGTGGCGCACGCCTTTAATCCTAGCACTTGGGAGGCAGAGGCAGGCGGATTTCTGAGTTCGAGGCCAGCCTGGTCTACAGAATGAGTTCCAGGACAGCCAGGGCTACACAGAGAAACCCTGTCTCGAAAAACCAAAAAAAAAAAAAAGGAAAAGAAAAAGATTTTCTTCTAAAAGAACTCTTCGGGGCTGGAGAGATGGCTCAGTGGTTAAGAGCACTGACTGCTCTTCTGAAGGTCCTGAATTCAAATCCCAGCAAACACATGGTGGCTCACAACCATCTGTAATGAGATCTGATGCCCTCTTCTGGGGTGTCTGAAGACAGTTACAGTGTACTTACATATAATAAATAAATAAATCTTTTTTTTTTTTTTTAAAAGAACTCTTCCTGAGAAACAATGATATACCTTGTGAGACAGAAGAACAGACTAAATTTCAAATACTATAGAAAGTGCTGAAAAATTAAAAAAAAAAAAAAAAGCAAAGGGATACAATTACCTCCAGAAAGACACATATCACTAGATAGACTGTAACGTAGTGATTTTAAAAAGTAGTAAACAGACACTGGGTGAAGCTGTGAGGGGTTAGGGGCTGCCTAATTGGCTTTGATTGTTCAATTGAGAAGAAAGCCTCAATTGAGGAAGTGCCTAGATCATGTTGGTTCATGGGCAGGCCTGTGGCAGATTGTCTTGATTATTGATGTCAGAGGGTCTAGCCTACTGTGGTCAGTACCATCCCTAGGCAGGGGTCCTGGATTGTGTCAGAGAGACAGTTAAACCTGAGCCTGTGAACCAGCCAGAGAGCAAATCAGCAAGCAACATTCTTCTACAGGTTCTGTTTCAAGCTTCTGCTAGAGTTCGTGCCCTGAGTTCCCTCAGTTGTGTACTGTGACCTGGAGGTGTAAGCCAAATAAACCTTCTCCTCTCCTAAGCTGCTTCTGTTCATAGTATTTAGCACAGCAACGGAGAGCAAACTAGGATGGGGCCTATGCCATCAGCAAAGCCCCATATTGGAAAACTCCAAATCAAATATGATCCTGATAACCAAGGAAGAGTAGCCCCGTAAGTTGACACCTAGATTGCAAGGACCCTGGCAATCACTACAACTTTTGGGGAAACTCACATTGTCTCCTTGCCTCTGAGGCCTGTTCTATGTGTCATTCCTGATGCGTACTTGATTCTCAATTCAGAGTACCCTGTTCAAGCCTTCCCTATAGGTCTGAGCAGCCGGGCAGTTGAGTAAATGTCTGTGAATTCCTTTCTCCATCAACTCCCTAATCTTTGGTCAGCAAAGAAGTACTTCGCCTGCTTCATCTCCAGAAAAACTTTGATTTCCATGGAACTTCTGCTCCTTTGCATCCGTTGTGTTTGGTTAAGTCTTGCTCACAAAATGACATGGCGTTTTTGGAAACCCACATTTTTACAACCCACTTCGTGAAGAAAGCATCTAGCTTCCTGAACGTATTGGGCAATATTGTGTTTCATGCTACACAAGATCAAATAACCAAAAGCCAAGCAATTGCATTGGTCTGTTCTTCATCTCTGTGATAAGATGTCTGAGAAAAAGGCTTAGTGTTACGAGGGCTCTATTGAGGGCCATTAAGAAAAATCTATTTCCTTCTGGTCAAAAGAAGAGATGGAGATAGGACATTCTGATTTGCCCTAAGGACTGGAGCATGTCACACTACTATCTTCTCTCTTAAGGGTCAATCACCAGACCATCCCCAGGAAAACTGATTCAACTAAAGCCACACTAAAGAGATGGGAGGAATAATTGTGCTCTTAATTACATAATGCTTTCCTTCCTGGAAACCCTTCGCTTGGATGATGAAGCGCTTGGATGATGAAGCTGACGTCATGCAGGTGAGTCTGCCCATCTCTCTGGGTCCTGACTGATAGAAGCACCGTTTTCTGTTGGCTCCTTCTCCATTGTTCACTTTTGGTTACTCCCCAAAACTCCCGCCTGTTTTCTCCAGCACTTCGGGCTTTCTCATTCTTTTAAAAAGTTACTTCACTTTTATTATGTGGCTGCTTGCTGTCCTCTATTGATAAGCATACCAGCCTAACGGGACCTGCAAGGCTTGCTGTTCCCCGGCCTCCTCCAGGACGCTTTTTTGAGTTACTGCTTTGATGCCTTACGTTTTTCTCGCCAACCCTAGCAAAAATGTTCTTGAACTTTTTCTGAATCTGTTTTAATTTTTTTTAAATTCATCTTTTTTATGTATATGAGTCTTTTGCTTGAATATATGTATGTACACCACGTGTGCCTTGTATGGTGCTTGCAGAGGTCAGAAGAAAGTGTCAGATTCCCAGAACCGCAGTAATAGTGTGTGGGTGCTGGGAACTGAACCAGGTCCTTGGCAAGAGCCACACGTGCTCTTAACTGCTGAGCTAACTTTCCAGCTCCCCCCCCCCAGGTTGTTTTTAAATCATTTTATTAGAAATTTAAAACTCACAGTCAATTCACCAGGTGAACACTGGCAGGGTAATCCGTGGGAGAATGTGAGAAGAAAATCTCCAAAACCACTAGTTACATCTTTTGCACAGAAGGAGTATTTAAGAAGCAGACTCATCCATATTATACTCAGTGGGAAAGTTAAGATTCCCCAGTAAAGTCCTCATATAAATTCAGGCTACTGGAATCAGGTATTATCTATAGGTGGTGTTTTCTTCAGTCTCTTCCTTCATTTAAAGGAATAAATGCCCCATCTTTTAGTTCAACTATTGTACACTTTAACTGCTTTTTGATATTCAAGAGACGATTTCCATTCTTAACCTGTTTCTAAACACTAATTGATTGTTAGCCCCTCCCAAGACTTTAAAGTCGAGGTCAGAAAAGTTGCTACAATCTGTGGTTGCTAAGTTTCCCCCACAAATTCAAACATAAATGCCTTTTCCCCCCCAAAAGGAAAAAGGAAAAAAAACTTCTAATAAATACCTGGCTGATTTGAAAAGTGTTTGGAAAAATCAATTGAGAAATTAAAATGATGGATAATCACACTGGGGAGCTAAGATGTTACATTAACATTCATATTTTTAGAAGAGGATTGCATTTTAAATATGGCAATAATTATCATATCATAGGGAAGACAGCCTATATTTTTTTAATTGAGGTTGCACCTGAGGACTTCAGGGGAGGGGAACCCTGACACTGGGAAAAGTATCCCCAGTGAGGGACTGTACATGTTGCCCAAGAAAGACTAAGTGTTTTCAGGGGTCAGGACATAGCAGCTGCTTACATGAAAACTAAAATAACTTCATTCCCACAGCAGCCTTAGCTTCTACTAACCAACCACAGAGCAAGAGCATTCAGCTGCCAGTGTCCAGCCCATAGTCTGAAACAGTATCATATTGGTTCATTCCTAGTCTTCTGTTTTTGTATTACTATCTGTATTCAAAAATACAGATGTACTTTTTACAAAATTCAACAAACCTGTATGTTTGGTTCTTTCAAAAGACTGGGTTTTATTCCCACCTCTAAAGCAGAGGGATTGCCATGGGACACGGGTTCGTAAGTTCTAGCTTGCTCCGTGCCACCCTGGGATCTTGTGAAGGCTGCAGGTCCGAGTTCAGGTCTGTGAGGTCAGCTTTCCTGCTCTGCTTTAAAGTGACGCGTGTGGTGCTGAAGTGAGACCTGTACTGGGGCAATGGCAGGTTGTGTATTTCCTTTATCTCTGTAAGGAGCATCTTCAGATGACCCAACAATTCCTGTTCCCCGAAGGCACCACTTGAGCTGTTCCTGGATCTTAGAGCGTTACTGCTCACTGTGCCTTTTCTCCCTGGAAAAGGTTTGGCTTAGGCTTTGTCTTTAAAAACTTCTTTATAGTGAATCTTCAGGCTAATGGATAGGCGGCATTGTCAAGCTTTAATAAAAGTCGCAGGCTTGGGAAAGGATTAATTCTGAACCAGTGAGATAGGTCAGCGGGTAACCATATTGTCCTACAAGCCTGGCGGCCTGAGTTTGATCCCTGGAATTCACAGAAAGGTAGCAGGAAAGGAAATGCCTCCACAAGGTTATCCTCTGACCTCCATGTGTACGACATTCCCTGGCCCCTCCCCCTCCATGAATCATGCACATGCACACAGTAATAAGGAGTAAAAAGAAATAAAAGGAATGAAGGAACAAACGACCAAAAATAAATAATATTCACTTTAGGTGAGGATCACAGACTCAGGCTTTTTTCCAGATTTCTCTTCAGCCACAGTTCTTGTGATACACTGTCTGTGTGTGTGTGTGTGTGTGTGTGTGTGTATTCATGTATACATGTTTGTGGGGATGCCAAAGGACAACCTTAGATATAATCCCTCATAACCCCCCCCTTTTTTAAAAAAAAAGACATTTAAAATTCATTACATTTTTTAAAGACTGAGTCTCTTCCCCGAGATTCAAAGAAGCAGGCTATTTGGCTGGGATTACAGTTAAACAAATACCACCTTCCCCCCAAATATACATATTTGCATATATATCTCATATCACATATATATCACATATATATATGATATGTATATCATATATATATCATAGGCTCTAGGGATTAAACTCAGGACCTTATGATTGCAAGGTGAGTACTTTACTGACTGAGGCATCTCCTCAGTCTCCCTGTGATGCTGTTTAATTGTCTTAAATATTTTGTCAACACTCCATTAATGAGAAATATTCACTGTATTTCCTTCCAGAGAAACGACTGAGATCTGTCTCTTTAAGCTCATCAGGAGATGCTGAGATAACTGAAGTACAGTCTCAGAAAAAGAGTAAAGTGCTACACTTGCTCTCCCTTAGCCATCCCAAAGTACTCAAGTTCAAATTCCAGAGTCAGGGACACAGGAGTCTCCTGACCAGGCAACCCCTAGTCTTCAAGTTACTTGTTCTGTCTGTGCTCTGGTTCCCCTGTCTGTCAAGGAGATTAAGTGGCATCATTCCAGTCAACTGTTGAGACACCTGGGGCACAGTGAGTGGGTAGCAGGCAGGACCTGCTTCCATTGCTGTTCAAGTGACAACCTCTGGATCTTGTTTCAGACTGTGTATGCATTTGTTTCCCTATGGAACGTATATATAACCCTGCTTGCTGTATACAAAGTATACTTTGCAGCCATAATCCCTAACATTGATAAAACTTTATCTTTTATAAAATCTTGATAACTTATACATATTAGAAATTACAATTACCAAGATCGTGTTGTATCAAAGTGTCATCAGAAATATATTGTCTAGGGCTGGGGATATTGCTCTGTGGCAGAGTGCTTCTCAGGATATTCAAGGCCCTAAGTTTGATCCCCAGCTTTGAAGAAGAGAGGGAGGAGGAGAAAGAGAAAGAGGAGGAGCTGGAGAAGGGCACTTTGGCTCATTCGTACATGCCTGTAACTCCATCACTCTGGAACTAGAGAATCAGGAGGAAGTTCAAAGCCAGGCTGAGGCAGGCCAGGCTGAGGGGAGAAAGGATTTGTATTTATATAACTAAGTGTGTGCTTTGCTTCATGGCTCAGACCTGTAATTCCAGCACTCAGGAGGTAGAGACTGGAGGATCATAAGTTTGAGGACAGAGACCAAGTTCCAAGTCAGTCTAGAATTCCTAGGTGGGGCTTGTCTCAAAACAAACAAACAAACAAAGATGAATGGGCAGAATTCAATAACGAGAGACTATTAATCATCACAGAATTGACAATGTATAGATACTTTCCCCTACTGTAAAACAAATAAGAAAATTCAAGTCAGGGAATTACTGCTTTTGTTCTTTCCTTTAACTTCTAAAGACTGAATTTTAATCTTGCCAAAATTATTTTTTTCTAAGTGTTATTGCTTTTCTGATTACAAAAGTAACGTGAAAAGGCAGAGCCTACCTCAGGGAGATCAGGGGACAGAGGACTGTCACTAGGGAGGGAGCAATAGTCACCTTCTAGAATAGATCATGGAAGAAGAGCACCTTCGCTATTGATTTTATTCTCTTGTCTCCTTTACATTTTGGATGTGTGCAAATATTATTTACTGAATTAAGTACTCTACAGACAAGATGTATCTTATAATATACATTACATAGTAGAGAGTTAAATATATATATGATAGTAAAATTATTCATTTTACTATTATTCAATTATTATTATTGTATGTTTCCAATTTCTATGAAAATCTTCAACTCCAGGCAGAAAGTGTAATTTTTAAAAACTGAGATCACAGTATGCATGCTATTTAAATATATTTTTCATGTCAAACTAGGTAAATTGAGAACATAGTTGTTAACGTCTGTTTTGTTCTTTGCATGTACCTCACTGATTTAGTCAGCTATAGAGAGCTGAGCAGTTTCAAGGGTTGTGTCATAAATACATGCATGCTTCTGGCATTGCTTTTTTCTCAGACTAGCTTCCTAGAAGCCGGATGATTGATAGGCAGAGTTATACTTGAGAGTGAGGTTGAAACTTGCTGAGCCAACATAATGGTTTAGCAGGTAAAGACACCTGATTGCTGCTAAGCCTGGCAGCCTGAGTTCAATCCCTGACTCTTACATGGAAGAAGGCGAGGACTCACAGGATGGCAGGTGAGAATAAACTCCTGCAAGTTGTTATCTGACCTTCACGTGCATGCCCACATATACACGCCTGCAGGTGCACTAAATAAATAAATTCAGCTAAACAGCCTTTTTTTTTTTTTTTTTTTTTAAGTTGAATTTTGTTTTTGTTTTTTCCCCTCGAGAGAGGGTTTTTTTGTGTGTAACAATCCTAGCTGTCTTGGAACTCACTCTGTAGACCAGGCTGGCCTCAAAGTCACAGAGATCCAGCTGCCTCTGCCTCCTGAGTGCTGGAATTAAAGGTGTGTGCCACCACTACCCTGCTTACAGCTGAGATTTAAACTGATAGCAGGAGTAAAGAATTGCCGAGTTTTGCTCTCCAGTGATGCTTCCAAAATGGAAGAGATGCACTGTGGTTCAAAGACAGGAGCAGAAGGAATTGACCTGTTTTTCCCACGGTTGGACCATGTGTGCCTGTGTGCCAGGTAGCACAATTCTAGGGCAACGCTGGATAGTGGACATCCTTGGTTGGATTTTGCTTTTGTTCCTCTGCTTTCCAAAAGGAAATCCCACGTTTATCTTTGAAGCAGTTTAGAGTTATCTTTGCTTACAGTCTCATGATGAACGCCTGTGGCTGCAGTTACTGTTAGCCTAATGACAAGAGGTAGAATTTGCAGGAAATCCAGACAGCCCTTTCAATCTCTAGTCTAGACAATGAGCACCAAGCCAAGTAAGTAGGGGAGAGAGATGGATAGGTAAGTGTAGACAAGACCCGAGGGCAAGTTTGGTCTCTTTTCCTCTTTTCAACTGGAGGCTATTTAGACTGAAAGGGGTGAATCATTTGTCTAAGATGGAAGCAGAAAGTAGAATCGAAGCTAAGCTGTGGCTCGGGATTATGTGTACTACACTAAGCAGGTCCAGTGTCTGACAGTGAAGAATTTTTAAAGACTGGGAGCTAGCTGGCAGAGCTTTTGCTACGTTCTTGTTAATGTATTTAGGGGTTCAGTCAGTGGGACAGTTAGTGCTCCGTTTTTCCATCTGCTTAGGCTCACCTACAAAATAAAAGGAGCAGAGTTTGGCTTAGGGCATCCTTGAGATGCGCATGGAGATATTTACATCTGAACTGAATGGGAGGCATGTTTCTTGCTCATTCAGTCGGCCAGTGGCAGAAGTAGGACTCTACAGCAGATTGTAGCGGAGCCCAAACAGAGCCCAGTAGCCTCTTCAGCTCTCTACAAGTGACAGCCACTAAGGGCTGCATTATAATCTGAGGTAACAGATACAAGCTTGAAGATTGCCTACAGTTTAACTGGAAATCTGCTAGAGAGAGAAAGAGAGGGGGGAAGGAGAGAGGGAGGGGAGAGGGAGGGGGAAGGAGGGAGGGGTCAGACTGAGAAGAGATATGGGGAAGGGATGGAGGGGAGAGGGAGAGGAGAGGGAAAGGGAGAGAAAGGAGTGAAGGAAGGAAGATTTGTGAACCCAAAGAACTTTAAAGATTTTGTTGTTGTTGGAAGCATGGAAGCTTCCAGAAACAACAACAAAAAATTTGAAACTCTAGTCTCAAGTCTTTTTAAGGAGATCAAACAAATAGTGCTTTTTTAAATGCACAAGGCCAATGGTTGGATTCCCATGCACTTGTGGTCAGCCCTGCTGAACTTGAAGTCACACCTGTCATTGTGAAGACTCCAGAGGGTGGTTGAGCTTAGATTTGATCCTGTTTTATGCACAGCGTAGATCTGTACGACTGATGTGAAATGTGTCCACTTTGGCTGTGTTTGGGGCACTCTCCTTTGCTAAGTATTTACTAAGCACCTGCCAGCTGTGTTCTAGGGCTGTGTGTGAGGGTAGGGACCGTGTGCATCAGTCGTGTTCTAGGAGATGAGGATACAGCTATAAAGATGACCACCTTTCTACTCAGTATGATCAAAGCCCATCAGAAATTGCAGAACCATACTAATGATGGCTAAGTACTGGGAGGGAAAGCAGTGCATTGTGGGGCTCTGAGGGGCACAGTGTTTTATAACGCAGTGTGATCTAAGAGCAAGACACTTGAGAGGAATAACGGAAGAGATGTGCTGGTATCTATCTGAGTCATAGTATTCCAGACAGAGATGGCAGGAGATACAGAGGCCTGAGACAGGGACGTGCTCCAGCTGACAGGCAAGGTTACCATGAGAGTGCTCATCGTCTAAGGGCTGTGCTCTCAAGCTTTTGCAAAGAGAGAAGAAGGCAAAAGACCCAGGACTGCTATGCTGCTCTATTTATTTGCTCCTTGATTGTATCCTGCATTGGTCAGTTTTAATGGTCAACATGACACAACCTAGATTCTCCTGAAACGAAAGGCTCAGCGAAGAATGGTCTAGATCGGGTTGGCCTGTGGATGTGTCTATGGGGAATTCTCTTAACTACCTTAATTACGTGAGAAGACTCAGCCTGAGAAGGCAGCCGTATTCCCTGGGTTTGGGGCCCTGAACTGTGTGAGTGAAGGAGCTGAACACTAAGCGTGCATGCATTTACCCAGTTTATTCTCTGTTCTCCGTTGTGGTTGTGATATGATTAGCGGTCACAAAATCCTGCCTTTGTGACTCTTCCACAGGAATGAACTGTGACCTGAGATGGTAAGCTGAAAGAAACCCTTTCTCCAGCTCATTGCTTTCTTTTTTGAGGGTTTCTCTGTGTAGCCCTGGCTGTCCTGGAACTCACTCTCTAGACCAGACTGGCCTCGAACTCAGAAATCTACCTGCCTCTGCCTCCCAAGTGCTGGGATTAAAGGCATGCGCCACCACTGCCTGGCCAGCTCATTGCTTTTTATCGGGGTATTTTATTACAGAGGGAGAAACGAAATTAGGACACACCCCAAGTCAGTGATGTGAACATATACCCAGGCGGCTTTCTCCCATGAGAAATTACAAGTTCCCTTCTTCTTTCCTCCTACTGTTGCAGCGGATGACCTTCTACCTTAAGATACTGACAGCAGGCCATTACATCAGAGGACAGGTCAAAGGTAACGACTCCCCAACAAAAGCTATGAAAATGGGAATGAAAAAGGCACCTCATGGACCAAGTAAGGCTTTGGAGAGGAGAGTCTGCACCTTGAAATGGTTTGTTTCCGTTTAGTAGGCCTGGCTGGGTATACACTTGAAACGATGTGCAGTCTTATGATGTCACTACCAAGCCTGCTTTGAGACGGAGTTGCTACTGAGCCAGCAGGATCCTTACAACAGGTTTCTAGGAGCAAGACTCAAGATAAAGTAACAAGGATACTGTTGAGAGTGGCTTATGGTGAGGCAGGAACCATGGGTTGCTAATCCCAGTTACGAAGGAATCCGAAGCAGGGTGATTCTAAGTTCTAGGTCATTCTGAGTTGAAAGCCTTTCTGAGCATCTTAGTGATATTGCCCTCAAGATAGGAAAGTTAAGGCTCAGGTAAGTGGCTTAGTGGATATGATCCCTGCCTACCATTGCAGGAAGCCCTGGGTTCCATCCCTAGCACTACGTGGAACCAGATATGGTGGCACACACATTTATCCCTAGCACTGGGAAGATGAGTCAGGCAGAGTTCTGAGTCTGAAGCTAGCCTGGTGTACAGAAAGAGACCCTGTCTCAAAAAAACCAAACCAGTAAAAAAATTAAATAAAGGGGACAGAGGATATACTTCAGTGGTAGGAAGTTGACAAATGCTCCTTGCTTTAATTTCCAGAATAGCAGTAGTATATAACAACAACAACAAGTAATAGTAATAACAACTGTACCAAATTGTATTGCTCTTTGTAGCTGAGAGGGAAGAAAGCTGCCTTGAGGAAGACCTGGGAACTTTACTTCCGCACCTTATTCTACCCTGAGAGTCTCACTGAGGCCTCTGCATCCTCCAGATTGCTATGTTGGTTGCTGACATTCAGTTGATAAGGCAGTATTCTTACGATTGCTATCACCTCCCTGCTGGTAGGATCCACCCTTTCCTCCTCCAGTGACACAACACTAAATCAAGCCACTTCAAGTGTAAACCTTGCATTTACGGGGCCCATGGGTCACTTGGAAGCTGTGTAAATAAACTTTGCTTTCAGAATCCCAAAACTGATCTGTGTGCTTTCTTCCAAGAAGCTACGGGAACGCACAGGACTGAACGATCTCTATACTGTCTTCTCAGAAGTGATAGCACTACACTTGTTTACAGGCAGAAGGAGGGGGCATCAGTCTATGGATGACATTCAGGTCAAGGCCAAAGCCTCCACCTTACACTGCAAACGTTTACTGAGTCCCTTTGAGGAACAAATTACCAAGGCAAACATCGGGCTTAAGCTGTGATCTTTAGACATGTGGGTTTTCACTACTAAAAAGTTAGCTAGGCAGTGGGGATCTGATTCAGCAGGTAGGAGCACTTGAAACA
>CM052714.1:47811462-47847186 GCA_028551405.1 Uromys caudimaculatus | reverse complement strand
GAAGTCGAGGATATTTTTGGCTATATAATATGTTAAATTCACATCTTGGGGCTGCGTAAGACCCAGGCTCAAAAACAAATATAACAACAACAAACCAAACAAACCAAAAGGAACGGACGAAGGAGGAGGGAAGGCGGGAGTAATACGTGGTTTCTCATCTGGATTCTGAACACGGCTTTGTAGTACAGCCACTTTACGCGTATCCCCGATTAGCTTACAAATAAATGACATTCAGACTATGGTTACTTTATTTGGCTTTGGCAATTACCAGGGAGGTCACCTCTAATCTACTCTTTTAACTGCTGGCCTGGCTACCTCCCCAGCGGTGTACCCCAGATACTTGCTATTTCTCCTGGCCATGTGCTCATGGTTCCTCTCACTTAATGGCGGCTTCCTTCTCCTCTCTCCCATGTTCTCCCTCCTTCTGGCCCGTCTCTCCTCCTCCAATCATGTCACTCCAAACTCACCTACCTCTAATCCCTCCAGTGATTGGCTGTAGCCAATTTTATTTAACCAATAGTTTTAAATCCTTTAGAAAAAGGTTTACACAACAAAAGCTTGTAACTGTAAGAAGCCGTTTGTAGTGCTAGACCTTCCTGTATGAACTTTTAGCATTAAAATACGTATCAATAGACTAAGCATCAACATTGCTTAATTCAACAAGTAAAGTTAACAGTTTATGCTCACATGCTTGAACAAATACTATCCAACTTTTACATAATTCTTCCTTTCAAAAACAGTCAAGACAGCCCCAGGGCATCTGTGGCCATGGCTTCTACCACACTTTGTCCCAGATTTCAATTCCGGAGCCTTCTCCCATATAAAATGCCATGTCCCTTTCTGTCATTGCCGCTCTTCCATTTTATGAACCTCCAAGTGGCACCTTGAGGGATTGCTTACTTTTGATTTCTCCTTAATGGAATGTAAATAGACACAGAGCAGTGTCTAGGGCATTGGAGGTCTTCAGTAAGTGCTGTTAACGGAATAGGTGTGGTTCGGGCTGTTGCTGGCTGTTTGTGGTACTGGGACCCACCTTGTGGGCCTGGAGCATGCTAGGTGAACAGAGTCACAACCGGCGCCTTGTCTTTAGTTTTCAGTACTTCATGTTTTCTAGACCTAGCTATAAACATTTACCTCTTTAATAAATCGGCTTAGGAAAACTTTGGGATAGTTCTTTCTTTCCCTTCAAGGTATGAACATAAGGTTGGCACCTCCAAGAACTTAACATGACAATCAATTCATGGTTACTTACATATATTAAAAAAAAAAAAAAACAACCCAACAACCCTCGTACACGGCTGATAAAATATTATTCTCTCAAAGAACTAGTTTAAATGATTCATCTTGAAAATTGGAAGCAATTTTACTTTTCAAAGAATATCCAAGCACTTTGTATGCTTAACACTTAAAAGGATGCATGATTTGATAGGATTATTTCAGCTTCTGTATGTACAGAGCTGTTGACCCACTATGTTACATTAAACCTAGTCAGGACCTATGTCTTCCCTTACTACTGATGCCTGTATTTGCCAATGTTTTTTCTATTACAAAACAAACAAACAAACAAACAATACCTTTCAATTTTTTTAGGAAAGTCAGTATTTGCTTCCAGTAGATGGCACTGCAGAGCAAGCCTTTTAGATCTAGGAGCTTGTCCCTTTGATCATGAAAATCATTATTTATTCTGTTATGAGGTCATATAAAGAGACTTACACAGTGACAACAAACATGGAAGGGACTTTGTACTGTGTTCTGTCTCTGACATCTCATCTGTACACCATAGCTGGGCACTCACTAATATAGTGGGCTCCCTGTCACTGAAGTGAGCCACCATGTATATGCGTGAAACCACTTTTTGATACTGGGTTTAGCCTGTTTGTTTTAATTTGCTTAGCTTATTTTATGTTATATGTTCAGTGGGACTGTATACATTTTCATGGTGCCAAATTTGCCCTCATTCAGGCCAGTTAACATACACAGGGGAAGGATTGTTGTAGAGTCAGAAGCCATATCCCTGACCTGTGTGTGTGTGTGTGTGTGTGCGTGTGCGCACATGTTCTTGTGCCCAATACCTTTGACCACTAAAATGTTGGGTTAAAAAATGCTAGCTGTTCCAGAAAATTCGATCTCCCAGTTATAACACACACACACACACACACACACACACACACACACACACACACAAGCACACACGGTGTTTCGGGTACATTGACACTGAGTTGGAATTCTAATTGCATATCAAGTAATATGTTAACAATGTTTCTTAAAACCATTTAAAAGGAATGTTATACATGATATCAGCTAGTAGTTATTAAATGCTATCATATATAAAAACATACCTAGAAGAGTGTCTGGGGTAAATTAGGTATGAAATACCCCGCTTGGGGCTGGGGATATGGCTTAGTTGGTAGTGTGCTTGCCTAAGATGCAGAAGGCCCTGGGTTTGATCCCGAGGACTTCATTAAAAACAGATGTGGTGATGCTTGCCAGCGCTGATCATCCTCTGGCATATAAGTGAGTTTAAGGCTAGCCCGGGCTATAAGAAATCCTACTACAAAGCAAACCCCCCCCCCCTTTTTCTCTTCAGAGAGTAGAGGATTTCAAAGGGCCAGAAGCAGAAAGCAGAAGTCTATTCTAAAACTCTATAACTTAATAGTACTTACCAAATAATCTCAATAATCTTTCTGGATTCCAGCTCTCAAAATGGCTGGACCTGAGGCTTCAGGACAGCAAACAAGTTTTTCAAGAGAAAACATTGTGAAGTATGATGTATGTGTCACTGTCTTTCCTGGGTGTTCAAGCCAATAGCTGTAAAAGATCTTAGTGATTTTTGTCCGAAGGGCTTTCCTCGGTGGAGAAAGAAGCTCTTAATTCACACTGACATTCTATAAGCAAGCTCTTAGCTCTTTCAGCAAGTGTCCTGCGACTTTCTAAGAACCGTGCACTTTTAAAACATTCTGTTTATGCCTTTTCTTTCTTTCTTTCTTTCTTTCTTTCTTTCTTTCTTTCTTTCTTTCTTTTCTTTTCTTTTTTTTTTGCACTAGCCAAAGGAAACAAGGAAACATAAACTTCTTGAAATTACACAAGGAGTCTAAAATTTCTACAAATATATGAGATTATATACACAAATATATGAGGCAGTTGTATTTTGTGGACATCACTATAATGCACACACTTAGTAATTCTTTATCTATGTGAGGATGCTCTTTTTCTCCAGGTTTTTTTCAAAATCACCTTCATGACTGGTACTCTCACCTCAGCCCTGGACATTGCTAAAGGCAAGGTAAAACTCACACAGTAATGGTAATGGAGGGAAGTCCAGAAAGGAAGAAATATGATCCAAAGAATACCTCTCCAGGAGAATCAGGTGAAGAGGACCCTGTAGATCTATGTACTTGATTTCTCTTTTCTCTTTGTGACCCCCAGAGTTTATGCTTTGCCCTTCGTGGAACTGGTAGAGATAGTGTCAGAATATTACAGAAATCAGTCTGTGGCCATGGGCTAAAGCAGATCACTAGATAATCTTTGGAGTCATAAAAGGCTTTTACAGAATGTCCAACACGGTGCGTTTATTTTAACTACTAGGGGAAACGCAGTAGAGAGGGAAGCTGGTGGACTCCCAGAGGTAACACAGATAAGTAATGATAAAGCAGGGACCAGGGTCACTTGATTCCTGGTACTTTGGTCTAGTACTTTAATGCTGACAAAGGATTAAGAAAGGAGAGAGAGAGAGAGAGAGAGAGAGAGAGAGAGAGAGAGAGAGAGAAGAGAGAATTTAGACTTGGTGAGTTAGGAAGCTAATAGAAAATGTTCTCTTTTGTGGTCTAAGAGGAAACAAGTTTTGGGGTAAAGGTCCTAGGAAAGAAAAGATTGCACACATTTGTCAAATATTGGTTTTGGCTGTTAGTTCTCTTGCTTGTATGTGAGCTTCCATGACCTGCATCTTAAAAAAAAAATATTTACATACAAAGAGTCTCTGGAAAGTAGATTCTTTTCTTCCTTTGAAGGAAATGTTCATGCAAAGACTGCTCAGCAAATAAGAAACATTTGGCTTTTTGCTTATTTATTTATTTATAATGCAACAAGATTTAAGTCACTACATGCCTCTAATATAAATATAAACACACAGTTTTCTTTTTAACTCTTTAAGTTCTCATGATGCGATTCTTAGGTATTTACAGAATATGAAGGAGAAACTTTTCATCTGTGAACTTTTCTACTTTCTTTTCCGTGTCATCAGAGAAATGGAAGAGCGTATACATATTTTACAGTTGACAAGACGAGTTTCCTTACTTTAACACAGTGATGAAATGCATGGCTTAGCCAGAATTTAGGAATGCAAGAACTATCAGAGACTTATTTGAGGAGAGAGTTTTCAGTAAGTGTTAATTATTTATTAGTGAATCAAATCGTGAGACTTACAGGACTTCTCTGAGTTGGTGTGCAATTTGTCTTTACTTTGGAAAGGCATTCCCAGTTTTCTCTACTTCTTTATTCTTGGCCATGGTGACTGTTTTATTGATTTGGGGTGGATCCCGCATTTGGGTTCCCACATTCCTAAAGGGTCTGGTTGTGAAATGAAAGTGGAAATTAGACCATATTGGAGTGGGATGAAGGGGTCCCTTTAATTGCTGGAGGGAACTTGCTAGCCACTTTTCATTGCCTTTTGGGTGTCCTGGGATAAAAGGGAATAGTGGGAGGTGGATTAAAAAGAAACAAAAAACAAAAACAACAGCAGCGGTAGCAACAAGAATAAAGAAAAGCTGCTGGGCAGTGGTGGCGGACGCCTTTAATCCCAGCACTTGGGAGGCAGAGGCAGGTGGAGTTCTGAGTTCGAGGCCAGCCTGGTCTACAGAGTGAGTTCCAGGACAGCCAGGGCTACACAGAGAAACCCTGTCTCGAAAAACCAAAAAAAAAAAAAATAATAATAATAAAAAAAAAATAAAAAAAATAAAAAAAGCCAAAGGACACTAGAAAAGTCATGTGCAAAGAATGAATTAAAAGTAGAAATCATTGGAGTTATTTGTGTAAACAATGCGGCCACTGTGTGCTGTGGCAGCGCAGTGTTTTTTATTTCTTAAACATGACAGGTAGATAGATAAATAAACAAATGGATGAATGAATGGAACTTCGCGCCATTTATTTTAGATCCTTGGGCAGAATTACATAATGTGGGTCTGAATATCAGCCATATAAAGAGATTGCTCAATTACTTTGTCGAATCAGGTAAGATAATCAGGTGTGTGTTTTAAAATTTTGAAGGAACAACGTTCGGTGGGCAGTCATAACTTAAAATCAGGAAATAGACCCGCGACCCTTACCGCTTTGGTTGGTTACAACTCAAGCCTCGTGGTTGGTAGACTGATAAAATTCGATTTCCTTCCAAAGGAGAGCTGCCCGGAAGTCCTGTGGGGAAGCTGGGAGCTAGGTGGGCGGTCTGGGACGCACAAAGGACTTCTGCTGCCTAGGGCAGTCCAGCGCAACCACAACCTGGGGCTTTGGAGAGTTGGGTTGGACAACCTAGTGTGTGCTGCGAGCCATTCCGGGCTAGGAGTGCTTTGCGCTGGGTTATTGGGGGGAGGAGGGAGGGAAGGGGATGGACAGGACCCTGACCACTCCCCTGGACGGAAGCGCAGGTTGTGGGTATAAGTCTCTAAAGGTGACTTTGAGTCCTCTTTCCCACCTCTTCCTGAAGAGTCTACTTCGCGTTGAAGAAGAGAGAAGAGGTAAGTTGGGATTTTGAGACCTAAACTAGGGCACACACTCTGGAATCCTCGGATTCTTCTTCTGGGACCACCTCGGGTCCATAAAGGAGGCAGTTACCGGTGTAGGTGAGATGGTTAATGTTCAGGGACCGGATTCAGTTATTTTGAGGCGTCTCCGCCGTCAAAGAAGTCTCTGACATTAAGGAGAATGAACTCAAAACTACGTTGGTGTTCCTAAGAGTTGGACACCGGAAAGCTTCGGGAGTGGCAAACTCGGGCTGGCGATTAAATTCTGAACCTCCGAGTGCTGATAAGCGAGTGACGGGGCCTTCAGGGTCTTAGATAGCTCGTGTACTAAATGGAGGTGTATGGGCATGGAGAGACGCTTTAGATAAAAAGAGTTCTCTAAAATGTTAAGGAAATAGATATTCCAACCTAGCAAGGCTCTGTCTCTTGTAATTTCCACCATGCTCTCGGAATCTCTGACCTTCACTCACCATCCCCCCCACCCCCTACCCCGGAGGCCCAGTTATGGCGAGAGCCATTTTTGGGCGCATCCCTTCTAGATTCTTCCAAATGACCTAAAGCCTCCTAGTTGGAGATCTCTCCCGCGCAAAGTTAGCCTCTGGCCCCTTCCCTCTATTGGCGGTTCCTAGCCCTCACCACTCCCTAGGGAACCACGTGTGAGAATATCGCTGGGATGTTAGGATCAGGAAGTGTGACCAAAAATCCCAGGATGTAGTTGTTTTTTTTCCGGAGAGTGGTATAAGGGATAGACGGTCAATAGAAGACTACGGAGTGGAAGGATTTTTTTTTTTTAAACTCGGATGGCAAAGGCAAAGACCTTGAGCAATTGTGTCTGTTCTGTTTCTTAGTCGATATAACCAGCTCTACACTCTCATCTCCTCACTGCTTCCCAGCTTCATAAAAGGTGAGTTTTGTCTACTTGGGCATCGCCAGCTTTTCTATATAGGGAACATTTCGTTTGGGTTCCGTCTAGCCATTGCGCCCAAGGCTGGGGAAGCTCTTTAGCCCTTGCGCCACGCCCGTGAAAAAGTGCGGGTTGACCCCGCAGACCAGGGTGGGCGGATCTTCCGCTCCGCTCCATTCCTATAGATCGTGAACAACCTGGTTTTTCTTGATCTGGGCCAGAGAAACCCCACCCTACGGGAACCTATCCTGGCCAGGTGTCCTACGAGAAGCCTGGCGAGCTTCTCACTCGCATTCCTGTAGATAGCAGCTGGTAGATCCCGGTCAGTCCAAGCTTAACTCCCAGCTTTTTGGGCGTGGTACGGGCCCCAAGAAAACCTCTTCTGCTCTTCCTCAAGGGCGAGGGATTTGAGAGTCTTCATAGAAAGGCACAATTAAAGCACAGGGTGGGGTAGACCGGGTGGGACCTTCGATTTTGTTTTTGGGTTCTCCCATTCTCCCCACTTCTTCAAAAGCTCTTAGACGGGTAAAGCACGAGTTTGTGCACTAGGTAGACCAGGGGAATTGCAAACCCAGAAAACAAACTATAGCAGAGAAATTGGGGCGTTAGTCTAGTTGTTGGGACAGTTGGGTGTTCGGGTAGGCTTGCGGTGTGACCTTTCTACGGATGACTTATGGAGGGAGTAGAAGGAAAGGAGGGAAGGGAACCCGCCCCAGGGGGTCCGCGTGGCGAGGTCTGTGCTAGCAGGGGGAGGTGTCTACCTATGCCGGGGCGGGGGGGGGCGGGGGCAAGAGGGAGGGGGAGGGTGTCACGTAGTGGGCGGGAAAAGGAGCCTATCACGAACCGCAGGCTAATTGGCTCGAGACATTTTGCGAGCATTGGTAAAAGGTCGTTGAAGGAGTTCGCTGTACAGAGAAAGAGAGAAATCTTAAAAAAGAGTGCCGGGCATGCGCATAGAGAGGATGCCATATTGGAATGAGGCTGTAGTGGGAGCTGGAGGACCCGAGCGGGCGCGCTAGGGAGGCGGCGGGTAGAGAGCGAGTGAGCAAGAGAGGGCGGGTGAGCCGGACCGGCGCCCACTCCGGTCGCCCCCGGGGGCCAGGCTTCACCGTTCCTGGCAGGACAAACTTAATCAGGTAAGACGCCGCCCCAGATACTGTCCCCTCGTCCAACCCGGCCCGCGAGCAGATCTCTGGCCCGCAGGTTGAGTGAGCCGAAAGGCGTCTTTTTTTTTTTTTTTTTTTTTCCAGTTTAGTTTTTTTTTTTTTTTTAAAGAAGGAAGCTCGAACCAGTCTGGGTGGAGGTGGAGGGGGGGCGGGGGGTTGGGGAGGAAGGAGGAGAAAAACCGAAGAGCAGGGGCTGGAGAGGAAATGAGAAGCACTTGAGCGAAGCCTCTAACTCCTCTCTGCGCTCTGGGTTGTCATTTTTTCTCTTCCCCCACCCCCTTCCCCCGACTCCGGGCTCTGAAAAGCCAGGCCTTGCGGGAGTCTGTCCGGAGTTGCAAAGTGACCTCGTCCTCCTCCGGGTGCAGTCTGTTCCCTCCCCGCCGCCCACCTTCCTCGTTTGTGCACTCGTTTTAGCGACGCAGCCTCCTCTGCCACCTACCCCGGGTTCCCGCGTCTCCTCGGAGCTGGGGTCTCCCTCTTTTGGTGTGTATTTGAGGGGTTAGGGGGTTGGAGAGAAGAAAGTCATGGCGTGGGGTGGGGGGGTGGAAAGCAGCAAGGGTGGGGTAGGGGCTGTTCCCAAAATCGCGCAGAGGTTTGGAATCGCCGGATTGGAAACATTTGCCTTGTGCAGCGGAATTGAAATTGTCAATAGTAGTTTCGGAGCGAGCTCTAGCAAGGACGATCTTTTTGTTCATTTTTATCACCCTTTGAAGTAATATCCTGTCACTTGGGGCTTTCTTGTGTACACTCATCCTGCCTCTTTTCAGAATTTCTAACAGGATCGAGCTCTGGAGTTTATTTATTTATTTTTGTGTGCGTGTGTCTTGCTGAAATCCTCTCTCTCTCTCTCTTAAAAAAAAAAAAAGCAACGGCAGGAACTGCTGGATGTATTTTTTTTTTTTTTTTTTTGATTTTTACCTGGAGCGGCGGAACGGGATTAGGCTGGGAAAGGGAGAACATTGAGGGTGGGAAGGGGTTGGTTTTCTGTGGCCGGACACACGTCCCCAGCCCAGTCAATACTTGTGTTTTCTTGGAAGCGCTACAGCAGCGGGGAAGGAGTCTTTAGACACGGTGCCAGTTCCAATATGGCGGGCTAAGGTGGCTTTTAAAAACTGAAAATAAAGGTTTTGAGGTGGGAAAAAACCCAACTGAAGTGGCCACGCCTTAGTTTCGACTCTCTTTGGTTACTCCAGGAGCTGCTTTAGCGAATTAAATAGGAAAAAAGAGGTGGAGCGAGCTGTTCCAGTTTTTTCCGTGGTTTATCTGCCTTAAGTCCATTGCTAGAGGATCTAGGGTGGAGGGGTGCTTTGGGCCAGAAAGAGGGTATCCAAGCGCAACTGCCTGGTGTGTGTGCTTGTGGGGCCGTGTACAACTCTGCATGTGCAGTCAGTCTCTAGGGTGTGTTTAAAGAAACCCCCTCCCCCACGCCAAGGTGCGTATGAGTCTCGGAACCAGACTCTGCCACGATCTGACGTGACAAACTGCTGACACGAGGTGCAAAATCTACGAGGGTAGAGGGAATGATTAATTTTGCTTTTCTAGGGGACGTGGGTTTTTTTCTTCCTCAGCGATGGATCCTGCGTGGAATAGGCGGAGCGACGAGGTGCTTATTATTATTAAAAACGGCTAACTGTCCAGGCTACTCGGTTCAATCGGGAGGGCTACGTGCAGTCAATGGGATTTTGTGTGCCGGGGAGATTAGGTATGAGCCACATTTAGTGATAGGCCCTTGTTTTCCTGCACTCTCCGCAAAGGTGGGAGGTAGGGGGACCCGTGGGGGAAGTGCGGACCTCCCAGCAAAAGGCAAACAAGGTCAACTGTAGAGTTGCCAGGTCACTTTCGATTTTTCCATTTTAAGCAAGGTGAGGGGTGGGGAGTGCATTTTAGGAAGGGATTGTCTCTTGCTCAGTTTGGGCACCCACTGGACTGCTGCGAGAGTGGCGCCCTCCATCGGGGCTAGGATGTAGTCTTGGGGTGCGAAAGGAAGTTGGAGCGCTGGGAACGGTCTGCATCCGGGGTCTGGATGTGTATGAGGAGGTCTAGAAGTGGAATTTAGACAGAAAAAAAAAATGGAGTCACTCTGGAGGTTCTTAGGAAAGACAGCAAACGTGGACCTGGAAAAAAAGCCACTCAATGTATAATTGTAATAGCCTAGCTAGGGACAGGGGTCCCCGACAGGGGTCGCCCGTGTCCACGACGCAGCAAAGGAGTAGGATAGAGCCGCGGGTCTAGCAGAAAAGACCCTAGGAGAGTGGGCGTTAGTCACTCTCCAGTCGCTTGTGGTCTCTGGTGAGGACTTCTCTGGGAGGGCGTTATTCCTCCAGCGAATGTGAAAGCGCAAGGGCGAGGTCGAGAAGGCATTTTTAAAGGATTGGGTTAAAACAGCACTGGCCAGGTCTGTAGTTATTGCAACAACGTGGTCACCCAGCGGTTTCTGGAAGCCAGAGAGAGGGTGATTCTATTGGGTCATTCAGACTCCCCAAAGTCGGGGGGGGGGTGTCCAGTACGCTCACGGTGTCGCGTGGATGGGAGATAGGAATTACAGACCCCACCGCAGGTAATATCTCCTCCCACCTGAGCGATTGGTGGCTGGCGGGACAGGATGCATTTCGTCTTCCGAAGCGGAGCGCGCGGCGCGTCCCCGGCACTCCCAGCCTGCGCTTAGGCGCGTCCTCGGGGGACATCCGTGGGCTCCGTTGAGGTGGGGACAAACACAAAATGGTTCAGTGTTTGTAAATGGCAATTTCAACCGTGGTTCCCTCTCCTCTTCCTCCTGGCGTTGCTGTTGATGAGGGCGCAGCTCATCCCAAGGCTTCGAAACCTACAATTTTGCATAGTGTCGGGCCATGGAAGCGAGTATCCAGTTAATTCCAAAGAATATTCCACAGGATTGTCGCAGGGTCCAAGTATTTCTTTTTCATGGGAAGTCGTGGGAAGAGGGAGGAGCTGAGTGAAAGCGACCATCGCTACACCGAGGGGACCTGGGGCACTTTAAATCCGAGGGAGGGAGACCTCTGGAGCCCTGTGAGTAGCACGTGTGAGGGCTCCTCTTTGATGTCACTGCTACATCCAGGAGTTCAGAGTCCGAAACAGGTCAGTAAAGCCTGGTTCCTGAGAGAGTGCCCAAACTCTTCAGTTTCACCTGTGGAGTTTTAGGGGATATTGAGGAGTTGGAGGGATGAGGTGGGATTCCAGGAAGAGGGGCCAGGGACATTCCTGCACCTTTGGTTCAGTTCCTGGACTTCTAGTTCACTCTGATTAGCTCCCTATTTTCCCCTGAGTACCATGGGGTTTGGGACACCCAACTTGTAGGTGCTAACTGGGAAGGGAAGATCTTTCTTGGCCTATGAGAGGGAAGCTATTTTGGATCAGCGCCCACTGCCCTTGGATTGTAAACCACGGTCAGTGCTTCCCAATCTTACCTCTCCATCCTGGTGCCATCAGGTATTGGGGGGAGGAAGACTGGCTTCTTTTCTGGAGATATGGTGGTTGAGCTGTTCATAGTGGGAAGCAGGGAGAGGCTTTGGTGTTTTGAAGGAATTGTTGGCCAGGCTGTCTTTAAGATAAATATCTGTGACTTTCTCCCAACTGAGCATTGAATTTGCACTCCCAGGGCCCCTTCCAAACCATTAAAAAAAAAGCCCTTTAGATCTTTAATTTATCTTTCCTTTGGGAATCTACCAATTCACCTACCTTAAAGGGGCAGGAAAAAAGTACACATTTCCTAAGTCCTTTGTGCACAGAGCAAAGTTCTTTCTTCTGCTGGCAAGACTAATTCCTAGGCCAGTGTCAAACACAGTGGGTAGGGATGGGCGTCTGGGCAGTCCACATCTTAGAAAATCACCAGCATCCACCTGTTATTGCTCTGTAAACACTAACCTAGATCTGCTTATGTGACAAATTTAGGGTTCATAGATCATGAACCCCACACAGTCAGTTTGGCTTAGAGATATTAGACCATATTAAAAAGTGGTGGCCTTTTATAGGTATAAATAACTAGATCCATGATTCTTCATATAGCAAAACAAAACCCCAAAGAGCTCTGGGAAGAACCAGGAAGTGTTAACAACATTGCTCTGAGCTGAGCCTAAATACATGTGATTCAGTTTACTTAATATAATTCACTGCTTTGGAATGTAAATCCATGCACCAAACCCCCAAACTTTCTAGGGCTCCCATTTAAGTCTACAACTTTGTGTGCAGATGTTAGAGAAAGAGTTTTGTCTTCTTGAAAATTTTGTTTTGAACAAAAAAGTCTACTGTGGGGGTCTAAATACTCTCCAGTTTGGTTAACATTTCTCTCTCTGTATTTCAGGATTTGGAACTTTTGTGTTTATGTAATACTTTAGGGCTCAAAAGGAAATTTATTTTGTCAGGAAGTAGAAGCTTGGAAAGGACCAAAATGATACTGAGATTTTTAATTCAGAGTACATTTTATGCCCTGCCCCCAAATCTCACATCTATAATGCTTTAATATTAACTTGCTGTCTCTGATCTACAATCAAAAGAAAACTTAGGGGAAATTATGCTTGCTGCAACAAACTGGAAGACCATCCTGTGCATTCAGTTTGATAACCCAGGGATATCTGCCCAGTTTGCATATGAGGAAAATTGTTAATAGGAAGAGAAAGGGAATAGTTGGGAGGTGTGGCCTCTGGTTTCAGAGATTGGTGGCTCCTGAGCTGTGCGACCTGGGATGAATGTAGTTACCATACTGACTGTGGGCCTTCTTGTCTACAAAAGAGCGTCAGACTGGAGACTGACTCAGCGATGTCCAGGGTACCACGAGGGACAGAAACAATGAGACAAAGGCTGTGACACACCCTGACTATGCTTGGGCCTCACGTCTCCAAAGCGTAGTAAACACAACTGGCCTTAGGTAACAGTTGTGTGACATAAGGTCTGAGAGCAGCTGATGAGTTGTAGGCTGTGCAGAAGTAAGTGCTGTTTACTTACTGTTCAGTGATAGGAGCCACACGAGGCCTTGTTTTGATATCTGCTCTGAAAAGTAATGCTCAGACGGGGTTTTTTGAGAGGCATCTTTGAATGCAGCTCGTGAAGAAATGAATTCCTGGTTTAATTTGAGTGTACTCATCCCTTGGTATAAAATAGGCCTTTTCAGGAAGCACTGTGCACACCACTCTCCCAGACCTGGTGGGGGTATTCAGACTGCCTTGGCTAATGTCTGTATTGTATCTGGATGACTAGGTCATACTGGTAGCCAGTGTGAAAGTGTCTACTATTTCCTGGAAGACTCAAAACTTTCTATCTTCAGTCTTTGAGTTTGGCCACTGGGCAGTAGATCCTTTGTAAGATCAGGGGACAGGTTTTTTTTTTTTTTCTTTTTTTTTTTTAAAGATTATTTTATGTATGTGAGTACACTGTTACTGTCTTCAGACACGCCAGAAGAGGGCATCGGATCCCATTACAGATGGTTGTGAGCCACCATGTGGTTGCTGGGAATTGAACTCAGGACCTCTGGAAAAGCAGACACTGCTCTTGATTGCTGAGCCATCTCTCCAGCCCCTCTTTTTTCACAAGATTTTATTTTTATTTTATGTCTGTGAGTGTTTTGCCTGCATGTATGCCTCTGCATCATGTGCGTGCATTCTGTGGAGGCCAGAGGAGGGAGTAGGATCTTCTAGGAACTGGAGTTTCAGGTAGTTGTTAGCCGCCATGTGGGTGCTGGGACCCTAGTTCTCTACAAGAGCAGCAAATGCTCTTAATTGACAAACCACCTTCTCAGCCCTTTGGGCAGTTTTTAACCAAAATACTTCCTTACTAAAGTAAGTGTTAGCTATGTGTAAACATTAGGATAAACAAGATGGTTAATATATTCTGTGTTGTAAATAGAGACTCAGGAGGATAGAACTTTGAGCTTAGCAGAGAATGTGGTGTAGTCACACTGTCAGGTCAACTTTCTTCTGAAAAGATGCTGTCTTCTCTCTGACCAGCCAGTTGTGCGAGAACAGTGAGTTAAAAGAGACGAAATGTCACATACATTATAGTTATTCCTTATGAAGATACGAGGCCCGTGTCGATTAGACTTTTCATCACTGTGTTAGATACCTGACATACTGGGCTGGAGAGGTGGCTCAGTAGTTAAGTGCACTGACTGCTCTTCCAGAGGTCCTGAGTTCAGTTCTCAGCATCCACATGGTGGCTCACAACCATCTGTAATGCGATCCGATGCCCTCTTCTGGTGTCTGAAGACAGTGACTATGAACTCATATATACACAAAATAAATAATAATGCTTAGAAAAAGAAAACCTGACCTACAGGGAGAAAGGTATCTTTCAGTTCACTATTTATTTCAAAGGTTTCCATTTACAGTCCATGATTTTTGTTTTGGGGCCTGTGGTCAGACAAAATATGGTAGTGGATGCATGGTGCTGAGTCTGTTCTCATCATCATATATGTGATATGTGAGAGGTGATATGCAGGGGGAAGGAGGCAGGAGACAGGACAAGAGACGGCTCCCAAGAACATGACCCTGGTGACCCAATTTCTCTTACTAGGCCTTGTCTACGGTTTCCAGAGCCTTTCCAAACAGCCCCACCAGTTGAGAATCAACCCTTGAATATACGAGTCTCCCCCTCATCTTGAATATATGAGCCTCCCCTCATGGGAGGGGGAGCAGTGTATGTACAAACCCTAACCCCACCAGTGGCTTTCCTTATATATGATGGATGTTTTACACACTGACAAAAGCATACATTGTGTTTTTCTGATTTTCTGGGAAAGAATAGTTTAAAATAGAAGTTTTGGTAGATCATTTGTAAAATAATTTGTAAGCTATTAGAACCTGTGAAAGTTAGAGCAAGTGTGGTTAGTGAGCGGAGGAGAGCAGACTGGAGATTTCCAGTGGGAAGGGGTGGGCTCTAAAGAGTTTAGGATGCTTATTTATTACCACTGTTTTTTGTACACTTAAGCACACGTGTGTTTCAATACATGCATACATATATGTATGTATGTATTATTGAAATCCTACATGAAGCCTCTTCTTTAATCCACTTTCTTCCCTCCCTCTCTCCTTCCCTCCCTCCCTCCTTCCCTCCCTCCCTCCTTATCTGCTTTTGACCCAACTTTCTTTAGCATGCTGCACTAGTTCAACACACATCCAGTAATCCTGTTGTGGGAGGGGAAAGGAGGGGCTCTGGAAGACTCCTGTGAAACATCAGAGACGCAGAATGTGTTAGTGGTTATCAGTGTTCCTGCTGTGCGGTTCAAATGCACGGGCAACCTCCTTTTACTTAAGATGGGCAAATTTTTATTCTGGGAGCTTTTTCCCTCCATAGTTTTATTTCCCCGAGAAAAGGGGACATCAGACCATGCCTGGTCTGAACTACAGCCCCATGGGCTGACTCATGAATGGGGCCTGACTCAAAACATTAACATACATTTGCTTTCCTTTGTGTGGCTTTTTGGTATTAAGGTAGTAACAGTGTCTTCTTGTGGTGTGAGGCAAGGTAACCTGTCTCCTCAAATTCTTATATGTTTTCTAAGTTCTTAAGTAAATTAGGGTGTTTGTATTTACTCCGAATAAATTTTCAGTTTATTTAGTTAAGTCCCCATGTATTTAAATGATATGATTTATTAAAATTCAATGTATATGCAAATTTGTGTCTTAAACACACAGAAGCCCCCAAACTTATGTGAATTCCCAGCCAGTTGGTGGAGCTCTTCAGGTTTGCTTGCTGGTCAGGATTTTAAAGAGGCTGCTGGCAGGACTGGTGTTCATTTTAGTGTTCTGGTTACCTGCTTGAATTGCTTCTCTGTGTGTGTTTCTATGGTCTATGTGGGTTGTGCGTGTTATTGTGTGCACATGTGTCCATGTGTGTACAAGTGGGTTGTGCGTGGTATATGTTATTGTGTGGACATGCGCACATGTGACCATGTGTGTACAAGTGCGTGTGGAGGCCAGTGGTTTGGCTTAGAGTGTTTTCTCATTTGCTCCCCGCCTTGATTTTTAAGACAGGATCTCTCAATGAACCTGGAACACACTGGGTCAGCTATACTTGCTGGCCACCAAGCTCCAGGGAACTGCCTCTCTTCCTGCCTCCGTAGTACTGAGACTATAGGCCTGGCCTATTATATGTAGTAGGTACAGGGGTTCCGAACTCGTGACCTCATACTCGCATGGCAGGCACTATCCTGGCCAGGAAATGTTTCCTTATTGTAAGGTTGGTTGATGTCATCTGTCAGGAACTGTTGCTGAGCATCTGTCTGGTTTGAAGTTCTCAATTTATAAGCATCACCCAGCACATTGGACCCTGTCTATTAGACAATATCTATGCAATCCAACGTGTAGAAAGCTCTTGTAAATTTCTTCACCTTCTGAATTCTCACGAGTGAGTAGTCATTGTCTAGTTAACTTTAATTAACTAATATGTAGTTGCATAATGTGTAATAGACATTTAATAGACTCACTTTATAAGAATGTGGGATGATGCTGTCATTTATTCTTTTTAATATTAGTAGAACATGCAAAATCTCATATTTGGAGTTTATGCAATGTGTCAGAACCAAGGAAACCGTGTCTGTGCAAATCCTAAAACTTCAGTTTCTTCTTGGGCCAGGCTTAGTGGTGCACATCTTTAATCCCAAGACTCAAGAGGCAGAGACTGGTGAATATGTATGAGGTTGGGCCAGCCTGGTCTACATAGTGAGACATTGTCTCCAAAAAAAAAAAAAAAAAAAGCTTTTAGGTTAATCAAATGTGAGAGAGAAACACCCTACTTCTGTGTGAGCAGGAGAGAGCAGAACCCTGGAGAGGGGATTGCCCCTCTCCTCTTCTCCCTCCCTAACCCTCTTCTCTTCTCCCTCCCTCTTCCTTCCCTCCTCTGCCCCCCCCTTCTTTTGCTTGAGCTATGGCTATGTTCAGACTCAATCCTTTGTGGCTTGGATGCAAATTCCTGGCACAAGAAACCCTAATTTGGAACTCTGATGCCAAATCAGGTTGAATTTCCTAATCCAAAAATCTGAAATGCAAAATGCTCTGAAATTGAAAACCTTTGGAGAACTGAAGGGGCACTGCATGTGGAAGAGGCCACAGCATGAAGTTCTGTTTCAGGTTCATAGTGTTAGCAACCTTGTTAAAAAAAAAAAAAAAAAAAAAAAAAGCTAAGAATGGAGGTGCCTACTGGAGATCCCAGCACTAGGAGACTCAGACATTGTAAGTTTTAGCCCAGTCTTGGCTGAATACTCAGTGTTTAAAACAACGACAAAAGTCCCCTGATAGTGACTAACTTCAGGCTTTGTGTATCAGATGCTTATGTAAGGAACATGATAAATTTCATATCTAGACTTGGCTCTCTATCATCACGTCATGTATGTGCATCCTTCAAACTCTGAGAAAAAAAAATCCGAAATCCAAAACACTTTTGGTCCTAAGAATTTTAGATAAGGGCTTCTAAACTTATAGTGGTATTTAACTGGATAGTTCACAATCTTATCTTTCTTTATAGTAAATAAATAACTTGTAACTAACTAGCTGATAAATGAATGTGTTTTTAAGATGGAGTATAGCTGATCGGAATGTTGAAATTTGTTCCTTCTCATAGAAGGCTGTTCTAGTCACATTCCTCTTGCTATGATAAAATTTCCTGACCAAAAAAAGCAATTCAGGGGAGAAAGGGGTTTATTTGCCTTTTAATCCAAGGTTATACTGTCCACCATTTAAGGGAAGCAACTTCGAACAGCTAGTCCTGTACATCCACAGTAGAGAGCAGATAGAAATGAATCTTTGCTTGTTTGCATGCACTCAGCTCAATTTCTCTACTCATATACGTGCAGTTCAGGACTCCCTTGCCTAGGGAATGGTGCTGCCCACAGTGAGTTGAATCTTCATGCATCCATTAGTTTAATTAAGATACTTTTCTATAGACATGCTCATAGGCCAGCCTAATGTAGACAATCCTTAATTGAGTTTTTTTTCCAAAGTGATTGTTGTGTCAAATTCATACTTAAAGCTAACCATGACAGAGGTTTACTTTTAAACTTGTAGTTAATTATTTTTGTTTATGGTATGTGCGCGTGCCTGTGTGTACATGCATGTGTGTGAGGGCGCGTGGGCACCTGTGGAGGCTGGAAGTTGGCAATTCAGTGTCTTCCTGTAAAACAGAGACTCACACTGAACCTGGATCTCACTGGTTCAGACTGGCTGGCCACTCAGTACTGGCATAATAGGCATTTACTATTTGGTTTTGTTTTCTGTGGATCCTGGGACTTGAACTCAGGTCCTTGTCCTCGCTGAGCAAGCGCTTTATTGACTGAGTCATTTCTCTAGCTTTGGAGGCTCATTCTGGATATGCCCTGCTGTGAGCATCTGACTCTGCTCACTTTATAGTTCCTGTAGCATACTTTGTTTGAGGATCGAGTTAAAGAGGCCCATTAAACTCAGTGAATTAGAGACAAAAAGTGACCGTAGGAGGTGGTAACTGGCTCCAGCCCTAGTATTTTCTCCTGGAATGCCTGCTGTTTCCAACATATCTTGCTTCCCAGTATTGGGGTATGAATCTGATTGCAAACAATTAGCATTTCTTATGCCGGGACAGCAATTTGTGTCAGATTTCAATCTATTTAGAGGGAAAACCAATGAAGTCTGGTGGAAAAACAGAGTAAATTGCTGTCTTAATCAAGGTAAGTCAAATGGTAGATGGCACCATTCCACGGACCTCCTACCCTAGACAATCAGTCCATCTCATTTGCTGATGGGAGGAGGTGGGGCTTGTCCCTTCTTAGGAAGGCTGAGCATTGGCTGGTGAAAGCCTGAAGCATACTTAGTCAGGCATTATTAGCAGAATGAGCCTGGTGACCAGGTGCATATAAACAAAAGGGAGGACTGGAGCGCCCGACTGCCAGGCACGTAAAGCTTCTCCTCATCTTCAAAGCCATTTGCAGAAGTCATCTCCCCAGTCTCTAGTGATTCCCAGATATTTGCGTGTAGTTTCTTAGGAGCATGGAAGTTAGAGCTTTTCAGAGATCAAATTTTGGTCCCAGACTTGGCTGTGCTTCCTTTAGATGCCTTTGAGATTTTCCTCTTGGGTTGGAATCTTTTGAAAGATTCCAAGGTTTCCTTAGCTCCCTTTGGAAGTCCTAGTGTGTGGAGTGAGGTAGCTGCGATTCAGACATGCAGGACTTAGTGTAAATCTTTGGGTTTTATTTACTACCTGGAAAAAGAAATTACCTTTTTTTTCCAAGTTGGGGAGTAAAATAAATAACTGAGAGGCAAACACAAGTATAAAAAGAGCCTTTGGAGAATCAAGTTTGTGGAGGCTAACAGTAGTCAGAGAAGAGGCGAGGATGTGCTCCTGGTGGGGGCTAACAGTAGACAGAGAAGAGGCAAAGATGTGCTCCTGGTGGTAGATTAGGAAGGCAAGGATCTCATTTAATTTTTTTAAAAAAGGTGTGAGATAAAAGGAGACATGAAGGAGGCCTAGCCTTTGCATGAATATTGGAATGAAAGAGAAAATGTAGTTGAGGAAATTAGCCATAATTCCCTAAAGTGTCCCAGAGTCAAGGACATTGGCAGAAGCCAGCGGGTACCTCCAGGCCCTCAAATAGATTGCCCCTGGACACTGTGTGACATTTCTAAGCCTCCAAAGACCCAAATTTCAGATGACATCAGAGCCCTTGAGGGTGGAGGCTGGCAGGCCGTAGAGGGACGCCCTCACTTTTGAGGGTAGGCGGTTTTCTAACTGAAGATTAAAACTTTTTTTACATTACATTTTTTTTATGTGTTCAAGTGTGTGTGTGTGTGTGTGTGTGTGTGTGTGTGTGTGTGTGTGTGTGTGTGTGTGTATGTATGTGTGTTCTGCCCATGTGCCTGCCACAGTGTGTGGACATCTCTCCTTCCACTAGTCGGTCCCTGGGATTGAACTCTGTGGCTATTAGACTTGGTGACAGTTGCTGGCCTTCTGTTTAAAAGCTATGTGCTGGGGCTCCAGACTCAGGTTCTCATGTTTGCAGGCAGGCACTTGCAGATGGAGCCACCTGTCTCCCTAGCCACTCCATTTTTGTTTTATTACGGAGAAGAACTGTAATTACACCTTTCTTGGCTTCTTTATGCTCTTCAGAGTTAGCTCAGGCTAACTCTGAACACAGATTGATCCGTGTTCTATTTTTCTTCTTACGGAATTTAAATGTCTCAACTAACACATCAATGTATACTGCAATTCTTTAGCCAGAGATGGCATTTGCAATGTGAATAGTCTTTTCAGCAAACAATTTTCCTACTTGATAATAAGCCTAAAAACATTGCCCTGTTCATTATACAGCCATTTTTTTCCTGCTCTGAAAGAATTGTTACAGCATCACAAAATGCTCTCTCTATAATGTTAGATGAAAATTGGGTTAGATTCTAAATTTTTTATGAACTTACAAAATTATACACCAAGAAACCACTTTGAGAAGGTAGAAACCCATGAAAATGATTTTCCCTAGGTGTTAGGGTTAAAAATGATTTTTGTTTACTGATTTATTTAATTTTATTTTCCCGGTTTTCCTTCAAGTTTGCGCTCACACTTTATGTAGGAAAGAAAGCGCTTACATTGTTGAAAACCTGAGAATGAACGGACATGACATTTGCCAAAAGAAATGTTTTGCAGCTATGCATGAGGATACAAAGAAAGGCTGGAGGGCCTGTGGTGGCTGCTGACTGAGGAAGGGGCTTGGTAGGCAAGCCTGAGGACCTGAGTTTGATCCCCAGAACCTCACAAAACCATCCTTGTAATCCTGCTTGGGAGAGGTGGGGACAGCGGAACCCTGACTCTTACCTGCTGACTCTATGAGCACCTCGACACCTGTCTTCTACATTTGGCTTCCACATGCATATACATACATGTATATTGACTTTCACATACCTGTATACACACACACACACACACACACACACACACACACACACGCACACACACAAGTGCATGCACACGCATACATATACATCCAGAGAGAAAAAGTCTTGTGGTGTTGTGAGGATTAATTCTCCCACTCAGCTTGGGGACTTTATCTTTGTTGCCAATGTTCCATTTGAGTTCTATTTAAAATAATCCATTTGGTTCATCTATGTCAATGTCTGCCTTACAGACCTCCTGTCCATGCTGTCTTGTGATATAGAAATGAATACAGGCTTGAATCACTGTGGCGTCACAAAGATGTTATCAACAACCCCCACTTGATAAGTGCCGCAGTAACCCACTGATACCCGAGTTACTAATAGATCTATTCGTGGACTTTCCTCTGCTTTCCAGAAAAGCTTTGTATCCAACAACACTTTGCAGGTGGGATGACTTTTTTGGTGAATTTACAAATAAACGGGAAAAGTAAGTAGTTGTGGCATAAACACGAATAGATTGGTTTCTAAGATTGCTTCTCCATTGGCATTGTCTGCTATCAAAACCAGCACGCTCAGTAACCGGCTGGTCTAGTACTGGAGAAAGTGTATTACGTGCTGCTAGTATGGGATCGTTTGTAGTTTCTTAGGCTTTGAAATCCCCATGTTCTCTTTTAACAAGTTTGACATTATTAAATGAACAGTTTATTTGAGAGAGCCAAAAATTGGTGGTGGCTTAGGACATGTTCCAGAGTCTCTCACATGTGGCTTCCCAGTGCTGGGCGTCTAGTGCACAACTGCGGGACTTGTGGATATTTAAGTCGTGTGCGTGTGTGAGTGCATGGGTGGGTGCGTGTGTCCATCTGCCTGCCTGCCTGCTTGCCTATCTGTGTTGTTGGTTCTTTTGTTTGATTATTTAGCTGGGAGCTCTTTGATTGCACAACATGTGATGTGCGGTTGAACTGAAGGTTTTTCCCTGCCTTGGAGGTGGACTTTGGTTCTCCACACTCAGGCTACCCAGTCTCTGCGCTCTCCGTGTGTGTTCTCCCAGGATCTTTGTCTGGCCGTTCTTTTTCTGGAGTCTTTGCTTTGTGTAACTATGTCTACAACAGAGCCGACATCGTAAAGTCACCACAAATAAACTCTCCTACAACAGCATCACATGGTCTTTGAGATTGGTTACCAGGAAATGTCCAAATTGGCTCATAACAGATCCTCATGAGCCACGTGACATCGAGTATCCCAGGGAATGTTTTCAACCTGTAAAATTCCTAGGACTTTAAAGGGCTTCTTCTCAGCTCCTGGGGTGAGTCCAGTCTGAGTTCATTCTACCCTGTATCTAACCACCTGAGCTCACTGAGTAGTGTCCGGCCTGTGAGCCCTAGGGTCTGCTTGTCTCAGGCTCTGCACTGCTGGGATTGTGTAAGTGCCCTGTGCCTGGCTTTTTAAAATGCTGTCTGGAGATTGCTTACAAGCAAATCCTAATGCTTGTAAGGCAAGCACCTGATTAAAACGCTCTCCCCAACTCCAGATATTTAAATATCAATTTGCTGTAATTAATCCTGTGGAACACACCCATGAGCTGAGTAGTGGGCCTCCAGAGGGAGGAGATTCAGTAATTCAGTGTCATTCTTGGCTACATAAAGGGTTTGAGGCTAACCTGATCTATCAGAGACCCCAACCTCCAAATGCTGAAATTAAAATCCAGATCCTTAGTTACACTGATTGTATTTCGTGTGTGCTCAGTAGCCACGTGGAACTTGTGGGTACCACGTCACCGGACATGTATGGATGATGACATTCAGAATTGATAACTCTGCCCTTCTGAGTTTAGATAGGTTTTCTAATCACATCCAATGAATGTCCCTCCCAACTTATTTTCTCCCTGACAAAGCTTTGCTTAACTCATGCTAGAGTTAGCTGTATTCTGTAAGTGCACCCCGAGTGGAGGGAAGAGGCACAAGGAGACCAAGAGGGGGGAAGGTTTATTGTATTAACTGTGATTCAGATAAAATGATAGTCTGATGGAGAAAATACCCAATTAATACTAAAGAGACATCGTAGATTCTCAGCCTTTTGGAGTTGAAAAGGATCTTTGATTGCCTGTAATCAAACCTCTTATTTCACTGATGAGAAATGTGCGGCACAGAAAGGTTAATTTTATGTCCCACAGCTCGATAATGGCTTAGTTACTCCATATTCAAGTTAATGGTTCTTTTCACCTCACCAAGGCGACTTTGACCAAAAGTTCCCACACTCTAGTTCTGTGGTTCCTCTGCCTCCAAAACCTAGAAACCAATTCTGTTTCCATAGCTTCTAGTAATAAAAGGAAGTTCCCCTTTAGACACACAGTTCGCTGAACTTTCTTTATCTTTCTCTGGAAGAAGAATTCTGCCACGTTTTAATAGACATCGTTAACTTTGGTTTTGAAGTTATAGAGTTTATTTAAAAATAGGCAAAAGGGGATGGGAACGTTGCTTCATGGAGGATTTACAGATGAGGGTGCGCGTGCATGCGCGCAGACACACACACACACACACACACACACACACACACACACACACACATACACACACACACACACAGACACATACACAATGAAAAGGAAATATGCTTCTTTCTAAAAATAGCTCTTTTTGCGGGTTGGAGGCGAGAACATTGTTGTTAATAAAAGGATTTACTTTTCAAAAGATCCTGTTATTAGCGCAGGCATGGCCAACATGCCTGTCTGTAACCCTAGTGTTTGTATATGGTGACCAGAGGATCAGGAGTTCAAAACTAGCTTTGGCTACATAGAGCTCGAGGCTCGTCTGGGCTGTATGAGATCCTTCGTAAAAAGCAACAGCAAGCAAAAACTTAAGCGAAATATTTGTGTGTGTCTTTTATTTTTGTTTTTGTGGAGAGGTAGGGTGGCACTCAGGGGTTCCCCCATGCTGGGGAGGACTTCAGCAGTAAGCTAATCTTCAGCTTGAAGTATCCCACCTTTATTTTGCTAAGCTTAATGGATCAATTAGTTGTCACCATAAGGCTTGACCTCCCATCCCATTTAAAGTAAAATAGACTTTAAAAGAGGAAAGTAAATATGAATTTATGTGAAAATAGTACACTGTTCCTATATTTAAGAGGCTTCCTCCAGAACTTTATTTCCATAGGCACATCAGTGGCTGAGAGCTGGCTGGGTAGCCATTTAGATTTATCTTAGCGGCGGTGGCTGCAAGGTGTGGAAAGATTGTGTTTTTTGTTAGGATTATTTTTACTGTGTTCTGTTTGATTATGCCTTTCAAATATTTCTGAGGCTTGTTTTCTTTATTTCTATGTTTCTGCTTTACCCTCTACTCACTGTCTGCACTTTGTTGTTTTGAATCTGCTCTGTTAGTCAGCTTGTTGTTGCTGCAACAAAATCCTTGAGGAAAACAAACAACAAATAAACAAGCGAAATAAGAGGAAGGGAACTGTCTTAGTTAAGGTTTTTACCGCTGTAAACAGACACCATGACCAAGGCAACTCTCATAAGGACAACATTTAATTGGGACTGGCTTACAGGGTCAGAGGTTCAGTCCATTATCATCAAGGTGGGGAACATGGCAGCATCCAGGCAGGCATGGTGCAGGAAGAGCTGAGAGCTCTACGTCTTCATCTGAAGGCTGCTAGCAGAATACTGGCTTCCAGGCAGCTAAGGAGAGGGTCTTAAAGCCCACACTCACAGTGACACACCTACTCCAGCAAGGCCACACCTCCTGAGCATATACAAACCATCGAAGGAAGGGAGTTTTATTCTGGCTCATAGTTTCATGGCGTGTGATAAGAAGGCCTAAGGTTGTCCAGATGCACACTCAGCCATTCTCAACCTTATTCAGTGAGTCAGGGTCTCACAGGCAAACTGAGAACTTTGCAACATGGCTTCTCCTGCCAGTCTATTTGGTCTGACTTTCCCTTTCTCCCCCTTCCGAGGCTACAATTTTGGGCATTTGCCGTCCAGCCCAACGCTTATGCTTGCGGGATCTGAACACCATCCTCATGGTTACCTGGCAAATGCTTTAGCAACCAAGCCATCTCCCCAGCCTTTGATTGATTGATCGATCTGTCTGTCTGTCTGTCATCTGTCAACCTATCTGTCATATCATCACTGATGTTTGCTTTGTAAAACATAAGCCTTTGTGCTCAGAGAATATAGACTAGAAAAGAGATAATCCAGTTTTTTGGAGGTGCCTTGAATCTTTGATTGTTGTTGTGTTTGCTTTTATTAGTGAGCAAGGTGCCTAGATTATTGCTTAATGAACACCTCAGATGGTTTTATACTTTTGAGGCTAAAGCAGGCATTTTCTTCCTTTGTATTTTGATTGAGAAATAGCCTGGCCTCCTCCCAACAGTGTGTTTTGATGCAACAGGTAGATGAATAAATGTCCAGGGAATTAAATCTAAATGCTGGCTGCCTGGCATTTTTGTATAACCTCTTCCCGGTGGCCGGAGCTGTTTTCACACTTTCTTGCCATGGCATGAAGGATTCACACACTTTTAAAACATAGCAAACAGTTATGATTTTTATTTTACTATTTTTTAATTGAAAATAGGTTCTTCTTTCATATACATCCCAGTTACAGTTTCTCCTCCCAGCCTCTCCCAATTCCCCTCTCTCCCAGAAACCCTTCCTCTTTCTTCCCTGAATTCAGTCTTTTATGAACCTACAGTTGATAGCAATCCAAGTGTTTTCTAGGAAAGAAACCTTAATACTACTAGAGGTAGGCAGATGTGTATGTGGTATGTTTGTGTTGTGTGTGTCTGGGCTGTATGTGAGTCTGTGCTGTGTGACATGTATGTGCTTGTGTGTGCGATATTTATGTGCTTCTCTGTGTGATGCTTGTCTGTGCTGTATGTGAGTCTGTACTGTGTGTGATATGTATATGCTCATGTGTGTCTGTTGTGTGTGTGTGGTATATATGTGTGCTTCTCTGTGTTGTGTGTGTCTGTGCTATGTGTGATGTGTATGTGCTTGTGTGTCTGTAGGTGCCGTGTGTGTCTGTGCTGTATGTGACTCTGTGCTTGTGTGTGTGTGTTAAGGAGGGTATTCTTGGACCACTCACCAATATGTGAGCCACCCATTATTCCACTGTGAGACATACACATACCATATTCATTTTTTTGTCTAGCTTTGCCTTTTTGCTGACTTTGTTTTTTATCTACATGTGAAATCAAGAACACATTGAATTATATATATGTATATGTGCATATAAATAACATTCATATAAATAAAATTATATATATTAACAATTTATATGTGATACAATGTGTAATTGCATACAGACTAAAAAGTTTATTTAGAGAGGATGCATGTGCCCCAGGCTGATGGACTACCATCGCGGACTGTATTTGTTGGTGAAAACTGTCCATGTTAGGATTACTAAGGACCTCTAGAAGATAATTAGCTTTGCTGTGCTGTGACCTTTGTTGCTGACGCTGTATAGAGATGTGAAGCGCCGTCGGTTCTGATTCTTGGTATTTCCAGTTGGCTACTGCATTCCCCTGAGGTGTTCTGAGTTGGTGCAAGGCTTCTGTAACCTTAGGAGAGCTACACGAACTGCCATGGATTAGAGGGCTCTAATCTTTTGTTTTTTGCTTGTCCTTATATAGCTCCCTGGAGGATGAATTAAGGGAGTAGGAGGCAAGGTCGTCAGCATGGAGAGATATTTGCCAGTTTCGAAGAAGCACAGCTCATCCTCCCCTTTGGAAAAGATAACCAGCCCAGCCAATGGGAACGGGAATCTTAACTCAGGTAGGAATCCACGTGTTGGATTTTCCCGAAACTTTGCTTATTAACCAGTATTTTCTTGAGATGCTCAGGAAACACTGGGGACATGTTTCTAGGTCTCAAGGCATTTGCTGGCCCACACAAGCCCCCTGATACAACACAGATACTGCAGCTTTCAAGTTACAAAGGTTTTGGGTCAATATTAATATTCATCATTCAAGACAGAGTGGCCCAGGTTACAGTGAGCTGAGGCAGCGCGTCTAAATCTCTGTGCCTTCTGCTGGTAAATGTCTGTAAGTATCTGTGCCGTCATCAGATGTCCTGGGGCTCTCATGCTTAGTGACTGAACCATTCCTTAGTGCTACCCCTCAGCAGTGTCCCAGGTTAGTTTTAATGGGAAATGAGGAACTGTGAGAGAAGACATTACCGGCATACTCTCCAAAGCAGCAAGCATGTCTTTGGAAAGTATGTAGTGTGAAAGAAATTTAGGTTGTGTGAGTTTATGTGATAAAATTGGATAAAACAAAGCAAAAAAACACAGAAAACAAAAAAACCCCAGATTGTGTTTAATTGGATTTTAATATTTAATGAATTTATAAATGCATCTCTAAAAATATTTATGCACTGGTTTATTTTAAAAGGATACCTTTTTTTTTCTGAAAATAGAATTGCATGATTTATATATCAGCAAATTAAATAAGGGCAAGAGAGCCCTATGAATCATTAATATTTGCTACAGTGATTTCATACAAAATGTTGCCCATTAACTTAGGGGGAGAGTTGACCAATGTCTAATGAAATTACCAGATTTGTCCTTAGTTTAAAATAATGAAGTGTGCGTGTCCACTCATGTGCCATATGCCATGGTGTAGATGTGGAGGTGAAAGTCACAGGACAAATAAGAGGAGAATTAAACTCTGTCTTCAGCCTTGGGAGAGCACCTTTACCTGCTGAGCCCCACCTTTGAGTTTTGGTCAAACTAGTCAGTGATGAAGTAAAACACTGCTTGATGTCATTGACCTTACTAGATCAGATTTCTCCGTGGTATAAAGGTCTGTAAAGCTGTAAGAAGTGACTATCCCAGTAGGGTAAGGCTCATAGGAGCTGCTTCAGGAGCAAGCCAGTCCTGGTGTTTCTACACATGAAGGAGCAGTGAGGAACGTCTGTAAGGACAGCTGGCACCTTGGTCCTCTGCAGAGAAAGAGAGGTACTTTTCTGGGAGATCCTTACCCCCCACCCCAGGCTGAAGACTAATTGTTCTTTTGTTGATTTGCCCCCCTTCTCTCCGTGTGTGTGTGTGTGTGTGTGTGTGTGTGTGTGTGTGTGTGTGTGTTCCAGTGCAAGCATGCACACACTGTTCACCTCAAGTATCTTTTTTCAGTTGCTCTCCATCTTATTTATTTTTAGTGATTATTAATAACAGTTGAGGCAGAAATTTGTGGGTCACATGTGAGGGGGGGATCAGAGGACAACTTTCATCCTCACAGGTCATCAGGCCTTTCACCCCCTGACCTTTTCCAACAGCCTTCCACCTATGTTTTGAGGCAAGGCCTCTTGCTGACCTAGGGCGTCTGCTGGCTTTGCTGGGATGGCTAACCTGTAAGTGTCTCTGGCTCCCCAGCTCTAGGATTACAGACATGCACCACTATGCATGGCTCTTCTGTGGATGCTGGGGATACAAACCCAGGTCCTCACGGTTGTCCAGGAAGCACTTCACTGACTGGGGTGTCTCTCTAGCCACGCTTTTTTTTGTATGGCGCTGGAGATTGAAGCAATGGCTTTGAGAATGCTAGGCAGGTACTGCTCTAGTTCTCTCCACCGCAATCTTTTTTATGTCTTCGGAGTGAAGTGATCTTACATTCTCGCACTTTGGAGGTTCCTGGGCATTGCCTGTATTTTTATAGCGCATGCTCTGCACACATCGCCGCTCTGTTCTGGGGACTGTATCATTTTCAGTGATAAGTTCTCCTTTTCACGCAGCTGCCATATTTCTCCCTAGCGTAAGTAGATTCTGAAGCTCATTATGGGCAATCTACTGTCAGGAAATTATTCTTACTGACAAGTTCTTCAGGGCGATATCAGAGTCTGGGGGATTCCAGGATGAAAGCGCCGTGTAGATGCTCATGACTTGTGCTTTACTCTTGAGTGGTAGATGGTTTAAATCACACATGATGCTCTTATCCCTAACACTGAGATTTCTAAATAATTCTAAGTTATGTTCATATTTTGCAGCTTCTGACCCAGGTCTTTCTAATTGTGCTAATGGCTTATGTGTCCTGTTAGTATTTCATCATGTCTTTGAGATAGGAAGGCTTTGATAGTGCTACCATTTCTTTAGATTAAATTAAATTTTTTGTGTGTGAATTTCAATGTATTTTCATTTTACTTCCGTCTCTATCATGTTCTATGTTCCCCCATTGCTCCTCTCAAATTCATTTCCTCTTTCTCCATAATTACTGATTACCTATGTACTCTGTTGAGGCCCATTATTGTTGTTTGTATATACTTGAGTGTAGAGCTGACCTCTTGGGCTCGGGGAAGCTACCAGGAGGCTTGTCCCAGAAACAAACAAACAAACAAGCAATTAGCCATCCACTACCTGGACCTCTTCAACCAGGGGTGGGGTCTACGTACTCTTCCTCTTCCCATACTGGAATGTTGACTGGTATGGTCTTGTGTGGGTGAGCACATTGTCAGGAGTTCATGGGTGCAATGTAGTGCCACAGGTTTTAAAAGTGAGTCTAAAACTTCATAGGCTAAAAAAGAGCAATTTATTCTCTAAGTCGTATCTAGGTTTTTAGCATTAAAACAGATAACATATCTTAAAAATGAGGAAACTGGATGCCAACGTCAAGTTGTTTGGGTGGCGTGTTGGAAGCATTCATACTGAAGTTGGGGCACTAATGGCATTAATCCTGACCCCGCCTCTCTGCACAACTCTGATTCCCTTTTCTTCTTTCTTTTGGCCCTTCTCCCTCTGTTATGTGACAGACACATGATGGTGTCTCCTGAGCCATCATGTTAACTGCTTGAGGGGTTGAGACAGGGAGATCGTCAGCTTGAAGCCAGCCTGGGTTACAGAAGACAATATTAGCCTGAGAGCTTGCCGGCTGAGACTTTGTCTCCAAAGATGTATAAACAGGGCTGGAATATATAGCTCACTGGTAGGGCAGTTGTTTAGCTTGTGTGAGATCTGTGAGGCCCCAGGTTCAGAGGGAGAGGGGGCTGTGGAGAGGGAGAGGGAGGAGAGAGAGGAGAGAGAGGAGAGAGAGGAAGGGAGGGAGGGAGGGAGGGAGGGAGGAAGAACACAAGTTAGTCTCTACAGCTCTCTCCGGAGAAAATGATCTTGCCTGTTGATCAAGGGACAGAAAACTAGTCTGGTGGCTTCAGTGTGTTTCCCTTTGCTTTTTTCTTTCTGTCCACTCTGCTCCTGGCTGATTTAGTGCCTTGCAAGGACGATTCTTTCATGGGATCTATCCTGGCTGAGACAAAACTGACTCTCACTGGTATTTTTTTTTTTCACTTTTGTTCTTTTGGCTTTTCCTCAGGAGAGCTCAAATTTTAGCTGGGATCGGGAACTCAAACATGAGTCCTGTTCTTGAAATAAGACTAAAGGGCACTTACCCCTAGAAACAAAGAGAGTGTGCACCTGAACTAAGTACAGCTAAACAGTGAGGAACCACAGGTCTCCCCAGCGGGCAGATCACCCCACAGTACCCTGAGGCATGCAGGAATGAGCCCACTGAAATTGGATGGCTGGACTTCTGGGTATCTTCCATCAGAATGAAAGATAGCAGAATGTGGGGTTACCGCAATAAAATGGCTTCTGGGACAGGGTGTGTGCAGGCCTGCTCAATGTAATTTTCCACTAGAGCCTGTGATGCTGTATGTGCAGCCAAGGCTAGCCTCTGAGGAAAAAGAAGAAAGCTGTACATGTAAACTTGAGTCTTATAAATAATAATAATAATAATAATGATGATGATGATGATGATGATAATAGATCTAGAGAGGTAGCTCAGTCAATAAAGTCCTTGACTTTAATGCATGAGGACCTGAGTTTGATCCCCAGAACCCTTGTGAATAAAGTACCCTTACCCACCCAGTACTAGGAAGGCAGAGATGCAGAGATTCTCAGGCTTGCTGACCAGCCAGATTATTCTAATTGGTGAGCCAATGAGAGATCTTGTCTTAAAGACAAGGTGAATGGCTCCTGATGAGTGACCATTGGCACCTGCATGCACACAGTCGCAGACATACTCACATACATGAACACAGTTATACATGTGCACACACAAAGGATGTGTGTGTGTGTTAAACATATTTCTCTCCATATATATTGTGGATCTGTCTATGGATTAAGAGACAGGGGTCTTCATGTGATTATGGCTTGCCCAGGCTAGACTTGAATGTACTAATTCTCCTGTCTTAGTCACTTTAGTGCTGTGCCTGGCACTCCCTGGGAGTATAACATCCAGAGAACCAGGCCTCTTTTATTTGGGAGAACATGGGTCAACACACTTAGAAAAGTTCTGGGCTTACTCTTCATTGTGAGAACTAGTTCTTTTGGGTCAATATTTGCACACCCACATACACACCCTCATCCCCTACCCGCGCTTTGAACTTCAGGCTGCAATTGTGTGCTCAGATCCAGGGTGGACCAGCAGCTGTAGTTCCTTTCTGGGTTATTTAGTGTGCTGTTCACAACTGACCTGTTTTCCTCTCCTGGTGATGGGAGGAGCTACCAGTATCTAAAGATGATTCAAAGCCTTCTTCCTATCTCTTTTCATGTTTAAAAAATTACTTAACATGTGAGAGATTGTCTTCTGCAAGGTTTTGTTCATGGAGAATCTGCCAGTTTCCGGAGTCCTGTATCGTAACAGTTACAGGCCGGCTTTACTATCCAGCCTTGCAAAGCCAGCTCCCTTCAGATTGTAAAGTGAGCTGATCCCCAACTTTTATTAAGAAAAAAGATGTATGGGCCACTTGTTTATTATATTTTTATTTGAAGTCATTTGCGCTCCGGCTTTTCGTAAGACATTCTATTTATGTTTATTCTGGAATATTCTGGTCCCACAGATAGCTTTCTGTTAAAACCAAACAGAACTGAACTTCTGTTTAATGAACACCCCTGCTTTCTTTGTAAGGTGTGAAGTGTTCATAGTAGCTTTTCATAGTGGGTTTTCATGACATCATGGGAAATGCCTCCCACTTGACCATTTATGATGCAGGGGTTGTCAGAGTTTCCTTGATAAAATGTTTGTGGGTTTAAGAGGTTTATGGATCAGCTGTAAATATTTTCTCTGGCTTTATGAGATCTCTCCCCATAAACATCGCGTGCGTTTACCGATTGCTCATTGAACATGCCTTTAGAGAATCAACTGTTTGGGCACACCAGCCGGAGGAGGGGCTGTATGTGGCAGATTTTAACAGGCTGTTACGCGTAAACCTAAGTTTTGTATGCAGCTTTATTGTTCCACCAGCGTGGCTATGGTTACCAGCACTGGACATACAATTTTTGTGTTATTTAATCTCATTCTGGGTCTGGCACAGGGCTTATTTTTATGAAGTGTTTCTGTAATAGGCCAGAATGACCTGTTTGCTTTGGTGTCTTAGATACTCCAAGTCTTGTATCTTCCTAGCTTAGGTTGGAGCTTAGGACCTAGACACTTTTGTGAAAGCATGGCTGTGTTCTCTTGGGTTTTTGGTTTTAAGCATCTTTATTGGCATACACCCAAGAAGCAGCTGTAACAAACCTCACCGTGGTAGGCAACATTTATGGTAATCACCTTCCACGAGCTTCTTTTAGCTGGGCCTAGTGGTACAAGAATATGTCACCACAGCTTCTTAGGATGCTGAGGCAGGAGGATCACACATTTGAGGCCTGTTTGGGCTAAATGGCAAGTTAGTGAGAACCAGTCTTTAAAGGTAGCATTAGCATTTTCTGATTATAAATAAAATGCCATTTTCTATTCATTTCTTAGACTATGTAGAGTATAATACAATTACTTTTCTTTTTCCTTAATTGAAAAATCACCAGTAGAAGAAAGCGTAGCCTTTCATTCTTTCCGCAAGCCTCCCGTTCCTCACCTTCTGGCCCACCTGAGAGCATAGACCACGTCATGCCCGAAGATAGCATTTCCTCTTGGCCAGCGGAGTCAGCTCTTGCTTGTGAAAGATGTATGGGTGAAGGTTAACATCGTTTGAGAATTTTTGTAAGACAAGTGAAACATTCGAAGCGTTCCTTTTAACTGTGTGTGCAGTGCTTTCTGCTGTGTCTTCTTCTTGAAAGCTTGAGGATAGGTTAAAATCACATGCACAGACATAGTAGTTACGTTTGCTGCTAGACAGAAACAACTTAAGGAAGGGAAAGTTTATTTCTGGCTCACAGTCTGACTGTCTGATCGGTCATGGTGACTTGCACTTGAGGTGTCCGATCACATTGCACCATCAGTCAGGAAGCAGAGAGACGAGGATGCTGTGCCTCTACTCTTTTTCTCCTTTGTAATGAGGCCGAGACCCCAGTTTATGAATAGTGCCATCCACATTTAGGGTGAGGTGTCCCTCTTAAGTAAACCTGATCTAGAAAGTCTTTCACAGGCCCCGAGGGGTTTGCTACCTGTTTGATGCCAGCTTCACCAATAGTAACTGTCACAGGCTGCTTAGCTCTAATCATTTGAAGTTATAACATTAAGTTTACTCGGGCTTTGTTTAAAGTGTATTATTTGATGCTTCTCATTATATAATGTTTTGGCAGTTGTCTTTCAAATCCCAGGTTTGCAGAACTATGTAAATTTAAAATACTTGTCTTTTCTTTCTTTCTTTCTTTCTTTCTTTCTTTCTTTCTTTCTTTCTTTCTTTCTTTCTTTCTTTCTTTCTTTCTTTTGTATATGAATGTACTTTAATAAATCAGAAAACAGCTTGCAGGATTCTGTTCTTTCACCTTGTGAATTCCAGGGATTGAACTCTGGCCTCCATCTTTGGCAGCAAGCCTCTTTGTATGCTAAGCCATCTTGTCTGCCTCAAAGAAGAGTTAGCTATCTTGAGGGACATTGTATACATTTGGTTGTTTGGGTCCTTTTCCTTGAGATTTGAGAAGGACGTAATTTGTCAGCTTCTGTTGGTGTGAGAGGCTCTGGGAAGCTTTTGTGGCAGGAGACCGGGCTCTGCATGGCGTAGACATGTCACCAGGGGTCACCTTAGGGGTGTCAGGCAGCTGGTATGTTCTGTCAAAAATTTGCAGGGAGACCTCAGTTTATTCAAGTGATCTTTCTGCAGTTCTTCTTACATTGTATGTGTGTGTGTGTGTGTGTGTGTGTGTGTGTGTGTGTGTGTGTATGTGTGTGTGTGCATGTTTGCATAAGAATGCGTGTGTGTGAGTACATGTGTGTGTGCACATGTATCTGCCTGTTACTGTGTGCATGTGACTGGAGCCAGCCAGAAGAGGGTGGTGGGTCCCCTGGAGCTGGAGTTACAGCTCGTTGCAAACTCAGGCCGCCTGCGAGAGCAGCAAACAGTGTTGACTACTGAGCCCGCCTTCAGCCCAGTGTATTCTTCTTAAAATGTTACTAAAGTCACTGTTTTGTAAAACTGTTCTTTTGCAGTCTCCAGCCTCAGTGCGTAGGTAGCTTGGTGCCTGTATATGTCTTGGCCCACGCTTTGGAAGTGTCCCTTTGCACTTCTTCCGGCCTTCCCACACTGTGATGTCTACCACGAGTAATGTTAGGCTAATCCATGAATGCCAGCCTGTTAGCCTTAAGACAACTCTTACTCATTTGATTCAAAGCACAAACTGCTTTTAATTTTGACAAGGCATCAAAGCACTGTTTCTTCTTGTCTCCCTGTTGCTTTTCTTTTTCTCTGTCTCTCTCTTTCTGTACGTCTGGCATCAATGGTATCATCCTTAACCAATCAGTCTCCATTTTTTTGGGCAGACTTTCCCATTGAATCCTTACACACACACACACACACACACACACACACACACACACACACACACACACACACACGTTACCCATCATGACATTTTATGTGCTTTCTGGATATCTGAACTCAGGTCCTCATCCTTGAGACAGCAAGGAGCTCTCTCTCCAGCCTCCCTTCCCCCTCTTTAAAACTCAATATTTCTTCAACAGCAAGCTGAAATTCTTCAGAGTGTTCAGCCACATCCTCTGAAGCACCGAGTCCACGTGTGTCTCATGCGTTGCCCTCATTTTGAAATTCTTGCTTTGTTTTGTTTCTACAGAGGAAGATTCCAGCCTGGAAGAAAATGACTTCAGCTGGGGAGACTATCTGGAAGAGACAGGTGCCAGAGCGGTACCACACGTGTGCTTCAGACATGTAGGTTGAACAGCTTGTCCCTTTTGGTCTGTGGGAGGGAGGGAGGGAGGAAAAGGATCTGTTGGGTGAAACCCCAGATCCAGTCAGAAGAGAAGAGTGAAGAGAGATGCGGAAACTCAGCTAAGATTTTGTAGGAAGAAGGAGAGATGGGAGTGGGGGTGGAAGTTTGGTTTTCACAGATAGCGGCACATGAAATAGGACCCAGCTTGATTCTAATAAAAAGCCAGCGAGTTAGGCAAGATGTTACATTAATCTCTTCTTGCTAGGTGTGATGACTGTATATTTTTTATAATGAGGTGATACTTGGGGCTGGGGATTCAGCTCAGTTGATAGGATGCTGTCCTAGCATGCATGAAACTCTGGGTTTGATCCCCAGCATTGGCTAAAACTGGATGTTGTGGTGTCTCTGTGTAACTGCAGCACAGGGAAGGTAGAGGCAGGAGGATTAGCAGTTTAATCTCAGGCTATATAGAGATCTTAAGGCCAGCTTGAGTGACAGGAGGTTTTCTCAAAAAAAAAAAAGTTATTATAATTTTGAAAAGCCACATTAGAGTTTTGTGAGTTTTAGAGGGGGAGATAAATCAAGTGAGAGGAATCAGGTGGAGAGCCTGGAAAGGTAGGTCTCACAAAGGTCATTTTCCCTCATAATATCTGTTTGTATTGTTCAGCTAGCATGTGCACCTGGGACAAATCCTAGGAGAAAGGAACACGGGTTCTTGCCAGATTTTTCTTAGTCCTGAGCTCTTGGTTGGAAAAGATGCTTCCCAAACCCAAGCTCATTTTTTTTTTTTTTTTTTTTTTTTGGTTTTTTGAGACAGGGTTTCTCTGTGTAGCCCTGGCTGTCCTGGAACTCACTCTGTAGACCAGGCTGGCCTCGAACTCAGAAATCTGCCTGCCTCTGCCTCCCAAGTGCTGGGATGAAAGGCGTGCGCCACCACTGCCCGGCTCAAACCCAAGCTCTTATGCATGAGTATTGTTTTAGTGAATAAACATTTATTTCTGGGTG
>CM052714.1:47787544-47811362 GCA_028551405.1 Uromys caudimaculatus | reverse complement strand
CCCCCCCCCCCCAGGCTGTAATTTATTCTGAACATGTTTGTATCACGTAGTGAAACCAGAGGCTACTTTTTAAAGCACAACACCTTGCTGGCTTATACAGCAAGGGTCTTGGTCCCATAGATAAGATACTAGGTTGACTGGTGATTTCCTTAGGGCAGTCTGGGAATGAAAGAATGATTGACAGCTTCCCCCTTCTCTTCCATATAGTGAGAGCATGTCTTTGGTAAGGAGTCACCTCCAGAATTCTCTGACTGGTCACTTCTTACACCTCCTTTTCAGCTGAAGTAGGTGTCAGCAAATGGTGAGGGCTTCGGTGAACAGCCGATCACCTGTGAGAACCTCTGTATTCCTGAAGGAGGAATGCAGGCGGCCAGGCTTCCAGATGTGTACTGTCTCCAGGCCTGTGTAAAAGATGTTCAGAAAAAGTAGCCATTTTACTGGTGACTAATTCATGGTCCCCTTGCTTTCTTTGAGGGTTCCCTTATGGTAGACCTCACGTCTATCGGGAATGATGCTTTTGTTATTTTTAACTTTTGTCCTGGCAGTAGCTGCTGGCACGCTGAGCATATGGAAGAGTATGTAACTCTAATTGAGATAGGCTCTTCGTTAAACTCAAGATCTTCGGAGTCCTTGTTCAAAAACACTAGCTTTTACATCATCGTCGTCGTTGTTTTATGTAGCCTAGGCTAGTCTCAAACTGTATAGCCAAGGATGACCTTGACTTAATTCTTCTACCTCTACCTGCCCCTCTCTCTCTCTCTCTCTCTCTCTCTCTCTCTCTCTCTCTCTCTCTCTCTTTTTCTCTCTCTCTCTTTTTTAAATGATGCAGTAATGGGGATTAAACCCTAGGACTTCCTGCATGTTTGGTAAGCACCCTACCAACTGAGTGACATTTTCAGCCCTTATTTAGTTGGTGGTGTTTTGAGACAAGATCTAGTTGTGTCTCCCAGATTGACTTCAATATGTAGGTTCTGTGTTCTAGGGTGCTGGGATTACAAGTGTGCATTCCTGTTCAATCATGCTTTTATATTATTAGTTTCAAATTGTTGAATTCAATGAGTGAAATAAAACTTGTTATCAAATTCATCTTATCTTTTGAGTGTGGCTTCCAGAGTATTTCGCCTCCCCTTAGAGGCGCACGTTGGATTTGTCTTCAATATTCGCCCCCTTTAAGGCAGCAGGGATTATGTTTGAAAGTGCTTTGTGCTTAAGTAGTTCTTAAAACTCTTTTGAGGCTCGTGACTAGCCTGATCATGGTTTTCCTGTGTTTCTGGTGTCTCAAGGTGGAGATCAGCATTCAGAGTAACTTCCAGCCAGGAATGAAGTTGGAGGTGGTCAACAAGAACGATCCAGACACTTACTGGGTGGCCACAATCATCACCACCTGTGGACAGCTGCTGCTCCTGCGTTACTGTGGTTACGGGGAGGACCGAAGGGCTGACTTCTGGTGTGATGTGGTCATAGCGGACCTGCACCCTGTGGGGTGGTGTACTCAGAACAACAAGGTGTTGAGGCCCCCGGATGGTGAGCTTGCATGTCAAAAGCTTTGACTGATATCGAAGAGGTCGTGATGCCTGATTTTTGCAGCAGGGGCAGAAGGACCCTTCTATAGAACCCTGAGTGGGTTTAGCGCAAAGGCTTCTCAGTTCTTTAAAATGTCCAGGGCTTAATTATCTAGAGGATGCTGTGGGGTGGGTGGTGGGTGGAGTTTTGTTTGTCAAGAGTGGTATTGATCTTCAGGCAGTTTGGTCAAACAGAAGGAAAAAGTGTTTAAGACCAGTTCGAAGGTTGTCTTTGGATGGTGAGAGAGGAAGGTAAACCGGATGGCAAGGAGAGAGAGAGAGAGAGAGGGGAGAGGAGAGAGAGAGAGAGAGAGAGAGAGAGAGAGAGAGAGAGAGAGAGAGAGGAGTTTCCTCTTTTGGGATTAGATGTGCTGCTTTTATTTTTCCATCCATTTTAGAGAATTGACATTTTGAACAGACTTCTTTTTAAAGGTAATTTGTTTTAATTATGTATATTGTGTGCTGCTGTGCATGGCTGAGCGAATGTGAGCCCAGGAGCCCAGAAGAGGTCATTGGATCTGGAGTTACAGGTGGTTGGGTTCTGAGCCATCTGACATGGGTGCTGGGAACTGAACGTAGGTCCTTTACTATAGCAGCACACTAGAGCCTCTTCTCTGGCTCCTACACACTTTTCTTTTCTAAGTTTGCTTGTTCCCTTTCTTTTCTCTCCCCGTTTTGCTTTTGATAAGGTCTTGTGTAGAGCAGTCTGAAGTCTTTGAACTTATCATCCTCCTGCCTCTGCTTTTTCAGTGCTGGGAGTTCAGACATGTGCCACCACACCCCGTATATGCAGGCTTCTGGCACGCCCTAGCAAACACTCAGCTGAGCCACACCCTTAACCCTGTACTTAGTTTTTGCTCTTTCTTGCTATGGGATACTGGGGTTTATGAAACAAAGAGAAAGTCAAACCAATGAGAACTGACATCGCTTAAAGCAGTGATCCACACTCATAGACATGAGATCAGTTTAGTTGCCACTGACCAGTGGTTCCTTACTGGGAACCCCCCAAGACCTCTGGCAATGTCTGGGAGTAGTACTTTTGTGCCTGATGGGAGAGGGATGCTACCAACACTTAGAAAGACCAACCAGAGACACCCCTGAACTTCCTCCAACGCACAGAGCATCTTCACAATGAAGTATTATCAGGTTGACTGGTCCTGAAGTGCTGTACTTGAGGGTTCCTGCTCGGAAAGAAAGCACGGAGAAAGCTAGGGTCTGTTAGAACTGAGGTCAACCAAGTATCTGACTCCGATCTTGTATGATTCCAGCATCAGTGGTACCTGCCAGCTTTGCTACAGTCTCCCAAGGGTAGTCCGTGGTCTCTGTACCCAGCCGTCTGCTCTTCCTTTGGAGTAACCTATTTCCTTCTCCCTCTCCCTCCTCTTCCTCCCACTCTCTCCCTCTCTCTTCTCACTCTCTCCTTTCCTGTCTCCCCGTCCTTCTTCCTCTGTCTCTTCCTCCCGCTCCTCTCTCTTCCTCACCCTCCTCTCCCCTCTCCTCTTTCTTTTGCTCCTCCCACAAGCCTCTGGTATAATATTTCTGGTTTCGGAGAACAGCTCTGTGGCTTTCATTTCCTCCTTTTGTTATGCATAATTGATGACTTGCTAAAAAGGGGTCATAAAATTGGCCTAAGCTCAGGCGTGGCCTTTGTGTAACATTTGTCAGGGTTGAACCCCTTGCCTTTGCCTTAGCTGACATTGCGACCCCTCATTGTCTCAGTAGAAAGAGAGCGAGGGTATCCTTTCAGATCTCTGTGTCTCTTCTGTCCTGCCTGGATCAACTTGGCTCCTTCCTCCTCCTCTTCTCCCACTGGTCTCTGAGGTCAGAACTGATCTGTGCTCACAAACAAGGCCGTTGGGACCTTAGTGGCGCTCACATCAATAGTACCAATGTGTTTAATGTAATGTCATTTATTAATGAATTAATGTTGCAAGGACTTCGAGAACACTACACAAACGCTGTACTGCTGAGCTCTGCCTGGAGCCCTGTATAATTTTAAACATAATTCATGCATTATAAAAGTCATCCTTCTAAGTTCAATGACTTTAATCTTATTCACAGGGTTGGACAAACAATGTCACTATTGAGGTCTGGGTGGTTTTTTAATCACCCCTAAATTGTTCCCCATCCTCACCTTCTATAACTCCAAATCTACTTTTAAAAATTCACATTTAAAACTTTTGTGTGTATGTGTGTAAGTGTGCAAGTACACACACGAATGTATGTGTTTAGGTCAGAGTACAGCACACAAGAGTCCGTTCTCTCCTAGGTGGGTCCCAGTTTCCGCAGCAGGCACCTTTATCCACTGGGGCATTTTGCCTGCTGATTGCCCTTAAAACAGCTGCTGCGCGACTCTGTGCACAGAGTCTGATGATGTTAGTGCTCCGAGAGCTCCCAGGTGCTTTTGGGATGGTCGCAGCTGTCCCTGGAGAGACAAGGCACAGTCCATTCATCAGCTCCCCCCTCACTTGGAAGAAAAATATGGCAGTTGTCAAAGTCTCAGAAACACCATCAAATTTGTATCCGGCAGACTCTGTGCTATTAACCAAGACAAAGACACCCTTAAAATGACAAGATGAAAATGAAAAATGAGAAAACCCTAGAAAAAGGGTGACCATTAATGTGACGGAAAGATGAGAAGTCTTTTCAGACAACACTGGTGTTAGCTTGAGGATTTCTTCAGTTCTGTCTTGTAAAGAACTTAAAAAAAATTTACTATGTAATCAATATGACTTGGAAATCTTTAGTTCAGAGAACAAAGTCTGGAAATAGCAGGTTCATGGGGCAAGAGCTTTTATTGATTTCTGTGGGGAGGGATAATTATTGCTTCATAACCAGAGGCACTGCTTGTTCTACAGGGACTGGGGGGATCTATGTTTTGAATGGGGATTTTTGTTGTATGGTTTTCTTAGTGAGTTAATGCTATAAATACTGCAACTGTGCCCTGATGATCTTTATCTTTGTTGTGGTTGAATTTAAAAGGCATTGAAAAAAAATATGAAATAGCAACCCGTGACCCTAATGCTTCTGTCTGAGAGGCTCCATGGTGATGGGATGGGTGTGTGTGTGTGTGTGTGTGTGTGTGTGTGTGTGTGTGTATGTGTGTGTAGTTTGTAGTTTGTAGACCAAAGGACAAGTTAGTCTCTCCTTCCTTAGGTCTATCCATTTTGTTGTTGTTGTTGTTGTTGTTATTTTTAATCAGACAGGGTCTCTAATTGGCCTTTAGCTCTCCAATTAGGCTAGAATGGTTGGCCAGGGAGCCCTGAGGACCTGTCTTTCTCTGCCTTACCAGTACTGGGATTATAAGCTAATGCTGTCAGCCTGGTTTCTTCTGGCTTTTGTTGTTGAGCTTGCAGAGCAAGAAATTGACTGAGTTATCATTCCAGCCCAACCGAGGCTTCTTACAAATCCCTGGAATCAAAATAAAGTAAGGGACACTGGCATCAGAATAGAGATCTGTGTTCTTATGAGCCTCCACCATTAACTTAGTTCCATAGGTGAGTCCCCTCGGCCCTCTCCAGCAGTTCTGTCTTTGAAATGAGGGCTTCTATAATGTAATCTCAGGGAGGTAACTGCCCCAACCCTCCTGAGTTTGTGATTCTAATTAAAGGAGAGAAGCAGGAAAATGTGACTGCTTATCTTGCTATTTTTTTATGCATGAGATATGGAATTTATTTTAGAAGTAGGGTCCATGCCTGTCAGCCTAGGAATCTATGAAAAGCACAGGAACAAAGTGTCTGTGTCTCTATTGGACGGTGGCATGTACTCTAGTTTTATTTCTGTTGCTGTGATGAAGTACCCTAACAAAAGCAATGTAGAGAACTGGTTTATTTGGCTCACAATTCCAAGCTGCAGTCCATTATGATGGGGAAGTCAAGGCAGGAACTTGAACCATCACATCTGCAGATAAGAGCAGCGAGATAATTAATGCATCTTTGCCTGCTTCCAACTCTCCTACACAAGCCAGGGTCCATCCCAGTCAAGGGCAGAGAGAGTTAATGCATCCTTGCTTGCTTCTGACACTGCCACACAATCCAAGGTCCTTCAAGTGAAATGGTGCCTCCTGCATTGGGGGTGGGTCTTCCTACCTCAATTAACATCAAGATAGTACACCAAAGACCTGTTTACAGACCAACCTGATCTAGGCAGTTTCTCACTGGAGATTCTCTTGGGGTGTAGCAAGCTCACAGTTAGAAACTAGCCACATCATATTATCTAGGATGGAACATGATTGCAATTGGTTGAATAGAATGTCCCTTAATCAACAATTAGAGTCTAGTTCCCTTTTCAGTCTAGATAGCTAAGACATTCCAGTTTCCCATTGAGTGGTCAGGGAACAAATGGTCATTGACAGCTCGGAGTGTGTGGGCTTTTGCCTACTCTTGTGTGGGGACACATAAATGGAGTCTCCCCTCAGGCCCAAGTGTCTGAGTTCAAGATCTTTGGATTATCTGAAGTTCTCATCCTGCCTTTGCAGTCACCTCATTGAAAAAGGAGCAGTTTGATTGGTTGATTGCTTGATACAGGGTTTTTATGGGGTGCTAGTGACTGAAGCCAGGGCGTTGCACATGCTAATCACGCTCTGTGCCAACCGAGCTCCGTTCCCCAAACCCACATTTTATTATTTTAGATGCCAGTTTGATGGGGCACAAAGACCTAGTGGCAGTACCACATTTTCCTGCCTCGCTGTTTTAACTCTCTATCTTTGAATTAATGTAGGTCTTCATAAATATGTTAAATGTCAGTGGGAAGGAAACTCGGCACAGCCATGTTCCCAGTTCGAGTCATTAGGGTGTGACTCCCATCGGTAGTCAGAGAGTGCCATTAACAAGGACATGCTCAGAGACAATTGAGTTCAGTGGCCAATGGGCCGTTGAGAGTGCAGTATTCCTGCTCCGGGGGCTAACCAACGCTAATCTTTCATATTAAAAGTATTATGAGACGTACTACATTAAAGCCTTACTAAGTGTAGCAATGGATTAGAGCTCCTATTATCAGAGCCAAATGGAAGGCGTTTTGGCTTAGTAAATCAATAAGGCTTGATTTATTCATAAGTGTGCACCACGCTCGCAAAGGGCAGCTGCCAAATAATTATTGTTTATGGTGATAATGTACGGAAATCATTTAATCCAATGACTGTTTTCATTGTTATGTATTCAGAAGTAGCAACATTACCTCTTAATGTCAGGGGCCCGGGAGCTTCGCCGCTCTGATGCTCTGAGTGGTACCTATTGAGTTCTTTGAGGGATGCCCCTGTGTGAGATTGCAGGTGAATATCTATGAAGATGCAGAACAATAAAAGCCCTCGGCTTCTAAACGGGCAAGTATTTATGTGTGCTTTCGGCTGCTGCAATAAGAATGTTGGAATTACAGTGCCTTAGGATCCTGCCACTAATTTTTATTTTCGCCATTATTAAAATTTCTGCAATTTGAATTGCAAACGCCCGCAGGCTCGCCAGAATGACTGTATTTACCATTTCAAAGCGGAATCGCCATTACCAGAGTTAGTTAATATATATATATATATAACTTATTTGAATGAAGGAATGTTTATTCATGAAGTGTGAGGAGAAAGTGTGAAGACTGCCTTATGTTATGTGGGTAGAGCTGCCAAGTTCTCCAGTGTGGCGAGGACTCTAGTAAATTGTAACCAGAGTTGCTGCCAGGTGGGACACAAGGAATCGCCTGTCCACAGCCATTGTTTAACCATGACTGTGAGGAAGAGCATTTGATGTTTTATGAGACTATTCATTTTTAGTTCAGTTTTTTTCCTTCATTCCATTTGTGCATCTGTGAGCTGTGTGTATGTATAGTGTTTGTTGTGCATATGTGCGGGCACACATGTATGTGTGCATGTTTGTGCCTGTTCAGGGTGAGGCCTGAAGGTGAGCCACCACATTTCTACCTTATTCAACCAGGCTGACTCCCTCACTCAAAGCCAGAGCTTCCTAATATGGCTACTGTCTGGGAATCCCCTGTCTCTGCATTCTGAGGCCGGAGTGAACAGGTCAGGCCGCCATGAGCACATGGTGCTTACATGGGTTCTGGAGATCTGAACTCTATGAAGCATTTAACCACTGAGCCATCTCCCCAGCCAGACAATATTCATTTTAAAAACTTCAAGTTTCAAAATGAAATTTTAGTAATATTAGTGGTACTTAACCACTTTTTTCCTTTGGAGATCTATTTTATTAACAAAACTTAGTGATAAAATGTGGTCCCAAGCCCACAATCCTCTTCCATCAGCCTCCCGAGTGCTAGAATTACAGATTTTTTTCCTATCGTGTCTGTCTGGGTCAGTCTTTTCTCTAACTGAACATTGGAATTGAGAGAAGCAGAGGAGCACTCAGTCTCAGAGAATTTGATGTAAAGAGGATAAAGCAATATTGGTGTGGGCGAAGACAGAGTGCATTTGATAAATATGAGAGTAAAATGAGTTAACCGGGGTTGTACTGAACAAAGAAATCCTTTTGCCAAAAGGCAAATTCCTATTTTTTCGATGTAGAAGCTTACACTCTAGTCTGGGCTTGCCTGGACCTCACTCCGTAAATCGTGTTGGCCTTGAACTCAGGGCTGTCTTCCTGCCTCAGCCTCCTCTAGGTGTTGAGATTACAGCTATGTGCCAACATGCATGGCTCCAATGCTAGCTTTTCAGAATGGTGTGCGAAAGGAGGAAACTGCACAGTCCTTCCTTGTGGGCTCTCTGTAGACCTTCGCAACTGTTTGGAAGCCCCTTTGAGCAGGTGCAGAGCCTGTGGGTAGACATAGCAGCGTAGACCAGAATCTAGGTGGCTTGCCAACAATCTTGAATGTATATGTATGTGACACACAAACTCTCTGTGTCTCTCCATCTCTCATCTGTCTCATTCTGCTTGTGTGTGTGTGTGTGTGTGTGTGTGTGTGTGTGTGTGTGTGTGTGCACACGCATGTGCATCTATATGTTTTGTTCCAAATAGCATCATTAAAAACGTGAATCTTTGGGCCCTCTGGAAAAATAGAAAGCTATACAGACAGTTGAGTCTCCACTCTGCAGGGCGGCATTACCTTCAGCAGCCACCTCTTTAGATGGTCATCTGTTCCCTGGCTCTTCTTTTTTGCCTGGTGTGTCTTAGATGCTTACTTAGTCTTTGTGCCTGAGCACCAGGCCTGGAACCAAGAGAATTGCACATGCCCTTGTGCAGTCTCAATGCCTGTGACCTCAGATCTGTCACATATGAACATCACAGCCACTACTGCCACATACCCTGCTAGACCAGCAATTGCAAGGTTTCTCTCAGTTCAAAGATGTCCTGCCTAACATGGCATGGTGGCACATACCTGTAATCCCAACAATGCTTGGGAAGGTGGTGGAGGCAGGAAGACCAGGAGTTCAAGGATAGCCTTGGCTACGTGGCCAGTTGGAGGTCAGCCTGGGCTACATGGGAACCTGTCTCAAAATGAAAATAAGGTCTCAGATATAAGAATTCAGAGTGTAGTCAGTGAGATCTATGAAAAGGCTCCGATATAAGTAAGCAGGAGCTTAAGGAAGGGAAAGCAACAGAGACCACAGGAGTAGAGGCAGTTTTGGTTCTTAGGCAAAGCAGAACCGTTTATGAGTAAACAGTGACTACAGTCTGCTCTCTGTGGATTTCCAGTCTGCAGATTGAACCAACCACACAGATCGAAAATATTAAAACAAAAATGTGCATGTGTTCTGAGCAGGTACATGTGTTCTGTGACTGGTCTCTAAACAGTATGCTACAGCATCGACTTACTTCATCGTTAGATTGCTTCAGGTGTCAGGCAATGTGGAGACGACGGGAAACACATATATGTAGGCTGTGCATAAATTCCACATGACTTTACATAAGGACGGAGTGTCAACGGGTTCATCGAGTCCCAGATTCAATATTCTTTGTGCACCAAGGGACTACTGTGGTTTTTTATACAGTCCAGTGTGTCTAAATCTCATGATCCCCCTGCCTCAGCCTTCTGAGTGCTCGGATCACAGGCATGGGTCATATGCCCAGCTAATCTTTCCTCCTATGCTTGGTGTGTGTGTTGTCTCTTGACAGTTACTGTGTACCTTGATCCCTTCATCATCATCCCGTGCAGTGAAAAATCAGGCGGGAATTAAGTATTTGCAATGTAGTGCTCCAATTAAAGGCAGAACAATACATCTAGTGTGCATGCGTGCAGGCATGCCCTGCGTATGTGTGCACATCAGTGTGGAGGCCGGAGGTCAACCTTAAGTGTCATTTTTCAGCCAAGGGCTACCTTGGTTTTTGAGACAGGGTCTCTTATTGGCCTGAGGCTAGTTGATACTGCCTAGGCTGGTGGGTCAGTTGAGCCCCAGGGATCTGCCTGTCTCTGTCTCCCTCGTGCTGGAAGCGTAGGTGCATAGCATCTGGCCAAGCTTTCTTCTTTTTTCTCTCCTCTCCCCTCCCCTCCCCTCCCCTCCCCTCCCATCCCATCCCTTCCTCTGTAGGGTTGGAGTTAAGGAAGTCAGGCCCTTGTGCTTGCACAATGGACACTTTACTAATTGAGTCGTCTCCTCAGTTTCCCACAGCCCAGTGTTCTCCACTGCGTGCCTCCCTATCACAGCTCAAACTCTTTAATCCTATCCTTAGAAGACCCAGGTAAACTGGCTGCTGGCATTTTTATTTTACATTTGAATGGAATGTGGCTGATCCCAAGTCGGGTAACTGGCAGTATAGACACAAGCCAGTGATGATTATTCCCAGTCTAAAGCAATGATTTGAAAATAGTTGGGGTGGGGTAGTGTCAGTCCCTGTTTCCTGGGGAAGTTCTGTGCGTAGGATTTTGCCTGAGAATGGATGAGCTTGGAATATTAGGAAACCTCACTGAGAAAAGCCTTTGGGCCTCTCCTTGTGATCTTTAAGAGCAGGGTGGGAAGCTGTTTGCCCAAAATGTTTCCCGTCTTGTCATTTTTGGGTGGCAAATAACCGGAAGAGCTGTGGTCTGGAACTTCTTTGGCGGGCAGTAGTCATGAATTTATGTAAAGTGATGTAAATTGGATCAAATGCTATTTGGGTTTTCCCTCATTGCATGCAAACTGTAAGCACAGAGCCAGAAGCAGATTTTCTTTTTCATGGGAGTCATAAGTGCACCTATTTTCTCCAGCTTCTCAACTGAGTGACATGTGCAATGTAAGCGGAGCGTGCGCGTGGTTGTGTGTGGACTACAAGTGTGAGTTCATTCCATGACCCTTGATTGTCAGAGGCTTGGTCGCATTTGCCTAGTTCCTCCTACTGCTTCTCTCCCCTCATCCAGAGATCCTGTCCTTATCCTGCTCAGATGGCAGGGCCTCATGCATGTCGCCAGAGGGCTCAGCTCCAGTCTAGCCCCGGGTCCTGCTGTTCATGGGTCTTCTGATGTCCCACATAGACTTGAGGCTCATCCTGGGTGGCAAGTCTCATGCCAGCTGTGCCAGACAAGTCCTGTGGACTCAGTTTGTTTGCTAGGACATCTGATGGCTTTGTCCTTGTACCCGTTTTGTTCCCTCTCTGAACCTGGGGTCTCCAGCTCTGCTGACCGCTCTCTGTCACGTTGCTGGCCTTTTAGTTAATCCATTGGACTGGTGAGCTGTGCTCAGTGCTGTAGGGTCTTTTGGCCCTGAGAACATACACCTCTGATACTTCTTATTAAAGCTCCCTCACAGATCAATGTTCCCGGGCCCTCCCTCCATTGCATGGCCACGTCCTTTCTGTGGAAATTCCTCCACTCCAGGCTGGGCCTCCATTCTGAGGTCAGATCTCCAGTCATGGCAATACCTCCGTTCCGACTATCTGCAGCTTAGCCCTTCAGTTCCACAGACCTTCCAGATGAGAGTTTGCCTTTTCACCCCAGCTGCAAGGGAAGACTTGGCTTGTGCATATCCTCCAAGCCTCGAATTAGCTTTAAGCTTGCTGAATATAGCTTCCAATTCAATTCAGTTCTTAAGCACTAAGATAGTGTAATTCAAAGATGAATTTAAAATTGTATTAGGATTCTCCAGAGAGAGAGAGAGAGACAGAGAGACAGAGAGACAGACAGAGACAGAGACAGAGGTAATAGGACACACACACACACACACACACACACACACACACACACACACGTTCATAATAGTAATCATATTTGGTTCTGAGACCTGGTTGATGTTGATACTACTTGCACTAAGGACTAATAAGTCACTCTTACTTGTATCAGAAATAAATGCCAGCTGTCAGCCTGATTGGGAAGGTGAGGACAGTTGGGGTAAGTGGATGTTATGTTCCGTAAGTGCATCTTGCCATAGGAACAGATAGCTCGCCTATAGATCTGCAGGCTGTGGGCTATTTTGGACATGATGTAGTGCAGCAAAAGAAGTGATTTACATTATTCAGTCCTCAGGAAAGTTCTCAGATTTCTGTTTACCAAGTAGAAAGATGTAGGAAGCCCTGACAGTGGCTAATCTCAGGAGTGGAAGGTCTGATGTAGAGAAAAAGAAGGAAGTCAGAACTGTCTCTCTTGGACAGACAAATGCTTTGGAAATTCAAATGTGTGATAGAACTTTCCTCAGGTACTCAGACAATAGACGTTGACCTTGCACGTGGCTGTTTAAATACTGTGACCTCTGAGATGTATTGAGCTGTGGTGGTCAGCTCATAGTCACTTGGGAAGTCATCTAGCAGGCAAGGGAGTTGTCATGTTTGTAAAAGGAGGCCTACCTGGAAGGGTTGTATCAGGTTGATGTTGCCGCCAGATGGAGAATCCATGGTCCCACCATATTTCAGTCTGAGCCTTTAGGTTGACCAGAACAGATAAGATCCTTTCGTGATGCTGGCGTGCTAATTGCTTTTGCACAGCTGTAAGCAAATTTAGGACGGAAACAACTTAAAGGAGATTATTTTCAAAGATTATTTTGGCTCAGAGTTACAGCTGGCTCTTTTCATCTGGTGCAGTTGGACAGGGGAATATGTGATGGGAAAGTCTATTTAATGTATGGAAGCCAGGAAGTATAGGCCAAGACAGGAAGGGACTTAAGGGTTATATAGCCCCAAGAACCTACCTCAGTGGCTGACTTCTTCCAGGTGGGTTCCACTTCCTAAAGGTCGTCTCTGCAAGAGCCTCACGCGCTGGACCAATCAATATATTCAAATGTATCTCATGTATCCAGTGTATTGGAATCATGACCCTGTGGAGCACATTGCCAGTTCAAAACGATAGGGCCCCTTGGGAGACTCTCAAGCCGGGGGCGTGGTCTAGGCTGGGGAACCTATTGGGAAGGATCAAGGCCTCTCCTGGCCTCTCTGAGTAGGTAGAAGTAGATGGGGAGAGTGGGCATGAAAACGGAGACCACTGTTGGCCCCCCTGAGTGAAGCAAGCTTGTGTCTGCTGTGATGGCTCATTTCAGCTTAGGAGCCACTTGTGAATGTCAACCCTCTTGTCCCTTTGACAAAGTAGCATTCATGGGGGGGGGGGGGAATCCTAGAACTTGTGTCATGGTTTCTTTGGTCCTTAAAATATAGTAGCTAAGCATTTAGTGTTCTAGGTGGGTAAGTGGTAGGGGCAACATCAGTGAGCACAGCTGAAGGGACTCTCGTGGGTAAGGGAATCCCAGCCTGCTGCTGAGTTAGCGGGTGCTTTAAGTGCAAAACAGTTCCAAGAGCAGCACTAAGGACATGATGGGGATTGAACTGAGGGCTACTGAGTTAACGTAGCCGGTTGAAGGACTGAGGGATACTGCCAAACATTTGACATTGAGCCTGGACAGCTTTTGATGACTAGATATAGTTTTTATTTCACATTTATGACCTCTGGGGCCAAGGAAGGGGCCTGAGATTCTCTCTGCTGTGGTTTCATGTGAGTGAAGTTTAAAAGGGACTTACGATTTTAGAATCAGGGCAGAATGGAGGTCAGAGACATGACAGATGGCTCCCCTAGGTGAGGCTGCTCGTCATACTCCTTGTCTCATCTTGATGAGAAGGCTGTGGTTCTTACAGTTCCAAACTTAACGGGACCCTAGGAGTGTGGTGTGTTCTTGCATGCCTGAAATTCCAGCACTCAAGAGCTCACACAGTACAGTGAGTTCAAGGCCAGCCTCACTCACACACTGAGCTCCTCTTTTAGAAACAAAACAGAACAAACTAAACTTGAGTAAACCATGCCTTATGTTTAAGGTTAATGATAATCTTGAGTGTGCTAGATACTAGTTCCAAGAGCCTCGGCCTGGGAGGGCTGCCTTTCCCTTTAAAAGACTAATGTTTAAAAGAATATGCCTGTTATCCAAAGAGTAGCACACATTTCCTCTATATCCAACAGCTTTTGGAATTGAATAATTACACAAAACAAGACCCAGTTGTCCTTTGAAACGTTTCTGCGGTTTGCACTGAGCCTGCAAACTGATATATTCATAAAGAGATTTCATCAGAGGAAGGCAGAGGAAGTGAAGAGAAATTTGATTTTGAGGAGTTTTGTATTTATTTTGTTTAATTTTTTCTATCCAGGAACATGGTTGCTGCTGAACATAGTTGATTAAACAATGTAAAAATTTAAAAAGCTCATAATGACATATTTGTATAATGGCTGGGAAAAGGCTCCCTCAGCACCGATCATGGGTGATCAGAAGTGAAGAACCATTAAAACAATCTGTCATTAATTTTTTTTCCACAATGAATGGTTATGTCATCTCATTAGCATGCGTTCAGCCTGCTTCTCAGACAGACTTGTGATGAATCTCTTTTGAGACCATCACAAAGTGCAGAGAACTCTTAGTGTCTCCGCTCTTCCTCACCACCATCAAACACAAAATTCGTAGAAATGCTCCCTTCCCCTCCCTCCCTCCCCCTCCCTCCCCCTCCCTCCCCCTCCCTCCCTCCTCCTTCTAACTTTTCCTCTTTCTGTCCCCCTTCTTTCTCTCTTTTCCTTTCTCCCTTCCTCCTTCCTCCTCCCTCTTCTTCTTTCTCCCCTCTCCATCTCTCTGCCCCTGTCTCTTTCCTTTCCCTTGACAGGCCAACCTTGAAACTGAATAAGAAGCCATACTTGCTTCCACCCACCTTTCACATGTCGCAGCTACAGGCACGCACCATCATAAAGGTTCGCAGTAAAGCTAAAAATGCCATTTCTTGATTTTATTTTGGTTTTTGGTTTGCAGTGTTTAGTCCTGTAGAGAGCCAGGCATGGGGAACAGAACTTGTTTAGTGTTATCTGCAGCAGTATTAATCACATTTGTTTTGTTAGAAGAAAGCAAAGTTCCTTTCACGGTCCCCATCTGCACGTAGGATGTGAGATTTGTTAGTCCATCTAAACTGAGTTTAAATCTTTAATGTACATAGATCATTAGATTTGTAAGTATTGCTAATGGTTCTTTCTGTTTGTGTGTGTTAATGTGCCCTTCCCGGGTGTGTTTCTGTGAAGGATAATGCAGGGACCTTGTTAGCATAAGTAACTCACCAGCAAATTAACATCAATTAAAAATTCTATTAAGACAGCTGGCAGAAGTCTTTTAACGTTAAGTACAGTTATGTTTAGATCAGACTTAATATTTCTGAGGCGTTTGTTTTGTTTCCCAGCGTAACTTTCTACTAACAAAGGGGACTGTTAACATTTCAAGGAGTTCTACTCTTACATTCAGCAAATGCTCTGGGCACACATTTTGCCGAGATTTTAGTTAGTTTTAAAAATAATCAGATTTGCCTTGTTTTTGCAGTGTTTTCCCTCTTCTAAGTAAATGCCCCCCTTTGGTTCCTATTTCAATTTTCATTCTTAAAATTTCCCTTTCTTTGGGGTTTTTAGCTGAAAGTGTATTTGAGGGTTTTAACTATTTTTTAAAAAATATTAGGGGCTGGAGAGATGATGGCTCAGTGGTTAAGAGCACTGACTGCTCTTCCAGAGGTCCTGAGTTCAATTCCCAGCAGCCACATGGTGGCTCACAGCCATCTGTAATTGGATCTGACGCCCTCTTCTGGTGTGTCTGAAGACATAGACGTCTCTTTCCTCATTACTCCCCTTTACGAAGATATTAATAAAATTCCTCAGATGTTTTCATGGATTAGTAAAACTAATGGTTTAGTAAAATTGTTTTTCTTTTAATTTAGCACCAGGATGGCTTAAGTTTTTGGCTCATTTAAGCAGTTATTGCATGACAGCTGTAGTATTAAAAACAAAAGCAATGAAGACATTAATGACTATATTTAAAACTGAAATTTAGATCAGTATTTCTTGGTAACTGTAAGAGTTATTACTGTATGACTCAGTATTATGGTTTTCCGTCTCATTCACGTGTAGATGGTTTCCCTTCCTCTTCACTCCATGAGTTAAACTAACCCAGGCAAGCCGTGTACATACCTAATATGCTGTGGTGGCTAATATGTAAACTAACTCATGTAACGCCCACCAGGTGGTTTGTAATACAAATATTGCGGTTTTCTAGATTAGAATCCGTTTGTTATTATTGAGGTTTGCGTTTGAAGACCTTGGGGTACTCCCTGTGAACACAAGATAAATTGTTTTTTAATGAGTCGATGAACTCTCTTCAAATTCTCAACTCTCTTTTTGCATGCTCTACGAAACTGTACGCATCGCAGTTTCTTGCTGTGGTTTTTAGCTTTCCCTTTTCATAATGAGTGGCAGAATGCCTCTCTAATTCTGCTTTGAAAACTTTTGTTTTTTTCACTATGGGATATTTCAGTACATCCAGTAATAGGCAAAACCTCATTCGTTCATTCCTCAAGGTTAACCACGATCTGTTCAAAGCCAGTCTTTTGTTTAATCAATGCGCCACACACTTTCCCTGGCTTTTACTGCTTAAAAGCAAATCCTAGACATCATATCAGCTCATCTGTAAATATTTTAGCATGCGTCTCTCATAGATAATTCTGCACATGTGTGTGTGGAATCGTTGAGAAGTCATGGCGATTTAAAGGGAGGCTTTTTATTTATTTTCAAGATGGTTTTTAAGAACTGGAGCCAAACATTGATTTAAAAAACACTCCTCTAGTGGAAGTTAAATGCCTCTTCCAAAAAAATCTGTGGAATGAATTAAAATCTGAAATTAAATCAACACCTCTACTCAGCACACTGTACCAAAAATTAAAACCAGAAGAAGGGGCGCTCTTTCTTTTAGAGTTAAAAATAATAAAAATTTTTGTTTTTCTTTTTTTGGTGGGCCCAGAATAAATACTAAATTTAAATTTAGTGTTTTTAAATTTAGTAGGTTTAGTCCCAGACATGGTGACACCCATTATCAGGGAGGCTGAGGCAGGAGACTTGTGAATTAATGGTCCACCTTGGCTACAGATTTATATCTCAAATAAAACAACTAAACAATAAATTAGTAAATAAATCCAGTAGCTTTAGGTTCATAAGTCACAGCAGCAGTGACCTTGTATTACTGAGGAACTGGGTATTTCCCCATTTTTCATTTGTATGTGTTAATGTTTGGTTGAGCGAGGCTATTGAGGAAGTTAAGTCATTGTATTGAGTGAATTGATTCCCTGCTGTGCTAGTGATCTTTCTCTTAGTTATGTCAGGGCTTATTTTGATTTGTTGATTTGAAAGGGAGGTGCCCAGGAAGGATTACAGTCTGTTTTAGCAGGGAAGGTGTGGCTGAAGGAGAATGAGGGAGCCAGTCCCATTTCTCTGCAGTCAGTAACCTGAGGCAGACATTAAGAAGGACCTGGTTTTTAAACCTCAAGGCCCCCCTTCTAGTGATTCTCTTCCTCTAGCTAGACTTCACCTCCTAAAGGTTCCATAGCCTTCCAAAACAGTTGCACTAGCCAGGGACCATGTGATCAAACACAGGAGCCAGTGATAGCCTTCTGAAACAGTTCCACTAGCCAGGAACCATGTGCTCAAACACAGGAGCCAGTGATAGCCTTCTGAAACAGTTGCACTAGCCAGGGACCATGTGCTCAAACACAGGAGCCAGTGATAGCCTTCTGAAACAGTTGCACTAGCCAGGGACCATGTGCTCAAACACAGGAGCCAGTGATAGCCTTCTGAAACAGTTGCACTAGCCAGGCACCATGTGCTCAAACACAGGAGCCAGTGGGGATGTTTCACATTCAGACTGCAATAGGTGCTAAAGCCAAGGTTATTTGTTCTAGAGCAGTGGTTCTCAGCCTTCCTAACACTGCAGCCCTTTAATACAGTTCTCCATGTTGTGATGACCCCCATAAAATTATTTCATTGCCACCGTAAATTTGCTACTGTTATGAATTGCCACGTAAACACCTGATAGGCAGGATGTCCGATGTGCGGAATGCTGCCTTAGAGAGAAATCGTGTGGAGTAGAAGTCTACTGTCTGTTCATCTGTCAGCACTATGGACAGGGGCCGATCTTGTATCACAGAAGTGTAGGCACCTCTGCTTGTGGCTCATGGTCCCAGTAACTGGGAACTTTGCTTATCAACTAGAATGACCTTTAAATCAGGTCGGTGCATGCACGCCTTTAGAGTCTTTGTGCCCTAGAGGATTCCTGCAGCTCTGTCCCTAATACTTTTGTTGTTAACTGCCTCCCTTTCCCTGTTGACATATACCAGTAAATATGTCTGTACACCTATAAGTGCACACAGGCACACGTGTGTGTGCACACACACGCACACACACGTGCACACACACACACACATTCACACACTCTCCCCAAAGATGTTCTCCACCAAGATACTTATGCTATCAAAAAAGGGTGGAGTTCAAGTAGATGAGGGACACCATATGCTGAGTCCTCAAATCCTTGCACGTGGGAAACTTCATCTGCTCTTTTGTCCTCTTCTGGGAAAATACCAGGGTTTCACAAACTAAAATGACTTTTCTACTCAGACCTTTGATATGTATAAGATAAAGGATTACACTCAGGGACATAATTAGGTATTTATACTTAAAGATAATGCTTTTCAGTATTATTGTTCTGTTCAGCTTTCATCTCAGTTTCTTGTGCAAATGGACAGTAAAAATTATTTTTCTAGTATTTTGTGCATCAGCAGACACATGGTTAGGTAGCATTGATAATTAATTAATTGCATGTGTTGAGCAACAGTGGAGGTAGGGAAGGGTTTTAGCATGTGTAAGATTTATTAGATAGCACTCCCGACGGTATTTTTATTTCTGCACAGTCACATGCTTTATGATAAAGATTTGGTAGGCTAATTGTATCAGAAGGTGATGGCGCGGGAACAGGAGGGGAGAGATGGAGCATGAAGTGTGTTAGCTAACCTCCATAGAGGGGTTCCCACCATGCTCCTGCTAATTTGCAGCTAGCACAGTGTCCCTTAGAGTCCCTTAGAGTACTGACCCCCTCACTGACATGTGGAAGTGAGTAGGTGGCTTAAATCTGCAGGATCCCTGGCAGCTGCTCTCCTCAGTTTCCCTTCTCTCATATAAAACTAGAAGTAATGAATTAACATTTGATATTTGTGTCTGCTCCTTCTAGAGCTCCTAGAAATATTTCTAAAACTATGGGAGATTTAAAAGAATGCTTTTTATTTAACTGCAGTTAATTATGTGCACGAGCGTTTGCCACTCTTACGTATGTGCACGTGGTGGTATTCTGGTGGGATTCATGCCTGTGTAAGGAGCATTTGCTATTTGGACCACAGCATTTCCATCTAGAACATTCCTGTTTAGTCAGTATGAATACAAAAGGGACTGGGTCCCATGTGTGTGCCGTTTCACGGTGTAAGTTTCAGATGTATTGAAAACTCCCTAGTGCTTTCTTGTTCCTCGCCTACTGAGAGGCGTACGTTGTCCGAGTCCCTGAGAAAGCTCACCATCATCAGAGTTTGGATGGGACTTTCATAAAGCTGAGGAACGGAAATAGTAATGAGATTGATCTCAGCTTCCTGATTTTCTAGGAAAGTGTGCATGTCGGTGATTTTTATTACAACGGCCTGAGTCTCAGTGTTGAAAGGGCCCAGAGAAACAAGGAAGCCTGACCTCAGTTCACAGCTGTGTCTGGAAGCAGAGTCGAGGAGCCACACAGCGTTGGAGTAGGGTCTGACGATTCTTTTAAGAAAGATGCAAATGTGTATTACAGGTTTAGGAGGAAGAGGGCCAGCCGTGTCCCACAGGCCAGTTTCTGGGTGTTCTTACTAGGTACCCTTGTCACATTCCAGATGGTTTTACTCCAAATCTCTGTTCTGCTGCTCATAAGTGCTTTACAGAATGTTAGCTTACCATCTCCTTTTAAAGGAGGAGATAGCCATTTTCATTTCAAAGAGCCTCTTTCCCACCCGCCAAGAAAGATTGCTAATTTGTTTTATATTAAGAGTAAGCCTGTAATAAAACCTGTCACATTGTTAATTAAAAAGATCACATCGCAGGTCCCGAGAGATTAGGTCTTGTGAACCTCAGTATAAGACTGTTGCTTAGGGCAGTGTACTGATCCACCCAGGAGAGGGGCGAGATGCTTGGCAGGCCTACTGTCTCCAAGAGGAGCGGCTGACTTAGGGTAATCCCATGATTTGCCTTTATGATGGTTATCTTCTCATTGTCAGCTTGAGGGTGTTTAGATTCTCCTGGGAGTCACAGTTCTGTCGTGGCCTGTGAGGTATAACTGACCTAGATATGAGTGGTCCATGCCCTGAGTAGGGGCACCAGACGGAAAATAGGGAAAAGAAAAGGCGACCGGCTCTGCTTGCTGACTGTGGTGTGAAATGCTCAGCACCCTCACACTCCGGACTCCACGCCTCTCTGCCATGACAGACAGTCCCTTCAAATTATGAGCCAAAAGAAACCCTTCCATCCCTAAATTGCTTTATCAGTTATTTTTGTCACAGAAGAGAAAAGTAATACAGCACATCCAGAATCAGTGTTATAAGACTCCTTTTTGGAATTTGCCCGGTAGAGGCCGTGCACCGTGTGATCCAGGGGACCCACACATTGAAGCTGTACTTCAGTGAAACAGGCAGACCTGTGGATCTCTCTCTCTCTGAACAGATATTACCGAATGCCCTGAAATGATACCAGTGGTCAGCAAGTGTGACTTCTTTATACTGTCGGTCTTATATCCTACCTACAGTGGCATGCTCCTTTGATAAGAAAATGCTCTAGTAATTCTCTTGGGAAAAGAAAAGAAAAAAGAAAGAACAGTACAGACAAGAGGTTTGCAGGTATAAGCTCCTCTGGTGACTTGAGGTCATGTTTCCACTCTGACTTTCGCTGGGTGTGTGTCTGAGGCAGAGGACAAGCATCTGCAACCCCTGTCTCACCAGCTTGTTTCATTCATACCATGGGCCCAGACATTGGAGAATAGCTCATAAAAGGACTTGAAGTCCTTCGAGGAAGCACCAGATAAAAAACAGTCATTAATTAATTTTTAAGAGTCAGCAGCTGCACACTCAGGCGTCTGGTTTGATAGGAAAGGAAAGGAAAACAAATTTCTTGGTTTTAAATTGCCTTGTGTGTATGACAGCATATTAAAGTAATGAGAGCAATTCATCTTGCCATGTTGGGCGTGTCAAGCTTTGCTTCCCCCTTCCCTCTCCCTCCATGTATGTGTACAATGCCTGTTAGAATATATATGTGTCTGCATGTGTGTCCAGTGTACATGCACGCGTGTGCATATGCGTGTGGAAGCCAGAGGTCATTTAATACCAGGTGCCTCCTCCATCACTCTCCATGTTATATACTGAGGCAGAATCTCTCAGTGAACTCACAGCTCTCTCATCTTGGCTGAAGCAGCTCTCCAGCTTGCCTCTGAGATCCCTGGTCCTTGTCTTCTGAGTTCTAGGATTACAGATGAGCCGCCACACCTCCCCAGTTACTCCATGGGTGCTGGGGACCTGAATTCTGGTCCTTGTACATTTACATGTTCCCAGCTCTTCTCTGTGTTCTTCCCCGTCCCTTCCTCTCACTCCCAGTCTCATCCCTACACTTCACGTACTATTAAAAGATAGAACAGTGATGTCAAGACACACAAACCATGACGTCTTCACAAGCAGATAGTCGCCACTCTAAGATACCCAGACACCAAGCTGCCTTCCTGCAGCATGCTTGCTCTCCCAAAAGTTTATGTCAAGTAAAGAAGACACTCCTAGGTGTGCTGGCTAGATGATTCTAAATGCAGCCAGGTTGACAATGAAGATTAACCATCAAATGTACAAAATGGCTTCTTAAGTGAAACCCCAGAGAAACCTTAATCTCTAGGCAGAGAACTTAGTGACGACAGGTGTGAACATCCTGAGTGTGTCCCTCCCCAACTCTCACCCTCTTGTGCCCACTAGTTGTGAGGGTCTCTTCCTGACACCAGGCAGCCTTTAATAGCCAGACCTGCACATAACACAGTCAGCAGATACTCGTGTTGAAATAATTGCTATTTTCTCAATGTGCTTTGTAATTCTGGGGGAACTTTGCTCTTCGGGTGACTCATGGCCCTGTGTCATGCTCTCACCTTGGAATACAACTTCCACTTGTGCTAAGGATGGTGACGCCTTGTGTTTTTGGAGCTCCTTGTCATTCTTCAAGAATTTATATAAAAGAAATATCAAGTATATTTTTTTTATCCACAGAACGTCTTCAACTCTTCCCCTGTTCTCACCAGGGGTTTACATGCCTGACCTTGCTAATTGAACAGAAATTGAAGACTAATAGTTAATGTCATTTTATACATTAAATAAAATAAATTTCCATGGAGATCTGACTCTAAACATTTACACTGATTCTGCTGAGAGGGTCAAGAAGACCATACTTTTATGATGTTGCTGATATATTTTGACTTTTGTTTTTAATGATAGATCTCATAGCTATACCATAATCTTTTATTTATTTGAGACACCCTCCCAGGGTCTACTGAGGTTCAGTTATCTGATGACAACCCTCCTTACCTAATGCTCACGGTGATATCCTCTTATTTTGTTGCTTTTTCTTAAAAAACAAAACAAAACAAAACCAAAAAACATTTATTTACTATGTATATATACAGCGTTCTCCCTACATGAATGCCTGCATGCCAGAAGAGGGCACCAGATCTCATTTATAGATCGTTATGAGCCACCCTATAGTTGATGGGAATTGAACTCAGGACCTCTGGAAGAACAGTGTTCTTAACCTCTGAGCCATCTCTCCAGCCCCTAGTTTTAGAATATACTGAATGAATTCCATAACTCACTCTGGATTGTGATCCACAGTTTTGAAAATAAAGGTCCAGGCGAGGAATTTGCCCTTCCTTTTAGGCAAAGTTCTCTAGGAGGGGCCAGTGAAGCAAATTCTTTTCAGGAGCCCTCTGGTGGTTTGAATGAGATGTCTCCCATAGTCTCAGGCATTTGAATGCTTGTTTGTAGCCAGACTTTTGGCTATTTATGACTTCCTATTCTGTCCTTCTCCACTCTCATCCTTTTCAACTGCCAGCACTAGGCAGGAGAAAAGGAAGGCTAGAGAGAAAGGGGCGTTGATAGCATTGGACGCCTTCCTGTTGATTAAGGGAGTCGAGTTTATTGGTCAGTTTTGATCTTTGTCTTAAGGATATCTCCAGCCAGCAGCAGGAGGAGCAGCAGCAGCCACACCCCTCTCAGGGCTCTAGTATTTTATACTCTCTCAAGAGTCTCTAGAATTTCAAATGTCATACACTTGCCAAAACGATTGGCCTCTGGCAAAATCACGACCTTGCCAGTGTTTGAGCTAAATCATAGTCTGCTGCTGTGGACAGTCTGAAGCAACCCCATATCCCACTCCTGGGATTGAAACAAAAACATATTCCCGTAACGTTTTTATGTTTTTAAAGAACCCAAAATTTGGGCTGGAGAGATGGCTCAGCGGTTAAGAGCACTGATTGCTTTTCCAGAGGTCCTGAGTTCAATTCCCAGCAACTACATGGTGGCTCACAACCATCTGTAATGGGATTCAATGCACTCTTTTGGTGCATCTGAAGACAGCTACAGTACACTCATATAAATAAAAAAAAAAAAATCTTAAAAAAAAATAGGAAGCAAAATTCTTACTCTATGGTCCCCAATTGCCGGTGCTGTTTGGGTGGGAATAGGTGTGGCCTTGTTGGAGGAAGTGTGCCACTGGGGTTGAGCTTTGAGAATTTGAAAGACTACTCCCAGCTTGCTGTCTGCCTGCTTGAGTGAGGTTCGAGGTGTAAACTCTCAGCCGCTGCCCCAGCTGCTGTGTCTGCCTCCTGATGCCCCTGCTTAGTCACCATGTAAACAGGGCAGAGCGTGGGCTGGCATGGGAAGGTAGATGGGGGAATCTCTGGAGCTTACTGGCCAGCCAGAACCAGTGAGCTCTAGGTTCAGTGAGAGACCCAATCTCAAAAAGATAAAGTGGAGATCAGTTGAGGGAGACATGCGATGCTG
>CM052714.1:47743057-47787444 GCA_028551405.1 Uromys caudimaculatus | reverse complement strand
CACACAGAGTTTTTTGACTGGTTTTTATGTTACAGTAGACAAACTAATGCATGACCCAAAACTCCTTCAAATAAGGACAGTGGGTAGATGAACATGTACGTGGGAAAGCAGACATTAGCACTGGAGAGTTAGTAAACATGGCAGTTCTTTGATCATACCAGACATAGCAAAGCAATCACAAACGTCCACGAAACCAAGCACTTAGCTAGTGCATTTGTACCTGGTTTCTTTTTTAATCTTGACACTGGTACAGCCACTGACTATAGGAGAAAGGAAATCTGTGTTTAGTTCTCATTTTCAATTGGTGAATAGTAGTTATGACTTGGAATTAAGAGATGCTTGTATTTAAAATAAATATGTTAGTGTCATAGGGGCAGTGTTGTTGGGTGGGCTCGGCCTTCTCAGGCTGAGGGGATCGTGCCCCAAAGGACTGTTGCTACAGGATTACTGTGAGCCTCCCCTCTGAGTAGGCAGGGAACTGAAGTTTTCTGGGAAGAGAAAAAAGCCTAGTCCTGGAGGACCTGGATCCTGCCCAGGCATCTCCTGGTGGAGATGACAGGGCAGAGATTTGGAAAGAGTCCTTCCTCTTACACACAGGGATGAGCTCTGTGGCCCATGATAGATGACAGACTTATCATTAGAGAAACAAATAGCCTCATCACCGTAATCAGGGAATTTGTTGGCATGTACGTGTGTGTTGGTGGGGGGGGGACTGTCTGTGGGTTGTCGTGTTTCTTGAAAGCCTTTATCCTTAGAATATGGCCATATGACATCAAGAAATTCATGTGAGTTCGAGATCAGCCTGGTCTACATAAGGAGTTCCAGGACAGCCAGAGCTACATAATAGACAGACCCTGTCTCAAAAAAAAAAAAAAAAAAAAAAAAAAATTATTCATGGGCACCTCAAACAGTAAACGCTTTTAAAGAGCTCTGCTTTGTGGATGCCGGTCTCGGTCCATGACTTATGTCTGGGTTCATTCTCCAGCATACCTTAGGCTGCCTCTGGTCCATTGTTGAGTACTTCCCTAGGCTTCGTGGCTGTGAGGTGTAGGCTGTGTCATCTGCTCACCCCCACCTGATTTTCTCCCAGGAGCCTTTGCCTCTCTTCTTGTCCACATTTAAGTTATCTTACTGAGCCTTTCCCACTGCCCTTTCCGAGCCAGAAGCACTACTATTTTCTTTGCCAATCTGATAAAAATCCAACAGTCCCATTCACTAATTAGAACACTGTGTAAACACACATCTTGCTGAGGGAGGTCAAGCATTTTCCCCTGTGAAGCATTTTGCCATCTGTTTTTAGTGTGTTCCTCTGTGTGTGTCTTCTGCTATCATCAAGCAGGCCAAACTCAGCTTCCCATTTCCCCAGAAACTGGGATATATTTTCAGTTTTCCTTGTGTTCATTGTCCAGACATGTGTCTATACCTGAATGTCTCAGTAGTAGCAGCAGCTGCTTATTTAGGGCTTGCTGTTAGGTTTGTCATTGTTCTGACTTTGTGTGTGTGTGTTTGTGTGTTTGGGCAGGGGATGGGGATGGGTGTATGTATGGGCACATGGTCCTTTGAGTGCACATGTATCTGTGCATGTGGAGGCCAGAGTCCACCTTGGATATTATTCTACAGGAGGCCTTTCCTTGGTTTTTGAGGAACGGCCTCATTTAGCCTGGCACTCCCTGACTCAGCCAGACTGGCTGCCAGGCAAGTTCCCAGACAGATGCACCTGTCTCCCTTTCCTAGGTTTTAGGATTAGAAGTGCGTGCTACTTTGCCTGGATTTTCCACATGGGATCTGGAGATCAAACTCAGAACCTCATACTTTCAGGGCAAGCACTGTAAACTGTCTTCTCTGCTGTGGTCTGTATTGTTCATGTTGAGCCAACGGGTGGAGGCGACTGTTACTGTCCCTGACTACAGAAGAGGCATGGCAAGGTGTTTCGTGAAGGTCGCACAGACATTAAGCATGTAGCTTAGATTTCAACTGATTGGGAATTTTTTGGCATAAATTCTAGTCAGTGTTTTTTGGTGAACCAGATCAGTTAGAATGAAGATACCCAGAGACAGCTTTCAGGGAATGGTCTCCTGATTACAGTGGCCACACTAGCTACTTTTATATCCTTGGGACTGAAAACCCATTAACATCAACTTAAAGGTTTATTTTGGTTCACATTTTGAGAAGTCTTGATTTATAATTTCTAAGCCGTGTGCCCTTGGGAAGAGACTCATGGTGGTGGGGACATGTGGTGGAGTTTTTCAAATTCTGGTGGACCAGGGAGCACAGAAGGGGTTATAGCCAGTAGACAGATGATTTGAAACCTGTCTGTAGTGACATACGGCTGCCAGCTAGGCCTCAAGTGCTAAAGGAGCCACAGCCTCTGAAGATAACCCCACTAGACTGACATAGCATCCAAAACCCGAACCTATGCGGTACATTTCAGATTCTGACCCAAATCTATGGTCAGGAGAGCTGATGGTGGAACTTCCAGACAGTCCAACATAGCTGAGAATCAGAAGAAACAATAGTGCCATTCCAGGACAAATGCCAGCAGGCTGCCGATCCACAAAGACCAGTACTTCAGTTTCATTGGAAGGCAGGGAAGCCCTGTTCTACATGGAAGGCAGGCATCAGGAGGAAGTCTTCATTCAGGAAGATCCACCTTTGAGTTTTACTCGTTCTTGTCTACAGCTGACTGTATGAACCCACCTCCATCACAAAGACAATCTGCTTTATTGGCTCCACTGATTCATATTGTAATCTTATCCATACAGATGCAGAATAATGTGTGAAGAAGGATTTGGACAGCATAGCCAATCAACACATGAATAGCTGCCACGGTGGATCTTACTATCTCGTGTGTGTGTGTGTGTGTGTGTGTGTGTGTGTGTGTGTGTGTGTGTGTGTGTGTTTGTGTGTTTGTATGCACGCACTGATGAATGGAATCTGGTGTTCTGTGCCCTTGGCGGTTATAATGTCCTTGTCTTTGTGAGTAACTGAGCCAGGAAGGGTTGTGTTATAATCTCAGAGAGTGAGCTGGAGTCCCAAGTCCTAGAAATCCCACGCTCACTTAGAAGTAGAGCAAGTGATGCCTGCTCCTGAGAGGAGCTTGGGTTTTGTTTGCATAGTTGTCCTGAGCTTTATCGTTGTGGCTTTGACAGAACAATCATGAAATCGTGGACTTGTTGCTGGAATGCCTTTTCTGTAAGAGATAATGGGCAAATGTGTCATTTTGCTACTGGGAAAATTGAAACTGATTGAAGCCGTCGGTATTACATGCTGGTCAGTGCAGTGTCTCCTAGTGAAGACTCATCGCTCTTTTCTCTTGAAAAGAAAGAGTAGTTTGGAAGCAATTCTAAAACTTAAAAGACACAGCGATTTTACTTCAGACTTTTTTTTTGTTAAGTGTTCTGCCTTGAATTTTTCAATCTGGATTAATTTCAGTGTTGTTTAGCTCAGTTTTCTATGATTTTTTTATATGTGTATGCATACATATGCAGGTGCACATGCATGTGTGGGGGAGCTCAGGCCTTGACATTCGATGTCGTCATCGGTTGCTTTGCACATTAATATTTAATTGTCTCTCACTGCCTTAAGCTTTGGCTAGGCTGGCTGACCAGCATGTTCTGGTGCCTAACCTGTTGCCACCTCTCTCAATCCCAGGGGAGCTACATGTGCTACCATGGCCAGCTTTCTACATAGCTGTTGGGAATCAGAACTCAGGGGCTCCAACGTGCTCAGCAGGTACCCTCCCGATTTGAGTGTCCCCAGCTCCAATTTCACATTATCAAAAAATGGCAAAAGTAATAAAAGTCAACATAACAGATAAAGAAATGCGGTAACAAAGAAAACTTCTCTTCTTTATTTCTCTTCAGACTCACTTAGAAATAACTGATATGCATTTGAGGGCTATTATCCAGTTCTGTGGAGATAGAACATTTTACCTTAGACATTTAATGGAGTAGAGGAGGGTTTGAGTCGTGTGGTGTTATCGGATAACACCGCGCATTCAGTCGGTCGGGCTGCTCTTCATTGCCTGATTTATTTAGTCCTCTGTGGATGTTTGCCTGTGCTGCCAGTCAGAGTTCACAGTGTGACTGTGTGCTTGGTACTTTACAGCGCATGCTCATTATGATCAGCAGACATCGCGCATGCTCATTACGGTCAGCAGACATATGGGTTGTTCTGGGCTTGGCTCCTGAGCATGGGGAATAAATAGCTGCTTCAAGGGCTAGTCTTTCAAGTCGACTGGCTTCACAGTCCATTTGGGAACAGAATTCAGCACATTGTATAGTTTTTGTCCTCAGAGGAAGGTGGAAGGCTTCACGTTGATGTATTTCCACCATTTGATGTAGCCAAATATGGGAGCACCATTAACTCTCTGGTAGTTTTTCCTTTCTGTCTTGTGAAGTTAAGTTATATAGCATAACCACCTGGTCAGTGATTAACATCTCAGTTTTAGGGTTTTGTGATTAACTCTATCTTCAGGTTTTATAACTTCCTATCCAGAAAGAATCAGTAATACCATTTTAATACATAGACACCCTTTCTGAAGGCTGCCACCGATGCCAAAGAAACAACCATTAAGCGGATGCTGGGTGGCCCAGAGCAGTTCCACTTGGCTAATCTGATAATTATCGGTGGATATTTATATAAGGTTGTATAACTGAAGCCCCAGAGATGATTGAACAGGAGGTTCTTTCTGGCACATTGCCTAGATTGTGGGATCTCAGGCAAAACTTTAGGTGTTCCTCATTCAACGTTTCTTTACTAACGTTTTTTCACATTGGGCTCGAACATCCCTGTACGACTCTGCAGTCCTTATTTGTGGCTGGTAAAGAGGTAGAAGATGCTCTCTCAGGCTCCCCAAGTGAGCAGTCGGTTGTCCAGGAGTGGGTGGACCGTTGCAGCGGCCCTGCCTCCGTCTTTCGAACCAGACTTACATCATTGCGCATGCAATGCTGTTTGTTCACGGCTTGAAGAGGGTCCGATTTTGTAAGTAATCTTAAAAAAATCATTCTAGGGTAGGGAAATGAAAAGAATTTTTTAAAAAAAAAACGATTGATTTCTGCAGTGGAAGGAAATAATTTGAATGAGTTACAAATGATCTTCGCAGGCACTGCCGTGCCAACCCCTTTCTTGGACTGTCCTCTTGCCGTAGCACGGAAATAAATCCAGTTTTTAAAAGAGGCATTAAAAAGTGCTGTGGCAAATGTAGTTACAGCAGATAGATTTAGCTTGTGTATTTTATCTGCATAATCTGATTGTAATTTATATGTCTTCAGCCCAGATAAAGCAAAGCCATTTCTTATTACCAAATTCTTCTCTTTGTCAACATGATGTGAGCGGGTATTGACTTTAACTGAGGGCTGGTGATTAATCATAGCAGCTTGCAGGGAGATCATTTATTGCTTTGTGTAGCTGAGTGACTGCTGGTGGAGCTGGGAGTCACTCACGGTAAACCCAAGTGGGTTAGTTGTTCTTGGCTGACAATGGATGACGTGATGGATTTATTAGCCATATTCTCGATTAAAGATCTCTTTACACTCTTAGCCAGGCAGATAGCAAAGAGGAGAATAACAAGCCACCATCAGTGGAAGAATCTGCTTGTTTGCAAAGTAGAGTTGAGCCAAATGACTGTCACAGGAGAAGATGAATTAGGATGATAAAACCACTGGTAGTACTCAACTCGTGATTACTTTTGTCAAGTTCAAAAGTGGCAGTGCTGTTCATGGTCATTTGGGCATTGGCTAGGCTAGGAAGGAAAAATCATCATATGACATTATACAGGTGCCATGAGAACTTATTTCTAATTTATTGCTAAATATTATCACCCCGATAAAATTTGTAACTCAGGCTGACCGGCTCACTTTTTTCATGTACCTGGTTGTATTTTCCCTTGTAGAGCTTGCATATTTTTAGGAACTGTATAGCTACTTAAGGCTAACTAAGGTTGCTTAGGAAAAGAAGATTCTAGGGGACAGGAAGATGAGTCAGTGGGCAAAGTACTTGCCATAGGCACCCAAACAACCTGAGTTATAGCCCTGATACCCACATATAGGTAGAAGGAGAGACCGACTGTGACTGTATAAAGTTGTCCTCTGATGTGCGACATGTGCACTGTGACACCCACTCACCAATACATGTCCGATACATACACGATAATACTAGTAAATAAAACTGGAATAAAAATAGAAGGTGCTAGGGAAGATCCACACAGGGAAGAAAGAAGCCCAGCAGACGATATCCAAATCAAACGGCCGTGAGTCCAGGAGTTATCCTGTCCGTTTGTCAATTCACTCTTGATTCCTCTTTTTTATTGAAGATTGAAGTGGGCCACCTACTTTATTGAAATGCCTGGAGTACTACGTAGTATGTAAGTCAATAGCCTACTGCCTCTTTTGTTGCTTGGGGAGTCTAGGACAGTCACAGTGTTCTCTGGAGTCAGAAGTGCGTGTGTACGGGCGCAGTCAGTTGCACAAGATGGATCAAGTGTTGGAAGCGTCCGCTTGTGCTTGTGAGTACTCAGCTCCTGACGTTGCTCCGGTCTTTGCAGCTTTCACCTTGTCCACTCTGGCCTATGATGTGTGCTGGTTGGAGAGGCAGTTCTTTTGTGTGTGTATGTGGTATATATGTGTATACACGTATGCAGACGTATATGCAGGTGCAAGTGCACATGTGTGCTCTAGGGATATGTGGAATTGATGTCTGTTATTGTCTTCACTTGCTCTTCACCACCTTGTGTTTTGAGACAGGATCTCTCCCTGAATCTGAAGCTCCCAGGTTTAGCTAAGCTGACTGGTCTGTAAGATCCCAGGGATTCTCCTTCTCGCTCTCCTCTACTTTGGGATTACAGATGGGTAGCTCTGTTCCAGGCTTTTTCTGTCAGTTCTGTAACTTAAAAGCAGGCCTTCTTGCTTGTGTGACAAACTTTTCCTAACTGAGCTTTCTCCCCAACCCTGGAGAGGCATTTCTAGGGCTTTAATAAAGTTGTACTATTTGGCTGGAGAGCAGTCGGACCATTATGTTAATATATATGTTTGAAGCGATTTCCCAAGTGCTCTGTCTGAACCATTGGTTTCCAGTTGGGGAAGATTTGCCACCTAGTTACCTTTGAAATGTTCTGAGAATGAATTATGTTGTCACAACAGGGGGAGGCATTCCTAATATTAATGGGAGAGTTTCAGGACACTGCTAAGTGTATGTAGCACACAGAACAGCTTCCTGCCAACAACCCAAGAATCATCTGGCCTCAAACAGCAGTAGTGTTAGCTTGAGACACTGGCCTTAGCTGTAGCCAGCTCCAGATTTGGTTGCTAAGAGCTTATGATTCTTGGACAAGTGGATGTTAGGTTGTACTTAGAGACAATGTCTATATAGGGACTGATTGTATTCTTTTATTTTTGTTTTGGTCTTTTAAAGCTCAAATTGCCCCGTCTTCCCTTGGCTGAAGAAATAATAGTTGCAATGTGATTGGGAAATGTGTTTCTCTTCCCTCATCTGGCATGAATTTTTTCTTCCACAGAAGCTGATGAACTGCTGCTTCTGTGGCTGACTTGAGAGTTTTTGTTTGTTAACTGCAAATCTCATCTGGTCTGGTCTTAGTGTTAATGAGAAGAAAAGCATCACTTAATATCTGTTACATTTCATTGCTGTAAACAATGTTAATTGTTAGTGGGAAAGCCTCCTTTTTTCCCCCTCAAACACAATTTGGTCTGTAATTGATAGAAGAAAGCTCAGGGAATTTGTCCATGCTCTGATTACAGCTGGCCTTTTCGTGGCGGGCCACATGTGTTAGTGTGCATGAATTCTGCTTATATGATTAAGTAGGCAGAACTTATAGTCAGCGTTTAACATGACTTCGTGGCAGCAGCAGATTGCCATGTTTCTTTACACATTCTAGGCCTTCCGTGAGCCTTACCCAGTTGTATTTCCTGATGCACTATGGCCGAACTTTTGCTTTGTTTTAAGAGTCATAGAGGACGGGACCTTAGGGATTTGCTCATTTGAAATTTCCTGTTTACTTATTGAGAGAAAAAAAGTAGAGATAGAGTCCAGGGCTAGGGGTGTAGCTCAGTCACTAGAGTTCTTTTCTGTGCAGGATATAGGAAGCCCTGGGTTCTACCCTGGGCACCACATGTGCCTGGGATGAGAACACACACAGGGGATAGGGGACAGGAGATGGTAGCAGGAGAGACAGAAGTCAAAGGCAGTTCTTGGCTGCATAAAGAAGGCAAAGCCAGCCTGAGCTACATGAGCCTGTCTCTGAAGATAACATAAAGAGTATAAAAAGGCCTAGTATACTTGAAGATAGTCCTTCTTAGTATTACTGATTGCATAACCTTTTTGTCTCTATGATCAAATGTCTCACAAAGCAACTTGAGAGGGAGAGTCTAGCTTGGCTCATGGTTTGAGGAGGAACAGTCTTGCACAGTGGGGAAGGCATGGAGGCTTGGGAGTAGTTTGAAGCCATGGCTACAGGAGAGTGGCCTTGTCTGCCACATCTGGTGGATCAGGGTGGGGAGAGGCCATGCTGGTGTCCAGCTTGCTGTCTCTTTCCTTCCTTTATGACCTTCAAGCCCCTTCTCCCTGGCTATGGGATGATGTCACTTAAATTCAGGGTGAGTCTTTGCCACTCAGTTAACACCCAGAGGTGTACCTCAATCTCCTAGTGTAACTGTCCTGGCAGAAAAGAAGCCACACTACAGAGGTATCTGAGGCCCTCCAGAATGGGCCCCTGAGGAGCAAGAGCTTTCTTAGGAATCTCACTCTGAGAGAAGGAAAGGATGAAGGCTGATGCCAGCTAAGAGGAAGTGCTTGTCTCTTTGTGTGTGTGTATGTATGTGTGTGTGCATGTGTGTGCGCAAGCACACACACACAAATACATGCACAGGTGCATGCATGCAAACATGCATGAATGCATGCGTGCACACACACAGACACACACACAAATGCATGCACACACGCATACACACAGAGACACATACACACACACTTGTATGGTCACACATACCTACATACACACACAAGTACACACAAACACACCACACATGCATGAATGCACCCACACAGCTTTATATTCAAGTTTATGGGCCTATGAACTCTGTGAAGCTTGTCACGGGTGGCAAGTTAATAACTTAGTTTACTTTAGACTAGGATGTAATAGCCTGGTCAAACAGGCTTTAGAAACTGATTGTTTGGGATTAAAGAATTGGCCTGGCTGTTAGATGTTTGGTTAGGCAGAGTTCTATACTAGCTCAAGAGTTGAAGAACCTTAGGCGGGTTGTAGAATCGTGTATTGACAGAGGCTTGCATAATGCTTGTGGTAGCCATGACTTTAGTCTGGTTAATTATGATCTCCTCAAAGGATGACTTGAACAGATATGCTTTGTAAAGACAGCTAATTTGACAGCCCTTCTCCAAACTAAACACTAACGAATACAATGAATACGTATTATGAGCTGGTCATTCTAGGGTTGGGGTGTATAACTGTGAACACAAGCAGTGCGGTAGGTTCGAGCTTCCTTGAGACTGTATAAATGAATTCAAGCATGATTTGAGGATTGGGGGTGTGAGTCCCATGGGAGGCCCAGTGAGGAATGGCTGGGTGAGGTGCTGAGAGAAGCTATGGCTAGGAAGCTGCGGGGTTACTTTCCCGAAGATGGAAGCGGGTATGCTGAGCCTTGATTGAGTTCATTAGATTGAGATGATCTTACTAGGGTTGCAAACAAGGGGAAGGATAATGGAGAGGAACCAAGCTCCAAAGGATACTGCGCCAGGCTTAGACGTGTGAATGACAGGATTCTGAGACCCAATGAATCGGTCCTGGTTTTGGCTGTAAAAGGCTCACCCTGAGCATGGCACATCAAGTTAGAGCTGTGCAGTATTGATCAAGGAATGGATGCCCAAAATGTGTAAGGAATTCCTTTAAACCTTTGTACTCCGCGTGTGCATGTTGTATGCGTGTGCATGTGCATATGCTGGCTTGAGATCAGTGCTGCATGTCCTCCTCAAAGTCTCAGTGCTTTTGAGAATGGAGCGCACTGATTGGCTAGACCGATTGGCCAATAACCTCCCAGAAGAACCCGTATTTGCCTTTCCTGCTTTGAGATTACAGGGGAGTCCCACCAGGCTAGGTATTTTTACGTTGGTGAAGGGATCTAAACTCAGGCCTTTATGCTTGTATGACAAATACTTGAACAATTTGCTATGGTTTGAAAAGAATCTCCGAAAGGGCATACCTGAGATGCGAGTGGGGGAACGCCCAGAAGGGGCCTGGGTTGTCATGAGATAGTGATAATAATGACCATCACTGAAATAAAAATGAGTGTTAAAAGAAGCCATTATGTACTTGGCATGGGTGAATTAGTGAAGTCGGATCCTAGAGAATACTGTGAAGAATGGAAAGACAAGGAAGCTTACACACTCATGCTGAGAGTTGTAATTGTAAGATGACTCAGGAGTGGAGGTTGCCAGCATCTGGCACTTCCTTCCCTGGCTCATGGGAATGCATCCCAGACAAACAGCGTCATAAAAATAGACGGTCTAGCTTCAGACTCCTGTCATCCTAGCAGCGGCATCTGACACCGTTGATCTCTCTGTTTGCCTCATCTTCACTTGATGGGAGACTTACTGGAGACAGCACTGCTCAGCTGAGCTTCTGCTGTGCACACGCATGGGGTAAATTTCACATCTTCATCTGTGGTGAATTTAGGAAGAAGTTTCAGGAAAGGGAGGAAATCAAGAAAGGCCCACAGAGGAAGAGCTTACAAAGAAGAAGGCCTGTTTATCTCCTTGGCCATATCCCACAGAGATGCCCTTGGTCTTCTCTGTGCACTTTTTTTTTTTTTTAAGAAAATATGTGTTATTTATTTAATGTGTATGAGTATACTGTAGCCGTCTGCAGACACACCAGAAGAGGGCATCGGATCCCATTACAGATGGTTGTGAGCCACCATGTGGTCGCTGGGAATTGAACTCAGGACCTCGGGAAGAGCAGTCAGTGCTCGTAACCGCTGAGCCATCGTCTCTCCAGCCCCTCTGTGTACTTTTTAAGGAAGATCCTTTCTTTGGTGGGTTTTCTTCTTGTGAGATAAAGCTGGGAGTGGCCTTGGTAATCTGTAAGCGTTTCAGAACACCAGCTGGGGTCAGGGGAGGAGGCTGTCACCAATGATTGTTAGAAAGTCATTGTGCTTTTCTTTCTTTAAAGATTTGTGTTTGCTTTTAAATATTTACTTATTGATTTAGTGTGGGCAGAGGGTGTGTGTGTGCACGAGTTAAAAACAAAACAAAACAACAACAACAACAACAAAATGGGGCTGGAGAGATGGCTCAGTCGTTAAGAGCACGGACTGCTCTTCCAGAGGTCCTGAGTTCAATTTCCAGCAACCACATGGTGGCTCACAACCATCTGTAATGGAATGTGATGCCCTCTTCTGGTGTGTCTGAAGAGAGCAAAGTGTACTCACACACTTAAAATAAGTAAATAAAAATTTTAAAAATTCCCAAAATATAAAACAAAGAGTCCGAAGAGTGAGAAAGGAATAGGAGAGGGGAAAATTACCAAATTACCTTAATGAAGGGGTTTGAAGGAAATCAGCTGTTACAGAAATGACCCTATAAAGAAAAAAAAAAAACCACCAGAGGCTAAAGAACAATCTATCACAAACCAAAATTACACTCCACAGGATACCTTCAAAGAAAGCTTAGTGAAAATGAGTTGAAAAACTGTTCATGGAGCTGGGCAGTGGTGGCGCACGCACTAGGGAGGCAGAGGCAGGTGGATTTCTGAGTTCGAGGCCAGCCTGGTCTACAGAGCGTGTTTCAGGACAGCCAGGGCTACACAGAGAAACCCTGTCTCGAAAAACCAAAAAAAAAAAAAAAAAAAAAAAAGAACAAAAAAACAAACAACAACAACAACAACAAAAAACTGTTCATGGAGATCAGCCAAATATTCAGGCTCTTTTTAACCTCTAAGAGACAGACTAGTGTCCAAACCTATTCGATGTTGTCTAGAGGATATTTAAGTGAAAAGGTTTTTAAAAGTTCTGCATTGAGGCAGGGGAGACAGCTTAGCCCGGAAAGTTCTTGAGGCATAAGCATAAAGACTGGAGCTCCATCTTCAGAACCCATAGTAAAAGCTAGGTGTGCTTGCAGCCCCAGTGCTGAAGGGCAAAGATGGTGGGCCTGGGGAGGGGGTGATCCTGGAGCTCTGTAGTCTGTCAGAAATGGCAAGTTCTAGACCATGAGAGACATGGTCTTTCCAAAAAAATGAGTGAACGATGACTGAGATATACCCAAGGTTGACCTCTAGGCTCAACACACAGGAACAGATGTTCACCTACACACCCACACACACCCACTCACACAGACACACACCTAAATAATATGCAAACCTAGAATATAAAGCTCTGGCCTGTGTTTCTCGTACATGTACTTCTAGGGCTATGCATTGAAACATGGGATGGCGATTGACAAGTCCTGGTAGAATTTCCTCCAGCTTGGGTAACAGACCCCGGGCTCCACCCCTTGATCCTCTTTGCTGTCTCACAGCACACTGCGTGTTGTAAATGATGCCCAGCAGGTTGTAAGGTTTCTGAGAGTATCTAGAGAGGCTCCTCCCCCGGAAGGAAAAATCCAAATCCTGTGGCAGAGATTTAACCACTTTTCCCATGCAGCTTTTCTTGCATTCACGCACTTCTGATTCTGCATCTTAAAAGGAGATGTGTTATAAACATTAATGGTATTAACCATGCTAGATAGCAGCGTCCGTCGGCACAAGAATCCATGTTAATCAACTTCCGATGCAGTGACTTCCGAGTGATTCCCCAGGACACTTGAATTGTTCTAGAATGTATCCACATTAAAAAAATGGCTCAATGCGTGTCCAGTTGAGTGAGATTTGTAAATTCTTTGTACTTAGTTTTATTTTATGGACATACTTGTTTATTCGAATGAGAAGATTTTGCACGTGGGTGTGTTTGTATGTGTTTAGCATGAATGTGCCCTTACCTGTGGAGGCCAGAGGACAACCTGTGGTGTTTTTCAGGATCTGTGTCCACCAATGGTGGTATTTATTAGGACAGACTTGGCATTTGTTTAAAACTTGAGAGCTTTGAAGGCTAAATGGTGCCTGAAATAATTCTCTTAAAATGCACAAAATTTCTGAGAACTGTTTCACCGCTGTTTTTAAGTGAAGGTGGTCAGTGTATCTCTGCAGGCTACAGATCTGCCTTTCGTTTGCTTTCTGGGGTATTCACGCTCCCTTCTGAGTGTTCCATGGTAAAGGACAGTCAGAAGACCTCAGTAGCCTAGGGCTCACCAGAGGGGAACCTCCGTACGATCTCCACGCTCCTCTCTGCTCTAGTACTCAGGACAATTTAAATTCCACAGTTGGGTCTTCACGATGGGCTTGCATACTTTAGAATTGTACCGTAAATGATAACTTGGACTATGTGTTCATCAGAAACAGCCCTGAAGAGGAAACTGAATGGTCTCCTCTTGTACATAGACAAAAATTCTGTGAAGCTCGGGGCCCCTTATTACTTTATTTGTGTTGTGATATGCTGCAAAATCCATATTTTCTGAACACAGTTGTGTATTTTGTCCTAATCTTGGCATTTTTTGAATAGATAGGTGCTCTTCTGCTATTCCCCCTGCCTAGGACTGCTTCATCTATTTATAAAAAATTGGAGGGTCTGAATGCTTGGAGGCTTGCAGCTGATTTTCTTCTTTTATTTTGTAAGAGCAAGAACTAGTTAAGAATAGCCTTGGAGAGGATGAAAACAGTGTCAGCGGGAGGTCTTTGTGCACAAAGCACAAGGCAAGTGCACGTGCTAGTTAATTTATTGCGTGTGTCTTTACCCCTCGTCTCAGTCACCTTACCCATGTAGCTGGGCTAATGGCATCGTCACTGGGTTTGTAGCCCCAGAGCATATCTGAGGCTCTTGGTTTAAGCCTTCATCACTGTGAGAAAAAAAAAAAAGAACCAAATTATTTAAAGAAGAACTGCTATAGCACTGAAAAAAGTGATTATTATATTTTCTACCAATGGCAACAGAGCTCATGGACATAGTTTTCCCTCCATATACTAATACATGTATTTCCATATTTGTGCATTTTTAAAATAAGGAAATCTGTATTCTAAATGAACCCTAGGTGTAAAAGGAGCAAGAGGCAGGCCTGGGATGTTCCTGTGGGAAAAATCTCTACTTTCCACCGCTGTAGGCAGGAGCGTCATGGGGAGGTTTTTTATTTGGGACTTGGTAGGTTCTGGGTGACTGTTACCTGAAATGCGTGTTTATGACAGATGGGGTGTTAAAGATGGGGTTGCTGAAACTTTAAAAATATTTCATTTTTAATTTGTGTGTGTGTGTGTGTATGTGTGTGAACACTTATGTGTGCAAGGGCAGACAGGGTGAGGGAGGTTATTGGAACTGCTCAGTTCTGAGCTGCCCGGTATGGGTGCTAGGAACCTACCTGTGGTCCTCAGGAAGTGCAGCCACCCACCTCCCCAGTGCAGGGCTACTAGCACTGGACACCACACCTGCCCTCCCCTCCCCTCCGCTCTTCCCCTCCCTTTTCCTCCTCTCCCTTCCTCTCCCTTTCCCACCCCTCCTCTTCTCCTCTCCCCTCCCCACCCCTTCCCTCTCCACCCCTCTCCTTTCCTCCCCTCCTCTCCTTCCCTTTCCCTTCTTCCTTTTCCCCTCTGTGGCGCTCTCTCCCGTTGGGGAAGCACAGTGAAGGTGGAGTCTCCGGGTCCGGGGACCGCCAGGGGTTGGGTCCGCAGATGAGACGCCGGGGTTGAGCACCCCTGGCGCTGATGGAGTCCACCTACTCGGTGCCCAAGCCACTGCGCGCTGCCAAGTGCTGCCGGTCTTGGCCAGTGGCTTGGCCGAGGTGTAGGAAGGGAGCGGATGGAGATCAGCCGTGGGCATCCACCGGCTCCATCGTGCTCAGAGCACTCGCCGTCCTGCGCCCCAAGAGTCACAGTTCCCTTAGACAAAGTTCTTGGATGCCAAAGTAGTTTCTATCTTTATTTGTTCTAGATGGCGGGCAGCGCTCCCAGGGCAGGCGGGTGGAGAAGGAGGGGAGGGGGAGGGGGAGAGAGAGAGAGAGAGAGAGAGCGAGCTACCTGGGTCAAGGTGTTCTATTTATTGTTCTGAGAGAGGGGGCGGGGCTTGGTAGTTGATACTTTCCATTGGCCAGCTTGGGAGCCCTAATTGTTGCCTCATTTGCCTATATACAAGTTTCACACGCCAGGCCTCTTTCCATACAGGGGTTGTGATATGAAGACTTTCCCAGGAGCGTTGTCCAGAAGCATAAATTCTGGTCCCTGGTGTACCACCGGGTCTCCCAGAGCTTCTAGCTTATGCTCAACCGGGCGTTATAGATCACTGCCCCACATCCCTTCCCTTCCCTTTCTCTTTTGCCTTTTTTATGGTTCTGGAGATGGAACTCAAGTCCTCACTCAGGGCCATAGATTCTTTCCCTCTCTAGATGCCCGGGTGCATGGTAGGTATGAAGCCTATAATTGATAACAGATCTGTGGCTGGAATTTCATTATTCTTCACTTAATCATCAGGTGGAAAATTCAGAAAAAAAATACTGAAGTAACATCAATCAATATACAGAAACTTGTGCTGATTTCTGCGTGTTTGATACACCATTGATGTGTTGAAGTGTGTGTTTATTCTCTCTTCCTAGCTATCAAAGAGAAGTATGCAGACTGGACCGACTTCCTCATCCATGAATTGACTGGTTCTCGGACAGCACCTGCAAACCTTCTGGAAGGTGTATGTATTGCTATTATTCATCTATTCTAGCCCTGAAGCAGCCTGGTCCTGGGATGTCTAGTGGCACTTCGAGTATATCCTTCTGCGGATACATGTGGACACAGATGTTTTTATTCTCACAGCATAACTTCCTGTTTCTTAACTGAATTCCATAGGTGATGGATTTGAGTACTATCAACTGGTGTTTTCCTGTATCATAGTCAATAATTGGGAAGTTTTCTCTGTTCGAGTTCATTTTAAAACTATGTACCAGAATGTCTTCCCATCACCCTCAAGTCTTACCTTGTAAGATAACTTTGTGGCAGGTGATGCGTAAGCATCTTTATGTGCTTACTGTAGTCTCCTGGAGCCCATTAATAAAGTAGCACCATTCACTGTTCATCTCGAGTACGTAATAGCTCCAGGGTCGCACACATATGTGTTACCCAAGACTATCAATTAGCAATCTCCATAAAACAAGAGGAGATACAGCTGACTGCATTGGAGTGTAGCTCAGGCAGTTTTTAGGCATAGGAGCAAAAGAGTTTAACATCAAGTATTTTGTTTGTTTGTTTGTTTGTTTTCGAGTCAGGGTTTCTCTGTGTAGCCCTGACTGTCCTGGAACTCACTCTGTAGACCAGGCTGGCCTCGAACTCAGAAATCCACCTGCCTCTGCCTCCCAAGTGCTGGGATTAAAGGCGTGCACCACCACTGCCCGGCTAACATCAAGTCTTGGTGGTTTGTTCTAAAATGTGATAATGAAACATTAATAGTTCTTCTATGTACGTGAACAGGAAGACAAAGGCAATGTGTCATATGTAATTATTAAATTACCAAGTCTGTCTTAAAGATACCCTGGAAAGGGGAATCCTAAATGAATGACTGGGGATAAGATGCTGATTTTATTATTGTTACTAATGTTGTTGTTGTTGGGGATAAGATACAGATTTTCATTATTGTTACTATTGTTGTTGTTATTATTATTATCATTATTATTATTATCAACCTTTATTTTCTTCCTTGGCAATGATATTAATACTTATGACAGCCACTATGTGATATGGCGTTCACAAATGTCTTATGTTGATTTTTCCTGATATGTTTATCTTAATGGCTGTTTTTGACCATTGGGTTAAAAGACTGCAATGATGATCAGTCTCTTCTCAGGGACGAGTTGCCTTACCATGTTAATTGTTAAACATATTTACCTAAGTAGCCAGCTAGAGAGACACTCTTCATATGCCAAGAGGGCTACTCAGAAAGGGCGGCACTTGCAGGTTTTACAAACCAATGCCCACGTTAAGCAGTAGAAAAACTTCATATAATCTATCTAGCCAAATGTTAGAAAGAAAAAAAAATGCCTGCTCTCATAATCCCAGCTCTGGGGAAGTGGAGCCAGGCAGATGCCTGGAATTCACTGGCTAGCCAGCCTAGCTTAATCCTGAGTTCCAGGCTAGAGAGTTCCTGTCCCTCTCAAAAATGGTAAACGACGACCGAGGAGCAGCACTTCGGATTGCCCTCCGGCCTCCATAGTGCACAAACGTGTCTCAGACATGTCACCTGCACATGCATTTGCATGCATTCAGTTAATCTGTGTATGACAGGGCTCTGGCAGCTGTTAGATATAAGGTGACCTTCTCTTAAGAAGCCAAGGTATGAATTTATAGCCCTATATTAGATACATCTGTCAATTTGGAAAAAATAGACATTTTGTTACTGGTTGTTCTTGCTCTGGTGCATCTGAGAATAATTTTACTAAAAAAATGTGCTAATCTCTAATAAATGCAATTTTATTTGGGAAGGTTAATTTGTTTGATTAAAATAGTGGCATAAACTGTTGTTTTCTATTTACTTGTGAGTTTTTGCTGTTGGAAATGGTGCTTATATGTGGAAGTGTGAGGAGGAAATGCTGCTGGGGGTGACAGTTGTACCGAGGATGGGGTCAGGGTGAGGTCAGAGTGTTTGGCGGTTGCTTGGATGATGGTGTGAGAAAAAAAAATTGATTATCTTCTGCTGTCATCTGTTTCCATGAGAACCTTAAAAAATCAAGTTTAAAATACGGAGTTTTGCTTCTGTTTGAACAGCCTCTGCGAGGAAAAGGCCCTATAGACCTCATTACAGTTGATTCCTTAATAGAGCTGCAGGACTTCCAGAACCCCTTTCAGTACTGGATAGTTAGTGTGATTGAAAATGTCGGAGGAAGATTACGCCTTCGCTATGTGGGATTGGAGCACATTGAATCCTATGACCGGTGGTTATTTTACTTGGATTACAGACTTCGACCAATTGGTTGGTGTCAAGAAAATAAATACAGACTGGACCCACCTTCAGGTGAGAGCCGGCCATTTCCCTCTCTGATGTGCTTGTGACAGAGATGTCAAACTGCTGTGGGCATGTCCCGGGACACACCTGCCCACGCGGCTTTTAAATGCCCGTGGGTGGATCTTATTAAGTGTGTTAATGTCAGAGTCTTCTGGGTGGAGAAAATAAAATCCAAGATACTGATCAGAAGCCTTCTCAAAGGAGAACACGGTGTTGGGGGACTCAGACAGCCGGTCCGATTCCGATGGTGTCACTGGCTCAGAAATGAAAGAAAGGGGTGACCGGCTGGGATTCTAGCATAGTCTCCCCACTCCTTAGGGACTGTAGTCTTGGGAGCATATCCCACAATCTCCATTTGCATGTCCATCTTTCTGGCTCCTGTTTTCTGTTTACCCTTCCAGTCCTTCTTCTGTCCACGTTCATCTGTCCTTTAACCCCTGCACCCACCCATATATGCAGCTATGCAGTATTCAGCTGTGCAGTAGGCAGCTGTGCAGTAGGCAGCAGTGTATCCATTTGTGCAGTCTGTCCTCTATCCTACATTCCTCTCCTGCCTTCCTTTCTCTTTCCTTTGTGTCAGTTCATCTGTACCCACCGTCTACCCACATTCATCCAGTTCCCCTCCGTCCACTTCACACTGACCCAGCTCTGCGTCCATTCCTGCACTTACACAGCCGGCACTTGCTCTCCGTCCAGCTCTGTCCAGTCACTTGCCCAGATTCATCCGCAATACCATGCACCCACCTGCTCCCTTCTCATCCACTTACTTACATAACCATACACCGCCCATTTATGTGTGTGTGTGTGTGTGTGTGTGTGTATCTATCTATCTATCTACCTACCTACCTGGTATCTATTTTCCATCCATCCATAAAAATCTCATATCACTTGCTCATCATTATTTAGTCAAGGAAACTGAAGGGTTAATCTGTTCTTTTTCCCTGTCAAGCAAGTAATCAATTGAAGGTAGCTTCACGGGTACTGGCAAATGGCTTTGCATAGGCCTAATGGGATAGAACAGTGTGTTCTGCCCTCTGATAGATCTAACCAGTCCAAAAAAAAAAAAAAACCCTCCCATTTTCAGGGCAACCATTTGTAAATATTTATTAGATTCCATGTGATTCTACTTTTACATCTGTTACGGTGTTTATTTTGATTCCAAATATGGGGCCTATTTGGTGTGCATCTCTTTCCACAGGCATTGAAAGAATTGTAACTGTGTAAGCGGCTTCTCCAGCTTGTAGGGATCAGCCTGGGTGCTGCGATTGGAGTACCCAGGTCCTGGGCCCAGCACAACTTACTGCCTCTGCTGACCTATTACTCTCACCAACCTTCCGGTGAAAAACCTCAGAACAAAAATGTCACATTGTTCATGTGTTTAAACATGCCAAGGGAAAAAATATTTCCTTCTGACAGATTTTTATTTTGTGGTCAGCCTTACAGGTATATCTAAAGCAAGTAATTAGTTCTTAGCTTCATTAAAATTGCTCCCATGTTGGTTGCCAGTGTGAGTCTTGTGTACACGAAAGTGAGAAGTTATATTTACCTTACCTGTCAGTCAGGAGCTTTGGTTGTGGAACATTTCCTGGTGCTGGACGACATGTCTTTGCATCTGTGTTAAATCTGATAGGCGCGTAGACATATAACCTGGTTTTTTATAATAGCTGTATTGTTGCTGTCGACATCCTGAGGAGCAGCTGAGAAATCCTTTTATACCTTAAGCATTTGGCATGGTAACACACAAAGGTCTTGTCCATGCTGAGAGAAAGACTGAGCTTGGGCTTGCTTGGGGATTCATAACCTGGCAGGAAAAATTTACTTGTGGAGAAAGGTGGTTGTGTAAATCTCAGCCCAGTGCCTAATTGCTTTATAAATTCTACAAGGAACTTATCCTTGCCAGTGCAAGGATTTATAGTAAAGTAAAGAATTTCCAGTCGTTTCTTATGTTCTTTGTTCTTCTTCTTTTTTTCCTCCTTCCTATGAAATCCTGGGACTACACCTCCAATGCTTGAATTGAAAAAAAAATCTCCCTTTGAGAAATATTTGCTTCTGAGTGCTTCTCAGTTTTGGGACATCTCTATGTTTACAAAGCACGAATAAATTGTGCTATCTGTTGTTATGTCTCTGGACATAATGCTGATTTCACAGAAGAGTTTATGAGTTTGTCTAAAGATAAGAAAAGTGATTTGTCAGGAGTTCATTTCCCCAACTTTTAAAGTGTTGGCACAGATGGTTGTATAGGGGGAGAGAAAGCAAAAAGCAAAATGTCACTCATTTACAGTAGTTACAAGATGAATACTGGATTCTGTTACCTCACTCAGTGAAACAGTTCCCCCTGAGTAAAGAGGCAATTATTACCGCAATTTTTCACATGGGACAGAACCCAATATGTTAAGATTTGTGTAAATTAATTTCAAATCCCAGGGTACCTTGTGCCACTTACATGGCAGCACTATTTTCTGAACTGAAATGACATTGTGAATAAAATTTTAGAGAGTATAGAAAATAGTACGCTGATTCTCTTATTCCCAGACACTACTAAACCAATACAAAATTACCCAGCATTGAGATCTGAGGGACAAGAGTAGCGTTGCAGAGGTGAAAGGCATTGTGGGAAATTCCATAGCCTGTGTGTATGTCGTGAGGAGAGCTGTGGAAGGTGGAATGCTTGTGAGGGTCCTTGCATCTCACTGATGTGTCCCCAGTGTTGTAAATAATCTCCATTCTCCAACTTTTACCTCTTAAAGGACATTTCAACAAACAGGTAATAGAGGTGGCTGAGATGTCATTCATTGGAAACTCTAGGAAATGTACTGGGTTTTATACTGTCCACGTCTGAGGATCTAGCCTTGTGGGGCATTCCCTGTCTGTCTGGACTCCCCTACCTGAAAGCAAATGGAGGCATCCTGCCCTGCAGTGTGGGAGAAATTATGCCATTGTGCTGAGAGTGTTGGATACATTAGATGACTGACATCTGATTTAAACTATGTCCAGAGTATTGTGGCTAGCCTTTGCTTCTCCAAGAAGTTCCTGAAGTCAGGAGTAGGTTGAGTTACCTACTACACTTGCTTTTTTATGTTTGGTTGTTTAGAAGACATGATAGGTGTTTGGAATTTACAGAAGCCAAGGAAACAAAATTCTTTTTCTACGTCCAGTCCCCCCACCCTGTTTTTGACCCGTCCCATGTTAATTTCTTTCAAAAAAGAAATCAATCCTTTCAAAAATTAAAAACCAAACCAAACCAAACCAAAACAAAACAAAAACCTAGGTAGATCCTGGAATCAGGAAATTTCTGGAGAGAACTGAAGTGCTTCTTGCTTAAACTATTTCCGTCTTCTAAAGAGTTGGTGTTGCCAAAACGAAAACACTGAAGTCTGGGTTGCTTAAACAGTTGACAGTTATTTTATCATGGTTCTAAAGTTTGGAAAGCTGAAACAGAGTGCCCACCTGTCTGGGGATTTGGTGAGAGCTCCTTTCCTGGCTTGGGGCCATCGTCTAGCTGGCTCTTCACAGACTTCATTAGAGCACGCACACTGATGTCCCTTAACGGGCCAGCCCAGCAGACCCCTCTTAATCCTCACCACTATCAGACATCACATTGGAGATTCAAGGCTCCGCATAGGCATTCAGGAGGACACAGATTTAGTTCATAACGTTCCCTAATATTTCATATTTCATATCTCTTAATAACCAACTTTCCTCACTAGTGTGGACCTGGTAGGGAAGGAGTGAACAGATTCGTGGTGATGGGTAGACACATGAAAAGGGGACCGACCATTCTACATGGCTTCTGCTTACTTACGGTCATTTATTTATTTATTTACTTATGATGATATGGTTGCTTTCCGAGACACTCTTTACCAGAGCTTTCCAAACTTTGCATGAAGGGAGGTCTTCTCACTTTCCTGCAGGCTCCTGGTTACAGATGGGTGAGGACCATCTTTCTAATTGTTTATGACTTCCCACGACTGGTAAATGGAGTCTGATGAGCAGTTTTAAATTCCCTGCAGTGCAGGTCACTTTGAAAACATGTTTTATGTCCTTTTAATGGAGCTGTTTATTGTCCATAAATTCGCTGGTGTACCCTGGGTGTCTCTGTCTCCTGAAACACACACAGCGGACATTGTTCTCTGTGTATTGCACCTTGGAGGTGTCCCATCGTCACGGGTGGTAGAGACGCCTGTCCCAACTGGGTTTGGTTTTGCAGAAAAGAGAGTGCCTTGCCATGGGGTTAGAGATCACTTTTCTCATTGCTATGATGCAATACTCAACAGAAACAACACAAGGAAGGGTTTGCTCGAGCTCACAGTTTTGAGTGTATAGCATGATGGAAAGGTGGCCATTGCTGAGAAAAATTACATGTATTTTTGTCTCTACATAAAAATGCCAGATTAGGGGAAAAACTCTTCTAGAGGTAGAAAGTTCTAGGTGAAATGCTAGAAAAACTATTAGACAAATAGAAGATACTATATCTGAAATCACCCCCTGTACAATGACAGGAGACAGTGTGTTGGTATCTTGGCTAAGTCTGATAAGACCTCTTTCGCCAACTATAATTATACTCCCTGCCCCCCAAAAAACCTAAATAAACTGCTAGCATAAAGGAGCTTCAAGCTCAAGGTAAGGTGAGAAGCCACAGGGATCCAAATATATATCTTCTTGCTAAAAAGCAGACATGTAAGACATTAAAAATATAGCCCAAAGGTTTAATGTTGCCTTTTAAGTGTGCTTAAATTCATATTCATATCCTAACAGTCTGTCTGAGGCAGCCAGAGTTGACACAGGGATGATATAAACACATCTACTTCCAGTGAGAGCCTCCACAAATCCTATTTTGCTAAGGTCTTAAATCTGTTGTGATCAGGCCATAAAATTCCCCTACAGTCTCAGGAACACGAGAAAACTCTACTCAACTCTTTTTTCCCTTTTAATTTTGCATGCAGACTGTATCACCTTTGGGTGTAAATCTTCTCTCCCTCCAATGCCTGGAGGGAAAGTATGGCCGACATGTGGTAGGAACATTTCAAGTATAAATATAAATCTTGGTTTGTATATTTTAATTTAGCTTTTAATAATTTTTCTGACTTATAAGGACTATTCTTTTTTAGCATATGCATGCTTAGAGACTTAGTGGGAATCGTGGTATAATAGCTGGAGGTGCCGAACAAGAGCTATCGAAAGGTTAGACATTTATCAAAGAGTGAGTTCTCTGTCAGTGGGTGGACGTTTTAGGTGATACATAGAACCGTGGCTGTAGATGACAGAAAGTCTTGCTAATGTGATTAATGCCATTAAATTACGTATGGAAGGCTAACAGGATGCATACAAATGTTCCCCATGGAAGAGCCCTCTTAAGTATTCTCCATTTCCGACAGCAGCTCTTTAATTTCAGAGAATCCCTTTAGCAGGTGGCTGCTTACGGGGCAGTATGAGCGGCTGACACTTGCCGAGAACTGTGGGAAGATAAGATGTAAAGGACCAACTAACAGCTACCGGCCCTAACTTTTTTGTGGCTTGCCCTTGATACAGAGCTTTATTATCTGAAGTTGCCTTTTGAATGGAAATGTGCTCTGGAAAAATCCCTAATTGTTGCTGCAGAGTCTCCTCTTCCGATGGAAGTATTTAAGGTGAGTGGTGAATATGATCACTTTCTCTTTCTCTTCCCTCCATCTTTTTCAAATATTAACTAAACTGTTTGAAGAGTTGTGGAAATGTCCGTGGGGAATGCTCTTGCCAGGCAGGTATGTACATAAGGTCCTGAGTTCGGATCCCCAGCACCCATGTAGAAGCCGAATGTGTAATCGATTTACTCCTGGGGTGAGATGAAACGGGAGGCAGAGACTGGAGGATTTCAGGAAACTCAAGGGCCAGCTGACCTGGCATGTGGTACTGTGAGCAAGAGACATTGTCTAGGCTGACACCTGAGGATGCCTTCTTGTTTGCATAGGCGTACTCTGGCATCAATGTGTCTGCATGCACACACATGGGCACTCATACATGCACATGTAGTACATATATACGTATTCTGTGCACATATGTCACGCACACAAATTTGAAAAGAGAAAAGGAAAGCTACTGTCTAGCAAATTTTGTCCTGTAGTTAGGAAACTGCCTGCTTTGCCCATTTCCATTTTAAACTCTGAAAACTGTGTCTGCTCCTCATTACTATTTTAAAAATGATTTTTCATAAATATTCACATTATAGGATGTTGATTAAAATATTTGTTTATTCTTCTCTGTGATAAAAATCTCATTTTATCCCCCTATTCTCTACTGAATCGAGAAGAGAAACTACATTGTCTAATTTTACTCGTTTGTGTTTTTGTATTTTTAAAGGGATTAGAAATAGGGCAGCGATGACAGCTTCTAAGTGGGTCAAGCACTTGCCTCTCTAGCATGAGGACCTGAAATTGAGTCCCTTGGGACCCATGCAAAAAGGGGGACATGTGGCACACACTTGCAATCTTAAAACTTGGGTAGAGAGAAGTAGAGGGTGCTGGGTGCTGTGGGGGGTGGGGGAGGAGAGAGAGAGAGAGAGAGAGAGAGAGAGAGAGAGAGAGAGAGAGAGAGAGGGGCGCTCCAGCTCCAGCCTAACCAGTGGCAAGGAGATTAGTATATTTTTTTAGACTCAGCTTTCTCAATGGCTGATGAGACTTTTTCTGGAGCGTCTGCTACATATCAGGCTTTTCCAAATCCTACAGAACGGAGTGGAATCCTATTTCAGCAACAGATGATTGTCAAACTCTCAACTTTTAAAAAAATCACTCGGCCAGCTTAGGCATTGCCCTCCAGTTCTGAGAGGCCTGGGAGAGGGTGTTGGAGGGTGTGGTCTTCCAGGGTGGGCTCGCAAGCATCTGCAGGGCTCTCACTGTCCACACTTCGTGAGACCTTGCCAGCCTTGGCTGCCTTTGAAGGCAGCTGGTGAAGAGTCCGCACTGTTGACGGGGTTAGCTCTGGGCTTTTCTGCTCAGTTTTGGGTTTGCTGAACTGGTTAAATCAGGTCCTTGTTCATCAGCTATTTTCATTCCCCCCACACCTTGGTGGCTGCGCAGTGGGCTCATCTCGTACAAACAAAGCAAGCGAAACTCCTCTGTACTGTAGTTAGACTTATTGTTTAGGACATAACTTAAGGTGGGTTTTGGCAGACACCTTAGTCTGCTGTTGTTGCTCTCAGAACTCTTTATTGTTGGGGTTTTGTGCTAAACATTGCTACCTCATCTCTCCAAGGCCTGTCAAGTCTAGTGTGGTGCTTCCCCTTTGAGTCCCGTGTGGTGACTCTTTGGGGTCCCAGGGTTCCACCACACGGGCCTTTTTATGTTCTTCTAACTCCCTTTGAATCCTGTTCTTGGGCTCCTGGTCTGGGTCTCCAGCCTTAACAAGGTTCAATGATCAGTTTCTGTGGGTCCTGTATGCCACAGTGGTACCTAGTCATTTCTGAGGTTCTGTGCATAATAGCCACCTCTTTTTGCCTAACGTGAAACTCCAGGAAGAAAAGGGCTATATGTTTTGTGCATGGTTGGAAACATAATTCCCACCACTTAATAACTATTTGTCAAATAAATTAACAAATTCTTGAATGGATCCCATACATTTAACTTACTAGATTTAAAAATTCTGAGTTAATATATTTATAGATTAATTGAACATATAACTGTACTTAGAACTGTGAACATTAAGACTTGAAAGGCAGAAACATTAATAATCTTGATCTGTTTTTAATTAAAAAAGGAACTGATTCATTAAACATTTATTGAACAGCTACTCTCTGCAAGAGACCATTATGTCTTGTTGCCCTGATTCCAGGATTTAATTTAAGTTGGTCTATAGTTTCTAAAACATAATCATCTTCTTTCCTTACCTTCAATTCATCCTATGAGAATTCAGACTATTTTTTGATATATTGCTATCTCAGAATTACCATCTTATTCAACATTTTGCTATAACTAAGCATCATTGTAAGAGCTGGTAGTGAATACTACTTTGGGGCAAGGCAGGAGTATATGGATGGGGTAGGCACTTCACAATAAAAGCTGGTTGCAATGTGTATTTGTGTTCTTAACATGTGTGAGACACTTTCATAAACTTTATTTCACTTCACGGAAGAGAAAAGGACAGATAGTCTTATTTGGATGAAGTCTATATTTAATTTGTAATTTGTAAGTCTTGGGAAGTTTGTTTGCTACGGCTACTGTACCAAATTGCCATGGACTAAGTGGGTTTTAGACAGCATAAGTCTAGACAACACAGTCTCTTACACTTCTGTAGGTTATAATTTAAATCAGGTTGTGAGTGGGTTCAGACTCCACCTGAAGAGAAATGTGTCTGGCAATCTGTCCATCTTTCCGGGCCACCTGTTAAGCCTGGAATCCATTGGTTTGTAGTGATGTCCATCCAGTCTTGACTCCACCTTCCAATGTTTACATGTCCTTATTGTCTCTTTGTGTCCGTCCACATTTCCCTGATGTGACTGCCCCTGCCCCTGCCATTTGATTACTGCTAATGCTAACTCAGAATGAGCTCATCTTAATTACAGTCACAAAGGTTCTGTTTTCCACTCAAGTGTCCTATTCCTGGGTTCCAGTAGATGGGAACCTTCTGGGATGAACCTAATCCCACCACATTTCACACACAGTAATTGTAGAAACAAAATGCTCTATTGCGTCCCTCTGTTGAACACACACAGAGGTGATTATGACCAGAGGAATTACAGGGGCACGTGTGAGGAGGGTCAGATTGTCTTTGCTGTTGCTTCGTTTTTCTCTCTCTCTCAAATGTCCTTTTAAGAGTCCCTGCAGTTTTCTTTTGCACATCTCTGTAAGACTGACACCCCCACATGGTCTCGAACCTGGAACTCACCAGTTCAGCTAGACGAGGTGGCCAGCGAGCCCCAGAGCCTCCCTCTGTCTCTGCCTTGCCAGGACATGGATTATAAGGGCATTGCTGCTTTGCCAAGCCTTTTTGGTTTTGGTAGCCTGTGAGGGTTAGAACTCGGGTCCTCGTGCTTCCCACACTAGCGATTCCCTGTTCAGCCATCTCCCTAATCCTCCTGCCTCTGATCTGTTTGGGAAGTTTGACCTTCGTTGCCTTCATTCTTGAATCGGGCCAGTTCCGCATCAATCTCTGTGACTCTCTTGGAGGTCAGGATAACAGGTTTTGATTTCATCAGGGTTCTTAGATCAAAAGTACAGCTGGGAGTCTTGGACATGGCTCAGTTGGTAGAATGCTTACCTGACATGCCCAAAGCCCTAAGTTCGATTCCTGTCACCTCATAGACTGTGTGTGATATGACATGCCTGTAACCTCAGCTATTTTGAGTGGAGCACAGAGGCTCTAGACCAGACTTGGCCAACACAGTAGGCTCAAAGCCAGCCTGGGACACATGAAACCCTGTCTGAAAACAAAGTATGTTTGGTCTGAGTGCATCAATTTAACAATGGAGCTGTTTTCTGAGAAAGACATTCTCCTGTCGTCTTGACATTGGGTGAACAGCACAGAATGTTATACACAGCCAGATGGTGGAGGTCACTCGACACAGCCTTTTTGTACAGGCAGGCAGAATGTGTGGTAAACAGGAGGTGCATGAGGCTGCTTCTCATGTAACACAAGTTTTACAATATCCCGTTTTTAATAAATAGAAGGCTATGCTCTAAAATAGAATAAAATATGGGAGAGCAAGCATATAAACCCACAGCACAGCCTATTATTCCACTGGCAGGCATTCTACGCTCTGTGTTGCGATATGCCCGGTATCTCTTTATGATCAGAGTCACAGAACAGTGGCTTACGTGGGTCCCCACCCTATGACATCACACTGCCTACAGTGTCCGCTGGCAAAGAACTGCTTCAGGCCCATGATTACAATCATTTAGGGGCATTGTTCTGTTGGTGGTCCATCATCAGACAGCATGAGACTATACTTCAGTAAGATTTCTAATCTGTTGGTGTTCTCGCACGGTTCATTTTCTGTCATCTTTGATGCAAAGAGCTGTTTAGCAGATTCAAAAGTATACCCAGGTAACTGTGGGAGTCAAATGCACCTTTCACCTTTGCAGTCAGTCTGTAAATAAAAGGTTGCAAAAGCGGCTAATCTAGTTTGGTATGCTGGTGCATGGTGCAGCTAATCCATTCTTTGTGTTTGCCTTCTGAATTTGTTGCATTTCATAAGCAGAGAGAAGGGGCCTCTGGATGAGGACTGGTTAAGGCCATTTGTTTTCCTATGGAAAGATTCCATGCACACCTTAACTTTACTGAGAGTTTGTTCATGCTGCTGGGGAGCGGGCTCCCTTGGTAAAGACTCCGCCGTGCCAACTGAAGGAGCTGAGAGAGCTGGCACAAGCTTGTGAATTCCAGTCTTGGAGAGAAGGAAACTTGTGCGTCCCTGGGTCTCCCTTTTCAGTTAGCAAAGCTCCAGGTCTATTCAAAAAAAAAAAAAAAAAAAAAAAAAAAGAGGAAGGAAGAAAAGCGCCTAAAGAACTATAAGAACTATTCCATAGATTTCTACCAGACCTGCACGCATGTGTACATATGTGTATGTGTACACCTACACCAGCACATACATGCACAGCAGAATCTGTTCACGACATGCCGAAGATTCTGCACCCTGTAATTTCTCTGAATTTTGCTTATTTATCTGTTTGAGACTGGGTCTCACCATTTCCCCTGGGCTGTCCTTGAACTCATGCTCCCCGGCCTCATGCTCCTGAGTGCCGGGATTACAGACGAAGGCCAGTGTTGTTTTATAGTTTTATAGTCAAAGAGGGAGGATGGGAGGGGGGTCACTGTGTTTCTGTGCACCAAAGCTGGTGGTCTCTACATTGTATATTTCATTTTCTCTCGCTCAGCTGTAAAGATAGCTTTGCCTCAGGTGGTGCTCTTAGTTCCCCTGGAACTTACGTCCTCTGTGTGGAAGTAGAATTTTGGCCATCTCACACGATTCTATCTCCTTTCCCTGATGGTAGACTGAGTGGTCCCTTAACAAACAGGTGTATTGACTGAAGGGCACATCTGTCATCAGGCTGGCTATCCTTTTGTGATCTGCTCAGTGTTGACCACTTAGTCCTGAGGACTTTTGGTTGGTGTTTGTGACTGGCTTTCTTCTCTTGGGGTTTCTCCCCCCATCCTGGACTGGAAGGCCCTGAGACATGAACATTTTCTGCCAGTTTCAACCTGCAAAGATTTTACGTTGTCTTCATGCCTCTCCTTTCCTCCTCGAAGAGTGGAAGTCAGAGGGTCTTGGATGGCTCAGCCTACTATGAAGTACATGTTGGACAAGCACAAGGACCTGAGTTTGCATCCACAGAACCCATTTAGAAAACTGGGTGTGGCAGAATGACTCTGAAACTGTGTGTGTGTGTGTGTGTGTGTGTGTGTGTGTGTCTCTGTGTGTGTCTCTGTGTGTGTCTCTGTGTGTGTGTGTGTGTGTGTCTATGCATTGGGGACAGGCAGATCTCTGGAGTCTGCCCTCTGGCTGTTCCCCATCCCGTACCTACCCTCCCATCTCCAAGAGGATGTCCCCACACTTCTGCCCCCTCCCCAGCCCCTGGGGCCTCAAGTTCTTCAAGGGTTAGGCGCATCTTTTCTTAACCCCGTGCCATGCACAGAGTGATGGTATGTTTGTGATGATCTTTACTCCTAGCAGCGTCTTCTAACATTGTACACTAGGCACTCAGAGAGATGCCGGTAGGAGGCCAGGTGACGAGCTGTGGGCTGACAGTATGGACAGGCACAAAGACAAGATTTCCTGAACTTGAGGGAGCATCAAAGTGTGTCAGTGGTACAAGAACCGGTCTGTGAGTCTCTTAGGGGCAGTAGGACTCTGGTAAGTTACTGTTGGTGGGGAAAGCAGAAGCATTGGATGAGAGATTCTGAGAAGATTTGTGAAAAGAGACAAGGGACCAACTACTCCCCTTCAGGTGTCTTATTAAACATCTGACTCTGTTCTTCTCTTCACCCAAGCCAGTACTTCCCCACTGAAGGGCAACAAGGGGCAGTGTGGTTCACAAAGGATGTGGCATAGCATCTGGAGATGTTTGATTGTCACAGTGAGGTGTCCTGTGCCTTTAGGATCTAATGAGCCAACGATTTGACAAAATATCCTACAGTCCACGGGACAGTTCCCTAGAAGGGATAAACTGCTCCCTAAAGTCAATAGCATCTAGTTTGAGATATGCTTACCTAAGGAATGGGTTATTTTGTGACAAGGAGCAAGTATGACCGGTGGGAGGGCCTTGGAAATGGCTGACTGGCTGCTGATAACTTACAGTTTACAGTCTCTTCACCATGCCAAGTGTCAGGTAGAGGCTTGATCCTTGCGTAGCTGTGACTTATAGTCATGAAAAGGGTGTACAGTCAGTCTCACCTGAGTGGGTCATTGTTCCTTGCAAACTCCTCCCTCCTTGATAGGTGGTGCTGCTACAGGAAGGCAGTTTGGAATTTGTCTCCTGTTTCCATGACAACAGTGGAGTTGCATTTAGGGTGTCCAGCTAAAGGGGTGTGTCTGGTTGATTGTGTCCTCCCGGGTGGTTAGGATGGGCGTGAAGCTGACAGGGAAGCCTTCTTGTCCCCCTTCCAGCACATACTGCCCCGAGTGTTACCTTGGGAACTTTAAAGGTACCTTTAAAGGTCTTCTTGGAAGCGAGCTAAAGAATTAGGAGAAAGAAAATAGCAGAAATCAGTGTTCAAGTATGCATATAAATTGGACACCAGGTAAATTTGTGGGTTGTTTTTTTTTGTGTGGGTTTATGTGCATATGCAGAAGCGCATACACATGTGTATTTAATTATATTATCCTGCACATGCCACTGTGAAGGCCGGGGACGGCACCATATGTTAGCTTTGTTTTGTGAGAGAGGGCCTCTCACTGAACCCAGAACTCATTTTCCAGGGAGCTCTGGGATCCACCTGTTGCAGAGTAACCACTGCAACAGATTACAGATGTGTGCTGTATGCCTGGATTTTTACAAAGGTGTCAGGAGATTCGAACTCAGGTCTCCAGTATTGCACCCGAAGCTGTTTGTATACTGACCTACCACCTCATTCCCTTGGTTTTTCCTTTTGGTGCTTTAAGAAAGAGGAGGTATCTTGCTACTTGCCAGTGTTTTTGTGGTGTCAGGTGTTCATCAGTGGAAGACATTCCTAATGCCTGTGGCTTAGGCATTTTGGACTTAACCATGAATAGCCCTGACATAGCCACCTTTTATGAGTTGTGTGGTTCAGGGTGGCATACCTAACATTTCGTTTCTCCTTATTATTTTTGTTTAACTTGATTGAATGTACCACTTGGAGATAAAAATTGCTTTTTACAGCTGTGAGTGTAAAATGGAAAAGCTTATCGCTGCTAAGAGTATAGATTTTTTCATTAAATTTTTGTTATAAATATCTCACTGACTAAATTCAAGTCAGTATGCTGGAGTTGAAACATAATAATGCTACTGATTTAACAAATGCTGGCATTCCGATGTCATCTCTTGACGAAATTAATATTATGTGAGTCATTTTTTAACGAGTACACGAGCATTAATCCATTCTTCACATAAAAATCGGAACACTATGAGACAAATGGCTTTTTAAAGAAAGTGTAACATATGTTGATGTGAGTAAAGTTTCCAGAGTTCATTATATAACAATTTGGATGTAGTACTAATTAAAACCTTCCTTTAATTTTACTGAAGCCTATTCTTAGAAATTATGCAAATTATTGATGCCTTGAAGAGAAACCTATGCAATGTTTAATTTCCCAATAGACCAAAAACTGGCATGTTGGAACTAAAATGATTTATCTCATGCAGTGCGGTATTTGTGTGTGTGTGTGTATGTGTGTGTGTGTGTGTGTGTGTGTGTGTGTGTGTGTGTGTAATGAGTCTTTGTGATCCCTGAAGCTCATTGGTCTGTCAGCCATTTAATTGAATTGATTAGCCTCGGATTCAGTAGGAGACCCTCTCTCAAAAACTAAAGTTGGAGAGTAGTTGAGGGAAGACAGCTAATGTTGACTTCTGGAATACACACACACACACACACAGAGAGAGAGAGAGAGAGAGAGAGAGAGAGAGAGAGAGAGAGAGAGAGAGAGAGAGGAAGGGAGGAAGGGAGGGAGAGGTGTACAGAATATATTACCCCTCCAAACCGTGCGTGTGCTCATGCGCACGCTCACACACATGCACACTCGCACACACACACACATATGCACACACAGAGATGATCTTAAGAACTTAGATTTGAGAGATGATGCAAGCACAAGTTCAGATTTCTTGAGAAGAAATACCTTACTACATATTTTATTTCTGAGGACAGGCAGCCATTGATTGGTTCTCACTAGACAACTGCACATGATTAAAAAATCAGATAAGGGACCAATCTACATGCAGAGTTCCCCAGAGCCACAGAACTTTCAATGTAATATCGGGAGCATTGGTTGTAGTAGGATGGATGAGGACTTAGCCAAAGACATCTTCTAGTCAGAAGTCAACATCAAATTAAAGATCTGGGACAGAACGGCTTTATGGTTGTGGAACAGCTCTCTTTGGAAATCTGGCTCTACTGGTAGCGCAGATATTGGTGTTAAAAGTATACAAAGCAGAGCTGGTACAGATGCTGGTGTTGAGGGCTTAAGCCTGGGGTAGACCAGAAGTCTACACTGCTGACAACTTCTTTTACAAAGAAACTGGAGAAGGAAAATTTCACAGAGAGCTCTAGAGATTAGAGGCAGTGACCATTTTCTACAATTAGTGAGCAAGATCGTTTAGCCTAGCAGCTTTTCACACTTAGTAGAGGGGTATACCATACCAGAGAAGCAAGCACAAGGGTCTGGAGAAATCAGCACATTCTCCTGGGCCATTCATAGTTACCAGTGTGTCTAGAGTGTCCCAAGTCTGTATTGGCAACACAGCATAAGAAAAAATGCTTAAACTTGTTGAGGACACTCAGGGACATTTGATTGTAACTTCAGAATAAAAGGCTAAAGAGTTTTGTTTAAAAGAGAAAAGCACTGCAAAATCCACAAGTGTGACTCAGATCTCACCCATAAGAACTGGGGGCGTTGGTGTCTGCAGGGGAGTCTTGATTTTAATCTTTTAATTCAGTGTCAATTAGGAACTCTGTGTTTAGCTCTTGTGCCTCAGCATCTGCAGTTTGCAGCCCTGATTTAGTTAGTCTGTGCTAATTCACATTAAATCCCTGGACTGTTGCTTTGAATTCCTTTACTTTTTTCTGAAGTGCCTTTCAAAGAAAGTGCTTTGTTTGCAGCAGCACCTGTATTGAAGAATTCCTCCTTGCTTTTTCTCCTTGGTCTTATTATTTTATAAAGTGTTGATTGTCAGTTCTTAAGGAATTTGTAAAAGTCGTCTTATAAACAAGCAAAGTCACTACCTGTTTTCTTCTGCATGCAGTTTTTATAAAGTGTTGATTATTTAGCTCCGAAGGAATTTATAAAAGTTTAGAACTGAGCGAGGTCCTTTGAATGTCCCCCGACATGTGACTGCACTTCCTATGATTACCCCTCCCTGGACATGACACAAATCCCTTGGCCCAGACCTTGATTGTATTATGTATCTTTGGATACAGAGACTTCCATAGAGTACAATGAGGATATGAGAAGCAAAAGGGCTGGAGAGATGGCTCTGCAGTTAAGAGTGCTTGCTGCTTTTGCAAAAGACCAGAGTTCAGTTCCAAGAATCCCCATATTAAGCATCTCACAATCGTCTGTAACTCTAGCTCTAGGGGTTCTGATGCCCCTTCTGTCCTCCACAGACATATGTGTAAGTGTGTGTGTATGTGTGTTTGTGTGTGTGTGTGTGTGTGTGTGTGTGTGTGTGTGTGTGTGTGTGAAAGTGAACTTGTGATTGTATGGACACTTATATTCTTCCCCCCTGACAAAATGCTGAAGTGCTAGAAAGTTATTTTTTTATATTAATTTTTCTTTTTTCTTTTCTTTCTTTCTTTTTTTTTTTTTTATGAGATAGGGTCTAACTCTATAGCATAGGCTGTAGCTAGAATTCAATATGTAGCTCAGGCTCACCTTAAATTTACAGTCTTTCTACCTTAGCCTCCCAAGTGATGGAATCATATGTATAAGTCGCCACATCCTGAGGGAGGAGGGGAGAACAGGTGTGGGGGGCACCCTTGCTTGTACGGAGGATAGAGGTTTCCATTGGGTACCCTCCTCCATAACATTCCACCTTATTTTCGAGACAGAGCCTCTCATTGAGTCTGGAGCTAGCTGTTTCAGGTAAACTGGCTGTCCAGATAGCCCTTGGATCCATTTGTGTCTACTTGCCCATCTCTACAATTATAGGTATTTGTACGGCAGTTGACTTTTTACATGGGAGCTGGAGATCTGAATTCAGGTCTTCATACTTCTGAATTAGGCACTTTACCAACGAAACCGTCTCCTCAGCGCCTCTGCTGGAGAATTTTGAAGGAGTTCTTTTCTGGTCTCCTGTTGGACAGAGACTGGTTGATTGGCTTTTGGATGAGAGCTGAAGTACAGGCACAACTCATCAGGACTCTCTCTAATGGAGTTGGCTGAGAGTTGGCTATAGAATAGCAGCATGTCATTCTCTTAAAATCCACTTGAGATTTTCATATTTAAGGGAGCAATAGATCCCCAGGGTTGTTGTGTTGTTGTTGTTTTTGTTATTGTTATTTTTTTTTTTTTTTACTGCATATTCATTTGGTGCATTTGGATATAGCAAGCTTTATTTGAACCTGTTGTTATTACTTCAGGGACAGACTGTAAATTTATTTATTTATCCTTGACTACATACATCGAGTGTGAAGTACAATATGACCTCCAGTTCAGCAAGATGAATTCTGATATTCTGAGTCCGGTCAACCTTACCTATAGCTGTGTGGCTGAAGAAAATATTGAAATTTGTTTTCTGGAAGAAGCAGTGGAGCCCCAGGGCTCAGTCATCAGGTTTCAGGGAGGGGTCAGTGCTGGCAGACACCAATTGAGAAGGAAATTCAAAGCTCCTCTTTATTGAGTAAGACTCGGGCTTAGATGTCCCCAGGGCAGCTGCAGCATCTCAAAAGCACTAGGGTTATGGACTCAACCAGTGACCAACTCAACTCTTAGCATGTTTGGAAAGAGAATAGGTGATTCCCACTGATGGGTGCCGTGTCATGTAATTTGGTGGCAAAAGGCCTGCTTTTTTCTGAGGTAATCCTGCTGGGTTTCAGATAACTGATAGCCACCTTTATTGTGTGGGGCTTCAGTGGTAAGCACCTGACAAGATCAAAGCAATGTATCACCACATGAGTTGTTTTGCTTCGTGTAAATTTAAGCATGGCCAATGAAGGCATACTGCCTCTCCCTTGGAAAAGTAATTTAGCCTGCAGAAAATAATTAAATCCACACTGTCTTGCAATAATTAGAAATTTGAAATGGAGAGAATTAATTATTTCCATCAGGTTTCAGTCACTCAAAACAATGCTCAAGAACAGAATCCAGACCGTTGGCCAGTTAATTCATGGTGCCATCGCTAATATGCTCATCGTTACCCCCACAGGACCATGCAGACTTGCAAAGCCACTTCTTTACAGTTGGGATGAGACTGGAGACATTGCATATAAGTGATCCTTTTCATATCTACCCTGCATCAGTGACCAAGGTAGGTTTTCTGCTTTGCTCCTTGCTCTCGGCTCTACAGTGAATTGCATACGTCTTCAAAGGTAGGCAGATGCAATGTGTGCCTACAAGGAGCCCTCACAGACACACCCCATAGACCAACCGAAGGGAGATGGTTATCCCTTCTTCTCAGTTCTATGTTAAGTTCTTTCTGTGAAAGGGGGCAGAGGAGTTTAACCAGATTCCTTCTTCTAGCATGGACAGACTGACTGTTCTTCTCTTAATAGTTGTCTCCTGGTGAGTTGCATTTTACAAGCATAACTTACTGGACCACCGAGATGGTTCAGTGGATAAGAGGGATTGCAGTGCAATCATGTGAACCTGAGTTCAAATCCCCAGCTCTTAAGGTTAAAAGTTGGATAGTGTATGTTAGAAAATTCAAGAAGGCAGATTCTTATTTCCTCATAAACGAGCAGTTTTGCTTCTTTTTAAAAATTTCATCTGCTTTCCTTGGCTAAAGTAAGTCACTTGCTTTCAAGATTGTCAGTCAAAACGACAACTGTGTAAAAGTGTTTTTGTGCTTATCTGGTAGTCTTTTAAGATTATATGATTATTGAGATTATCTCTTCTTCATAAGAGAAATCCCGGTAGTTCTAACAATGGTCAAATTTACATTGTGTATTTCCCACCTTAAATATTAGCTTTTGCTAAATGGTAGGAGACGCTGACAAGCTGAACATTTTTTTTTTTTTTTTTTGTCAAATGTGTCTTCAGTTAATGACGCTTTTTACTCAGAGGGAGAATTTGATTAAAGATTCAAGGCCAACTGCAGTTTAACTTCTATTTCCAAAGGAAAGCAGCTATATTTTTATAGTAAGTCAAATATTATTATGTTTGAGCTTTTCCTTCCTCCCTTTCTTCCCACCTTTTTCATGATTTGTTACAATTTCAGAAAATTGGTGGTGACACTGTATTAAAAACATGTAAGCTGATTGTAATCATGGCGTATAGCTTTCTTCTTCTTCTAAGTGGGTATATGGACTTGTCTGGAACTCTGCAGTGCCAGCTTCCCCCGAATTTTAGGAAAGAAGCTGGCAGAGCCGCGGTGCTCTGCTCACATCGGGTACATTTCTCACGTTTTTTGTACCTTTAAATTATTGTGATATCCAGCATTAGAGAGTGACACATTTCTTATTGGTAGCCTCAGTTTGGACAGACGTTCAGCGACAGGTTGCGTGTTCACAGCCATTTCCCCTTATGCGGTCTCAGTGGGAGACAGGAGCGTTTGCAGGTATTCCGAAACTACATTTTCACACCACTTTCCTTTTTTGCACTTGTGTCCGAGGAAGTACTCGGTTCCATTCTACCTCGTATGTATCCCATTCTCCGATTGCCGTTTGTTGTTTTAACGCATGAGCTGGAAAGTGTGATCTTGTCTCTAAGAACTTCCGCAGATAAGTTCAAGGCACATCTTCATGTATGCTTTACCAGGATATCTTCACGTAGAAGGTATTTATATATATTGAATCTATCTTCACTAGAGGGGATACCCGGAGTGGGTATGATCACAGTCCATTGTATACATGTCTGAGATTTAAAAATACACTAAATATATTTATGTTTTAGGATATTTCGCTCGAGAATATCACACCCTGTGTTTTCATTACTTTTAGGATGAAAGTTTCACACGGGCGCCCCTTTAAGGTTTTTCTTTCTGAAAGTCCCGAAGAAGATAGAACAAACGATATTAAAGCATACAGCTAAATGCCGAGGTGCCCTAGCGATAAATGGAGAGGTTTTAGCAGTGGAGCAGGGCTGGTTCTGGGTTTCAAATTCTAGAAAATGAGATGCTAGCAATGCTGCAGCATGTGGGCTAGAGTGCATTCGCAAAAGGAAAGGACGGCACGGGAGACCCGTGAGCTCCGTGTCAGAGAGCGCAGAGCAGTGGTTTTCATCCCTAGGAACACGAGTCCTGAGAGATGAGAGGCAATGTCCTGAACTTTTCTCTGAGGTGCTCTCCCAGCAATGTGAAGTTTGATGGATCCTAGAAATCTTTAGGCAGGGTCCCCACGGTGCTTAAATTCCCTGTGGCCAGAATATCTTACCGTGTGTGAGGACCTGTGTGTACGTGTGGTAGGACCGATCATAGTGATCTCTCAGAGAGCTACTGAGTGGTCATAGGTGTTGTTCTAGACAGTGAGGCCTAGACCAATGAATTCCTTGTTGTTATCAGGAACACATTATACTCCAGGGAATCAGACAGCAAAGAAAACGAATGAGTAAATAAATAGATGCCAGGAAGGGGTTCATGAAAGCTGGGGCTGGTGGGAGAATGTGGTTTTTACTCTCTTGATTTTTGTTTTATGTGTATGGGTGTTTTTACCTGCATGTCTGTCTATGCACCGAGTAAATGGCTAGTGCTTGCTGAAGCCAGAAGAGGGCACCAGATCTCTTGGAAATGGAGTTACAAACAGGTGTCAGCCACGATGTGGGGCTCAGAATTGAACTTGGATCCTTTGGAAGAACAACCAATGCTCTTAACCATCTCTCCAGTCCCGAGAGTGTTTTTAAATGTAACCAGCATCAGGAAATGTTTTCCTGGGCAAGCTGGCCACGATCTACCCCCCTCTCTTTCTCTCTCTCTCTTTTTAAAACTTTTTTTAAACAGACTCTCCTTAAGGCTGTCCTTAAACTTCTGATCCTCATGCTTCCGTATTCAGGGTTAGCATTACAGGCTTGTGTCACCATGCCTAGCTGGAGTCTATGCTTCTTAAGGTAGATTTTCTCAAAGGCAACTGCCCAGCAACTACAATTAGAGGTAGTTACTGGAATCAGAACGTAGAGGTGCAGATTAGACTTTCTACTCTTGCTTATAGATTTAGTATACAATATACTTTGTAATGGAGGGAGCTAGGAAGCAGAGCTTAGTATAAATGTAAAGGTTGTGTGTGTGTGTGTGTGTGTATGCGTGTGTGTGTGTGTGTGTATCTGCTTACGTGTGCAAGCTTGTGGGAGGTGAGGCATCTGATTTTGCTCTCTACTTAGAGCTTTGTTTGTTTCTTCTTCGCAGTGTTGGAGCTTGAATCTAGAACCTGGCACATGCTAGGAAAGTGAGCTGTGTTCTGAGTCCTTTTTAGATTTATGATTATTATTCTTTAACTTTGAGCTGGAGTCTCACTCATTTGCTTGGCTGGTCTTTAGCTCCTTCTGTAGCCCACACAGATTGGAAGCTCGTGAACATGCCGGGCCGACAGAGCTCCACCAACTAGACCTGCTTGTTCATTTTTATCATTGGCATTTTCGTCTCATTCACTATATATTCATCTACAAAACGTTTTCCATGCCCCTGTGAATCATTTGATGAATAAAGGAGGTTACTGTCCTCTAAGAACACCTGATATTTTGGTGGTGACAAGTGATGGGTGACAGGGGGGGCGGGGGAAGCATGAGGTAAAGACAGGTTTTTCTGCAAACGTGATTTCCTCTCTGGCTACAGGATGTTGTATTTTGAAGGCTGTAATACCCAGGAGTCTAGAGGTCTGTCAGGACTGAAGCCAGGGGGGTTGAAGGATCACTGGGAGGAGTTTGGTCCCTGCTGTAGAGGTCAAGGTGTCGTTTTGGCTTTTTAATAGCCACTTTATTTTTTCCGTAGACAGGAATTGGTTGTCTGTCTGTCAGTTTGCTTTTCTTCATATGAGGCCTTTGTTTTATATTTCTAGGTCTTGGTTTTTTGGTTTTCATTTTCTCTCTTCCGTATATTTCAGTTATTCCTCTCTCTATGTATGTGACGGCCACAACTGATCCACTTTCTTAGCCACTGGGTGATAGGTACTGAAATGCTGCTTCATGTTAAAGTCAATTCGATAGGATATGCTCAGTGTCATTGGAACAGTGTCAGGGTTTGTATGTGTAACACTGAGGAATTAACATTTCCATTTTCTTTTCTTTCTTTCTCTCTTTCTCTCTCTCTCTCTCTCTCTCTCTCTCTCTCTCTCTCTCTCTCTCTCTCTCTCTCTCTCTTTAGGTTTTTAATAGCCAGTTTTTCCAAGTGGCCATTGACGACCTAAGACCTGAAGCTACTAAACTCACAATGCTGTGCCATGCAGATTCTTTGGGGATTTTGCCAGTACAGTGGTGCCTTAAAAATGGAGTCAACCTTGCTCCTCCCAAAGGTTTGTATCCTGTGAGAATGTGTGGGGTTGGTGTAGTCCAGGCTGGTGTCTTCTTGCCTCTGAAATGACGTCATCATATTCATCTGGACACATTGCGGTGTGAATTGACCTGTGATGCAAGGGAAAGATTCTTCTGTATTAGTTGACATGGTGTTGCCGTAGCTCGGAAGCTTTGTGGGGCTTGGTTATCAGGGCCGATGGCAAGGCGCTTTCCACTAGATGGTGCGTGTATCTCTGCTTCTCTCGGATGCTGTGTAGTAAGTGATTCAGGCACCAAACTGCTGCCGAGAGACGGAAGTTAAGGATATGAAACCGTCTGAGAAGTATGTACAACACAATGGCAATGGTGTATTTCTTTAGACTTCAGTGTCTCAGATACTCCACTGATCAGATACTCTTAGGATCCAAAATTTTAATGTAATAATTATAATAATTCACTTAATGCTATCATGTTGAAGGTTTTCTCAGCGGGGACAACATTAAATGAAAAATGAGGCCCTATGTGGTGGTGTGCTCAGACAGTAGAGGCAGGCAAACTAGGGATACAAAGATAATCCTCAGCTACATAGGGAGTATAAGGCTAGCCTGGGCTACATGAAACCTTCACTCAGAAAATAAGTAAACACTACATGAAATGAAAGAATATAAGAGAATGTGTGTGTGTGTGTGTGTGTGTGTGTGTGTGTGTGTGTGTGTGTGTATTATATATATGGAATGATAGGAGAGAAATTGGAGAAAGATTAGAAAAATGAACTTAATGGGACAGATTGCTATATACTACCTTAAATACAAAGAGGTTTTACATGAGCCTTTTTCAGATGCGTGGGATTATGGGATAACTTCACATGTCACTTGCTAGCTGGCTGTCAGGAGCTGTTGCGCCGTTGGCCTGTGCTGTGTGGAGTTTATCTACAGCATCAGTGCCCTTGCTGGGCTCTGACCCTCATTTCACTTCTATCCTCCTCTCCGTGGCAGAGGTGCTCCTGCGTCTCTCCATTTCAGCTGTAGACTCTTCAGATTACAGATGCGTAGTTCTGTGGGTTGATGACATGGCAGTGAACCATCTTTGAGGTTTCCGATCACTGCGTCCTCACAAATCCTGTCATGAGGACTCTTCATCACCAACAGTTCATATAATCTGCTATGCCCAGAGAAACAAGGATTTGAGTGGCAGGAGCTGTGGTTACCATGCCTACTACACCTGGTGATGGTGGAAAGGCTGCAGCCCGTGGGCTCTCTGTGTATTTATGTTTGGGTTCTTGTTGTGTGACCAGACCTAAATGAAAAGCTTACATTTCAAAGCTTTCACTGGGGACTTCATGGTAGTCTTGAGGTAGCACCCAGGGTTTGATGAGTGTAGAGAAACAAACACTGTTCGCTGTATGAGCCGTAAGCACAGCTCCTGTGCACTTGGGTATAGCAGTGTGGAGCGTAGACCAATGTTCTAAGTATTCTGCAGAAGTAGAGAGCTCACGGGAGTGTGTGTTACCCACTGTGTTTCCATTCCAGGTCCTACTACAGGAGGGATTTTATCACTCAAGTAGGTTTTCTCATTTGAAATGGGTCGTAAAAACTATCTCATTTAAACTCCGTTCATTTTTCCCCCCAGGGGAACTCCAAGCTTAGTTGTGTTAAATAATTTCTGAACTCCTGCGAGGTTGTCTGAAGTCTGGCCTTACAATCCTAAATGGATATTTCTCCACGTATGTGTACTAACTACCCTTTGCTGCTGTTCCTAGGGCTGGCATCTCCACATAGTCCATCCTTCAGGGCAGTTGGGGTGGTTTTAGTCAGGGCCTGCAAATGTTTGCTGGCCGTGACTTTTGCATGGGTGATTGGTCTATATGCTTGAGAGCAGTTGGTGAATTACAGTTTGCCGGTGTAAATGTTGATGGTTATACCACAGTCGTGGCTTTGTTTATTGGACTCTGACTTCAATTCATGAGAGTAGATAATATTTATGTTGGAAATTAAAACGAATGCAAATTTAGACGTGTTGATATGTGGTGGGTTTTGTAATGTGGCTTAGTGGTTTCCTTCTGAGGTTGTTCATCTCATGTCTTATCTTACTATGAGGGCTGGAAACCCTGTTGCAGGATTTTGCAAACACTATTTCCTATTTTATTAATGTGTAAAAGGAGTAGATTTTTTTATGTCTGTTTTAATATTGAACATTGAGGTTGGTAACTAGAATGTAAGCTATAATGTGCATATACCCGAGAGATTTCAAAGGTTTTTCTGTGTGCAAAGGTTTCTGTGAAAACTGTGAATCTTTCTTGCAATTGGATGTTGCCTGGTCTTCTACAGTCTATTTATAGAAGGCAACATGGGACAGAGACGTGCCAAGCACAAATCTATCTCTCTCTCTCTCTCTCTCTCTCTCTCTCTCTCTCTCTCTCTCTCTCTCTTTGGTTTTTTGAGACAGGGTTTCTCTGTGTAGCCCTGGCTGTCCTGGAACTCACTCTGTAGACCAGGCTGGCCTCGAACTCAGAAATCCACCTGCCTCTGCCTCCCAAGTGCTGGGATTAAAGGCGTGCACCACCACTGCCTGGCCACAGATCTCTTTTGATGTTATTTTTTTTTTTTTTTGACTCTGTTAGTTTTAAAAGAGAAATCAAAATTATCTGCCCCTGACACTAGAGATAAGCCTTCTAGGCTGGGAAGGACAGGAAATTTCCAGTGACCTCCTGCCCCAGGGTTTTGCTGTTGGAGATTTGATCCTGCCATTTTAACCCAATTAAGGACAGTCAATGTCATAGGCCCTACCAACAGTGCTTAAATAAATACATAAATAAATAAGCTAAGAAGGATGGATACATATAGGCTATCTACCTTCTGTCCAAGGAATACCAAAGAATAGTGGTAGACTTCTAAACAGAGATAGTTTGGTGGAAAACACTGGATTTGTGCTGTAAAATGCAGAAGCCAATAGTGAAGGAAACTGTTTATTGTAGCACTTGGTGCTCTCTCTAGGTCAACCGTGTAATAGGCGTACAAACTGTTTAATACGATTTAGAAAGGAGAGGTGTATTTATGTTAATACCATGGCACAAAATAGTGATTCTTAATTCTAAATCTCTTTTCATAAAGAACCTGAGAAGTTGTCCTTAGTTCATTTTAAAAATTCCATTTTATGGAACATTTGTTGTATTATAGAGAAAATATATTGACGTTCCACAAGGCATGGGGACATACAACAGCAATCCCAACACTTGGGAGCCAGAGTCAGGAGGATCAGGGGTTCAAATTCATGCTTAACTTCATGATAAGTTAGAGATCAGCCTGGGATTCATGTGATGCCCCTATGTCTGTGCATGTTTGTATATTTATGTGTGCATGTACATGTGTGTATATGAATATACATGTACATACAAACACAAACACAAGCACGCACGCATACACACACACAAACACACACACACACACACACACACACACACACGAAAGGCACATATCATTCCACTTGAATGATATGTGACTTAGAGTTTAGAGATTATTCAGTCCTGGGCCAGTGAGGGGTCTCACTCACCAGGTGAACAAGCTTGTCAGAGTCAGGAGGACCAGGATTTCAAATTCATGTGATGCGTCCGTGTGTGTGCTTGTATGTATATGTGTGCACATGTACATGTGTGAATATGACTATACATGTACACACACATATACACACACATGCACACGCATAGACCCACCCATATATATATATATATATATATATATATATATATATATATATATATACACACGCATACACTCAACAATAGCATTCATTGTTCCATTTGAATGATATGTGACCTACAGTTTAGAGATTATTCAGGACTGGGCGAGTGACAGATCTCACTAACCAGATGAACATGCTTGCCAGAGTCAGAAGGATCAGGGATTCAAATTCATGTGTTGGCCCTATGCAGGTGCACGTGTGTATATGTGTGTGTTCATGTACATGTGTGTATATGAATATACATACATACGCACATATATACATACACATATATAAGCACACACACTCAACAATAGCATTCAAGGTGAGTGATATGTGACTTAGAGTTTTAGAGATTATTCTGTATTGGGCAAGGGAGGGGTCTCACTCACCAGGTGAACATGCTTGCCAGAGTAAGGAGGACCAGGATCTCAAGTTCTTGTGATGTCCCCTATGTATGTGCATGTGTGTATAGGTGTGTGTGTGCATGTACATGTGTGTATATGAATATACATACATACACACACACACATACACACGCACGCACACACACACAGAGACACACAAGAATAGCACTGAGCAATACATTTGAATGCTATATGACTTAGAGTTTTAGAGATTGTTCAGTACTGTGCCACTGAGGGGTCTCACTCACCATGTGAACGTGATTGTCAGAGTCATGAGGACCAGGATTTCAAATTCATGCGATGGCCGCTTTGTATGTGCATGTGTGTGTACGTGTGTGTGTGCATGTACATGTGTGTATATGAATATGCATACATACGCACACATACATACACACGCATGCACACAAACACACACAAGAATAGCAATGAACAATCCATTTGAATGATATATGACTTAGAGTTTTA
>CM052714.1:47723120-47742557 GCA_028551405.1 Uromys caudimaculatus | reverse complement strand
CTTGTCAGAGTCATGAGGACCAGGATTTCAAATTCATGTGATGCGTCCATGTGTGTGCTTGTATGTATATGTGTGCACATGTACATGTGTGAATTCGACTATACATGTACACACACACATATACACATGCACGCATATGCGCACACACCCACACATATATATACACACACACTCAACAAAAGCATTCATCGTTCCATTTAAATGATATGTGATTTACAGTTTAGAGATTATTCAGGACTGGGCCTGTGAGGGGTCTCACTCATCAGGTGAACATGCTTGTCAGAGTCAGGAGAATCAGGAATCTAAAATCATGCTTAACTTCAAGATGACTTAGAGATCACCCTGGGATTCATGTGATGACTTCTATGTCTGTGCATGTGTGTATATGTATGTGGGCATGTGCATGTGTGTATATGAATATACATGTACATACACACACACATACACAAGCACGCACACACACACACATGAACAGCGCTCACCATTCTATTTGAATGATATGTGGCTTAGAGTTTAGAGATTATTCAGTCCTGGGCCAGTGAGGGGTCTCACTCACCAGGTGAACGTGCTTCCCAGAGTCAGGAGGACCAGGATTTCATATTCATGTGATGCGTCCGTGTGTGTGCTTGTATGTATATGTGTGCACATGTACATGTGTGAATATGACTATACATGTACACACACATATACACACACATGCACATGCGCACATGCACATATATACATACACATACACACTCAGCAAGTATTCATCGTTCTATTTGAATGATATGTTTCGTACTAACAGTTTAGTGATTATTCATTCCTGGGCCACTGAGGGGTCTCACTTACCAGGTGAACGTGCTTGTCAGAGCCATGAGGACCAGGATTTCATATACATGTGATGCGTCCGTGTGTGTGGTTGTATGTATAAGTGCGCACATGTACATGTGTGAATATGACTTTACATGTACACACACATATACACATGCACACACACATGCACACACCTATACACACACACACACACACACACACACACACACATACACAAACAATCAGCAAAAGCATTCTTCGTTCCATTTGAATATGTGACTTACAGTTTAGAGATTATTCAGTTCTGGGCCAGTGAGGGGTCTCACTCACCAGGTGAATATGCTTCTCAATGAGGAGGACCAGGATTTCAAATTCATGTGATTCCCCCATGTTTCTGCTTGCATGTCCACGTGTGCACATGTACATGTGTAAATTGGAGTATACACATACACGCACAAATATGCATGCACGCGCACACACACACATATACACACACACACACACACACATACTCAACAATAGTATTCATCGTTCCATCTGAATGATATGTTACTTACTAACAGTTTAGAGATTATTCAGTCCTGGGTCAGTGAGGGGTCTCACTCACCAGGTGAACGTGCTTGTCAGAGTCATGAGGACCAGGATTTCAAATTCATGTGATGCGTCCGTGTGTGTGCTTGTATGTATATGTGTGCACATGTACATGTGTGAATATGACTATACATGTACACACACATATACACACACATGCACACGCATAGACCCACCCACATATATATATATACACGCATACACTCAACAATAGCATTCATTGTTCCATTTGAATGATATGTGACCTACAGTTTAGAGATTATTCAGTCCTGGGTCAGTGAGGGGTCTCACTCACCAGGTGAACAAGCTTGTCAGAGCCATGAGGACCAGGATTTCAAATTCATGTGGTGCTCTCGTGTTTGTGCTTGTATCTACATGTGTGCACATGTACATGTGTGAATTCAAGTATGCATATACACACACACATAATGGATTTCTGTGTTTCCTCCTTAAGGCCTTCTAGTTGTTTACCTCTGTTCTCTTATATTTCTTTAAGGGTGTTAATTTCTTTCTTAAAGTCTACTATCATCATCATGAGAACTGATTTTAAATCTGAGTCTCCCTTTTCTGGTGTTTTGGGGAATTCATGGCTTGCTGTGGTGCGAGAGTTGGGTTCTGATGTTGCCAAGTAGCCTTTGGTCTGTTCCTTATGTTCTTGCCCTTGCCTTTTGCCATCTTGTTAACTCTGATGTTAGCTGATGCTACTTTGTCTGGCTATGGCTTGTCCCTCCTGCAGGCCTCTGTATCAATACTCCTTGAAGACCAGCTCTCTCTGAGAGGTGTTTGGGTTTGGAGAGCTGTGGCACAGGGTCAACTCTGGGGTGCAGACAGAAACCAGAAGGATCTTGTCCCTAGCTGTCCCTTGGTTCCTATGTCTTGATGGCTCTGCAAGGGTCCCTCTTGATCCAGTGAGTTTGAACAGAAGTGGTGGTTTTGCCTATGCTTGAAGGTGTGTCAGCACTCCTGGGATACCAGCTCTCTCCTGGAGCCCTGTGGCCCAGGCTGAGGTCCCCAGGTCCCGGTGAGCAGTGGTGTTTGTCTTATCCCCACTCATGGCTTTTTCTCGCTCCTGGGAGGATAACTTTCTTCCGGAGCTACTTAGCTATGGATCCCTGGTGGCCCAGGCACAGGTCTCCAGCCATAGATGGAAACTGGAAGGTTCCTGTTCCTGACTTTTCCTCCTCAGTCTCTGAGTCCTGAGTGCCTGGGAGGCTAACTTTCTCCAGTCACTAATTTGCTATGGAGCCCTGTGGCTCAAGCTGAGGTCTCCAGCCACAGATGGAGGGGGTTGACAATCTTAAGCTGACTTGAATTGTAGTGTATTAAAGGTCTCCTTTCCCAATAGACTGCAGGTTGTGGGTGTCTCTTACTTTACCCGTCTAGCTGGTACATAGCAAACATGATATCATTTTGCTATTTTCTTATGATGGTGATTTGTTTGGCTAGGCTACATGTAAGAGGTGGTTTTATTGTTGTGCTGTCTGCTTTGTAGAGTGAAATCCTACTGTAAACTTTGCTGGTAACCCCATTCTAAGGCACAGAGCCCTGAGGTAGCTTTGAGGCAGTCCTGACTTACCTCTTTACACCAGAATTTGGTCTCACTCAGAGACTTGGATAGAGTCTGGACTTGTGAAGCTGAAGGGTGGCCATGTGCATTGGTGCATGTGTGTGTGTGTGTTTGTGTATGTGTGTGATGTGTGTGTGAGTGTGTGTGGTGTGTGTGTGATGTGTGAGTGTGTGTGTGTGAGTGTGTGTGTGAGTGTGTGTGTGATGTGTGTGAGTGTGTGTGGTGTGTGTGATGTGTGTGTGTGATGTGTATGTGTGGTGTGTGTGTGATGTGTGTGGTGTGTGTGTGTGTGATGTGTGTGTAGTGTGTGTGTGATGTGTGTGAGTGTGTGTGTGTGATGTGTGTGTGTGGTGTGTGTGATGTGTGTGTGTGTAATGTGTGTGGTATGTGTGTGTGATGTGTGTGAGTGTGTGATGTGTGAGTGTGTATGTGTGTGTGATGTGAGTGTGTGTGAGTATGCATGTGTGATATGTGTGTGTGTGCGATGTGTGTGGGGTGTGTGTGTGTGATGTGTGTGCGATGTGTGTGTGATGTGTGTGTGTGTGCGATGTGTGTGTGCGATGTGTGTGTGCAATGTGGTGTGTGTGGGGTATGTGTGTGTGCACGATGTGTGTATGATGTGTGTGTGTGATGTGTGTGCGATGTGTGTGTGTGCGATGTGTGTGTACGGTGTGTGTGCGTGCGATGTGTGTGTACGGTGTGTGTGTGCAATGTGGTGTGTGTGGGGTGTGTGTGTGTGCACGATGTGTGTGTGTGATGTGTGTGTGTGATGTGTGTGCGATGTGTGTGTGTGTGTGTGTGTGTGTGTGTGTGTGTGTGTGTGTGTGATGTGTGTGTGTGTGGCTGGGGGGGGAACATCACTCATGGCACGAGTCACACATTGCACAAGACCTTTGTTGATCAATACATAATCTGAACTTGCATTATAGTAGAACAAAGATGATATTTTTTTATCACTGAAGTCCTTTTACAGTCATTAGTGAAAACTTGAAAAAGTACAAAAAGGTTGAAGACATTTGCCACAAGCTCAAAACAATTGCTTTTCTTTTCTTTTTCTCTTCTTTACATAACTCTAGTAATTTCGTATGTCTACAATTAGTCCTTTTAGCTGAAGGCCATAGCAATTTTTTTCATGATTTTCCTGCCCCCAACCATGCACTGTCATGCCTGTATGATACCCTAGAGGCTTAGAGAGGTCTTGGGTAAATCTCATATCATTTTCTGTTGATGGCAGTTACTTCTGCCTTCTCCAAGTTTTATAAAGATGCTGTACGTTTCCCAACATACAACTCATTTTCTCAGTTGGAGGAGTCATTTTTCTGGGATAAATTCCTAGGACTGAAACCATGTCAAAGGGCATAGCTCTTTGTACTATTACGTTTTTCAAAGGCGCTGTCCATTTGCACAACCATACTTAATGGTTGTTTGATGTCTGTTCATTTGTATTACAAGAAAAATGGGTAGCCAACCTCTTCCCTATTGCGGGGCATACCGTTTGGAATGTCATCATTCCAAATAAAGAGTCATAAAGGCTTTAATGACTGCCATTCACACAGTCTCAGTGGGCGGCTTCTTAGTAATTGTAATGGCTGGAGGGGTTTTATTTCCTCTTTATTTTTCCCCCTCCTTTTTGCTGTTTTCTTCCCTCCCCCCTGGTTTGAAACATGTTTTCCTAGCTGTGCTTAAGCCTTAGTTCTTCTTGTTCTGTCTCTGTTGATGAATGAGTGTAATTGACCCCTGTTGTCTCTATTATACAATCCATGGCAATTTGTTTTTTTATGTAGTAGTTATTTTCTGAGCAGCCTCAAAACTGCCTTACAAAAAGATCTCATTATCAGCCCAAAGGAAAAGAATTTTAAGTGACAGAGTGAGTAACAGTCCCAAGGAGAAGGGGGAGGAAAAGTCTAAGCTTTTCCAATTTTCAAGTAAATGAGTGAGTTTTTGGGTCAAGATAATTAATTGCTGCTTAGGTGAAACCCAGCAAGACTTGATTATATCTAGAAATTATTAGATTAAAAATGGCTTCCCCATGGACACTGTTGCACTCTGGATGTATAGAAGGATTATATCCAGGTCCAAGATGGTCCTCAGTGTGACACTTTGCAGCCCATTAGAAGTTGGTTTTAGGAAACCTAGCTAAGCATCTATGAGCAATAATCAGGGGTGACTTCCAAATTAGAACATTTTATCTGAACATGCATTAGCCACACAGAAGACCCAAATACAGTTCACACAATTCTATGAGTATTAGAAAATACTTTATACTGGAGAGATGGTTCAGTTGGTAAAGTAGTTGTCTCTCAAACACGAGGACCAGAGTTGAGTCTCCAGGACCCATGTATGGTGTGAAGGTGGTTCTACACACACACACACACACACACACACACACACACACACACGTATTTCTTCATGAGTACAAACTCAAACAGGTGTGAAAGCACATTACCACTCATCCCTTTTGGATTTTCCAGGTAGTTCTACTGTGTACTCTCATGAAGTTTTGAAGTTTTGATGTTTACTTTTGTATATGCGCATGTGTTTGTGTGGGTATTTACTGTGGGTATGGTGATGACTGGTAGCCAGAAGAGGGCCTCAGGTCCTCTGGAGCTGGAGTTAATGGTGGTTGTGAGATGCTCGGTGGAGGTGTTGGGAACTGACTTAGACCCTCTGGAAGGGTAGCCCTGTCTCCAGCCTCATTGCATAAACTTTTTTATTCATAAACAGAATTAATGGAGGAAGCAGCAAAATTACAGGAAGGGATGCTAGACAGAAGCCAAGGCTCACGTTAGCCACATCAGCTTCAGATTATTCTGAGCACAAAGGGCTTTGTATGTTCATAGACAAGGTAAAGCTCTACTGGGGAGAGAGAACAGTGAGTGAATTTTAAGCTGTAAACACAACAGAGAGGGCAGTTCAAGGAGTAGAGGCTTGTGTGGCAAAGCCCCTCTAAGTGAAGGACGCAGGCCTGTAAGTGGCTGGCTTTGGTACCTTCTCGCTGAGGGTGCAGAACAGAGAATTGGAGACACGGGTCTCCTCTTGTGTAAGGCTTTGGGGGGTAGATAGAAGATTCTGGGAGGGGCTTGAGAGACGAGTGTGCTGCATCTAGTTGAACTGTTCAGATCTTACCCATGTGGTCTATGGATGGACATACATAATGTATATACATCTGGGGAAACATGAGAAGATATTCAAGGACATGGGAGCACCTCTGGACCTTAAATGAGAAAGGCCAAGCTGGGAAGGAAAACCCCACCATGTACAGAGATCATCTGTGCAGTCACACTGATGCATGGGCCTAAAGGAAGAGGGAGTGGAGAATCTACTTGTTTTGCTTTGGTTGGGAAGGATGAGCAGGCAAAACTACAACCTGACTACCAGGAAGCTAGTATCGCTGGTAACTTCAATTAGTACCTTCTCTTTGTCAGTTGCTTCCCTAAGGCTGATGGTTGGTCCCAACTTCCTTCTGTGGTGTCAGGCCCTGGGTAATCACAATGCTAACATACCTCCCGTACCTGTAGTTATGTAGCTAACACTTTCCGGTTTCTTAAGCGGTTTCACTTGATCATCAAGGAGGCTCTCCTGCCTGCAAAGACTTCACTCTTTGGTTCTGTTTCTTATTATTTTTCTCAGAGACGCCCCTGCCAGGATGATTCCTTGCCTGGAATCCAGCTCAGCTAAGCCCATGTTATCTGTGTTCCCTCCCTCACAGGTTACTCAGGCCAGGATTTTAACTGGGTGGATTATCACAAGCAGCGTGAGGCAGAAGAAGCACCTCCTTTCTGCTTCAGAAATGTAAGACTCTTCCCAATTGCTCCCATTTAAACTTGCTATTCCCTGTAAGTTTTATGACTTTTCTCCTATTTGGTGACCAAGTATGGAGTACTGCCTGGCACAGGAAGACCATGAAACCACCACTGGCTTTGAATAAGCTTCATTTCATACTGCATGCGTTAGGATAGCACCAGGCTGCTCTGATAAACCGACTAACAAACGCACATTAGCTTGATCATGTTCGAGCTTAGGGTTTACTTTTGGAAGAATCAAGGGTAAGAGATGCTCTGCTCCTGACGGTTACTAAAATGTGTTATCCTGGGCTGGGGATGAAGCGTAGTTTGCCAAGAATGTGTGAATGTTTGCCTAGAGTGTGTGAAGCCCTGGTATCAAATCCCAGCCCTGCATAAACCAGGTGTGGTAGTGTATGCCTGTAATCCCTACACTTTGTAGGTAAAAGCAAAAAGACTAGAGGTTCAAAGTCATTCTATGATTTACAGTGAATTCAAAGCTAGCCCAGGCTACAAAATAACTTGCTTTCAACAGACAAACAAACAAATACTCTAGGGAGTACTTTCATTACTAGGAAGATGCCAGCAAAACAGCTTTGGCTGTGTTTACTTTAAAACTTACATTATTGCCATCACAGCTATATTTTAGTGACATGAACAAGTAATGGATAAATGAACTTACTGAGTAGCAGGAGATAGTAAGGTAAAGTTTGGTAAAGTAGTTGCTAGATTGTTCTCTTAAGTTTCTCAACCCTGGAGACTGTAGGGAGGGCTATGAAATAAATATTACCTCTGTTTTAAAAATGAAACATGGGCATGCTAAGTGTGTTTAACACCCCTGTAGTGTAGCATAACACACCTATGCTAAGAAGAGATGGCACACTCTTTGAACTGAGACCTGCAGCTTCCACCCTGACCAAAAGGATTGCTTCTGATCCTGTGTGCCCAGAGCTACTGAATGACTGTCGACTGTCCATCTCACAGGGATAGCAGAATTCAAAGAGCAAGCAAGAATGGAAAGCCTTGGTTTCAGAGAAGCACATCTGAGCATAAGTCAAAATGAGGTGATGAAAAAGGAAGTAGTTTGAATTCTGGGTTCCTGCATATTCTAAGTATGGCGGAACATGAACTGTGGAGTTGGAGATCAGGACTCTCTTGACTGCTTGGTTAACGGCATTAACGCTGTATAGAATGGCTTCTGTGCAGAAGCGCACAACTGCTGGGGATGTGTTTCAAACAGTGTGATGGGGACAGGTACGGCTGTGTTCCAGGTCCCCTTGAGGCTTCTCAAATCCAGTGACACATGCCTTTTTATTATGTTGCTGTCACTTCTCGGAATCTGTTGGCCCGTCCTGTCATTGATGGAGGACTGAGGTCACGGAGGCCCATGGAGCCACAGCCCTGTTCCAGGTTGTGAGTACTAACTCACAAGAGAAAGATTCCTTTTTGACTCATTATCTTTAGGAAGATAAAGTAACCAGTGCTGGGATTAGTATACGCTGCACCCATGACTTTTTACATGGGTGCTGGGATCTGAATTCTGATTCTTATGTGTATATGGCAGACACTTTACCTTCTGAGCCATCGCCCCAGCCCCCAGAAGTTTTCCTTTTATCCAGGAGTGGCTACATGGCATTTCATTCTGGAGCAATTAACCACAGACCAGGTTGGCTTTGAATTGTCCAGGATTCAGTCACCAAGATGAAATCTGGCGTAATGAATTTGCTGGTGTATTCATTACGAGTGCTTTTGTTTCTGGCTCCCTGTTTATTTAATAGACAGGAGAGTCGTCTGCCTGCTGGCATACACATTGCATACTGGGACTCTGCTGAATTTGTTAGCTTGCTACGAGGGCTCTTTAATGGAATGCTTATTATGAATTCATTTTTTAATCACGCATCTCATGTGTACCAGAGGAGAGCTGTGTGGAAGCCATTTCCCTGGGGATGTTTTAACAATCAGAGTTGGTTATAGGACGGATTGACATAGCCAAATGCTCTGTAAAAGAAACCCAGAGGTAACAGTTTTGATATTGATCCTTTATAAATCACCCTCAAGCAGCAAGAGGAAATGAAAAGAGGTTATGTGGTTGTAGCTTTTCCTTATTAAGTAAGATGAAATGCTTTTTAATTTCGAGGTTCTCCACGCAGCCACCCAGCTGTGCTACCAGAAAGAGGCTTCATATATATTTGTGTGAATGAGATAGGGTGACTTGCAGGAAAAAGCCATTAAAAAAAAAACAAAAAACCATCCTCTGAAAACATGTCTGCTTCCTATTTCCAGAGAAACGTGAAAGGAAGGAGCAAGCTGACTTTTTCAGACGGGCAGGACATGGTTTTTGTTCTGACTACATAAGGATACAATTGCCGTTTCAACTTCTTTTATAAAAAGAAATACTTAAATCTAAATTACTCTGATTTCTCTCCCCCCAAGAGTCACATAATGATATAGTCTTTTATAGGTCTTAGGAATCTGTTTAGATGAGTTTATATATTTCAAAGTAGATAAACTTTTTTATGGTACTAAAGCATATTTGATTGCAATTTACAGTAGCTGCTGCTTGGGGAAAGTCACGTTTATTGGAGAGTAATATTTGGTGAGAGGCTTGTTCATCATACTGAGAAAACTCATACAGAATTGGTTCTCTTGAAATAGCTACTTAACTCCAGACTCAGGACCAAAACGACTCACATGAGTGTAGTGTAGCACACTCACATGTGGAGGAGAGCAAGCAGGTGGACAGAAGGACCATGGACAGATTTCCGTACTCACAGTATGACCACAGCTCAAGCTGACAACACATGGGGTAACTAAAAGACTTGTGTGAAACTCTGCATCTTTCTGCTCTCGTATGTCAGACTCTAGAGTCCAGACAAGTATTGCAAACACGGATATGGGAAAGTAAGATACATTTCAGACAGTGGAGAACCATAGAGACAAAGCCTAGAACCCTGTTCATTAAACGCCACCTGGAAGGTCGGTAGATTCTTGAGTCATCTACATTTAAGAAGTCTCCCGTTAGCCTGGGTGAGGAAAGAAGAAAAGAGTGGGCATTTAAACCGCTTCTAAAGAGACAGAGTTTGTAGATTGAATTCAACTAAGAAGATGGTTTGCGAAAACGGAAAACAAAAATCCCATAGCCCTGTACAGCACAATCTAAGAGTTTCTGTGTCATAGATTTAGAACATACATGTTTCAATAAAGAGTGTCCTAGGACATGCAGAAGCTGGAAACCCATATTCCTTCTGAGAAAGAAGAAAAAGGAGACCAAACTCCGCATGATCTGGATGCTGGGGTTGACAGACAGGTACTGCTCGGCCTTTCTTGTACTGATGGAATTCCAGTGATGGAAAACATGGCTCCCACTATTTGGTCCCCACGCCGGCAGCCTTAGCCCCCTCCAGGGGCTTATTGGAAATACTGATTCTTTAGTTCTCTAGATGTCCTGATATACCCTGGAGCTTGAGAAGACTCGATGTGAAGGCAAGTATCTTTGTTATTCATGTAAAGGTAGGAAATAAACGCTGTCAATGGAAGAAGCTCTGGAATTAAGAACAATCTTTTGAACTGAACAAATTCATCGGAGTTTACTAGAACTAGAATGGAAATGAGAGTCCTTGATCTTGAATGTAGAAATTACGGGATATTAAAAATAAAAATCAACAAAAAATCGAAAGCAAAATCAAAACAACCAACCAAAGAAACAAGTTTTGAAAATGGTTCAATGTCCTTCTACCGGCAAATGGATTGATAATTTGTGGTGCATATACATTAACTATTCAGCCATAAAATAGGGCAGACCATGTATGATTCTTGCAGGAATGATCCACAATTACATTTTGCTAAGCATGGTGGTTCTGTTTCTCTTGCTGTGATAAATATGTTGACTAAACGCAACTTAGGTGGAAGATTCCAGGTCACAGTCTTCAGATAAAAGCAGGGAAGTCAAGGCGGGACCTCAAAGCTGGATGCTTTACAGGTACAGTCAAGAACAAAGAAAACCAAGCTCTGCCTTCTGTTTATTTGTTTCAGTTCAGGACCCAGGCCAGGAAATGTTCACATTCACATTCAGGATAAGACTTTCTCTCTCAACCAGAGATTAAGGCAATCCCCCACAACCTGATCTGAATAATTTCTCATTAAGACTCTGCCCAGATCATTCCAGGCTGTGGCAAGTTGACTTTTTTTTTTAAATGCACAGCAAGAGTTGTCCCCCTTAAAGATTTAGTTATTCATTTTATGTATGTGAGTACACTGTCTCTGTCTTCAGACACACCAGAAGAGGGCATCAGATCCCATTACAGATGGCTGTGAGCCACCATGTGGTTACTTGGAATTGAGCTCAGGACCTCTGGAAGAGCAGCCAGTGCTCTTAACCGCTGAGTTGTCTCTCCAGCCTGCAATTTGACTTTTAAAACTAACCATCATCTAAGTGAAAGAAGACTCATAAAGCTTCATAGAGTGCAATTCTATCTATGTGGTAATATAAAATAAGTAGACGGAATATAGAAATTAAAAACACATTGATGGCCAGTAGGAACTGAGCGTCAAGGACTGGGTATGTCAGGCTAGTGCAAGGGTGCCTGGAGGAGGGGGGAGGGGCTGTTCATCATCATGACTAGTTGTGGGTGCATATGGTTGTGTGCACTGGGTCAGCAGCTTCATCTTTAGGAATCAACCAGGGCTAGCTAAGCAGTGGATTTTTATATATATGTATTTCTTGGTGTGCGTGTGTGCATGCATGCATGCCTATGTTTAGGGCATGTGGGTTCGCTTATACATGTTTCAAGAATTTGCATGTGTGAATGTGTGCGCAGGCCTGAGGAGAACCTCTGATGTTATTCCTCAGATGTGGTTCACTTTTTTAAAACAACAAAAACAAAAACACACCAGGCTTCTGCTGACCTGAAGCTCCTAGGCTAGGATGGCTGGCTAGCAAGCCCCAAGGACATGCCTGTCTCTTTTAGCAGTGCTGGGGTCACCAGTAAAGGCTGCTATAACCTGCCTTTTTTTTTTTTTTTTTTTTTTTTTTAAATGGATTCAGGGGATTGAACTCAGAATCCTCTAGATTACATTTCACTGACTAAGCCATCTCTCTATATCTCCCTGCTCCTATTGTATAAAAAAGGTTATAGAAAAGTAAAGAGAAAAGTATTAAGAAAATAATGATAATTTCAGATAAATGGAACTAAGGAATGTATCACCAACAGACCCATGCTATAAGTTAAAGGGCATTCTTTAAATGTCCTTTAAAAGAAAATGATACCAGATGGATATTCCATCTGCCTTGTTTAACACCCTAGGTATGATTTTTAGCAGGGAATATAGAAGAGTAGAGAAATGGTGCATGTTAGAAATCCCATAGAATGGAGCTTCATATGGTATTAGAGAAAGAATGTGTTCATAGCCTCATTTGCTTAGTGAAAAGTGTCACCTACCCACTGTGAGTTAAGCATGGACATGATTCCTGACCTAAGCCATCAAGAATGAATAACACTTTGCTCATGAGCTAAGAGGAAAACAAGCCTGTAAACAAGTCTGCTTGTCTCAGAAATAAGATGCTGTTGTGTCCACTCTCTCCACTGGCCAGTGCTGTGTCCACTCTGTCCACTGGCCAGCTCTGTGTCTACTCTCTCCACTGGCAGCTTTGTAGCCACCTACTATCCTCTGCTGGGAACTACTGGCTCAGACTCGCCTCTCTTTCTCTTCCAGGCAGTTAGTAGGGGCTTCTCAAAGAATATGAAGCTTGAAGCTGTGAACCCCAGGAATCCAGGAGAGGTGTGCGTGGCCACTGTGGTCAGTGTGAAAGGGCGGTTGTTATGGCTCCATTTAGAAGGTATGTACAATCAGCTGCTGTTCAGGAGAACTTGGGGGTCCTCTCCAGAGGGTGGGGTAGAGGAGAATTCAGCACTCTTATAAATGCCCCCTTGTTACCCTTCTATTTAAACAGATCTTAAATTATTCAGTGTTCTTAAATAAGTGAAACTAATCAAATACAAATTCATTCCAAGGCGCTCATCTTAACTAATAATTTCACGAAATGAGATGCTGGAGAGATAATTATGTTTGGAACACACTGGTCTTTTTACATCTATGATTATAAAAGCTAATGTTGCAATTAAATTAATATGAGTCACTAAAAATGGTATTTGAGGTCTTGGTCATTATGAGAACAAAATGATATATTTGCATTTTAATGTGGGCATACCCTTCACTTTGGTTTCTTCTGTAGATGTTTTATTTTTCCTCAAAATACCAATGGGAGAATGGCTTCTCTCTCCAAATACATTTAAGCATTTTTCTTTTTCTTCAATGATGCTGCGACAGTTCTTTACAGATACAGTTTATTTTAGAATATACAGAAAACTCAGAGTAATATATTTTGTGACTAAAACATTTTAGATTTATGTAGAACATTGTGTTTTTATGTGCTGCATTTTGATTTAGAAATAATTAAAGTCTTTAAGGATTTTTTCCATCTTTTCATAACATAATGATAGAATTCAGATGTTTGATGCATATGCAAAACAATAAGAATTGATGAGACTACAAAAAAGTCTAGATTTCTGGGTATGTGCATAGTTTACATCTCATGGCATGTGCCTGTCACTATTTGTCTTATTTATTTTCTTACTGTAATAAAACACCATGACCAAGGCAACTTATAAAAAGAAAGCATTAAATTGGGCATGTGACTTCAGGGGGTTAGAATCCTTGGTAGTGGAGCTAGGGCAGCAGCAGGAACAGCAGAGTTTTCGCATCTTGACCCACACCCATGAGGGAACACTGGGAAGAGCAACAGTATTTTGAAACCTCAAAGCCTGCTCCCAGTGACACACTTCCTCCAACAAGGCCACACCTCCTAATCCTTTCCAAACAGTTCCACCATCTGGGGACCATGAGCTTATGAGGGGCATTCCCCTTCAAACCAGCACACTATTGAAAAAGAACATGTAGAATAAAGGGGGTAATTTTGGCGCTAATATCATGTGATCCTTATTTCCTGTGCAAGCAAATCTGAACATTACATAGCAGGTTCTCAGACTAATTCATAGTCTCATAACATAGTCAAGTAGATTGGAGGATGTGAGACATGATCGTCTTACATGTCATTGTGTCATTAATTTTCAGATAATAATGTAAACATTGCTGTAGGTCAAGTGTCAGAATCCATCTGAAGTTAAGTGATTCTGAGAATGGTTTTGCCTTATGGATTCCTAGCGAGCGGCTTTTATTTGGAAGCAATCAAAACAAAGTTATAGGCTAAATGGTGACACTTTTGCTCTTACAAAGGGGATACCTTTGGTTTTGTTGCTACTTGTAGACTCAAATCAGTTGCTGTTGCTTTTGGAGTCATGAGGTCACTTCTACATCTACTGAGCTACATTAATGAGACTGATGTTCCCTTTGTATTAGTTGCAAAACAGAAACGGCAACTTAAGAGGCCCATGCATCCTCGTTCTTATTTAGCACATTACAGTTGAGATTCCATGGCAGTCATTATTTATTTAGCAGTTTCTCCTTTCAGTATGCTTTGCAGCTGTTAATTACCTAACACAAACAGTACTAAGAGTGTCTGATTTTTATAGCTGGAGAAACCAGTGAAGCCATTAAGATCTACCCGGGGTTCCTTTTCGTTGTTCTTGACATTTTCCAGTGCTTAATTCACTAGACGCTGCAGCTTTCTGCTTCTTGAAAGAGAGAGATGAGCAATAGTTAATGCATCTTTAACATTTTTGACCATACTTTTTTTTTTTTCTGATTTCCTCAAGATACAAATTTTGGGTTTTACAGGAAAAAAAAAAATCCAGCCCAAACATCAAACAAACAAATAACAACACCCCCCCACCTTATGTGTTATATTTTAAATTTGCATAATAATGAAAACTAAGAAACAAAAATTGGGAAAAAAGTATCCAGTTCTAGACCTAATTTATATTTTTAAATAGTGCTTTTAAACTATTGGTTGAATATTCCCTAATGACTGTTGAGTGTTCTGTAGAGTTATCAGTCAAAATCTGTTGGGCTGCGTGCTGGGGGCCATCCTCAGGGATCTCGGGCCGGCCAAATGTGAGGGATCCGGCAAAGGGGAGAGTGTGAGCAGGGACAGAATCTCCTCCACCTCTGTCCCTGCGGTTGCCGCCTCCGTTGCGCCAAGATGCTGCACCCACCACCCTGTGCTGAGTCAGGCCTGGGCTGAGTCCACGAGAGGCCGACTAGCCGGCAGAGTGGGGGAAGCTTCTGGTGGCATTCGGGAGAGCAGATCTCTTCCTGGGCCGGAAGTGTTACAGCTCTTACGATAGAAGCTCTCAGATGACAGAGTAGTTCTCACACCTTTATTCCTTCTGGATAGTGGAGGTGGGGCTACACAGGTTGGGATGGTCTGATATACTGTTTGGGAGGGGTCAGGGGTTTGACAACAGATACTTCCCATTGGTTTGGTCTGAGGGCTTCGAGGCAGCTTATTTGCATGTGGGAGGGCTTAGTGTTGCTCCTACGTGACAAATCTCACATGACCTCTCTGTAGGGGTTGTAAAGGCTGTAGCTGTTTTTACAGGAGTCTTCCGGGACCATTGGCCAAAATCATATTCCAGTCCCTCGTGGATTATTATTCCTCTGGGTCTCCCAGAGTTTTCAGCCTGTGCTCAACCAGGTGCCAGATTGCCTGCCACAGATCCCTGCCCCACAAAAATCATGCCCTCTTTTCATTATTTAAAAGATATTTACCGTGGAGGTGTGAGCCCCTGAATTTGGATGCTGTCTGCCCATGTGAAAAACTGTTGCAAGGTGCCCGTCTATCTGTACTGGGAAGGCAGTGATAGGTGGATTCCCAGGAGTGCACTGGCCATGGCCAGCCAGGCCACATTCATTGCTGAGCTCCAGGTTCAGCAGGAAGACCCTGTCTCAAAAAGTAAGATGAATGATGATTAAGTAAGCCACCCAACAGTGCCCTCTGGCCTTTATGTGTGTGTATATGTGTATGTGCGTACACATACAGGCATGTGTACACATATACACACAGCATATATTAAACTCCAGACCATATTCTTGATCTTGCTTGAATTTTACTTAATTAGTTTTGTTTGGACTTTGGGCTTAGAGGTCCTTTAAAAGTTGTCACCTTCTAAAGTGACAACTCAGTGGCACCCATTTCTGTTCATTTTATGGTTTTATTTACAGATAGCATCTTTGTCCTCAGTCTTGAGGATAGAATGGTGGGGCTTCATTATAGTCACTTTGTGGCTATTAAATTACTTTACAGGATAACGATTATTCTGATTACAGGCCATTTATCTGACACTTTAAATTTACAAAAGACTTTATAACAATTTTATTAGTTATTTTAATGCATTAAATCAGTTTGAAGTCTTTTCAGTGCATGGCTGATTGACCACTTTTAAGTAATTAAAATGATCCTTTCTAGTTAATATTTGACTCCGTAGGAAGCCAGATCATTCTTTAAGTATCTTTTAGAAGGTCTTTTGTTAAGAAGAGTTCAATGAATAAAATATATAAGATTAATGTAGTATTTTTAGTTCATACTGGGGAAAAATTCTAATTCTCACAAACCACTGACTAGAAGGGAGATGCATTACAGTAGGCCTTAGTGTCTGGGGATGGATGCTGTACTGTTTTTCTCATCTCATTATTCCAATGTAGGCAATCCTATCTAAAGCTCTGAACACTCTCAGTAGACAGTACTGTACTTTCAGTTTTGATGTGTCTAGTATAGCAGCTGTGATCTGAACCATGTGCTCATTGGTCAGTCTTCTCATCAATGAACTTGATCCTTGATCACTTTCTTGTCCAGCAGATATGGCCTGGTATTTCACTTGTTTTCATGGCTCTGTTGTCCTTAAGTGGGTCATTTTGTTACATTGCCTTCCTTGGCTTCTCTTGTGCTATCTGCTTCCACAAAATAACCAAATTTCATCCTTGATTTTTGTCTTTATGAGTCAGAATGGCACTCAGAAAGTTTTACATTTTGGATCATTTTGCACTTGAGGAGCTTGGGTTCGGGATGGTCTGCCTGTATATCCATATATAGAACTTCATTTCACATATCTAGGGACACACTCTGGAGTTCATCCTGCATATCCAGTGATAAATGCATTGTCTTCTCGAAACTTTAAGCTTTGTGTCCAGAGTTGCACCACAGAGAGATTTTTAGTTGGAAAAGGTATTGTGCCTTTGAAAAAATAATGGTAAAATAACCATAGTGTAAACTTTTAGAGACGTTTAGAAGTCTCTGGGCATGTGATATTAAATTTATTCACATCACTGTGCAATGTCACCAGCAAACATTTCCAGAACTTTCTTGTCTTCAAAATGGAAACTTTGTAGCCATTATACTGAACTCCACTGGATTTACCCCAGTCCTTGTTCTCCTCACTGTTTCTATGAAGCTCTAGAAAGCTCCATGTGCGTAGTTATACAGTATATGTCTAAAAGTAGTTTTGTGAGGGTTCACTACTACTCCTACTCCTGCTTTTGCGTGTTGTCCTTTTTGGCTTGCAGTGATGTGGCAGTGACCTGGACCATTTCCCTTCCTGTGTTTGATTACTAGTTCTTAGTAGGAGATTGAAGCAGATTGGTTGAGACTGGCCCCAGAATTTTATCTAGACCCAGAATTTCTGATTCTATAAAGATCAGGCCATTTGAATTAAAGGTCAAGAAAGTGAATCTGGAGTCCATCCCGAACCCAAGCTCCTCAAGTGCAAAATGATCCAAAATGTGAAACTTTCTGAGTGCCATTATGACTCATAAAGACAAAAATCCAGGATGAAATGAAGGAGTCTTTACACTACTACTACTACTTCCTCCTCCTCCACCTCTTCTTCCTCCTCCTCCTCTTCCAAAACTACTACCACCACCACTACCACCACCTCAACATTTTTGTGTGTTCTTATTGAGACTGGGACCTATATATCCCAGGTTGGTCTTGAACTTGCTATGTAGTCAGCGATAACCTAAAACTCTTTCTACTTCTACTTCCAAATGTTGGGATTTGAGGCATGAGTCATCACACCCGGCCTCTTTACGCATATTTCTGACACGTCAAGGTCCTGGTGTGAACATAGCAATTCTGCTAATAAGATGGGGACCTTAAAAGAGAAAGAGACACATGATTGATATGCCACCCCTGATATACTGGGATTAAGAAATGAACACTTTGTGAGGTGCTGGGGGTAAGTCTCATATCTTACTACACTTACTAACTGCTTTGTTGTCGTCTTTTCTGCACCTCATATTACTTGTCTTGAAAATAGAGATGGAACAGTCTCTTTCTCTCAGGATTGCTATGGACTAAACCCATGGAAAAGAATCTGGCTTGTAGTAAGAGCTATGAATGTCTTCCCTTGTGGAATGTGGTTCCCTCTGTATATACATACATACACAAACAGGTACACACAGACATGTTTCCATACACAAACACACACACGAACATTTACACATACATGCACGAAAACACACTGGAGTAGGTACATCACATGTATATGACCATGCGCATTCTTGTACACACACACACACACACACACACCCCTTCAGCTACGTAGGTACCATTTCTTTCAGACTGTGTATTTCCTCTGACTTTACTCTTTTCTTCTTGCAGGCCACAGTTTTGTTCTCTCTTTATTCCTGAGGAGTTTGGCTTCAAGGCTGACAGAGATGCTCCGAAGGCTTCTTTGTTGCTTGGTACCACAGAGGGGACAAACCGTGTGGGTTCCAGCCAGGGCTCCACCCATCACTTGGTTCTGGTTGCTCTCCTCTCATCTTAGGTTTTCTCTTTGCTTCTTGTCCCCAAGCCTGTTCACATTCGACACGCCCTCTGACTTCGACTGAGAGCATTAACCAAAGTGAAGTCGTTCCCTTAAGCGCCTCTTACCTGTATCCCATCCCAGATTTTAAGGAAGGTGAAAAAGGTTGTTGCAATTCCATTACTGAAGTCAATGAAAATCATTTACTTGTATCGCGGTTGGCTCGGAGTCTTTCTCCCCTTGCATCCCTCTTGCCTGTGCTACTCTATAACATCTCCACTCTCTTGTGGAGATGCCGGTGCTTCCTCTGTCTTGTGGCTTGCAGGAAGTGATATAACCATAGCTTTGGGACCCTGACAGGACCGTGTCCCTCTCAAGGGCCCTGCCAAGCCTTCTTCCTGTGCCATCCTGATGTCTTGAGTTTGAACAAGTCAGCATCTCTTTTAAAGTAGCCCTTGTCATTGGCTAGACTGAGCTGCTGTGCAAAGTTCTAGCAATGACCCAGGCAGAGTCTTGGGATCTGAATGAGAGCACAAAGGCTTAGGGAGTTGGGAAATCACCTTTAAGGTTTCTCCCTGAGTCCCACGTACTCAGACGCTTGCAAGTTTACTTCAGGACTAGGGAGCCTCTTTTAGCAATGGTTTCCAGTGTATTTTTTGGATGGTAACGTGAATATTAATTTGACCTTAATGGCAACCCAGTGTACACTAAATCCTTCTTTCTTATTGGCTGTGCTGTGCTGTTATTCTGGGAGTTGTGGAGGCTGTGTTTGTACAGTAGAACCTTTACAGAAGTAGAAAATCACAGACTATCTTTTGCTCTTGGATTCCCTCCTATGTATTTTGATCTGTTCTTGCGGGATACCGCCATTGGTATTTCACATTCACACACACACACACACACACACACACACACACACACACACACACACACACACACACAC
>CM052714.1:47676134-47723020 GCA_028551405.1 Uromys caudimaculatus | reverse complement strand
ACCTTCTAGATTAGCATGAACAAGTAAAGCAATATTGATGGGACTCAGCTTAGACAAAGGCACAGTGAGTGTGGTCCTATCTACAAGTGGGTTTTCTTTACTTTTTATATTTTATTAATTCTTCAAGAATTTTATACAGCATGTTTTGCTTACATATTAAGTGATAGATACTGCACTGACTCTTTGGTGAAACCTCTAGGTTTGTTTCTATAATCCCAGAAGTCCTGGATCAAGCAAGGAAGAGTCCTGGACACATACATCATTTTGTAAGCTGTTAGGACTCCAGTCTTGGAAATAATACTAGCTTTTCCTTAAAATGTTATCCGGAATCTTGCCAGATGTATCTAGACCTATGCTACTCACAACAGTTGACAAGGCTGATATAAGGAAATATGTAATTGCTACTCACTATCCAGAATGGAGTTTACAAGACTGGCCTTAGGAGAAACGTTCCTGGGTGATACAAGGACTTTCTTCTTTCCCTCCCTTCCTTCTGCCCCTCCCTCCCTCCCTCTCTCCCTCCCTCCCTCCCTCCCTCCCTCCCTCCCTCCCTCCTCCCTTAGTGTAGTGTATGTATGTGTGGGATGCATACAGAATCCAGCTTACTCCCATTTATCTTCTTCCCAGCCTGTGTGTCCCCATGCAGAATGAGAGAGGAACTTCAGGTGTCTTCCTCTGCTTGTTCCCACCTTATTTCCTTGAGTATCTTCCCAGTATCTTGAGTTCCTTCACAGTATCTGAAGCCTGCCATTTTGACCAGGCTGGCTGACCAGTAAGCTGTTAAGATCCACCTCTCTCTACCCCCCCATGTAACTCTTGAGTTAATGCTATGCACAGCTATGCTCAGCTTTTCATGTGGGTGCCAGGGAACCAAACTTAGTTCCTCATGTTTGCAAGACATACACTCGGACTCCCCAAGCCAGCTCTCTAGCCAGGACAACCCATGTTTCCATTCTGTCTTATGTCAAAGATGCCTTCAGAGGCAAGATTTGGGGTGGAAGGAAAACAGGAGTCTAAGTTCCTTGGGGGGGGGGATTAGTTAACACTTCTTAGCTCATGTTTGTTTACTTGGGTGGGAGCCATGTTGAAAGAATCTTGAAGCATGGTGAAGGCAGCCTCAACAACACATCAATGTATACATTATACAGAAGTGTATATTATAATCAAGCATTAATACGGTGTAATGCTTGAGCCAACAGAACATTGTGGGGGGTGGCTTTAAGCAGTCAAGTTCACTCCGTGAGTCCTTTTGAAGTACTGCTTTTAATAACTTTGAGAATCTTACTGATGGCTAAACACAATCTAAAAGTGAAGATATTTCTGGTGGATAAATTTAACTTGTGGGAAAACAGTTGAGACACTAAGAAACACATACTATTTTTATGACCCCAAAGTAGAGAAAATGATTTGGTGCTGTGAGAAACATCCTCAAGACCCTTTTGGCTAGACCGTGTAGGACTCGTGAGCACTTCAGAATGAAGAGTCATGTCCATAGGAAGACACTGGGAGAGTTACTTGGAAAAGTGTGTGTGTGTGTGTGTGTGTGTGTGTGTATGTGTGTGTGTGTGTGTGTGTGTGTTCAGATGCATATGTGTGTCTGTGCATATGGAGGCCAGAGGACAAATTTGACTATTGTTCCTCAGGTTCTGTCAACTTGATCTTTGAGACAGTGTCTCTCATTGGCCTAGAACTTAGGGATCTGCCTTCCCCAAACTGAGATTACAAACATGAGCCACCCTACCTGGTTTAAAAACAAAACCAAACAAAAACAACAAACACACAAACAGGCTTTGGGATTTGTGCTTGCAAAGCAGGCACTTTACCGACTGACTCATCTCCCTCCAAGATCATTTATATCCAGCGATCTATTGGCTTCGTAGTAAATTAAGAGCTTTCGCTTACTAAAGTACACACTCAGTTTTCACAATAACTTCCTAAGGATGAAGAAAGAAAGGGTCGTCAGTCATGGAGCTCAGTTGGAATTGCTTGGTGTTTGGGATTTGGTGTTTAGCTTCCTGATGTTTCGGGGAGACAGATCAGAGGAGAATCTAATTTAAAATTCTGTAGGTACTGTGTGATAAGGTGGATATCTGATAAGAGGGTACAGGGATATTTTTATCTCAAATATCAGTGAAGACACTGAGGCTAAGTAGATTCAGAGAGTCACTGGCTATTAATAAACCTCATCTTTTCTTTTGGTTCTTGGTTTGAGAATTTGTCCATCAAAATGTCGTTCTGTTTTGTTTTGCTGAGAACTATTGGTTCCTTGTAGAATTTTCTTCTGCTAACTAGTGGGATGCGATCCAACTTTGTTCTTCTCTCTGTAGCCCAGGGTGCTTGATGCTTCAACTACCATTTTAGAGTTCTCATCTTTTCTCAACATTTCCCAGCTGTGATGATGGTTTGCCACAGGGCACAATTGTGATTAGGAAACTTGATGTGGCGTTAGACATTTTTCATGAATAAAAGAAAATTTCCTTATAGAAAGGTGTTTTGTGTGACATAGCATCTGTAGGTCAAACTGAGCCAAAATGAATGAGTCTAGGGCCTGGGTGATGGGTCAGTTGGTAAGGTATTTGCCACAAAAGCACAAAAACCTTTGTTCCATCCCCAGAAAGAGCCTGAGTGTGGTGGTATGTACGTATGGTGAAGCAGAGACAGTTGAGTCTCACTGACCAGCCAGCCTAGCCTACTTAGGATCTTAGGGTCAGAGACCCTATCTCAAAAGTTAAGGCGAGTGTGGTAGAGGAATGACCCAGGAGGGTGACCTTTTGCCTCCACACAGAAGTGCACTCATACTGCACCTACATGCAGCTGCACACACACAAACACGAACAGACACATACACACACATACAAAAAAATGAGCCACTCCAGTCAAAGCTGAAAGGCAAATGCATCCTCTCAGGAGACTGTCTTATCTCTCAGTTCCTAAGTGGTAGATTCCCTGTAGTGGTAGCTTTTGGCTATAATGTTTGCTTTTATTTAGTTAACAGTTACTCTTTGCTTGGTGTGGAACGAATTCTCCCATGGTGGTTTACAAGCTGTAGCACATGTCTTTAATTTTATAGCTACTCTTAGGAAAGGGGACATCTGGTCCCTTTTCTAACATATCTGGCTCTGATCCCGTTTTTCCTAGCATCCTCTCTCCCTCCCCATTTTTAGGGCAATGTATGTGTTTCTTCCAAACTTCTATTTTATTTGAACTGTCTTAGATTCTCTAAATAATTTGTACCCATTTTAAGACTACAGACTCTACAAACCGTGTGTGTGTGTGTGTGTGTGTGTGTGTGTGTGTGTGTGTGTGTGTGTGTGTTTCTTTCTGGTACCCATCATTTTGGTTTCTTCCCACTCAGGTCTGGAGACCCCAATGCCAGAGGTCATAGTAGATATGGATTCCATGGATATCTTCCCTGTGGGCTGGTGTGAAGCGAATTCTTACCCTTTGACCACACCCTACAAAGCATCCTGTAAGTGTTTCCCAGCGGAGAGAGATTTGATAAACACCTAGTGTGCATAGTCTCCATGACTAAATGGGCTATTGGGTACAGTAAGTTGTGACACTCAAGGACTCAGGTGTTCTAAGGAACGCCTGTATTGGTATCTCAGTTGTTTCTTGAGCACTGACATCAGATGGACGCTTGGATATACTTCTAGGTGACAGTAAGGAGGCAACCGCAATGCCATCCATTGTTTTGATTGGGAAAGCTTAGGTTAGGCATCATGTCGTTGTCGTTGTTGTTTTCTTTTTCCCCCATTTTTTGAGAAACAGTCTCGCTATGTAACCCCTGGTTGGGCTCTAACTTCCAGAGATTGCTAACTTCTGTCTCCCAAGTGCTGGGACTGAAGGCATGGTCTGATAGCGTATTTTTCTATTATCATTTTATAGGGGACTCTAGCTCTTTTCATGTACTTTCCCCTAAAAGGATTGATAGGGCTAGAGAATCAGCTCACTAAGTGACTATTGTTGTGTATGTATAAGGACCTAACTCCCCACACCCAGATAAGAAGCTAGGCATGCCTATACCTGCCTATAACTCCGGCATCAGGAATCAGAGATAGGCAGATCCCAGGCCCTTGCTGGCTAGCCAGCCTAGCAGAACAGGCAAGCGTCAGGTTCAGTGAGAGATGCTGGCTTAAAGCAAAACCGTGGGGAGGAATAGACGAAGGCGCCTGATGTCTTCCTCTGGCCTACACACGCACATGTGTCCTGGTACCACACACATATCCCCAAAGCAAAAATCAAGTAATCAAATACAATCTCAGCAATTTACTGACCTAAATGCTCTTAGCATTGACTACTAACAATAACTAAGCAATGTTTACATTTAACAATATATGACCTCATATTTTTGATGCCCCCAATACCAAATTATATCATTTCTGCTAATTTACCAATCTAACATGTACTCAGTCCATAACTAGGTACTTTTAATCCGATATCTTGGGGGCTAGAGACTCAGCAACCTCCGTTTCCATAAGCTCCCTACATGAAGCATGCAAAGACCATCCATGCCTGAAAGTTCAGACATGAACACACATCTGGTACTAACCTGTCTACGCTGTGAAGCCAGACTCAGTGGTTCAGGTTTGTAATCCCAGTGTTTCTGGGATGAGGTGGGAGATGGAGACAGGGGAATACCCAGGAGCTCACAGGCCAGCAGCATGCTGTTAGTAGTAGTGAAGAAGAGATCCTATCTCAGTAAGGTAGATAGATATAAGGAAAGACTGACATTTGACATTGTCCTCTGGCTTCCACGTGTGTGAACACACACACACACACACACACACACACACACACACACACTCCACAGACAGTTTTTCTAAAAGCTCCTTTTTAAAGAGATGGTGTTTCTAGTGTTTTCCTCAGAGAGTTTTTGGGTCAGCCTTACTTCCCCCCGGCACCCTGTTTTGTACTTTACTTCTGGGCATTCTCAGGATTCTACTGTACACAAAGTTTCTTCAGAGATGGTTTCACATCTTTGATGCCCACAGATCAGAGGGTCCTTGGCATTCCCTTGGAGAAGTACAGAACTTCCCCTCTTCCTGACTGGTGGCTGTGTTGGCTGAACCGGTTAAAAATCTGCCTCCCTGTACATGGGTGCTGGGAAGAGTGTTCCTGAGGTCAAAATAATTATTCCACACTCGAGTTTCTGGACGTGACTAACTAGATCATGCGGACTGCATGATGTCTTCGGTAGGCTCCATTACAGCTCTGTTTTCACTATTCCTTAGACTCAGCTGATTGCCACACACCCTTCCCCTCCCTCCTCTCCATGGACAGGAGACACTTCAAAGCCTTCCATTTCCTATTGAGAGAATTCATATGTTGGTTAAAGTGAATGATGTATTTTTTTTCTAAATTAAATTTAGTATAATAAGGTCACAATAACAGTAGCCACCATTTAGAAGTTAGACGTCCTTATTAGTTTGGGGGCATCATCAAGTCTTTTGTATGCATTTTCTTTTTCAAACTTTCATGCATGTATGTACTGCGTGTTGAGCTGGATAAAAAGGTAGACCACAGCTTTGTCTGTTATCAGTCTTGACTCAGATAACTCTGTATCTTCTAACATCAGCATTTTTTCCCCCAAGACAGTCTCATGATATAGCTTTGACTATTCTGGATCTCACTATGTAGACCAGGCTGGACTCAAACTCACAGAGTTCCACCTGCCTCTGCCTCCCTAGTGCTGGGAATAAAGGCATGCGCCACAGTTCCCAGCTTAGCATTTGTTTATGCTAATCAAATTTCTACAGTTATTAGCTTTTGGTAGGATAGCAGTTCAAGTTTGCCTCATTTGCAGAACGATGTGTGCTTAAGAGATGAACACAAGAGTTGGAATTGGGTCGGATGCTCTGTGGTTACGAATGTATACTGCTCCTGCAGAGAACCTGATTGGTACCCAGGACCCACATCAGGCAGCTCAAAACCACCTGGCCCTCAGCGCCAAGGGATCTGACACCCTTGGCTGGACTCACATACACAAACCCACACTTAGACATATTTGCATAATTAAAAATAAAACAAGTCTTTAAAGATATAACAGAGAGCATTCTCACCTCCCTGTCATTATTTGCTGGTTTTATTTGAATATTTGAGGTGATACATTGCTAGCTGTCTGTCCCCTTCCATTGAGGCTGACTTGGGGGTGTATTATCTTAGCAGCATTTTTCACCTTATCAGAATTTCTTTCGAGTTTGCAACAATTTATCTTAATGTGTGTTTATGTGCAGTATAATGTTTTCTCTTTATCTTCCTTATTAAAAGTACCCTTTAAAATAAAATAGCCAGAAGAGTGATATTAGATAGATATACTTAAATTTTTTTCATGTTTGATAAAACCATATTTATGTTATGCTGGGAGATACTATGTATATTTGTCGTTTGACTTCAACAGCTTTTTAGTTTTAAGAGTAGACACAGGACTTATCTTAATAAAAAATAATAATAACTAAGGCTTTGCCATAAAGACTGTCTTCATTATTTAACGGTTTAAAAGACAGAAAATGATCCCTGCCCTATTCAGAAATAGTGAAGGGCTAGGGAGGCAGGTCCGCTGAGAGAGTGCGTACCTACACAGATAGCTACTTACTCCATTTCCTTAGCATCCCTTAGAGCCTGGGCTTCGTCCCAGAAGTACTTAGGCTGGGCTTGGGGGTGCACCCATGTAATGCAAACGCTCTGAAGGTAGATCCCGGAGGATCAGACACGAAAGGTTGCCGTCAGCTCTGTATCCAGGCTGCATGAGACCCTACCTCTAAATAAATCAAACAGGTTATACTTTTACACTAAGCCATTAAAAAAGGATTAAATTCGCTAACGGTGTGCTATTCTTTTTCTTTTCCCGTTTTACAGCAAAAAGCAAGAGAAAGACTGTCATTGTACAGATGGAAAACCAGTATGTATTTTCCCCCAGTTCCTTTTCTTCTCGTAAAGTGCATGGTTAGCTACAAAAAGCCTAGGTGTTTTTCTTGGGGCATCAGCTATCGAGCAGCTTACCAGCCATGGGACAGCTGTTTCTCCTTGCGCAGTTATTACCTGCAAAATTCAGAGCCCACTCTCAGAGCCTTCTAAAGCCCCCATGGTTATTTCTCATTTGTAATTTCGTACTGATGGACATGTCTGCCTCTGATGCTGATTTTTGGTGGCCCCGTATGGCAAACGTAGTTTACAGATGGGCGATCAGTTTTGCTGACCCTGAACGTCTGGAGGCAGAAGACTTCAGTGTCATCCCGGTGCAGAGGTGCAGATACCCATCTGGCTGAACTTGAGAAGTGGCTTTTGTTATTCATACCTTAACATCCCCATTTAAGTGGGGGAAGTGGAGGTTTTGGGGTGAAGTGTCGTACATGAGGGCGGGATGTGTTATGAAAGCTGGAACTTCTGGTGAGCTGTTTGTGCATTATAAAATATTTAAAGCGCATCCAAATGTTCCTTCCATCTGAAGGGACTGTGTTTTCTTAACGAACCAAAAACGTATGCTAATAAAGTTAACTGAAAACAGCACCTTTGCATGTATTTAGGCTTAAATTTGAATAAAAGAAAACTTGCAGCAATCAATGAATGAGGATAATGACTTGGGGTGTTCTACGTGCAGTCATCACGGAGCGCCTGGGGCAGCCTGGTGACTTGGCTCCAGTTTATCTATGTAATATGATGTAGACAGGTCAGCATTATGCTCTTGCTAATGAGTCTTACCTTGCAGTTCACGGATTAATGATTCTCGCTCCGCATACAGATTGCTGGACCCCACACTCATGATTTCTGGTTTAGAATATCTGCGGTTTAATCTGAGAATCTGTATTTCTAATATTCTGGCTGATACCAGTTCTGTAGGCTCAGGAAGCCACAGTCTAATATCCCCTGCTTGAGAGGATGCATCCCTCCCCCATCTAAGATATCTGTTGATAGTTTATCATCTAGGTCAATTTTCAAAAATTACAGTTGAGATGCGGTTACCCCCGGGTGAACCCTTGTGAGCCCCAGATTTCCTATATTCTCCTTACACTACACTTAAAAAAGTTAGATTTATCTATGAACTTCTAACCTGAACTCTAAAAGAATAAGCCAGTATTAAAGTTTTAACAATCACCAGTTTATAGTTCTTCCTCTTGAGTCATCTGTTTTTAGTATATCTGTGTTCCACAAAGGCACAGATTAAAGATGTCCACAGTTCCCTATAGGTTGTTTTAATTAGACAATTACAGTGGAGAAGTCTGATATTAATTATATGTCAGTTGTATCTAGAATGTAATTGAAGACATTATTCCAAGTTCAGAAGAAACTCATTGGTCAGGTATGGGCTCTCAGAGTCAGGTGTGCCTAGGCTTTTTAGGGTCATGAAATGGATTTGAACACCAATTTTTCAAAATGACCTCCTTATTTAGTTGACTGGGGCTATTTTCATACAAATGGCCTTGTAATGGCCTTATCTTGAATTTCTGGCATACTAATTTTAAATATGAAGAGCCCGCAGTGTGCCAATCCTTTCTTCTTAAGCCTGTGTCCTTAATAGTTGATTTTGTTTATCCACAGATTATTATCCCCAGTGCCTGTTGAGAAAATACCTCATGAGCTTTGCTTAGCCCCGCAGATGGACGCTGCAGGTAAATATGCCTCGTGAAGGACGCCATGTCTTTCCACTGCATCACTGTGACTGCAGACATGTGTGTCACTGTAGTCCCTGCCTCTCAACTTTGAGCCAGTTTTCTTTTTTTCCTTCTGTTGCTACACACTGACAGATAGACATTTAAAAAAAAACTTTTATGAAGCTGAAGTTGTACTTCATCTTTACTACTGTTTGGTCAGGACCTGTAGACCAGTCTTGTAATCTTCAGGAAAAGGATGTGGTTAATATTTGGCCATTGTAAATCAGATTAGCTTCCTGCATCCCTGACCACGGTGAAGAAAAGAAAAACATGGAGAACTAGTATTGGCCATTCTTTTCTTGTTATTTTATTACAGTTCCACATGACTTTTTGAGACATGGTCTTGCTAGGTAGCTCAGGCTGGCCTTGACCTCTCAATCTTCCTGCCTCAGCCTATCTAGTACTGGGATTCCAAGTGTGCCACACTGTCTCTGGCTTATTTATTTGCACCGTTGCCCCAGTGACTTAACATATATCCACCCACTTCTGATTTACTCATGCAAACCTGAGCCTGATTGTGAACAACATATTCGTCAATACATTAAGTCTTGCATCCTTGTGAGACAGAGTTGTGAGCTGCCATTGGACCATCAAATGTGACTGTAGATATGTTTGCATAAACTGGTATAGCTGAGATTCTATATTTTATAAATAGACTAGATGAACATTTAACTAAACGTCTGAGTAATACTACCAAAAATTATAAGTAAATTCAGTTTGTGAAGTTAATTATCTTCCTTCTTGTATAGAACTTAAAAATGTCTTTTTTTTTTTTAAAAAACCACACCAGTTTATAGTCTATTGCAGTAATATTACTCTTTTTTGTACATTCAATATAAAATTCCTACCTCCTGTTTACTGGCTATTACATTTAAGAAGCAGGCCTTTCTGAACTGTTAAATTGCCTTCAAACAAATAGTAATATTTTTGAAGAAATCTCACTGTTTCTCTGGAAAATCTTGGCTGAGAGAGCACAGCAGAGTAGGACCCTTAGCCCAAGGAGAGACATTATTCTGTATTCATAAACAAGAAATTTTGCTCCAACCGGATGTGGCTGTGCACACCTGTTATTCCAGCACCTGCGATCCCATAGCAGAGGAGCTAGCTGTGAGTTCCACACCAGTCTGGGCTAGAGAGCGAGAGACTCAGTATACCCTGCTGAATGAATGTGTTTAAAGGACCGGAGCTCAAGCCATGCAAGGGCAGTGTTCTCTCCATCTACTGGCAAGATGCAAAAGTCTAGTAATACCTAGTTGGCCTGGACATGGAAAGAGAGCAATTCTAACATGATGCTGTTGGGGATGTCAGTGGGGTCATCACTGTAGGGACCAGTGTGGCCAACTTTACCTCTCTAGGTATGTGGCTGGATAGAGAAGCTGATTCTACTTCCACTATGCCCATAAGCAGATCTCTTGCCCATTTGCTGAAGTCAACTTTTGAAGCTGCATTCCTTAAATCATTACCAGAAACCTAAAAAAAAAAAAAGTAGCAACAGCTAAGAGTTTTTAAGAGAAACGACTTAAGTTATGGGGTGTTCATAAAAGAATCATGTATACACGTGAAAACGGAGTGTTTTCAATTTGTTGGCAAAATTTGCTATACGCTTATTGACTTGTGACTCTACAAAACTTAAGCAAATTAACAAGATGGGACAGAAAACCATCCATGAACTGTTTTTGTGAAGCTCCCAGGTATCTATCACTTGCTGCACACATTTACGTGGTGAGCACTAAAGTTGATTAACTTGTATGAGCATGATAAATATCATACTCAGTGTGACAGGTACTTCAAGGCACTGGATTCCCAACCTGTGGACCACAGCCTCTTTGGGGGTCGATTGACCCTTTCATAGGGTCAATTGCCCTAAGACCATTGGAAAATACAGATATTTGCATTAAGATTCATAACAGTAGCAAAATTACACTTATGAAGTAGCAATGAAAACAGTTGTATGGGTGGGGGTCATCACAACATGAGGAACTGTACCGAAGGGTCACAGCGTTAGGAAGCTTGAGAACCACTCTTCTAAGGGCAGTGAGGGGAGTCACTGCAGTTGGGCATACAGGGGATCCTATCTGTGTTTGTCCTTGAACCTGGTTTGCCATTGTCGTTGTCTGTTTCTTTCTGTGTCTTAGATGCCATATCATTCACAGAAAAGTCTATGTTTACATAGTGGGAAAAATAACCAGCCTCTTAAGATAGTGTTACAGATCTGAAAATGTGTTGATGTTAGACACAGGACACCTTTCTCCAAGAAGAAAACCTGCTTCTCTCTGTCATACTTTCAAACTGAAGTGAGAATGCTTGCTCAGACTCAGAACATCGCCAGCTCTAGGGGAAGCGATGACCATTTAGAGTTTGTTTCTTCTCCAGATTCTTCATCAATCAAAATGAGATCTTTGGACCCACCACAGGTCTTGTTAGCCCCATAAGTCATGGCATAGCAATCCCCAGCATCCCACTGTTCCATTCTATTCCAGCAGGAACCGTCAATGCGAACTACTGCTGCCCACAGCTGTTCGTCAACCACCGGTGTTTCTCAGGCCCATTCCTGAACAAAGGAAGGATTTCAGAGCTACCTCAGTCAGTGGGACCTGGCCTGTGTGTGCTGGTGCTTAAAGAGGTAAGGCGTCCGGACTGTTTTAATGGGAGCTTTACGCTGGGTTCAGCTCAACTCAAATCAGTTTAGTTCACGTTCCTCAAAGCACGTCTCATCCCTGGGGATGGAACACTAGAGATTTCAAGACGGCAAGTGACATCCCTACCCATGTATGACTCATGGTCTAATCAAGATGCTTTTCCCCAACATGAGTTAGGGAAATATTTTGTGACAGACTTATATCAAGTGCCCTAGGAGGACCGAAGGATGAATATGTGTATTGAGCACTCAACACAAGGTGCTTTAAGTTTTTCAAGGAGGAAGCTGGCTTGGGCAAGCAAGAGGGCAGAAGAAAGTGATTGGCATCTTTTCTTTTCCATTTCCCTTTTGCCTTTTAAAGACAGGTTTTCATATACACCATGCTGCCCTTGGATTCACTGTCTATCCAATGATGACCTAAAATTCTTCCGCCCCTCCCTCCACCACCCAAATTTGGCAATTTGACATCGTACACCAGCACTCAAGTTTTTAATGTAGGGCTTCCTGGATGCTAGGCAAACATTCTATCAACCAAGATACACCTCCAGCAACTGGTATCTTTCCGTTCTCTCCCTCCACAGTGCCTGCCTGGTACCTGCACTCAGATAGTAATAATACTCTGCCTGGTCTCTGTGTGTTCATGAGGCTTGTGTTGTGGCTTGGTCCAGGCAAAGCCCAGGCCACTCCTCACCTGGAAGAAACTTCCCATTTCCTTCCTGTTTGGGGAGGTGACTCACAATAGAGGCTAACCGGATGGATGTGAATGGACATTGGAGGTTCTTCACTGCATTTGTCTGGTCCAGCTGCAGGTGGTATCTGGTGACCCCACTAGAATCATGGAATAGTTTCTGGTCTCTTCTAGGAATGTTCTGCTCTTGCCCTGCACAGCAGAGTCTCTTCAGGGTCTCTCTTAAGAAAAAAGGACATCAGTATGACTTCTATGCTGTGTTGAATGCTTTTCAAAACAAAATTAGGCGGCTACACAATTCACTTACCCATTGAACATTTGTTTATGTGGCAGCTTCTAAGAGCCAGGTACTATCTGAAATATTGGATCAAACCCCAGCCCTGTTGGGTTTTTGTCTGTCTGAGTTTCCCATTCAGTTGTGGGGAAATTATGTGATCCAAAGCTAGATAAACATAGGGGTGGGCTAAAGAGAGAGGGGGGCACAGTACTCTGAAAGCAGAGGGAAAGGGGGAGGGGACAAAAATAAGGCAGGTGACATTTGACTTGGCAGAGATGAGTAAGTACAATCTCAGTTGCACAGCATGGGGGTGGCAATCATGGAAGATTCTGGGGTTTTCTGGAGTTTTCTTGTCAAGTTGAACAAAGGAGCTCAGGGGAAGCTGTGTTTGGGAGGCTTTCTTTGCTATTCTGAGCAGTTTGGACTGTTGAGGATTTCTCAGAGTGACAGACACCATTCGGGCGTGATTCTATCAACACAGAACATCTTCCTCTCTCTCTCTCTCTCTCTCTCTCTCTCTCCCTCTCCCTCTCTCTCTCTCTCTCTCTCTCTCTCTCTCTCTCTCTCTCTGTGTTACATGTGCTTTTCCACTCTGTAGGGGATGCATGTGTATGCACCTGTGTATTGAGGCCAGAGGTCAATTTTTAAAAATTATTTATTTATGTATGTCAGTACACTGTAGTTGTCTTCAGATGCACCAGAAGAGGGCGTCAGATTACACTACAGATGGTTGTGAGCCATTATGTGGTTGTTGGGAATTGGACTCGGGACCTCTGGAAGAACTGTCAGTGCTCTTAACCGCTGAGCTCTCTCTCCAGCCCCCCAGAGGTCAATTCTGTGTATTTCCCTCAGTCGTTCTTCACTTTACTTTTTGAGACTGCTTCTATCACATTGGTCTGAATCACACTGATTCATATTACCTGGCTGGCCAGAATTGAGAATCTGTTTATCCGTTTGTCTCACCTTCCCAGCTCCCAGAATATAAATGTGTGTCAACATGCCCAGTCTCCACCCCCCACCTCCTCTCTATCTCTTTTATTTTAATGGGTGCTTTGGATTTCGAACACATATCAGTATACTTATGTAGCAAGCAATTTACTGGCTAAGCCACCTGCCTACCTTTTTTGTTTCAATACCATTTTTCCTAAAGAGAAAGGTCATCAAAGCAGTTGGAAGATGTTTGATTTTCCAGGCCATTGGTTGTCAAAACCTTTGGTATATTTTGAAAGAATCTGTATTGAGGGAGTGTAAAACGTAGACAGATCTATGGTGGTTATTTATTTAGGAGCATTTGACAGCTTGGCTATTTCTCAGTCAAATAGACTGTTTCAAGTCGCCACCTCAAGTGAGCTTCTTGTTAAAGGGGAAAGGTAGGCAGGCAGAGGGAGTGTGAGCAAAGGAATCCCTGGTGCCATGACGAGGTACAGCACAGATGCTGTGGAATAGGGTAGGTGCTTCATGAGGCTGCAGGGAAGGGAAACAGTCACGTGCCTCAGAGAGAGAGAAAGAACATGTGGAGGCCTCCAGCATCAGCGAGCTGAGAAGGGAGAGCAGAAGCAGAAATGCTGCTTATAAGTCCTTGGGTCTCAGGACCTCCAAGGACAGACACGGTAAGTACAGGCCTAACTGTCAGACCCAGTCTTCCACGAGCAGCTCGTTGAACGTAATGTGTCTGTTTGTTTGCTCATTTGTTTTTGAGACAGAGTCTTATATATCTCCAGCTGGCTTCAAGCTCCTTACATAGCTGAGGATGGCTTGGAATTTTTGCTCTTCCTGCCTCTATCTCTCCAGTGCTGGAATTACAGTCTACACCACCGTGCCTAGTTTATCTGATGCTGAGACTTGGACCCAGGGCTTTGTGCATGCTAGGCAGGCATTTTGACCGGCTGAGCTCTATCGCCATCTCTGAAGCTACATTTTGTAAACAGCTTCTGTGTGTATGACTTAGCATTAGGTCCGGTAACCAAAGAGGATTCATCCTGTCCACACCAAGTGACAAATGGATCCTAAAGATGACAGATTTCTAGCTAAAGAGAAATGGCGGTTGCAAGCTAGGACAGCTTATTTGGTAATGCTTCAGTATTATTTAGGCTAGGTAGTAGGATCACTGGTTAAATCTGACCGGATAAATTGGCATAGAAGATAGATCCCTACATACAGAAAACATGGTTCAAAAATAAATCCAGGCAAGAATAGGTAAGAATTTCCATTTCAATATAAGCTAAGATTTACTACCCCTTGGTCTGACAGGCTCTGAGCTTTGATTGGACTGTGGCTGGCCTAGGTGACATAGGTCATTTGCCTGTATTAGTGCCTGGTATTGATTGACAAGTCAGGGTCACCAAACCTAACAAAGACACAGCGTTCCTTTGCCGGCGCTGCAAGCCTGATTCTAATGACAGGTTCAGGTGGCTAACACGAGACTCTCCGATGTCTACTAGCTACCTTAACCAACAGCATGACCTTGGCTTCCATCTCTCTTTAGCAGCAGGCTATTTTACCCCACTAAATGATTTTCTTTAAGTCAAAGGTTGTTATCCTCAATCATTTTCTGATAGATTGCCAGCCACCAAATTTAAAAGCCTAGCCAGAAGCAGTTTTCTGATGACAAAAGTTGGGTTTTGCTGGTGGTTAAAAATGTGTGTAGCAAGATGGAGGGAAAATAAATAAATAAATAAAAAGCAAGCGCTTCAGTTCTGGGAGTGCAAGAAAAATGTGAGTTCCACCAAACCAATATTTATGCTAATGCTCTTTCTTTGGTGCCAGAGCCTCTGCATGGCTTCAAATTTCATTTTGCTTAAAGAGAACGAGGTAATTGAAGCAGAGACAGAGTGTGCTGCTTTTCCGAGCCATCAGCAGTATTGGAAAATTAAACACTTTTGTATCTTCAGAAAATGTGAAATGGGAGTTGTTTTCTCTTCGTCTGGTCTGCTATAAGTAGATAGTGTCTGTAGGTGGATGGAGAGCTGGTGTCTGGAAAGGCTAGCTGCAAGCTGAGGAGAGAGGTCTTGAGAAATGTGTGAGGGGTCTCTATGTTAGAGAGAAGGAAGTGTCTAGAAAATGGTAGCTATAGCATGCGTCAGCTTGTTTTCTGGATATTAGACTTGAGTGGGCTTTATAGAGATTCAGAGAGCCATCCCTGACTGAGTGTGACTTCAGAAATGGTGTTGAGAGAAGATAGTTTTAAATTAGATGGAACTAGAGTCCATTTAACTCGCATATCCTCTAAAAGTAAACTCAAGAGTCTTGACCTTCGGATGTTAACGACCAAGTCAAATCTCTGATGACTCCTTAAGATCTCGGCCATTTTATGGGCACCATAGATTTATCACGGACAGATAATAGTGATGGCATTTTGTCATAAATCAAACCTGCATGCTCAGTCAAATCAATGCCAATTGGGACTATCTATTTTGAACTCAAATCATGCCTTCTCCAGTGTGCCAAGGACAAATCTGAGAGATGGACAATTCCTGTATTTATGTATGATTATTTTAAGACTGCTGGTATCTTGGACCATCCTCTGAATCTGTTTACCTGCTGCCTTTGGTTTCTGTTGCATGGTGATACTGGAGGTGTGTGCACGTGCTCATATTAAATGGAGAGCCAGTTATCACTCAGGGACATGAAATTAGAGGGGCATTATGTCCTCTGCTGAGCCATGCCAGTGTGGCGTGGGATGAGTATCTCAAATTCTCATGATGAACTGGGACTGGACCAGCCAGGAGCTGCTGGCAGAAATTACTCTGAAAACACTCAGAGTAGTGAGTAATTGCGGCTTTTGTCTTTAAAGAGACTCTCCAGGTTGTGAAGGTAGAATCCCAGGCTGACTCCTGGAGGGTGGGGAACATCTGTGTTTTCCCTTAGAAGTCATTTGGCTCAGAATATCCACCAGGCTGTAACCCTTGTGTTTAACAAAAAAAGAAGCCTGTCAAATGGGGAGTCCCCAGGAGTTCCTTTCTGTGCTCTCTGCATCATTTTGAATGTACTCAGCTGCCTGTCACTCTGTGATCCCATAAGCTCTGCAGAGGTGTGACCTGTCTTCTTTGGCAGCCTGGACTCTAGAGATAAAGAAAAAAATTGAATAAGTGGAAAACCGACACATTGCAAATACTCTATTAGTACTTAAAATATCACGATCTGCTCTTCCATCTCTCTTCTTTCTGCTGCTACCTAATTCTTAGGAGAAAGGGTCCCAAATCCTGTACCTGTAGGAAACTTTTGGATATGATGAACCTCTGTGGGTGTATCACTTCCTCGGATGTGATGAGCCTCTGTGGGCGTATCGCTTCCTTGCTGTGTGACTTTCTAAACCAGTGCGTTCAGGTTGCCTGAAATGTGATTAGACTTGTAGGCATGGCTGTGGTCAAGGGACTAAGTGTAGCAGTGCACATTGGATCCACCAAGATGGACGTCTTCTTTCTGATCTAAGAAATAAAGATAAATTCCACACTGTCCTAGTTAACCTGCTCAGATATCTACATATCCCACTGGGTATCCTGTCTTCTTCTCTGCCACTCACCTATGTATCTGCTTTCTATCACCTGTTTGTGTATCATCTTTTTTATAGTATCTAACTGATATGTCTTTTGATGTATTTTTCTATCCCCTCCCACGTGTCCTACCTGTTATCTGTTAATCTGTCTTTGTTATCACTTGTCAACCTGTTCATCTATCATTTATCCAGCCATCATCCGGCTGCAGTTTGCTTGTGATATCTATCTTTCTTCCTCCTGGTCTATCCTCTGGCTTTCTATTATCTATCTATTATCTATCATCATGGCCATGTATCTATTATGCATTTATAGTTACTTATGTCTACTTATCGACCTTCCTATCCATCATCTATCATGCTATTTGTCTACTATCTCTTATTGTCATTAACATCTATCAAATATTTATGTCTCCCTCATGATATACCATCTCTCACTTCGTCCCCAGTGTGTGAAGCTGAATAGCAGTCTATTTGTGGAGCTGATGCAGTGAGGGTCGCTGTTAAGTCATGTCCATCTGTAAAACAGAGAGAAATTACAATTAAAGTGTCCGGGGTGGCTTCATATTATTGAATACTTTTTATTAGTGTCTGTTAAATAATAATGGGCATTATTGTGACATTTGATATGTGTATTTAATGTATTTTGATGATATTTATCCCTGAATGTGTCCAACTCGGCCACCTCCCTTTTTACTGATGTCTTCTTCTTTTCAACTACTCTCTTCTATTTTAATGTTTTAACCAATGAATTAGGATTACTTGTAGTAATGTGGGTGAGAGGTAGCTTATAGGGTCATGGGCAACTTACCCATGGCTGTACCACTGAAGAAAATGGCTCTTCTCCCGGCAACCCTTCACTAACTCACAAATCCTCAGGGAGGGCCAGGGCCTCTCATGTCCCCCCTCCCCCCTACTCCATAATGGAACATTCTGGTCCTAATCTTATGCAGGTGTCATTTAGATGATCATAACTGCTTAATGTTAATAAATGCAAAGGCTTCGTCTTTCCCCAAAGACAACGTTCTACAACACAGCCTTTTCCCCAGTTCTTAGATTCTTTCTGTTCCCCTTACACAGTATTACTGAGCCTTGTAAAGAATCCTAATAAAATGTCTCATTTGGGGCTAACTGTTCAACACCTGCTCACTCTCAGTACCTATTGTGAGTCTTTTTAGTAATGACTTTTCCCAATAGCACTGAACAGAGGAAAGGCCTTGTTGAGCGGGACCCTACTTAGTCACCCATCGGCATCAAAGGCAGAGGCACACATGCCTTTTGACGGTGTTCAGCTGTGCTTCTGCTGCTTCTGCTGGAAGTTCATGTTGAGCATCTAGCCATTAAGAATAATGCAGCGGGCTTGGGTGAGCTTTTCCAGGATAATGCGCATGCACAGCTTGTGATATAGGCGTCTGTCAGATGCCTGAAACACAACTAAAGAAAGTGCAAGCTGTTTCTGTGGCTCTCTACATTGTTTGCCACATGGAAGACATGATACAGCCATTGGCTTTCTAATTGTATCACAGAGGAGGACTTTGTAACAATGACTATTCGAAACCAAAGCTATTTCTTTCCAGGACCTCCATTCACCTCATTATATGGGCTCAGAAAATTCTTTGAATAAATCGGTCATTAATATTCAGTGAGCTTACTTCTGGGTCCATATTGGCATTTACTGAATAAAATCTTTTAAAGAATCTATCAGACATCTGCTTCTTCCAGACATAGCTCTAGCTAGAGACTATAGTAACATGGTACCCCTGCTTTCTTTCTTTTATTTTTTAAGATTTTATTTATTTTATGTATATGAGTACACTGTAGTTGTCTTCAGACACAACAGAAGAGGGCATCAGATCCCATTACAGATGGTTGTGAGCCACCATGTGGTTGCGATTTGAACTCAGAACCTCTGGAAGAGCAGTCAGTGCTCTTAACCGCTGAGCCATCTCTCCAGCCTGTGCCCCTGCTTTCTAACAATATAGTGATCAGTTAGAGAGCTGACCTTCATGGAAGGAAAGTGGTATTGGGTGGCAGGTGCTCAAAGGAGGTTTCTATGGAGGGACTTCTGGAAGGAAGACATGAAAGAGAAAACCAATGAGCTATCTGGATATTGTCATATTTCATTACTACAGCATAGCTGACACCATTGACATATTAAAAGAAGAAGAATATTTTGGCTCAGAGTTGCTGCAGGTTCAGTCGCGATCCAGTTGGTCCAGTTGCTTTCGGTCACTGGTGAGGTAACCCATCATGCCAGAGAGCACATGGTGGAAGAAAGCTGTTTACCTTAATGATTCAAAGTGATAAAGACCCAGAAGACAGGACTAGGGTCCCTTCATCTGGTCTGTGTCATTCCAGGGCATGCTCCTAGTGACCTAACAATTATACTACCTCTCAGTACTGCCTGTCACTGGGGACCAACCCTTTAACACCTAGGCCTTTAGGGGCCTTACAGATCCAACTCATTGCAAGAGGGGTGAACATCCCTTAAGACGATTTTCTGCAGTCACCAGCTGATGTGGCAGGAATATTGCAAGTAGGGGAATAACAGTGTCAACAGCCTGTCCCTGCGGGGTCACAGAGGCTACGCTATGTGTGGTAGCAGCTGTAGGGGAAACGACCAGATTCGTGCGAGTGCTCCACATGCAAAAGGAGAATGTTATTGTGCCCAAAGTTCTGTAGCTTCAAAGGGATCTGAGGTTTGATCCCAGACTAGAGAGGCCATAGCTTTTCACGGTACCCATTAGAGAGAAGCTTTTGGGAGAACGGTCTCATCATACCAGACTCCAAGGGACGCTTCTGCTTTGTGGTATGGATTTTCAAGTGGAGTTGTTCAGACAGATCTTGGTTGATGGTCTCTCTAGCTGAGGGAGGGATTCGTGCTTGTTTCTAATCTCTTATGGAAAACACATTGAATTTGTATTGTGATAGTTGGCAGGACAAAGTCATTTGGTTTGGCTCTGCCCAGTGATAACAGCTGTGTACTTAGTTCTTACTCTTCTATTTGTGTTTATATGGATGGTGCATGTGTGTATATGCATGTTTGCATGTGCGCTGGCTTACATGAGGTTGCTATCAGGAATCTTCTATTGGCTCTTCTGCCTTATTCATGACGTCAGCACCTCTCAATCAAACCCTTATTATATGGCTAGTCTGGCCAGCCAGGTCACCCTGGGATCCTCTTTTCTCTCTTAGGAGGCTGGTATCATAGGTGGGCTGCCACATGGAACTGACATTTATGTGGATTCTGAAGATCCAAACTCGGGTCTACACCACCTAGCCAACACTTTAACCACTGAGCATCACCCCAGCCCCCCTTATTTCTATTTATGGGACGTCTGTATTTTCTTCGGCAATCATGGACACAACCACTATGCATATCGGTGCTCTAACATTTTAGAGAGACCTTGTTGAATTTGAAGACAAATGGGTTGGTATTGGGAAAAGCCACAAGAAAAAAAAAAATTCAATATCGGGCGCCTTTTCAAATTTAATTGCTGCTTGTTTCCAGGCTGAAATGAACTCTGGAAGGCATGTTCTGGTTCTATTCAGTCACAAAATGCATTCTGGTATGCAGCAAATGACACCATAGCTCTGGGGTTTTCTCCGCTAGTCGCAATGAAAGGAACCAACTGAAATGTTATTGCTCTATGATAAACACTTTACGTGTTCCTGCAGCCAGCTCTAATTAGATTTATTTTTAAGCCCAGTTTCTTAACTTGTACTGATGGCAAATAGAAAAATCAGATGATTGTTTTAATGCAGAAAACAAAATGTTCTACAACTGTCTGCCTTGCCTTGTTCCACTTAGTCCCTGGTTCAAATGTGCCTCTTGTTGGGGATAGTTAGGGCCGTTGGGACAAAGTGGGTTGCCATAGTAACTGTAAAATAAAATTTGTCTCTCTTTTTTTGGAGGGGATGTAAGTTGTATGTTTGGATACATGTATGGAAGATGTATGCACATATATGTGTGAGTACACGTGGCGGCCAAAAGTCGTCTTTATGTATCTTCCTGTCGTCTTATCTTTTGAGACCAAGTTCCAAGAGCTAGAACCTGGAACTCACCAATTTGGCTAGACCAGTAGGCAAGCAAGTTCCTGGGATCTGCCTGCCTTTGCCTTCCTAGTGCTTGGCTTATGGGTGCCTGCCACCACAGCTGACTGTGCAGGTGCTGGGACTCAGACTCTGATCCTCCTATTGGTGTGCCAGGCATTCTCCAATGCAGTCCTATCTCTTTCTCTGCATAGTGTAAAATGAAAGTTCAATCTCTTTAAGTATTATGAGAAAGCTTCATTGTTTTTAGAGGTCCTTAGGGTGTATCCATCCTGGTTGATAGTTTTCGAAATATGCTTCTGTCTTCTCCTTCATGTTGACTGATTTCCACCCAAAACAGACACAGTGGCAATAGTGCCCATTTCCCGTCTTGGAACGATTTTTCTCACTCTGAGTTGTATATAGCCTCACACATGCAGAGTGTGCCTTCAGTCTGATGTGACTATTAATACCTTTTCTGGACTTAGCTAAACTTGAGGAGGGGAACACCATGTAATTCTCCTACCTGTCTGTATCCCTAGCATCCCAAGGAGCTGCTACAGACAGCCATTTTGTGGAATTTAACAGCTGACTTTCTGCTTCAAATATTCATATTGCTTAACATATGTGGGTATCAGGAGCTTGGAGTATGGCAGAGCTTGTGAATGTTAAGAGTTACATAGGCATGGTAACACATTCCTGGAAACTTAGCAACTTAACTTGAGAGACAGAAGCAGGAGAGTCAGAGTTCGAGGTCAGCCTTGACTATAAGAGATGCTGTCTCTAAAACACACAAAAAATTAGTAAGTCATGACTTGCTTAGTGAGAAGCCAGTGCTCAGGGTTGGTTCTAGGTTCCTCCATTGTTTTGGTCAATAGGCACACTGGGAATTACCAGGAACACCTCATTTCTCTAGAACCTGTTCCATTGGCTCTTAGGATGGACATAGTTAGTCATTCTGGGCACTCTGATGTAGACAGTTACCACAATAATTATTCCCTTGGACTTCACACTTGGAAACGAGTGTGTTATTTGGAGAAATGTGATATTGAATGGTGTTAAGTGGTCCAGACTACTGCTTACAACGCATACCCGAGAACACTGTCAAATTAAATGTGCATAAGTCGAGCCCTTACTCGCTTTTAGGAATTCATTACACTCCTTACAGGTATCTGAAGTATTTGTTGTGTTAGTTCAAACACATTGCTTGCTTCATTGGTTACAGAAAAAAGTACAAGATTGATTTTTATGTTTAATTAGTTGCATTTCAGGGAATGTACACATGGATGCAGATGTTTGTGGAAGGTGGAAGAGGGTGTTGGATCCCTTGGAGTGGGAATTGCAGGCAGTTGTGTGCTGCTCGACATGGGTGCTGGGGACCAAGCACTGGTCCTCTTCAGGAGCAGTACCTACTATGAACCACTGAGCCATCTCTCCAGACCCTACCATGGGTCTTTCAAAATAGAATGAAAATCTCCGGACCTGACTGAAGAGTATTCCTGTTGGAGAATAACAAATTGATGAGTTTTTGAGCATCAGGCAGGTTCCGTTTGCCTAGCCAGCACGGCTAGGTTTTATATTTCCTAGATAGTGAGTTAGTTCCATGTTGACCCGTAGAGAATTCTATCACACTTCATCAGAACCTGCAACACTTAATGAAAACCTCTTGTCAAGAGCAATCAACACATCCTTGTTAAATTCAATAGGAGTTGACACAATTGTGCTTCATTGTGGCCTCTTCTTCCTGACAGATTCTTACCATGATTACCAACGCAGCCTACAAGCCTGGGAGGGTATTGAGAGAATTACAGCTGGTGGAAGATCCAGAGTGGAACTCCCAGGAGGAGATACTCAAGGCAAAGTAAGTGTCCTCAGTTTGGGGAACCGGAGGAGTTGGCCGTACTTCCCCTGCTGCTCCCACTCCAGGCAAACAGAAACAAACGGAAGGTCTGTTGCATCACACCTCCATGTGCTACATGTAGATTTCCTGCCTGTGCTGGTTTTAGTATCTCCAGAATACTTAATAAACGCAATGTAGGGAGTCACAGATTTGTTTTTCCTTGTGGGTTCAAGGTCAGCCCATGCTCACCTGGCTACCTTTCTAGGTCTATGTCGTGGCAGGGCAACATTATGGCAGAGACTGTTTACATCATACTGGACAGGAGAAAAGAGAGATGAACTAATTAGGGATCATCTTCCAAGACACTCCACCATCAAACTATCTGTGCCAGCTTGGTGCCACCTTCTGAAGTCTCTGCCACCTCCTAAAATAGAACTATCAGCTAAGGACCACATGCTTAATAAATGGTCCTCCAAGGGACATTTCACATCCAAATTGTAACAGTGACATCTCTGTTATACTGCCTTAAGCGTTAAGATTACTAATATGAAATGCAGATTTGCTTAACTAGTATTCTTGCACACACTTGTTGGTATGTATATGTGTGCATTATATATGTACAGGGGTGTGTGTGTGTGTGTGTGTGTGTGTGTGTGTGTGTGTGTGTGTGCGCGCGCGCAAATATGTATAGAGGTCAAAGAACACCCACATATGACATTCAGGTGGTTTTTAAGAAATAGATTATCTCATTTTCCTACAGTTGTCAGGTAGGCCAGGGTGACTGGACAGCAAGTCCCAGATACCCTCTTGTTTTCATGTCCCCACCTTCAGGTGTACAAGCACACATCACCCCATCTGGCTTCTTTACATGGCTTTTAGAGCTTGAACTCAGGTCCTTGGGCTTGCAAGGCAAGCATTTTACCAACGGAGTTATCTCCCCCCGCGCCTTAATTAATAATACATTTTAATGGCTAAACATTCAGAATCAAAACTTGGATTTATAAGCCAACGGATGACTTACTAGAAAGGAGGAAAACATAAAATGGAAGTGTTGTCCCCTGTCAATCATTTCAGGGTGCTCGTCAGCAACTTTCGGTATTTGCTGTTGTGACCCATTTGCACCAAATAAAACGTTCTCTGCTTTGGAGTAGAAAGAAATTGAAGTTTGAAGAAACTGACATGTCCCTTTGGCTTGCATTAAATGGAATGGCCGTGAACGCTGGGTTCACCTGTTCTGCTTTGATTTGGAACTTGGGAAGATGACAAGGCTTGGCCTTTCCCTCAGTTTCTCCTTGTTTCTCTTATTATTTCTTATTTTGTGGTAAGATTGTCAAAGCCAGGGTCTCTGTTAGGCAACCTAGCCTATTTAATATTAGTACTCGGCAAACCTCACTGAGTTGCTCAGTCTGGCCATGCCTGTGAACTTGAGATCCTCTTGCCTCAGTTTCTTGAGTAGAAGGGGCCGAAGGCTTTAGTAGGCACACTGACATGCTTGCTCATTATTATAGAGGCGGCCTCAGGAAGAGTCCCTTACTCTAGTGCTGAGTGTTGCTTAGTGTCTGAGAAGGCTTGGCTGCCTTTCGTGGGTTTCCATGTGGCCATAGAGAGAGCCAAGGATGACCTTACACCTCTGATGCTCTTGCTCACACCTCCCCCATGCTGGAATTGCAGATATGCAGCAATGCATTCAGTCCAAGCTATGATGGAGACTTGCATGGCCACTATCATGCCTTGATTACGGAATCTTCCCGGCACTGTGTGTGTGGCTGGTGGCACAGTTTATGGTCAGCTACCCATTCAGGATTCCTGGTGTCTGTTTAGATCAGCCATGCCATCTTCAATTCCGTAAAAGTCATTTATGAGCCAATGATACCCTGCCTAATCACAGGGGAAGGACAATAAGGAGAGAGCTTATTTTCCCAAAGAGGAAAGCCAAGGACAAAATTACACGGCACCATTCCCAGAAACCCTCACAGGAGCTTCACTCATAGCGCAGAAGAAACAAAGCAAGGTTTTTCCTTTTAATACTCCATAGTCTATATTCTATAAGGGAGGCTGGTCTGCCGTAACAGAGCATTTTTATCTAGAATCCTATTAGGGTGACTCCGGTAAGTATTTATGCAGAGAAATCCTTACTTCTTGCTTTCAAACTTTCCTGTACCATTGACTGTATCCCAGAGGCACCTAAGGGCTACGGAAATAACCAGAGCACAAACATCTTAAATCTCATTAAAAGCAATGCTCTCCCTAAATCAGCCAGAAACTTATTCCCTGACAGGAAGAGTTCATTTTGCAAGTGTTTGCACTTATTTTCATGTTACCGAGTCAATGGGAGATTTTATTAAATCCAGCCTGATAGAATTGAAACAGACACCTTGCTCTCCAGCTCTTCAATTACAAAGGCAACATATTACCTCTTCTATCAGGGATGGCAGGAAGGTCCTCAGCAAAACCTTACAAGGCATCTCTTCTCAGGAAGAAATGCCTGTCTGTTCGGGGAGGGCGGTGGCGGGGTGGGGGGTTCTCCTTGCCTGATCATAGCATTTCCTCGAAGCCGCTGCTAATGATGGCAGCGTACTGTCAGCAGGAGCCCCGTGACAGCCCTGTCTGCTGTGTCACATCTTTGCCTCTCTTGGCAAATGACAACTTTCTAGATCCTGACAACGTGGCTGTGCTTCTCTTCATGCAAATGGGAGATGATTGGAGAGTGAGCCAGCCTCTTCCCCTGCACTGAAAGGCCGGCATGGTCTCTGTCATGAATGAATGAATTTAGCAGAGGTTAGACCTGGACTTTGAGATTGTAGCCGTGTTTATTGTCTGAGCTGAACTACAATGTTACAGTGCTTGTTGTCACTTGGCTTCTGTGACTGCTCATTGTTTTGTTTTTTCCTTTTAAAAATGTCTTTATTAGCATATATAAATTATACATACTAACTAGTTTTATTGTGGCATTTCATCCATGTATGTAAGGTGTTTTGAATGTATCCCCCTCCCCCACTCTTTCCTATCCCTCCCCCACTCCTCAGATCCCTTCTTCCACTTTTATCTCCTCCTCTCCCTCCTCCTTCTCTTCTCCCTTCTCCTCATGAGCCTCCTCTAGCTTCCTGACCCTGGGAGTTTCATTAATGTTGCTTAAAGGAGCATAGGAAGGAAGATATTTACAGATGTGTGAGCAACTTACCTGTGGCTATACCAGAGAGCAAATTCTTGTCCTCCCTCAGTTGCTCTGTGTGTGTGTCTAGGTGGATGAGTGGAGATGTATTTTTCTCGAAGAATAAAGAGATTTTTTTGACAAGATAAAGGTGCCTTCCAGAAGATTTTTTGACCTGTAAATAAAATAAAACCCAGCATGATCCCACACAGTGGTCTGTCAGTACTTTTTCCGTACTTTCCCATCAGCCATGCCTTTCGCACCACTGAAGAAATGGTTGCGGGCTTTGGACAACATGTAAGAGGTGGACCTTATCGTTTCTTGAGGCACGTGTCTGAAAACGGGATCTCCTGTACCCACAAGGGGAACGTACATTCTGACGACATTTGCTGCTGATGTTTTGTAGCTTGAGATTTCCCTCTAACGAATGTAAATAATCCAAGCTACCTGCGTTATTCTGAGTTTTAAGACACGGGAATTTTACTCTCCGCTTTAGGGGGATCTAAAGCAATTGTCCATCTAGAAACACTGAAATGTTTCCAACATGTTGTAAAGTTTCTTTTTATCTTGTCCCCACTTTGAATGGTTTTGAGCCTGTGTTGGGGAAGCTGGGTTGAAGATCTACAGATTTTTCTCCACCTCAGGCTTTTGTTACAGGTTTGCTCCACCTCGTTATCTTGTGGGCAGAGGCAGCAAGGCTACATCGGACTTTGTCTGTGTGCGAGTTGTGCTAACTCTGTGGAGTACTTTGGTCTCTTCCAAGGCAGTGGCTGGTTTTGTGAGTCCTTACTGTCTTGTCTCCTTTGGACATTACCCAAGCTTGTATGTTATGAACAGAAGGCTGTAATCCCACAGCCTCCTGTGGGATTCTGTGAGAAGGAATTCTCAAACTGAGAGAATGTTCACTTTAAGAGACTTGTGTGCCAGTTTGTTAATTCTTGTTGGTCCGGCATTGGGGGGGTCATAATTTGCACTCCTGGAAATATACCTGACAAACTGAATACAAGCCAGTGCCCGACTGACTGAGGAGCTTGCTCATAGGGGACATGGGTGGGTGTTAGTAGTGAGTAGTGAGATATAGCTCAGGGAGAACCTTACTTAAGCTTGGGGCTGTGTGTTTCAACTATAGCTGTGTGTGTGTGTGTGTGTGTGTGTGTGTGTGTGTGTGTGTGACTGTCTGTGTGATGGTGTACATGTGTGTATGTCACAGTATGTGTGTCTTTCACTATGTGTGTATGTCATAGTGTGTGTGTTTCATCTGGGGTTTCAAAACAGTAAGACCCTAAGAATGGCTTTCTGTGACTCCTGTGCAGTGTTTCTCTAGACGCTGAAATTTGCTTTGTATCTGGCCTGGGAGTCTGCCCTTTGCCCAGGTTCTCAGATGCCAGCCAGAGGCCGCTGTGGCTTTTCTGAAGACAGCTCCTCCAGGCCAGCTGTGGCAATAAATCCAGATTCTTGTCCTGGATCACCCTGGCCTTGTAGTCACATTGGCAGCCCCAGCCTCTGACAGCAGGAAACCTGGTGTAGACACACAGTGCCTGCAGTATGGGTGTTTTGCTTGTATGTACACCTGTGTACCATACGCCTGCAATGCCGTCTGAGGCCAGAAGAGGGGGTAAGACCCTCTAGAACAGGAGTTATAGGTAGCTGTGAGCCACCTTGTGGGTGCTGGGATCCCAGCTCCATTCTCTGGATGTACAGCCTATGCTAAGAGAACCACTGAGCCTTCTCTCCAGACCATCATGCCATTTTAAGAATGGATTTAAAAAAAAAAAAAAAAAAAAAACACCAAATAACTTCATGTGCACTTCTCAAGTGAACTTTGTAGGTGACAGTACCTGTTATCTGTCACAATGCCAAAAGGTCAGACACACCTGCCAGTCTTATAGTCTGAAAATGAACTCACCGTTCCTACCCTGTCTGTTATTGTCCAGATACCGAGGCAGAACATACAGGGCAGTGGTCAAGATAGTGCGGACAGCAGACCAAGTGTCAAGTTTCTGCCAGCGAGTTTGTGCCAAGCTGGAATGCTGTCCAAACTTACTCAGCCCTGTGTTGCTCTCTGAAACCTGCCCGGAGAACTGTTCTATCTACACCAAAACCAAATACAGTGAGTACAAAGAAATCAGACACCTGACATGCCTGAGCGCTACTGGGCTGCACTTGGGCGCTTGTTTGTTTGTTTGTTTGTTTGTTGTCTATTTGTTTGTCTTGTTTTTGTTTTTAACTCTTTGCAGAGTTCTTCATGTGAGTACCCGGAGAACTCTTTAAGATTTGCTGTTGCCGATCCATGTATGTTTTAGCCTGATTTAAGAAGGGGATGGGATGACTCAAACAAGGGGGGATTGTCACTAGAAGGTTTTGGGAAAGAAGTGAGAACTTCAGAGGACCAAACTGATCCCTAAGCTGTGTGTGGGAAAGAAGCACATTATAAACAAATTATTAGTAATGTCTAGGGATTCTAACTAATTAATTTCTTGTCCTGGTATAAACCCAGGATTTGTAATGACGATACTTTTTGGGGTTCTGTTTGTTTTGTTTTGTTTTTGAGACATGGTCTCTTTATTCTGTCACCAAGGCTAGCCTAATACTCACTGTGTGACCTGGGCTGGCTTCACACTCTGAGCTCCTCCTGCCTCTGCCCTTTTGTGCTGGAATTACAGATATGAATGAGTCCTTCAATGCTGGCCAGTGGTTCTTTCATCCCAAGTGAGAAAGTCTCGGGAAGTTTTCTTTCTGCACAGACCCTGTCTGCTTCTCCTCTGCTTAGCTTATTCCCTCAGCACTCTCTCAGGCATGTCACCGGAGGATTCAGAAGCCATCCCCCTTCCTTCCCAGCTGCCTTTGCTTTGCCACTGCTGTGCAGGACTCTGAGTTGGTCCCACTTTCCCAATCTGTAATGCTTGTGGTTGCCATCCCCCACCACACCACTCTGCCTCACAGAGAGACAGCTTCCCACTGCCGTTCATTTCTCCTATTCTGAGAACTTCTTCCTTCCACCCTGGTAGCCTCTACCACTGTAGAAGCCTCTACATCAGACACCTCAAGCTCTGAGAACTCCATTCTACAGCTTCTGAGCTTCGAAATCCCCCCTTAGTCTTCTCTGGTCCTGGGGACACGACAAGGAAGTTGGCTCTGCCAGCCTAGGTTCCAGCCACCTAGAGTCGAAGGACCCACACAGTGTGGTCAGTGCTCTGAACCACAGCCACCTGTGGTGTATCAGCTGCTTTGTTGGAACCGAGAATATGAATATGGTTGGGATACTGATCACAGTGTGACTCTTATGTACACAGACAGAAAGACACAAACACATGTAACACACACACACACACACACACACACACACACACACGGGGGGGGGAGGGAGGGAGGGAGAGAGACTTGGCAAATTAACCTTCCACTCCTAGTCTCTGGCATAGAACCGAGTCTTGCTCATGCCAGACAAGTATTTTGCCACTGAACCACATCCACTGACCTTGTTGTTTTGAGACAAGGTGTCTTAGTTGTTTTGTTGTCGTGGTTGATTAAATAAACTGATAAAAACAAGAAGGCAGGGACTTGAGAGGGGTCGTCATGACTCATCCATAATCAGATGAAATAGGATGCAAGGAGTCCGCTTGCCAGCTCACTTCCCTCCTCAAGGAATCAAGTCAAAATAACTCCCCACCTGAATGGCCACAGGCCCTTCCCCGGTGAGTCTAAAGTCTGCCGAGTTGACAATGAACCCTAAGCATCACCTACAAAGTCCCTCTGTGATTTAGGCTCCCTCTATAGCTTACTCTCTCCCAGGATGCTCACACCTCCCTGTTCATTGCTGCGTCACTTTACCTTGGGCAGTGCAAGGGCCATCAAGGGTCACTGGGTAGCTACTGCTTCTCAAGATAACTGACTTGACCAAGGACTTCAGTTGGCTTGAATGTTGAATGATAAATAGGTTCTTCTGTAGTCCCTGGACAAAAGGGAGATGGGGTCAGCATTGTGACCTACAAGTGAACTAAAAGATGATTCTGGATCTCATTTCACCAAATTTCAAAAGGCTAAGATCCATCTGAGTGAATATTGCTGTCACTGGAAATTGAGATACAGTGGTGGGGAAAAAAAAACAAACCAAAATAGCTGTTGGTTAGAATTGGGACTAGTGAGGGCAGTGATCTCCCAGTGGGCTGTATGGCTCTATGATGAATCTATCAATGGTTATACTCTTAGTAAAACTGTCTTCCTCCCTGTAGCCTATTATTATGGAAAAAGAAAGAGGATCATTAGACCTGCGCTTGGAGACAGCAACATCGAAAGTGCACCCAAACCAGCCAGGAGAAGGAAACGACGGAAATCAGTCTATGTGCAAAAGAGACGGAAATCTGCTCCTGTGGCTATCCCAGCAAGCTCTACGCAAGTACGCTGTCCTTAAAGGGTTTGGTTTGATTTTGGTTTTGTGTGTGTGTGTGTGTGTGTGTGTGTGTGTGTGTGTGTGTGTGTGTGTACAAGCATGCGAACAACAGAGGTTAACCTCAGTTGTCATTCCTTGGGAACGGATCCACCTTGGATTTTTGTTTTGCCTGCTGTTGTCCTTGAGGTAAGTATCTTACTTTTTCCTGGAACTCATCATTTTTTGCTAAGCTGATTGACCAGCAAATCCCAGGGCTCCACCTGGCTCCACCTTCCCAGTTCCTAGCTTTTCCACATGGCTTCTGGGGATCAAACCAAGGTTCTCATGCTTGCATGACAAGCATTTGGGGCTCTATTTTTGGGACCTCCGTGGACAAGCTTTGCCAGGAGCTTTGTTCTGTGAAGGAAGGGAAGGGGCATCAGGGTCTGGCAGTGTGGCTGCTGGTGAGGGTCACACTGTGCTCACTCAAGTCCCTTTCAACCCACCCCTGCTAGGCACATCCCTCCGTCTCTCAGGAAACTGAAGAGGATGACCCAGATGCCCTGGACACTGCTGCAAGTGAGGAAGCTGGTTTCGAGGTCCGGGATTACCAGACAGATACCTCAGCAACACAGGTGCCCTTAGCCCGGCCACGGAGGGCTGTGACCCTGAGGAGAAATTCAGAGGCTTTGAAGCAGCCTCCAGTGGAAAGGGCACGGAGGGGCCGCCCAGCGTCAACTGCTACTGCTTCTAATAACAGAATCAAGGGTCCACTTGTTAGGATTGAGAAATCAGAGGTGAGTGCAGAGAGTGGAGGGTGCATGGCTCATCTTTAAGAACATGGAGTAGAGTTAAGGCTGTGGTCCAGGAAAACCTCTTTAAAATATAAGAAATGACAAGAGATGCTCTGCCAAAATTCCCAAGTCCAAAGACAAAAGAATGATTTTTACCTCTTGGTAGAGGGCCAGGAAACATCAGACAGGAGTTCCCAGGGTTAGAATAATATCTTCATTTCTGGGTGTCTTTAATCCTCCAGAGCTTCTGGTCAGGTGGAGGGGAGGGTTCCATCTCCAGTACTGGTTCCCAAAATTCCATCTCTACATGTCTCATTTCCACACTTGAATCTCGCATCCCTCTCTCCTGTATGGGGCACCTCTTTCTTTAAATCAGCATGCTTGACACTCCTGTAACCCATACGTGATATATGAATTGCTGCAAACGTCCTTGGTGCCATTATCTCAAAAGCCAGTGGTGACAGCGAGCTGTCTTGCATGCATCCAGTTGTGCACCTTCCTATCTTTTCACATTTTAGTCAGAGATGCTTTGTCAGAAACCAGGCCCTAGATTTTCACAACTAGAAGTTCAAGATTGATAACCATTACGCCATGGGGTAGCCCCGGTGCATGTTCGTAGGTGTGCTTAAAGGCCAGGGGTCTAGCTCAGATGCAATTTCTTAGGAGCCGTCCATTCTTTTCTTTCTTCTTTTTTATAAAAAGTATTTTTGAGGCAGACAATCTCCTGCTTGGAGTTTGCTTAGTAGTGGGTTAGTCTCTGGGCAGCAACTCCCAGAATCCTCTTGCCTCCACTTCCCCAACCCCACCACTTTTCTTCACGTGTGATCTGGTGATCGAGCTCACGTCCTTAGACTGGGATAGCAAGCATTTTGCCAACCGAGTTATGTCCCCAGCCCTGCTGTTGTTACCCCAGCCCATACCTTCTGTTGTTACTATTTCTGAGCTTTTGAAGATAACCAGGTCATTGCAGGTGTAGAAGTCACCAGAGGCAGGTTGCTTAGAAACAACATAGAGACTGAGTTCTGTCTGTGTGCCCAGTGAGAGACCAAGAGAGCTTGGAGTTGTGGTTCAGGAGTGTTCAGGAGAGGTTCAGGAGAGGTTATTAAGACAATGCAGCTGACCCCGCAGTGTGCAGTGACAGTGCCCTGCCCCCTTCCCTGCAGGATTCAAAGCAGTCAGAGGAGGAGAGACTGATTCTCGAGAGCAATCCACTGGAGTGGTCGGTCACCGACGTGGTACGATTCATTAAGCTGACTGACTGTGCACCTTTGGCCAGGATCTTTCAGGAGCAGGTACAGTGGCTTTCTGTGTCATCAGTTTCGTTTCTGGACTCCAGGTCTTGTCTCTGTGTGTTTGTATCTCCGTGCATAAGTGTATGTATCTTTCATATGTGTGCGGTTATGTGTGTTCATGTGTGCAGCTACGTGCATGCCTGTATGCACATAGGTAGGCATGTGCATTTGAGGCCCAGAGGACACCGTAGGGGATCCTTCCTCCAGAGATATCATCTTTATGAGACAGGTTCATTCACTGGCTTGGAACTCGCTTAGTAGGATAGGCTGGCTGACTAGACTTACTCCTGCCTCCCAAGTGCTGGGATTCCAAGCATGTACCAACCAGCACATTCAGCTTTTGAAAGTGAGTCCAAGGCGACTACTCTACTGACTGAACTGTCTTCCTAGCCTTGAGACTTTTAAAGGAATTGCCTATCTTCTCTGGCTTCTTTATGACTTACCATGGAGGGATAAAGTCTCACATGCCCTTCGGCTGCCTACCGCAGTTAATATCTGTAAGCGGGTTCGTCCACACTGCCGAGCAGGTACGGTGCACCTGACATGAGGGTTTTCTCACAGAGAGGTACCTGTTACTGGAAGGTGAAGAGTGAACATCTAGGCTCTTCCCTTATTCATAGCCGTAGTCCACTTCCTGGTACCAGTGTTGTTTCTGTGATAAGATGCTCTCAACCTGGAGAGGACAGAATTGATTTCCTCTTACACCTCATAGTCTCTCACGAAAGGTTGTCAGGGAAGGAGCTCGAGATTGGAGCCCGGAAGCAGGAACTTGAGGCAGAGACTTGATGGAACTTGCTTGCTGTCTTTGTTACCATGTTTGACTCAGCCAGCGTTCTGATACTGGGGTGGAGGGTCACTAACCAGCAAAACCTCACGGAGTACCTATCTGTCTTTTAAGACCTAATATTTTTCTAAATACTGTTTTCTATGTAGTTGATTAAAGATATACCTATCTAGTCTGTTTTTACAATTAAAAAGCCAATAATGTGAAAAGATAAAATTTTAAACATTGAGGCAGAAAAAGAAGTCTGATTTCCCATTGATATAGAGGATTTCCTATCTTTCTGTCCAAGTCAACGCAGTAAAATGTTGCAAAAGGCAAATTAAAGAACATCCCAGGACTCCACCTCCTGTTCCCATGAGTGTAGTTCTTGGTATCCAAGCTCTGCTGCCCTGATATTCACAAAGTGAAGTGATTAATCTCATTCATTCTGGAAACTTCTGCAGACTCCAGAGGAGGTCATATGGAAGGCACACACAGGAGCCAGACAGGAGGTTCTGCTCTTGGATTTCTGCCGTGCACTGCTCTTCTTCTCTGGGTACAGACAGAGAGGCAGACAGGGAGATGTGCTTTCTGACCTAAAGAATTAGGGCAACGATCTGTCTTTTCATTACAGCACACAGACAAGACAGGAAATGGTGAACAGTGCTGTAGCTTAGCTGATCCAGGGCTTACTGATAAAATTTCATCTCTATCTTAGAAACAAACAGAAAGCAATAGTTAGGAAACCATGCAGAGTACTGTCTGAGGAAGTGTTTCCCAGTCTGGTACTTAGATATAGTGATATTAAAAAAAAAAAAAACAAGCAGAAATTCAAGTACAAGGTAAATTCTGCTTATATAGGTTTAAATACGCCACCATGTATATGTTGGTCCATATATACATTCAACGTATACTGATCTAATACCTGCTGTACATACCTTATAATATCCAAAACATGACAAAGAAATGTGTCATTCTATATAAATCTTAATTTTATTTTGGTTTAGGCCCAAATGTTCAATTTCACTTTAGAAACATTATTCTGCTCTGAGCCAGAATAAAGGATAGGTTTTTTTATGTAACTTCTAGATTCTAAGTTAGGCGGGAGCTCAGGAACATCTGTAGCACAAATGGTTACCAGGCTCCTGTGTCCATACTGTGTTCAGAATTGTGCAAATTCTCAGTGAGGCGCTGGCCTGTGGGGTGGGTAGCTAAAACACTACTTTTAAATTCCTCTTTTATCTCTCTGCTAAGCCCAGTTTCCAACAATACCTCTGATTGTTTCAAGGAAATGAACTTGCTGGCACATTCCACCAAAGACTGAGAGTGGGCAACAGCTTCCTCCACCCACCTCCTCTGATATCAGCTAAAAGCTTTGTCCTTGATTTAGACATTAGGTGGGCTTTTAATGGATGAGTCTTGTTCTCAATTAATTTAGCATTTCACATTAGGGATTTTCAACTGTTATAATAAAAAAAAAAAAGTGTTGCCTGCTGGTCTGTCTAAAGTGTGTGGACACTTGAGTCTTTTCTGGTCCATTAGACTTTTAATGATTTATTTTTTACAAACTTTTTTCTGTCATCATTTTGTCTAAATGGCAGTGTTCTGATTGGGTGAGGCCTCCAGAAAGTGTTTCGTGAGCTGTCAGATGAACTAGGTGCCCTCAGATTATTCACCAGCCTGCACAGGAGATCACAGTGTACGGACTGATCCTAGCTGCGTGCGATCCTGCCTAGGGAGGTTAGGAATTCAGAGATGGCTCTCATCACCGGGAACGACTGCAGACGTTACATGCTCCCCATGGCCAGCATATGTACCTTTTATTTCCAAAATGTTGTGGCAGCTTCTTAGTAAAATCTACTCTCTGTAATTTTGTGCTGCAAATCTGAACATTGCACAGTGAGAGTCCACACATCTGTCATGTGGTTTGAAACCCATGACCCTGAATAGCATAGTCTATGTGCTTGCCCAGTGCCAGTCAGTCCACTCACAAGAGAAGTAGACTACCTGAACGAGTCGCTTACTTTATGAGAACGTTAAAGGATCATTGGCAACTTTAGTTCTCTTTGAGGGTTTTCCTCTTCTTCCTTTCCCTTGGCCCACATGCTTTTCCATTTTCATCCTCCTTGCAAGGACAGGAGCTTTAGTTTAACTTCTTTCAGCCCTGTGGCCGTGTGTTTGTGGTGTGCCACGGTAAAGCAGAATTGCATGCTTCCCGGCGGCCAGAAAGCAAACAAAGATGGGGAGGAGCCTGGAACGAGGTTCCAAGGCAAGCCCTTGGTGACAAACTTCCATCGAGGTTAGGTCATGATCCTCAGGATCAGGCCACTGTCCTAAAGACCATCAGCTGTGACACATTAGCATTTAGGAGGGACCCTCTCTATGTAGGCCCTCACGTCCCAGATACTCCCATTAAAGAACTGCCACATCCTAATGAACATCAGCCAAGGACATATGAAATTCCCGTGTCCTAAGTGTGACATCCCTGTTGTATATCAGGTCATATATTATTCCTTCAAAGTGTTCTGCAGTTGCGGTGAGTCTGCCTGTTTTCGTGTGGTATATTTTATCTGAGTCTGTCTCTTTAAAATTAGTAGTCCCTTAGTGACATTTATTCTTCTCCTTGGGAGAAGTCTAGGGGCAGGATGCTTGGCCAGGTGCTGGAGCCAGGACAGAAAGGGCACCTGATCTGAAAAGGTCAGAGAATGCCATTTTTAAGTGGCCTCCTCCAGCCTGCATGGTGTCTGTTAGGTCTGCTGCTCTCCTTAATGCTGTGACCTCAGGGTAGCCTTTACAGTCATGTTGTACAGCAGTCTGTGGGATCCTGTTCTGGTTTAGAGAGTATGTAAAGAACTTAGTATTTCTTTGAACATTGGACTGACTGCCTAGAATCTTCTATGTAAGATCATTATAGAATCAGTTTCTGAATTCTAATGCCTTTTATTTATTTATTTTGAGATTTTTTTTATTTTTACTTTTTATTTTATTCTATTCTTTATTTTATTCTATTGTCTCATTCTACACACCTCCCCCGTTCTGAGATGACAGGCATGCATCTCTGCATCCAGCTTTCACATGGATGCTGTGAGTCTGAACTCTGGTCCTCATGTGTGCATAGGAAGCACTTTGTCAGTGATATATCCCCACACCACCACATCCTCACACCTTTTAAAACACTCACAGCCAATAGCTGGAACGGGTTGGACATACACAATTATAAGAATGTACACAAAGGTGCCAAGTATTTAGCTCTGTATCGCCCTCACTGTTTGCTGAAAGAATTCTACATACATACATACACAAATACAACTAAGGTTGGTTAGTGTACTTTAGAAGATTAAAAAGATTTTAAAAGCAAAACAAAATTAGTGGAGTGTATCAGAAAGATAGTATCTGCTCATTATTTCTGTCTCTTTATTTCAAGCCTTCCTCTATATCATGTTCTAATTTCTGTAGGTAATTGCTAACTTAATATGTAGAGGACATTCATCTGCTTTAGTAAAGGTGTTGAGGGCCCCTAAGTCCAATCTGTTCTATAATTCTTCTTTCCTTTCTATTAATTTTGTTACTAGACAGTTCCAGGAATGTATATAATATACTGTGATTTCCCTCTTGCTCACTCATCTTCTCCTATCTCCCTCCTCTCTCCATCAACTCCTAGCCCTATTTATCAGTCCCTTTCTCCAAATCAAGAATTTTGGGTTTGTAAACCATTTCCAGGGCCATCTAAGGATGACTTGAAGCTGTCCACAGGAGCCTGGTCGGGTCATCAGTGGGAACACAGCTAAAGGCAGTGATTTTCATTCTACTGAGTCTGTCTGCCAGGTTCAAATAGTTAAGCAGTGAGAGGCAGAATCGCCATGGGGCTTTCCTCCAACCATGCCTGACTGTGGAGGGACCAGTCCTTATGCAGTCCTGGTGCAGGTATCCACAGCTACTGTGAAGTCAAGGCTGCAGTGGCTATGTCTTGACAAGAAGATACTTTCAAAAGGATAGTTTGAATGGTTTGTCTGGGACTGAGCACTCACTTGTGCCTGTTCTCAGCGCCTTGAATAGCTATGAGTCTCCATTCACTGCTGTTCACTGAAGAGAGAGGCTTCTCCGATTGCAGCTAGGAGTAGCATTTGTCTATGGGAAGCTGGGGATAGCAATTGTTTATAGGAAGCTGAAAGTAGCATTTGTCTATGTGTAGAAACATATAAAAGGCAGCACAACAGTGAGTCAGTTTAACCAAACAACAGGGTTCAGCCCACAGTTCCCCCCACGACTCAGTACTTATATTGTACTCAAATCCTACACACTGGAAACTCCATTGTGTACTCTGATTGCCTTAACTGTTTTCCTGATTAATCAATACCTCACTGATTCCCCTCCATACTCTTGCCCTTCAGCATGTCAGCCATTTTGGGGGAACAGTCATATGCTTTTATCATCCCTACTTAGGGGAGTATAACACATCATAGGAGGGTAAGAACTTCTGAAGATGATATTCTTTCCAAGTCTAGAGAGCACTGCTAACAGAGGCATTGGAGTAGACAGGGGAGGGATAAAAATTCTTTACGTACAGTACTCATGTATAAAATTCTCAAAAAATTAAATACAAGGAGAGGATGTTGTAGATAGAGATGTCTTTACAGCCAATCGTATGCCAAATAAGTCCTCATTCTCCTGGAATTTAGAGTAACCTTCTTGTGCCTGGGGCTTTGTGAAAAGCTGACTGAATGCAAAGCTGGAAAGAAGTGCCAATGTCCCAGATGTTTATATAGGCAAGCTGCAGTAGTTTTAAGCATGCCCCCACTTTTTAGGCCCTACATCTAATTTTTAAATTATTTTTTCTAAGCAAAAAATCAGAGTGAAGAGTTTCTTAATTAGTCATACTGGTTAGAATTGAGGAATTAGCCTGCAAGCAGAGCTTCGTTCAGCTGTGTGTTGCTATTCTTAGTCCCAGGAATGAGAACATAGCTTCTGTGTGCAGTTCAGGTAAGCAGGCTCTTGAGCAAGAAGTATGTTTTCTCTCTCTGTTTCTGTTCTGGGCTGCCCAGCTTGAAAGTCAGAGCAGGAAGTGTATACTCCCCTCCCCATCCAACAACAGCCTTTAGAACTGTCTCCCCCTTTAAACTTGGGGTTGATTTGAGGCAGAGTACATACACACAATTAGGAGATGCCCAGGCCAAAGGAAGAGGGTGATGTCACTGGCAGTTATGAGGTTAAACCATATCTGAAAAGTAGTGGAGCAGTTGTTATTATTTAATCTTGAGGACTAACTTTATTATTTCATACCTATGTTGAACTTCTATCCATTCATAGAATGTTTGTGTGCTGAACATGACATGCACGTCAGTCAAGTACATGCTGGATGGTCTCTGCCATGGTGCTACCCCCTGAGTGAGCTGAGGGTCTGATCATTGTGATCACCATGGTACTATCTGCATGTGTAGAAGGTTGCTTGTCTAGTACATTTATTTCAAGTGGCGAATGGTTGATGTTCAAGGAATAGATTTTTGGAATGAGCCACATTCTAGCAATGTAGAAATTGGTATGTTTTTGGGGTGGTTTAAGGCACCCTGTAGAGCCACATTGGCTATTAGGAAGGAATTGGTGGTCTTAAAACCTCATAAACTTTACACTTATGCTCGCAGATATTCCACCAACTTTTTCCTATAGTTAAAAAAAAGTTTTAGAAAAGACTTAAACTCGAGGTAGGTTTCTTCAAGTTTTGGGTGATCTGGACCTGTTGTCTACATGAAAGGATTTTTGTTGTTGTTAATGTTGTTGTTGTTGTTGTTGTTTGAAGTGTTGAAGGTAGATCCAGGGAAACAAATCAGTTATCAACATCTCTTACGTTGTTGATACCTTCTTCCAAATCAGTGAGCGCCCCTGTTGGCTTCATGACCATGATCTGCTCCTTAGCACTTCCTGTTTCTCAAGCTACTGTCATCCTTCTAAATAGCAGCCTCAGAAGAGTAGAGTGACATGGTAGAACAATACGGGAAAAGGAGAGGTCTGTGTGCAACATGAAAACACACCGGAAGTTTCATTCATTTTCTTTATGGCTTCAAAAATGATCAACTCATTTTTGAGGTTTGATAAGGTCATATGTGTCTTTATTTCAGACAGGGCTTATTCCATTAGCACAGCCAGTGCTCTTTTATAATTTAAAACCAATAAATAGCATTCACAGTGATACTTTTTCCTGTTACTGTCCTTATTGGTAATATTGTGGATATGGGGTCTGGTTGGGTAGTAAGCTCCTTGCTCTTGCTGGCAGTCCTCAGATGATAAATGATACTTCTCTTGACACTGACTTCTCACGGCTACATTCTTTACATACTTAGGTATTTGTGTTATTATACCTTTAGAAAATAAACGATTTCGTTAAAATAGGAAGATCTCTCTATGGAATATGTTGACGTGTTTCTACAGTGCATCCCTAGGCAATGGTGAATAGCTATTGAGTCCTTGTGGTTCACCCTATGTCTTTGTGTGGTCTTCTGAGCCTCCAGACCTGATTGTCCATATTTTTCTTAAGATTTCAGTTGTTTATTGCTGTTATTTCATCAGTTAGGTTTTCTGGGTCCCACCCTCCTTTTCTGAGACACTCATTTGAATATTCATTCATTTTGTGGTATCTCTTACTGCTCACTCGGCTGCTTGCTTTTCCCTTCTTCCCTTTTGTGTCTGAATATCTTATCTCAGAAGAATTCTCTTCAACTCCTCTTCAACTTGGGAGCTCTAGTTGTCTGCTTGCTGAGGCTTCCCCAGTGTCTGTGGCTGGTTTACTTAGTTCTTTGGCTCCGGGGATTTGCTTTGTCCCAATCTTGATCACTTGGCTAAATTCATCATTCTTACTAGGAGCTGGACTTCTTCTTTCATTGAATTGTCTGTCTCTCCTCTTGCTGTCCCAGAACAGAATACTAAGCCTGGGAAACAACTTCTGGAGCCTCCTAACTGTTCCACTGCCTGTACCCATCGGAAGAAGCTCAGGAATTTCAGATGAGCTAAAATGTTCTTAGCAAAAAAAAAAAATTATTGAGGCCGGAGCGACGGCTCAATGGGTAAAGCCTTGCAAACCGATGACCCACGTTTGTATCTCCAGAACCAATAAAAAGCCAGGGACAATAGTGTACATGTATCTGTAATCCAAGCACACTCCTGGGAGGGGCTGAGAGGCAGAGACAGAATTACAGGCCAGCTAGCCTGCAGGGGATAACCTTCCTCAAACAAGGTAGGGGTGAGGACCAACAACCAAGGATTTCCTCTGACCTCGATATATGTCTCTGCACACACACACACACACACACACACACACACACACACAGAGTTTTATTAACACAGGCTTTCAGTAGCCATCAAGGTAATTGTTACCTTTTGGTAATACACTCACAAGTTTAAAAGCAGAAAGAACAGATTTTTAAATATTTAGTTCCAGGACAAAGCTTGACAAGACAAACACATCTTCCAAGTGTATTCTACTTTGTCTCTAATGTGACTTTCTTTTCTGACAGGACATCGATGGCCAAGCACTCCTCCTGCTGACTCTCCCAACAGTGCAGGAGTGCATGGAGCTGAAGCTGGGACCTGCTATCAAGTTATGCCACCAGATCGAGAGAGTGAAAGTGGCTTTCTATGCCCAATATGCCAACTAACTCGCCCTTCTTGGCAGGTGTTTCCTGATTCTGATAATGCTGTGTTTGTTGTAAAGGTTTCCAGGACTGAGACCTTGATTTCCTGGGCTTCGTGAAATGGCACAATCACTGGTGATCTCCAAAAAGCCAGAAGCCCAGGACCTCCTTTTTGCACCAGCCTATTTGATAACCCTGTGTTTTTAAAGCACACAGAAGGAGCACCAACAGCTCTGAGAGAATTGTGAAAGTTCTGAGGCAGACCTTCCCTGGCTCAGGACCTCCGAGTTCCCTTTTTCCTTCCACTCGAACCCGGCAGTTTTCTGGAAGCCAGGTTTCCTTACACTGAGATCTAGGTTCTTGGGAAACTAAGATGAGTTGAGTGTATCTGAGCAGAATACCTGTCCATCTTGCTGCCTCTTTTGCCTGACTCAATCTCAAGCTCTCTTACAGCTCTGTCTGCCATACATATGCAAGCTACTGTGATTTAGAGTCACCTCCTATCCCATTTGATTTCACTTAAGCTCCATTCTCTCACACAACTCTGGGCTCTGTTCAGCTCCGTCCTCTGTCAGAGGTGCCTTTTCACAAGTATGGTGGCTTACCCTGAGACAGATCCCGTGTAAGGAAAGTCTAGCACATATGCAATAGCAAACACTCTCAGTAGTCTCCTGCAGAACCATAGCTTCAATGTTCTAAGATCACTGTGACCAGTCAGGAGGAGGCTGCTTTAGGGAAATATCAAATTCTGTTGAAGAAAAGCTTTCAGGGGGTAAGTATAGGAAGAGATTTTGGGGAAAGCGTTTTTGTGAACCAGCTGTAACCCCTTAGAATGTTAACGCAGATGGTCACTGCGAGCAAATCCTTCTGAGCCTCTCTTCTGCGAGTGCCTGGCTTGCCACACGGAAAGCAAGCACAAGGGAGCAGTATTCCATAGCATAAGATAGCAGAGCAAATACTGGATCCGGATCCAGCTGGTTTCCATCCATTGGCTAATGGCCACCTTTATGTCCTTAGATAACTTGCCACCACCCTGGACCCAAGTTCCCGCTGAGGGAAAAGGTAGGACCTTTAGTAGTGAGGCTTTGAGTATTCCTTCTCCCTGCTGCTGCTAGAGAGGATCGTAGGTAGACCAAAAAGAGAAAAAGAATGTGGCCACAGAGTTTAAGCCTCCAGTTTCTGCCTTTCACTCTCTTTGGGGTTGCTTATGAAATTTCACTAAGTCATCTGTAGACTAATCAGTGATTGTGAAATTCGGCTGATACCCAGCACTCATCTGTGTTTTCCTATGAGCAGTTCAACATGTGCTTGCAAACCCAAAGAGACTGAGTACATAATAACGTGAAGGTCACCTCCATGACTTTTGAAAACCAGGCAAGGAAACCAAACCTTTGCTCTGCTTAGGAGTGCCTCACTTTGGAAACTTAACTTCCTACCTATCTGGGCCTTACTGGTTTGTTTACTTTGTGGTTTTTCATATTTTTTCATGATTATGTTCATCTTTTTTCCTTGACTAAAATCACAACTGTCCCAGAGCATGGTATGACAAGCTGATAGCTGCTTGTATTTTGGCAGAGTTTTAAGGCATGGTAGTCCATTAGGCTTTGAAAACTCTGGTTGTTATGTTAGTTACCCATTCTCAACACTGGGTCATGGTTACAGAGAGAATTAGAAAGTGAGTTATTTGTAGTTGAGACTCTCTAGTCTTCCCTGAAGCTGGTTTTCTACAGTCAAGCTATAGATCTTTGGTGAATGGGTATGCCTAGGAACAACTGACGTTTGGACTGTGTTCTGTGTGGATCTGTAAAGATGGAGTTGATGGTGTCTGTGTGGTTGACTTGAAGCTGAAATTCTCTCTTCTAAGCTACATGTTGAAGCTTCCTCTGCCTTTGTCTGCTTCTCAGACACATGCTTCTGGCCATAAATACTCAATCTATCGGTTGGAAAGGGTATCTATTTCAAGATGGGGTGTCACTTCTCCTGTATCGACTCCTTGATCCCTCACTGTGGTCTTTTCAAGATGAGCTGTTCCTTTCGCATCTGAAATAGGATGTGGCTGTGGCATTGCTAGGGTATGGTGTGCTTTCCGAACAAATGTGGCCTTCTCATGCCATTTCCAGTAATGACACAGAGGAGGAGGTGTTGTCTCAGAACATGGGGATTCCCTCGAAGTCTGCTGAGCCCACAGAAAGAGCCAGAAAAGCATTAACAGAAAAGCCAGTCAGAACATGTCCACCCCTGGTCAGAAATCCTTCTTCCTGCACAACCAAATGTCCCAGCCTCTCTTTCTGCCTCAGCCTCACAGTGTAGTGTCCATTGGTCTCTCTCTGCACAGAGTGAATTTCTGCAGCCTAAGAGATGGCAATAATCTTAAAACAAGAAAGTCTGACCAGAGGCCATTCTCATCATAGTGGCTGTCAACATGCAAGTCAACCCCCCCCCAGTAGACTTGAGAAATATTTTGATGACCAAAGAGGATGACGTGCTCATGTGCAGAATACAATTTTGCCACCAGATTTTAACATGGGGTTTGCTTCTCTCTAGACTTGCCTCTCACTGCTTTTGTCTGAAACATAGAGTTGATTTCCAAGAATGATTGGGAAGAAATAAATGGATTTTATACACATATGCCAAAAATATTCTACCCTCAATACTGTGAAATGATGCCTTTGCCTCATTTCTACTTGATGGCATCATTTCCTTATCTCTCTGATTATCTTCTGGTACCAACGTCCCCTCCTTCATGTATCTACACCTGGGGTGCATCACTCCATTCATGGCCTCCTGTAACCAGCCGAGCAGACATCACACAGTCCATGCCATGTGATTGAGGAATGGAAATGCCACCTCAACTTAAATAACGACAGCCTGTCATTTATGCCCACCTTAAAAACATAGGAAGTTTGTTTCAGCCCCTAATTTCTGGAGTTTATTTGTACTGTGTTGTATTAAAAAAAAAAAAAAAAAAGGATCCTGGCCACAAAATAAAACATACCCTGATCAAAGCACGCTACACTGGCATTGCATATCTTTGCTGTTCAACAATGGTGTCCTTCACCACAGTTTCTAATCTAGAGTGCGGAGAGCTGGTCTGTCACTTTTAAAATTAGATGCCTTTGATCAGAGTTTGATTCCCAGGCATCACTGGAGCTCTCTCTACAGCTATTTGAGTCTCTAGACCTTATTTGATCATATTCAAAAGATCACTTCCCATGCTTGCTTTGATTTGGTCCTCAATAAATTAAAACGATCCCCACTTTCACACTGCCACACCTGACCTTCACTGCCATCCTTAGATGGTTGCTTTTGATCAGCCCTTTGAAGATGGGTCCCTCCTAATCTATGTCATAGAGTCTTGAGTGCTATATGAGGCAAATATTGGCTATGTCTTCTATCTTACACCAAATAACCGCTTTCTGAGATTTGTCCCTGAGTTTTGGAAGCACTCAGGATTTTCATACGTATAACACCCATTTATATTCATCTCTGTATAAAGAAAGAGTACGGAGCAGTATCAGGACTTTTGTTGTGGTTTGACATTGCTGTTTTGGGGTTAAGATATTGAGTCTGGGCTCCAATTACTCTCTATCCTGTCTTTAGAGAGCTGTGATTGAGTGTGCCATTATTTGGAAGGAGAAAATATAAATTAAGATAGCTGTAGTGTTTGTGCCCGAAGTCTCTGGGGACATCTACTGCTTGTGTCTCTTTGGTGCAATAATTAATTAGGAAGGAGGAGCTGAACTGGCAACCATACAATCTAATGATTCCTCTACTTGCTCACTATTGCTTTCTGTTCCAAATTTTTCTGAAAATCACTCTCTTTAATCAGATTAACTTCTTAAGCTGTTTACTTCTCATAGCTTCTTAAAACTAGGGTGAATTGCAGGTATCCAAAATACGCTATGACAGAACAAAACTGTGCTATTCGTGACCCATTTAATTTGCTGAAAAATCGTAACTGCTGTCCTGCTCTCCTTGGGTTTCGGTTTTAAAAGCCTTTGTGGTTAAAATGATGAATAATGATTCAGGTTTCTGAACTATACACATCCTTGTTCAGTTTTCTTTTGATGACTAAGACTCAGTACCAGGGAGATGTAGGCCATATCACAGAACCGAGGCAGAGCCAGTGCTTTGGGTAGGACAAAGGAACACTAAAGAAGAAAAGTTCTAGAACAATCTTTTGCTAAAAAATTGCTTTATGGTGAAAACAGTGGGAAGGGTTTTTTTTTTTTTTAATTTCAATAAAAGAAAAAGTGAACATCTTACCTGTCATTCAGAATGCAAGCTAACATCATCTCTGTAAGCAGAGAGAACCCTAGTCACTAATGGCGGGAGCCCTTTACCTCTCATGTTCCACTTTGAAAAGGTTTTTATTGAAATTTGGTTCATATCTTGTATATTGGTGCATAAAAGAAAAAAAATCAGTGTCTTTACATTTGCAGTTTAAAGGACAAAGGGCATGCTCTCTCTGTTGGCTGTAAGATCGGATTTTTACATTTGCAGTTTAAAGGACAAAGGGCATGCTCTCTCCATTTGCTGTAAGATCGAATTCTGTGTATATGTTTCCATGTACATAAAGGAAAATATATATCAGAGTTATATTTTAATTTTTATTCTAAATGGAAAAAAGACCCTTTTTACTTGAAAACATGGACGCCGCATTGCTAATAAAGTAAAAATAAATTCTATGGTGGTGTTTGCATTTATGCGTCAAAGGTTATTGACTGTATGTTCGGGGCTTGTATTAGGGTTACTTTCTTCTGAAGTCTGCTTTGGTTTTTCATTTCATTATAGAATCTGATGTTAAGTTGGTTAGAACCATAGCTCTCAAAGTCACCTCGTTATGGAATTTTACTCAGGTAACATGTGTCTGTTCTAATTTCATTCCCATTTCTTTGATGAAATGCTAACCCAAAACAACTTAGAGGAGGAAATGATTTGTTTGGCTTGTACTTCCAGGTCACAGTCCATCATTAAGGGAAATCTAGGCAGGAATGCAAGCAGGAACTTGGTGCAGAAACCAGTGCTGACTTGCTCATGCTTAACTAGCTTCCTTATACAGCCAAAGATACCTCCCTAGGTGTGGTCAAACAGTGCTATGGGCTCTGAGAATGACTGGTGAAGTGCTTACCTTGTGGTCTTGATGACTCAGGTTACACACTGAGAACCCAGATAAAAATACCTAGAGTGCAGGCTTGACATCCCAGGTCTGTGGAAGTGGAGACAGGTAGAACTTCCGGGCTCACTGGCCAATGACGGTTTAATTCAATGAGAGACCCTACCTCAAAGAAGACAAACATCCTGAGTATGATTTCAGAGGTTGTCCTCCGACCACCACACAAGTGGATACATGTGCACATACACATGAACACACACATGCATTCACATAAAAATAGTATTGTTTACTTTTATATGGTTCCGGGCTTTCCCAATTTCAACCATCGTTTCCTAGGGTTGCCTGTTACTTTGGAAGAAAGATTGCTTTCTTTCTTTCTTTTTTTTGATACTTTATTTACATTTCCAATATTTCCCCTTTTCTAGGTCTTCTCTTTGAAAACCCCCTAACACTTCCCCATCCCCGCCTCTATGGGGGAATTCCACCTCCCGCCCACCGATCCCCATATTCCCACCTTGACATTCCCCTTTACTGGGGCCTCTAACACCCTCAGGTCCAAGGGCCTCTCCTCTCCCTGATGGCCAATGAAGCCCTCCTTTGCCACATATGTGGTCCGAACCATGGGTCCCTCGATGTGTATTCTTTGGCTGGTGGTCCAAACTCTAGGACGACGGGGGGGGGTGTGTGTGTGTGGCTGGGGTCAGGCCTGTTGACACTGTTGCTCCCTCCCTGGGGCTGCAAACTCCCTCAGCTCCTTCAGTCCTTTCTCCAACTCCTATATCTGGGACCTCACTCTCAGTCCAGCGGTTACTGTAAAGTGAAACTTGGGTATTCCGAACTTTTGGGCTAATATCCACTTATCACTGAGTACATACCATGTTCGTTCTTTTGTGACTGAATTACTTCACTCAGGATGATATTTTCAAGTTCCATCCGTTTGCCTGCAAATTTCATGAAGTCATTGTTTTTAATAGCTGAGTAGTACTCCATTGTGTAAATGTACCACATTTTCTGTATCCATTCTTCTGATGAGGGACATCTGGGTTGTTTCCAGCTTCTGGCTATTATAAATATGGCTGCTATGAACATAGTGGAGCATGTGTCTTTATTACATGTTGGAGCATCTTCTGGATATATGCCCAGGAGTGGTATAGCTGGGTCCTC
>CM052714.1:47643769-47675634 GCA_028551405.1 Uromys caudimaculatus | reverse complement strand
AAAAAAAAAAAAAAAAAAAGCTCAACATCCTTAGTCATCAGGGAAATGCAAATCAAAACACTTGTTAGATTCTGCCTCACACCAGTCAGAATGGCTAAGATCAAAAACTCAGGTGACAGCAGATGCTGGCGAGGATGTGGAGAAAGAGGAACACTCCTCCATGGCTGGTGGGATTGCAAGCTGGTACAACCACTCTGGAAATCAGTTTGACGGACCCTCAGAAAAATGGACATAATACGACCTGAGGACCCAGCTATACCACTCCTGGGCATATACCCTGAAGATGCTCCAACATGTAATAAAGACACATGCTCCACTATGTTCATAGCAGCCATATTTATAATAGCCAGAAGCTGGTAACAACCCAGATGGCCCTCATCAGAGGAATGGATACAGAAAATGTGGTACATTTACACAATGGAGTACTACTCAGCTATTAAAAACAATGATTTAACGAAATATGCAGGCAAATGGATGGAACTTGAAAATATTATCCTGAGCGAGGTAACTCAGTCACAAAAGAACGAACATGGTATGTACTCACTGATAAGTGGATAGTAGCCAAAATGTTTGGAATACCCAAGTTTCACTTTACAGTAACCACTGAACTGAGAGTGAGGTCCCAGATGGAGGAGTTGGAGAAAGGACTGAAGGAGCTGAGGGAGTCTGCAGCCCTATGGAAGGATCAACAGTGTCAACTGGCCTGACCCCCCCCTCCCCTCCGGTCTTCCTGGAGGCTGGACCACCATCCAAAGAATACACATTGAGGGACCCATGGTTCGGACCACATATGTGGCAGAGGAGGGCCTTGTTGGCCATCAGGGGGGGAGTGGCCCCAGTAAAGGGAAATGTCAAGGAGGGAATATGGGAGTGGGCGGGCGGGTGGGTGGGAGGTGGAATTCCCTCATAGAGATGGGGGAGTGGGAAGGGATAGGTGGTCTCCAAAGAGGAGACCTAGAAAGGGGGAAACATTGGAAATGTAAATAAAATATCAAAAAAATGTTGTTAATAGTAAATAACAATTGCATACACGCATGTGCAAGTAGAAGCAAGAGGCCAATGCTATGTGTTGTTTCCCAGGGTCTGTCTACCTTGAATGTTAGACAGGGTCTCCCTGGCCTTGACCTGGCCAAGCAGGCTAGGCTGATGGCCAGGAAGCCCTGGGGACTCATCTGTCTCCTCCTCAGCACTGGGATTACAACTGTGATGACATCGATGTTTTTATGTGGGTTCTGAGAATCAAATTCACATCCCCTTGCTTGCATTTCTAGCAGTCTGTCAATTAAACAGTGTCTCCAGATCCTAGTTATATTTGTGGAAGCTACAAAAGGAACTTGGACATCCATCTCTGCTTATCGCCTTTGCCATCATGCTATGGTAGGAAAGAGGCTATTCATGTGCTAAGAGCAAGCCATCTATGTTGGCGTTGTTCATCTCACTATGCCTGAGCTACCCACTGTATGGTCTTTCTTCCCACTTACCCATATACAATGACTCTCATATGGCACAAGAAGCCCTGTGAGAACCAGTTCTAGGTGTCATTATATCTTTGAACCCAGAATCCTATGTCACAGAATGCCAAGCTGTATTCGGTTATGTGCTTCTACTGCTCTTTTATAGATGTAACGAGGCCTGAACAAGCTGAGTGCCTTTCTCTCCAAGGCCACGTTCCATCCCCAGTAACTGTGAGCTTCATCAACAGGTAGATGACTAATATTCAAAGCAGCATCATTAAAAGCTTGAGAAGCGTGGAAGAACATGAAGCAAACAATACAGAACAACTAGATTGTTGGGGGGGATCTTTCTGGAATAAGCAGGAGCAATCAGAGTGGAGGGGGAGATGTCACCAGCGGACCAAAGCTGGGACAGTTCCTGAAAGGCTTCCATCCCAGATCCACTTTGTATTCTCTTTTGTATTCTAAAACAACAAGGTGGGATAGGCAAGCACGCACAATCTTACAGAAGCTTTCCTGGCCGCAAGCAGGTTGTTAAGGGCAACGGCTCTTTGCTACAGCCATTCCTCCAGGTTATTCTCTTTCAGGTGGCAAGAGAACTTGTACTTGGCAAATAGGAAGTACAAGCAATGCTCTAAGTAAATCACTAAATTAATCAACATCTCAAAGTTCGTCTATTCTACTTTATTATACTTAAAGATCAAACCGTTTCTTCATAGCAATCATAGGACTTTGTTTGTCCAGATGAGCTAGGAGAGTCTGTCTTCTTACCTCTTATAAGGTATGATGGTGAATATTGATGTGGTCTGGAATCAGCTAAGAAACACCCCATGGGCCCATGGTGAGAGCTTTTCCAAGAAGGATTAGCTGAGAGAAGATGCTCTACCAGGAAGATGCTCTACAAGGAAGATGCTCCACTCTACAGCAGCTCATGCATCTTGAGGCCCAAAGGAAAGTCGGTACTCATTTACCTTCCACCTTTGCTTATTACCCATGTCTGCTCTGATTTCACTACGACCACCGACACCATAATTCATTGGCATCAGGACCCAGCTTCTTTGGCCTTTCAATGGGAACTAAAGACCAATAGCTTTCCCAGAATCCTCCAGGCCCTCAGTACCATTTTGGTACTGTGGAAGCATCCACCTTTGTGGACTGGATATTCACTGGGTTCTCAGCGACTCTAGCATGCATTTGGCCCTTGTTGAACTACCCAGTCTTCTTATGTAAGCTACTCTAATGCATTCCGTTTCATAACACATACTCATTCTGTTGACTGTTTCTCTAGAGAGCCCTGCATCATGCATATGGGCACCTATTTCCAGTGTATCCCAGCCCCTTGGACTATATAATCTTAGTTCAATAAAAGGTATGTTGACGCTGAATACTTGATGGCTTTTGCAGTGTCAACTTCTATACAGTCTAAAATCGTCACCCTGTCACATGCCACACAAATCACATTAGCAGTGCTAACCTCATTTCAGCAAGTGAGTCCCCATGTGACACTTGGAACAGGATACCCTTTTATGTCACTTGATGAGAAACACTCCTGGGAAACAAAGTCATCCTATTATGGAGAATGAGCTCTTGGGAAAGAAGCTAAAGTGGGTGCTTTTGTGGGTCCTCTGGTAACATGGTCACTCTGGCAATAACGATGTGTTTGTTCATTTTTTAAAAAGAGACTTCAGATGTGGCCAGATTTGCATAAGGAACAAGACAGAAGAGAAACTGTGGCAGCCAGTGATGCTGGGAAACCCGAGTGGCCATGAGATCTCTTCACAAGGACTGAGTATACAAATCCAAGCCATCACAAGTCATCATTCCTCCAACTCCGGAGACAAGGGGTAAAATGCATGCTAATAATGTGCCTGGACCTGAACAAGCATTTACCTGTGCCTGGCATCACCCTGCGCAAGGCCTTGTTCAGAGAGTTGGCTCTATTTAAAGTGCAGCTCTCCTGAGTTCATTTCCTCCCTCCTTTGCTCTGTTTTCTTTCTTCTCCTCAGTGCTTATAATGCATAGACTGTATATTATATGGAAGAAAATCAGGATTAGAACTCAAGTCTTCAAAAGTCTAGATCCTTCAGTGTAGAAATATTTTTGCTTCATTTTCTGAGTCATTAAACTGTCCTGGGAGACATACGCTAACACTGGCACAACCTATGTCTGGTCTAAAATCATTACGTCACTGACATCTACTAGTGCTCTCAAAAAGAACCGTCTCATAAGAAAGTGGCTTATTCATCTTCGAGAAAGCATTGACAGAAAGAAAGGTGGATGCCATGTGGACCTGCTTTCAAAGAACTGGTGTCATGACAGATTCTTAGTATTTATTACAGTCTGGCTTTTAGTGACATCCTCTAGTCATGGGCACAACCCTCTCAGTTGTGTTCTGTGCCTGTAACCAGAAAAATCCGACACTGAAATTGTACCATGGTACTCCAAGGCCATAAGCAAGACAACATTTTTAAAAATCAGGCACAGGCCACAGGTTTTTTTCCCCACCACTGAAAATAAAGACAAATAAAGAAAAAGCAAAACCTTCACACACTGAAAGGCAGAGCAGAAGGAAGAAACCAGCAATGAATAACCCAGTCCATTTATAAACAAGGCAGCTTATTTAGATAAAAATACTCTTTGCCCATCAACCATAGAAACACACGAAGCCAAAACAGAATTTAAAATTTCAAGGACAATTTACTTCATATAACACTTTTTTAGTCCATCAATTATTTATTTACTTTTATGTGTCTGGGTGCTTTGCTTACGTGTATGTCTGTGCATTAAGTATGTGCCTGGTACCCAGATGCTAGAAGAGGCAGATCTCCTGGGACCGAAGTTACAGCCAGTTACAAGCTGCTGGGCGGGTGCTGGGAATTGAACCCCAGGCCCTCTGGAAAAAGCAGCCTATGCTCTTAACTGCTGAGCCGCCTCTCTAGCCCACTTTTGTTTTTAATATAATAACATTTAGCACTTCTACCAGGAAGTATTAGTAGTCAGTAAATGTGGACTGTCTGTGCTTTGGTCAGTGTTTAAGAAGAGAGAGAGATCCTGCCTGGAAAAGCTCTACGTTCTTACCATTCTGAAGATCTGAGCCCTTCTATGCAACCAGGAAACTGTAGACACTCCCCGGCCAGAGGGAGATCTTTTCAGAAATGGAAGTCTTTGGGTCAAGGTTAACTCAGATCTGGATCCGGCTTTTAGCCTACTAACCCATCTAAGACTCAAGGACCCCTGGATTTGCCAGCTCACCCCAATTTAAAACAGGGATTATCTCATTTAATCCTCCAACAGCCTTTTGTGGCATGCTCTATTATTGCCACTGTCAGATGAGTAAACTGCCATAGTGAATGAATAGTTCATAGAGATCAGCTAATAATCGGCAGAGCAGAAGCTTGGGTCTAACTGCGGAGTTCAGTATAGCTGGCCTCTCTGGTAGACTGCCTCTTTAAACACATTCATAAAAGGTTGTGCGGTGAGCACATGGATCATTTTGAAATTTCTAAATTTCCACTATCATTATCATGACTGACAACATATATTAGTTCCTTAGTACAGTGTTGATCACAAGAAAATTGGTCAATAACAACTCTAATGGGTAAGAAAAACAAACAAACAAACAAAAGACCTAGCAGCCTTTTAATCTGTGTTCTCGGGGGGTGGACTAAAGAAAAGTGTTGAAACCAAGTCCTTAAAGGGATCAAGAAAGCAGCAGCTCAGAGTATTTCAGAAAAGAGTAATTATAGCCCAGGTCTGAAGAATCATTCAGTGAATACTTGGGTGGAATTAAACGGACTTTCCTGAGTGCTGTGGCAGGGGAACTAGCTGCAAACCCCATTTGAGGAACCACTGGATGAGACACAGCAGAATTCAATGGTCCGAAGTGGTAGCTTGTTATTAGAACCTCGCTGCTACTGGGGCTGGGAACACTGTCAAGTGCAAACAATATCCAAATAGAACCTCTTCAACTTAATAATTTTTGAAAACTGTTTCATACAGCTGGCATGTTAAATGTCCTGGAAATCACACCGCGTCTTCACAAGTTGCCTCATTTAACCGCCACGTAAAATTGCAAATGCAATTTATAGCAGTCGGTAAACTCATCATACCTGCATCTTCGGCGAGTACCACTTCAGCGTTAAAATAGTATTGAAGATTATGCTCTGGAAAATTGTGTTATGACAGGTTGGAATCAAATAGTTGCACATCAAGGAAGGGAGCAAGGAAATGGCTGAATGGGTGGCAATGCTGGGCTTGGAGTCTTGAGAAACACCTATGTCTTCTCAATTTTCATTTGAAATGCAGCCATCTGAGATTTGGCGGCTGTTTGGGAAGTCAAAAGTTCTTATTAAATTGTGCAGAAATTGACAGATTCTAAACAAATACAGAGAATAATCACTGGAGAGCATGCAGTAACTTGGCTATATGGAAATTACAAATTAGAATATCTTCCTCTCTAGTAAATGAAATATGCAAAGGACACTGTATAATACAATAGAGTTCTTGTAATCCCCGGGCAGCTACTGTTAGCTGGCTATTTTATCATGGTTGTGTATTTCCTCAGTTAATAATAAAGGCACGGAATTAAGTTTAGAATGAATTATAAAATTCTCTTAAAGTTCAGTTTTTACATAAAATGCCACAGGGAAGTATCAAAGTGCTCCGGCAACCCGACGGCATAAATCTTTTTAAATGTCTGTGTGAACCTCACTGAACAGTCTACTTTTTAAAAAGTTTTTTATTTTTTTAACTGTAATGCTTTTATTTGTGACAGAGCCTTTCTTTAATCTGTTTTCGGTCTGCTGCTATGTGTGCATCGCAGATTGGGTTCTTGAGAAACAGACAATTTGGTTTTGCCAAAAATGTTTTTACAACGTCAATGGTATCTTAATAAGATTGTGTCTCATGGTGTATATCTGTGGAAAATGATATAGAAGCACAGTGCTGGTGGCAATGGTATTAATCCATTCATCCCATTGTCTCCCCTTGCCCCCCTTTTTGAGACAAAGTCTCCTGGAACCCAGTCTGACTTTGAACTCACTACAGAACCCAGCATGACTGTGAATTTCCGACCCTCCTTTGTAGGCACATGCCACAACTCCTGGTTTTGTGCTGCACTGGGAAATAAAGCCAGGGTGCTATGCATGCGAGGCAAGCATTTTACAAACTAAGCTGCATGTCCACCCCATTCATCATCCATTGTTTTATTCCACAAGACGTTAGTGTTGCACTTTGGTGGTCTCTGCTTACAAGACTCCAAGCTCAGTGTTATGAAATATGTAACCTAGGGATCTCTGTCTTTTAGAGATGTACAGCTATTGAAAGTCACATTTTCATTTTCAAGAGAATATTCCCTCTAAGATAATGACCTCAACTGATGTGCCCAAGGCTTACCCACCTTCCCATCTTGTATGCCTCTCGTTTTTTGTCAATCTTTTCACAAAATAATGCTTGGTGTATGCAGATAAACTCTCTCTCTCTCTCTCTCTCTCTCTCTCTCTCTTTCTCTCTCTCCCCCCCTCTCTCTTTCTTTCCCCTCTCTCTGCTATCTGACCACAGAAGCAATGTGACCAGCTACCTCAAGCTTCTGCATTTATGACTTCCCCAGAAGAAAAGTAAACAGAAACAAACAAACAAACAAACAAACAAACAAGCAAACACTAAGTCCAGTTTGTGTTTCCCACATTCTCCCTGGAGCATGGTCAAACTCCCAGTGGCCAGCCCCTTAAGGGAAACTGAGTCCTTCCCCATCTACACCCTGCTGTAAGCAATCAGCTCTGGAGAGCTGACTTCAACATCCTTAACTCAATTCTTAAGAGTTCTCTTGGATGGTTTTCTGTCTAAGCTGTTATTTTGGTAGGGGTCAGGGGTATAGGGGTTGTAATAGAAGTCTTCTATGTCCTTTCCTAACTGTGAGTCTTCAGTCATTGATACCACTGCAAAAGTAGCTTGCTTGCCATTTATAGTCAGCAGGGGCATGGATCATGGACTTCCACATGGTCTCTGGCATCAGCACAGACCATGGGCCTAAGAATGGTCCCCAGTGTCAGGACAGACCACAGAGACTAAAATGGCTGTTGGCAACAGCAAGGCGCATGAAGACCAACATGGCCTTAGGCAGCAGCACAGGCCATGGATATATCTACATGGCCTTCTGTGGTAACATGAGCCATGGACATCAACACTTTCCCTGACTGTAGTAGGATCGCAGACCCAGACATGGCCCTTTGCAGCAGCATGAACCACTGACATCAAACATGGCCTCAAATCATGTAATCTGTTCATGGTTGGCATGACAACACCATGGAAACTTCTAGAACAGTGATTTTCAACCTTCCTAATGCTGCAATCCTTTAATACTGTTCCACATGTTGTAGTGACCCTCAACCATAATCATAATGTAAATATTTGAGTTCCTCAATGGTCTTAGGCGATCCCTGTGAACAGGTCATTCAATCCTCAGGGGTCATGACCCATAGGTTGAGGACCACTATTCTAGTCAAGCAAGATGCTGAGACTGAAATACTGTTATCAAAGTACTGAGAATCAAAACTCAAAAGACTCCAGGGCAGTGCAAATAGCCACAGGTCTTTACTCCTCAGCCTGGTGCCAAATGCCAACAAGGGACAAAGATCTTAGGACAGCAGTAATCCCAAACATTTCTTCTAAAAATCCTAGATAAGAGTTTCTCATGCCCCCATTTGGCAAAGCTCTGTTTCCAAAAATATTTACATTAGGATTCATAACAGTAGCAAAATTATAGTAACGAAGTAGCAACAAAAATAAATTTATGGTTAGTAACATGAGAAACTGTACTAAAGTGTCACAGCATTCAGAAGGATGAGAACCACTGTCCTAGATAGACTAGACAATGGGCAACAGTCACAGAAGTTCCAAGATCAAGGAGCCTCCAGAAACATAACCAGAGAGGCTTCTTTTTGATTTCTGAAAAATTAAGAGCTGACCACTAAGCTAAGACTAATCTAGAACAGAAGGAAGTAGTTTTATAGCAACTTGGCAAAACTAGACAAATTCTGTCAGAATATGCCACACACATCTCTACCCTTGATTAAATCTTTACAAGCATTAAAATGCACAAAATTAGTAACCTACCATCAGTGGAGGCAAGGTATACGAAAATGATTGACACTTAACTGGAAAGGAAGTCTTGAATGTTTTGATACAGTTTGTAAGAATTAAATAAATATGAATTAAATGTAGGCAAATAGAAGGAATGAATTATGGTAAATAAAACATCTATTTCTGAAACATCAAGAATATAAATCAGGTGCTATTTATTTTGTATGTAGGTTTAAATTTTAATTCATCAAACACTTATCATCATGTGATACTCCTGCATATATTATACTGCATATGAAAGATACTTATTTTCCAATACCAACATATTAAAGTCAATGTATAAGCAGAATAAAGATATTAGATGACAATAACTGGGCCTCCTCTGGGCTGAGTGGGCGGGCCAAGTAGGTGACCGAAAGAAGGCTGAAGATCAACATGGCAGGGCTAGCTGAGTATTGGCAGAGGAGGGGAGACTGCAGGTGAGCTAGGGGCAAGTTCATATGATAAACTTCAGCAGCAGCCTTAGTGGAGGGAGATGCATGCATGTGTGGATGCAGTACGCCTGATAAGATCAATGGGATGTTAATGGGGCCAAAGGTGAAGATTGATTAATTTAAAAACATTAGTGTTTATGTGATAAAAGAATGAGCTGATAGTGTAACACGTGTCATACCTTCCTGGCAGCTTTGGAAAAGCCCTGAGACCTCTGGACCAGAAAGTGCCTCCAGTTCTTGCTTTGGAGGTTGCAAAGCCTCCTTGTTGCATCCTTTCTGCTCAGTATAGGCTCACGGGCTGAACTACTTTTCCTGCTATCCTGTAAGTCTCCAGAGACTACACTCACTCTCCTCTATCACCTAGGAGACAAGCCTCCACCCCGATATCACATCTATGAGGAATTACATAGATTAGGTTAGTGCTTAGGTGTGCGTGTAAAGACTATCCACATTGGGTTAATTGAAATGGGAAGACTCAACGTGGGTGGCAATGTCACATGGGCCGGGGTCCTGGGGAGAATAAAAGGAAAATTGGCCTGAGCACTACCATCCCCCCTGCCCCCCCACCATCGTTCTTTCTGCTCTCTGACCATGGATGGAGTGAGTGTAGCTAGCTATCTCCTCTGCTTCCACAACTTCCCCAGTTTCCCTTGGAACCGTAAGATAAAATAAACCCTTCCTCTCTTTAGATTTTTTTGGCTATTTTGTCATAGCAACAGGAAAAGTAACAGATCTAACCAAGCATCAGAGTTGTGGTATTCCACAGATTTTGAGGGCCAATCTGGGAATCGTTGACTCCCTGTGTCATTTTCAAGTATACACAGAAGAGATGCCAAGGTCTCCAGTTGCCAATGACCTAATTAACGAATGTGTCTACAGTACCTGGGAATCACTCAGCGAGAAAACAGCTCTCACAGCCTCCTTGCCTCAATTCAGAGTCTTTGATGCCATTTAAATGGAGGGACACTGCACAGCTCATTTAATTACCCTGCCATTTTTACAGAATGCTCTTTGACTTAATTTTATCTCCATGAGTCTAAAGCACCAAGAGACTTCTCATAAACAAAGAGTTGCCTCTGACAGTTTCTGGGAAGGAGCCCCCAGGGGTGGAGGATTGTGATTTACAGAACACTAACCGTGCTACAGAACAGCCTTGGCACCAGAAGTTTTGAGAGCTTAATTATTGCCTTTAAATTTGGAGCTAGATTAGACATTAAGCATCATTCACCAGAGGAAACAGGGTAAAGAGCACAGGATTGTACAGCTAGCAACAGGCTTGAAGGGAGATGTCAAGATTATTCTATCTCTGAGGTCCTATAGAGATATCAGCCTAAATCAATCTTTGATTTTTCTATGGCCAGTTTACTGCATTCTTTCTATGGCCCATATTTTCCATTAAAACCAACAACACTTTGGGGACTCAGTGGGAGAAAAAGATGTTCTAAGTAAGCACAAGGACCTGAATTTGATCCCCAGAACTGACCTAAAGAGCCAGGTTCAAATGTGTGTGTGTGTGTGTGTGTGTGTGTGTGTGTGTGTGTGTGTGTGTGTGTGTGTGTGTGTGTATGTGTGTGTGTGTGTGTGTGTGTATGTGTGTGTGTGTGTGAGATCCCTGCACAGGTGAGAGTCGGGGGAGACAGACATGAATTCCTGGAGTCCATTGGCTAGAGGTCAAGACTAATGGGTTCACTGAGAGACTCTCTCAAAAACTAAGGTGAGCAAAAACTGAGGACAAGATCCAGCATTGACCTGTGGTCTTCATACATAAGCACACACATCCACAGGCACCTACGTGCATATGTGCATACGCAGATAACACGCACATACACACATTTTTAATTCAACTAAAGCATTCCATCCATAGAGTGTTGTGAAATTTACCTACTAAAAAGATACCAGCATTTTTATTTTTTATTCCTTTCTGTCTCTGACCAAGGGCATAAAAATATCAATAGTATCAGAAAAATGTTTTTGAACTCTTAATCCTTCGAACTACTCTTTGACACCGACCCTCTTGAACTGCCGAGCTAAAAACAGGAGATTGTACAAGCTACAAACAACACTGACATGACCGTTTTAAGAACTAATCATTGAAAAGACACCAAGGCACCAGCAAGTCTGGTGTCTTTTGAGGGCCTGCCTCTTGATTCATAGATGGTATCTTCTTGGTGTCCCTACTTGATGGAGAGGTGAAAGATTTCTCATGGGAGTCTCTTTATAATTAGAAGCCTTTCTTCCTCCCCCTTGTTTGCACTGAGAATTCTTTTTGTTACAGTGATTCTCAGATTTTAAGAATTCAGCAGCATGGGGCCTCAGAGGAGAATTCAGAAAACAGTCATGACTATGCTTAAGGCAATGTGAGTGCTGTGCTGAGCTGCACAGATGTCTGGAAATGTCAGACTCTATTTTCAGCCACCACATCCAACACGTTGGGTAATCACCAGCATTTAGATGCCAAGAACTCAAGAAAGGAGAAACTGAGGCAGAGGTAATTTGTCTGGCTTGCCTTATTTATTGGGACTCTCTGGTTCTGAGCCTCTGGCAATATTTGGTGTATTTCCCCTAGATACACAGTATCACTGTGTCATTGTCCAAATTGTGCCCACTGTCTTTCTCCTTGACTTGACAGCTGAGCAGTAGGCCAATGTTATCCCTCCTGAGGGAGGAGTTCTCTGGTTTCTGTAGGTAGCCACAGACTCCTCTTGGGCTTATTTTGTTTTTCCTTATCCCCTTTGTCACAAAGTCAGCCTTCCTCCAATGGGCAGTAAACTCCAGAGGTCATGATATCTACCTTTTGATGTCTATACCTTATAACCAAGCACACGGTAGGTGTTCAACAGATACTGTCAGTCTGTGGGGGAATCTATAATAAAATGCCACCCACCAGATGGGTTATAATCAACAAGCGTCTATTTCTTACGGCTCAAAGGTGGGACTAACAGACTCAGTGTCTGGTGGATAATTGCTTCCTAGTTCATAGATGGTGTGTCTTCGTGCTGTGTTGTCAGGTGGCAGAAGGAGAGAGAGAGAGAACACTGGGGAGTGTTTATAAGGCGTTAATCCCACTCACACCTTAACATACCCATCAGCCACTGCATGTCTGTCTTCCTTTCTAGTCCTGTCACTCTGGGGTGAGGTTTTAATGGATAAGTTCAGGAAGACCACAAACATTTAGGCCATTGAAGACAGCAGAATCTCAGTCACAACCCTTTTTTTCTTTTATTTTCCTTTTTCATTAATTTTGAATAGCAACTTTCTATATGCACAATGTCAGTATTCTGGTACTACGGATAAATACCAATCCAAAACCTTCTAAGTGATTTTAAAGAAGCATATAGTGGGTGGGTAGGTGGTGACCGGGAAACTGTTTAGCTTCTCAGAATACAAAGTGAGAAGAAAATTACAATGCAGAATAACAACTCATCCCTGTGCCCAGTCATGTTGATATAACATAAAATTGTTAATAGTGAAATAATAACAGACATGAAGAGCCATTGCCAAAGAAGAACTATTGCTGAACAGGGCTTTGAATGTTGAAAAAACCAGCAGTTAGCAGGATGGAATGGCGCTGCATGGTGGGCTCGCTCTGAAGATGGAGATTATGAGCCACACTGCCCTTCATGGACTCACTGCCCATTATCTTGCTGAGTTCTCTGATCCTTGTGGTGCACAGTGTCATTGTATGCTCCAAATTTTATATCAGACTTTCTGGGAACCAAAAATTGTTCTGTGAGGTTATGAACTGGAAGAGTTAACTCCTGAGGGAAACAGCACAAAACAATGCTTATTTTCTGAATACTGACTGCCTTCAGCCATGTGTGTGTGTGTGTGTGTGTGTGTGTGTGTGTGTGTGTGTGTGTGTCTGTGTGTGTGTCTGTGTCTGTGTGCGTCGGTGTGTGTCTAGAACTTGGAATAAGTTCATGATAGAAGAGTAAAGGAAAATGACTTAAGTGGACTTCATTTGTTAGAATCTGAAGGGAGCGGCACTGAGAACTTCTATCCCATGGTAACCAAAATCTACCGTATATAATATGCTATATAGCATTTGTTGGGCTGGAGAGTGGCTCAGTGGCTAAAGTGTTTACACCATAAGTGTGAGAACTCAAGTTTGAGCTCCCAGAATACATATTTAAAAAGCCAGAGGCAGTACTTTCTTATAATCCCAGTGCTGGAGAGGACAGTCAGGAGGACTCTTGGGGTTTGCTGACCAAGTAGTCTAGCCAAACCAGTGATCTCTAGGTTAAGTGATAGACTCATTATCAATATTGTGTGGGATAGTTTTGATTGTCAACTTGACACAACCTAAAATCATCAGAGAATAGAGTCCTGAGTGAGGAATTCTTTTAGATGGGGTTGGTCTGTGAGGAAGTCTATGCAAGGTTGATTACTAGTATCAGTTGATGTAGGAAGAGCCATCCCACTGTGGGCAGCACCATTCCCTATGTAAGGGATCCTGGACCATATAATAGAGAACTTGAACTGAGTAATAAGCATGCATACATCCATCTCTCTTTGCTATTGACTGTGGATGTGACCAGCTGCTTCCAGCTCCTGCCACGTGTCTTTCCTGCTATAATGGAATGTATCTTTTAACTATAACCTGAGTAAAAATTTCTCCTCTAGCTTAGTTTTAGGAAGTGTAATTTATCACAGCAACAGCAATGAAGCTACTATACCATGTAAACGCTATGTGAGCAGGGTCAGTATGGTAGTATCTAAGGATTAATTTTTAAAAATCTTTGAAAAAAAATCTTTGAATATGTTCAGTGCATCTGTGTTTTAAAAGTACTTTTGATTTGCATGTGTTTGAAACCATGGGTTCCCCATGTTCATAGCCTGTCATGCTGTGGCAGAAGGAACAGGTTACTATGCCATCATTGCTGGTTAGCTTGTAAATAGCTTGTGACGTACTTGGGTGTTAGTTCTCTCACTTGTAGACAAAGTAGTTTAAATTCACTGATATCTTTCCAGTGCCTGATTTTTTCAATATGATAATAAAACTGCTATGATAAGGCATCTTCTTAACCCTGTAAGAATTACTTTATGTTTTAAAAATATACGTGGATAATAAATAGTGAATTGCTGACTTTTACTTCTAAGTATGAGGAAGTGGGATTTCTGACCTGTTTTGGTGTGTGTGTGTATGTGTGTGTGTGTGTGTGTGTGTGTGTGTGGTGTGTGTGGTGTATGTGGTGTGTGTGTACTCAGACACACATGTTCATATGCATATATTTACATAGGGACCAGAAGTTGACATTACATGTCTTCCCTCAATTGCCCTCACTTCATTTTTTTTAAATGGGCAGGAATTTAATAAAATAATTGATCTATTACCATTATACACTAACTTTATGTACATAAAGCACCTTTCTTATTCATCATCAATGATTCTTTTCATCGTTTCCCCACTTACTAGTCAGACTTCCTGTTTTGTATCATTAAGGATGACATTCAGTTGTAACATTGTTCACCTTCTTCCACATTCTGTACATTGATATTATTAGAAGAGACAGAGGCTATAACTATCCAACTTGCTTTTCCCTTATGACTTGGGAACATCACCAAGATCCTTGATCAGATGACAACTCTTTTTGATTTTTTTGAGTTTCTTCTGCTACTTCAGCCTCTTTTATACTGGGATTAGAGGCAGGTGGCATCTTGCCTCACCATATTTGCTGTGTATGCCTTTATGTTATCTATTTCTGGATCACTATGAAAAGAATGTTACTCCTGCTTGAGATCTGGGCTTACAGTACCACACTGTTTTTGTTCCTTTAATGAACACAATGTAGGCAAATCTAACCATATTTAGATCCTGGAAAGACAAAAAGCTTGGGGATCTGTGTTTCTGGGTATCTCCCACAAGATAAAAGTAGGGTCTCTAACTGAACCCCGAGTTCATCCATTTGGCTAGGTTGACTAACCAATGAGCTCCAGGGATCCCCCTCTCTCCACACCCATTCCTTCCCCAGTGCTGAATATTACAACTGCATACCATGTCCATCTTTTTCAAATGCAATTCACAGCAACTGTTGGACTGAGCGTGAGATCCCAGGTGGAGGAATTGGAGAAGGGACTGAAGCAGCTGAGGGAGTTTGCAGCCCCATGGAGGGAGCAACAGTGTCAACTGGTCAGGCCCCCTGGTGCTTCCAGAGACTGGACCACCAACCAAAGAATACACATGGAGGGACCCATGGTGCTGGCCACATATGTGGCAGAGGAGAGCCTTGTTGGCCATCAGTGGGAGGAGAGACCCTTGGGTCTGAGAGTGTTAGAGGCCCCAGTATAGGGGAATGCCGGGGAAGGAAGAGGGGAGTGGGTAAGTGGGTGGCAAAATACCCTCATAGAGGCAGGGGAGGGGGGATGGGATAGGAGGTTTCCAAAGGGGAGGCCTGGAAAGAGGAAAACATTTGAAATGTAAATAAAGTATCAAAAAAAAAAAAATGTAAATACTCGCATTCTTGTGGCAGTCACTTTTATCCATTGGAATATCTTCTCATTCTTTAAGGTTTTAACACTTAAATTATTCGCTAATGACAAAAATAGAAGGCTTATTAAATGAGATGTGTGGAAGTTACCACACTACATCCTGTATGATTAGGAAGATATGGACAGCTTAGCTGGCCAAGCAAGTCTCTACCCGAAGCAAAGTTTTCCATTCTCATTTTAAACATAACCCTCCCTAAAACACCAGAATCTCTTGTTCTTATTTTTCCTTAACTATTTTTAAGTCATCATAAGTAAGGGACCATTGATGACACAGATAATTCACAATTTATCAAAGCTCTGTGGTCTTGGCTGTCAGTTAAGTTGTATGTTATAGAGTGCACTGTATGTGTTATGTCACTTATGCGTATAAAATATTTGTAATTACAGATTGAAAAGCTACTGAATGAATGGACCAGAGCGACAAGAAGCACAAGGATGATTCGTCAATTGAAAGAGAAGTAAGCAGTGAGGAATGTGGGTGGGTGCAGTGGAGGCCACAGCTTCTAATGAGTTGATGGGTTAAAGGGGACTTGACTTTTATTACAAAGTGTTAAAATGGGAGATGGGGTAGAACCGGGATTTCTGGTTGTATCATCTGATGCTCAGACCTAGAACTCAAACTTCCATGTCTGGCTGGTGTTTATTACATGGGCGTTCATATCTGGCTGAACGGTTCTCTGTAGTGCAGATCCTAAGATGTTCCAAATGAATGCAGATTAAAGGAATTATTATGAATTAAAAACATAATTTTATGGGCAAATAGAGATAATTGGCTTAAATGTTCTTGTTGCAGTCTCTGAGCTCAATTATAGTGAAGCTGTTAACTCCAAATTCCTCTGCACCATACCTTGTAGCATCCTCTTTAACTTCAATAGCTATTTGTCAGTTCAAGAGGCCATCAACCTTATATTAATCACAGCTGAGTGGATAGAAGAGAAGGAATGAATTCACCTTGCACAGCTACTACTTCTTTGGAACAATTCTTTTTATTTTTTATTATATTGACTTTTGGAAATGAGACGGAACTACTTTTCCAAGTTTTACTAGCTGTTCTTTGAAGAGATGGTGCTCTGATTTTTGCTTCTTGCAGTGATATTATCAAGGGGACTTGCATGGAAACCTTCCATAATGCCACCAAACTGAACAAGGGGAATCCAGGACAGGGACTTGCAAGAAAACCTTCCATAATACTATCAAACTGCATAAGGGGAACCCAGAACAGGGTCTTTATTACTCAAAAGAGTGGGAAAGAAAATATAATGAGAGAGAGAGAGAAAGAGAGAGAGAGAGAGAGAGAGACAGAGAGAGAGAGAGAGAGAGGCTCCAATCCCCAATGGAAAGACCATTTGACTCTATTTTTAAACACATGAATAATGATAGTCTTTGGACTCTAAAATGTCTTGAGGTTCAAAGGAAAGAACGTTGTTATCTAACACTTGTGTTTAGCATACAGATGCAGAGATGGATAAGTGCTGGTGTGATGCTTACCTTTTTTCATTAACTCGATACAAACTAGGGTCTTGTAGGAAGTGGGAACACCAGCCTAGAACTCACCTCTATCAGATTGATCTATAGGCAAGTCTATTGTGCAGTTTTTTAAAGTAATGATTTATGGGAGAGGGCTCAGCCCACTGTGAACAGTGAGTGCCACCCCTAGGCAGGTTGCCCTGGGAAATAATAAGAAAAGTAGCTGAATATGAGCCTGAGGAACAAGCCAATAAACAGCCTTCATCTAGAATCCTGCCTCAGCCCTGCCTCCAGGTCTCTGCCTTGCTTGGGTTCCTACCTTGCTATCTCTTGATGATGGACTGTAAACTAAGAGATGAAACAGACCCTTTGCTCTTCAAATTGCTCTGGCCATGGTTCTCATCACAGCAATAGAAAGCAACGTAGGACTGTTGACATTGCAGGCTGGATCAGAAGCTGTGAGAGTTGTGGTAATCACTCTCTGCTGTGATAACAGAGTATAAAGAAGAGGTACATGTATCATATATATATATTTCCTTTGTAAAGGAAAAGAGTTCCTAGTTGTTGGCCTGTTTGTGCTGAAAAGTCACTGTGGGAGTGTACCACGGAGCAGTGACACATGCTCCTAATCTATCCATTTTGGTAAATGTGGCTTAGCAGGGGGAAATAATAGCTTTTTGAAAGAACCACATGCTATGGAGAGAACATTCTGAAAATGGTCCTTGGGAGTAAGTGCCTCTCTTCTGACATGAGATTACTGGAGGAAAATGGTTTCATTGAGTGATTAATAGAGATGTTCATACTTCAAACTTGGAAAGAATCCACTGACAATCTGGAAATATGAATCAAATTATAGAGGTTTGAAGAGCATTTGTTAAATATATAAAGGGCTGTATCTTGTGGTTGGTAAAATGACACTGTTGGAAGGCTGGGAAGAGAGAAACGAATAATGCACGCTTCAGCAAACATTTGGGTGTCTGATAAAAGTGACTAAAAATAGTAAGTTTGGGGTTCATCCAGAGGCTTTCACTGTCTTGGTACCATAGCCACTAAATCCACCCTGGAAAAACCAGATAAACTGAGATTCAGATCTGCAGGTTGCTACATCATAACTATCTAATCAGGTATTTCAAATTAATGAGAAGTGTTTGATCACCTGACCCCTTACAATATATCAGTGATAGTTGCCTATACTTAGAAGATAGTTTTGTCCCAGAAACAAATTGTCCACTGTAAGGATCTTAGGCTCATCACATTCAAGCATTTCTCTGTCTATATTTTACTATGAATTTGTCTTTTTCACACAGATATATGTTTATTTACAATGGATAATATTCATATGTGTGGGTAATATGCTACGTGCATGTATATACATTGTACAAATGACTTGCATATGTGTAGGTGATTTATAATCTCACTAAATGCAAATTCCTTTTCACTTATATGAAGCTACATTCTGACAAACTCACATGGTTGAAAATATTCTAAGCTTTACAAAGATTATATTTGTGTGTGTGTGTGTGTGTGTGTGTGTGTGTGTATGTATGTATGTATACTACGAACAATGACAGCTTAGTGTATCCTAGCTTGCACGTGCCAGAGACTTACACCAAACAGAAGGCAACAAAATCATCTAACACAGGTTATTTTATTTTATTTTGCTTTATTTATAGCTCCTACTGGCCTCAAACTCTCTATAGTTCCAGGATTTGAGTTGTGGCTCCATTTACTCAGATTTCTGCTGCTCTGGGAATCAAACTCAGGGCTCCATGCATGCAGGAAAGCACTTTCTACCTGCTCATCTCTATCTCCAGACTCACAAATTCCATTTCACAATGACATATGAAGTATTTCACTGAGTATACTGTGTAATTTATTGGGTACTGGAATTAAGACAAAACAAATCAAAAATGCAAGCAAACAAAAATGAAAGCTGCCTGTGACTGAAAAGTGGCTGCTGAGTTACCAACATTTTTGGAAGGCCATGCTACATATTATGTACTCAGGAAATGACTAGAATTCAAAGTACATTTCTGAGTATTGTTATGTAGCCTCATTGTAAAGCTGGAAAAAAATTTAGTAGCTTAAACCATAGTGAGAGAGAGGGTATATGTATATATGTGTATACTGTATACTTTATACTGTGTACTATATACTATATATTATATAGTGTTTATATATGAACATTTAATGTTTATATAGGCTATATATGTATATTATGCATGTGTATATATTATATAGTGTGTAAATATATTATATATACAATGTATAATATATATACACATATACACACACAAATATTTGGGGAGTACATTCTGGGTGTCACTTTTTTTGTAGTTTAGGGGTCTCTCATGTAGGGGAAAGACCAGAGTTGGGAGCCAGAAGTCCTAGTTCAAGTTCTGATACTGAGACAGGCTGTCCCATATAAACTATACAAGCAATTGGGGCTAGAGAGTCGAAGGCCTTCTATGAGAATGTGACTTCAAATGCTGTCTGTTTGGCATGTACCGATCTACACTCAATAACTTGTGGTGAATCTTAAAATGGCATGAAGACTATCGGCCCCATTATCTGTTTTTTTGTGGATAAGGACAGAGGGATAAAGGGAATGGTACTATGAATTTCAATGAGCTGTAGAGTACCACTCCTGGAATTCAGTAGAGAACTCTTTTGAGATCTTTTATTAGTTCTGATTATAACTAAAGAGTAATTTCTTATTAACAACAGGTCCTTAAGGATTCTCAGGAGTCACTTTCTCATGTGTTATGGAGAAGTGTGTAACCTGTACGCAAAGTGGGTAAGACATTCTTGTCCCAGTGATTTTCAACTTGAATTGCCAATAGGTTGATTCTTCCTTAATTGTAGTTTCTTCTTCCCACTACCTTTAATCAAAATATCCACATCAGGAACATTCTGGAAGGAAAGGAGATTACAGAGTAGAGCTTGAAAAGTGCTTCTAGGTTCTATATTGTATCAGGCATTGTATGAGTCAGTAATCTCCAGAGGAACAGAACTGATAGAATGCACACACACACACACACACACACACACACACACACACACACACACACACACACACACACTCACTGTCTATGTATTAGACAGGCATAAGGCTATGGTCTAAGTAGTCCAACAATGGTTGTCTCTGGGTAGAAAGGTCAAGGCTTTGGTAGTTGTTCAGTCTTCAGGACTGGATGTCTCAGCAGCCCCAATCTGGTGCTGGAGTCCTAGGGAGGTGTCTGTCTTTAGAATAAATTGTAATCCATAAGAAGTAGGTTTTAATACCTGCTAAGGAATGCCCCAGCACCAAGACAGATGACCTTGCCAGTGACAGTGAGTGCAAGCAAGCAAAACAAAAGCCTCCTTCCTCCATGTTCTCTCCTGTGAGCTGCCACAGGAAGGCTTCACCCAGATTTGGAGTGGTTCTTCTCACCTCAGAATATCCAGTCAAGAAAAATCCCTCACAGGCATGCCCAGCTGCTTGGCTTTTAGTTGTTCATTCCAGATGTCGTCACGTTGACCATCAAGGTCAGCCAGCACAGACACTAAGAAGAGACTGATGGTTTGTGTGATACTCACTGGAGGAAGTGCTACAGAAGGCATTTGCTCTGACTTAGTGCTTTTGAACTTGGTGGAAGTCTTTTATGTCTCTGGGAATCTGATGAGATACTGTTGCTAGTTACTATGTCCAGTAGTTAACTTTCCTCACTGCTATGACAAAGAGCCTGGAAAAAGCAACGCAGGCACAGAAAGATTCACTTTGGCTCAGGCTTTGAGAATAAAGCTCACTATGTGTGCTGGAAGGAGACTGGGGCTGCTGGTCACATGGTGTCCGTAGTCAGGAAGGCATTGTCATAACGTCTGTTTTACTGGTTTTATGCAGTCTAGGATCTTAGCCCATGAAACAGTGCCACACACACCAGATTAAGTCTTTCCAGCCACCCCTCTCAGGAAGCACTCACAGACACAGCCAGAGGTTTGTATCCTTGGCGATCTACAAACTCACCAAGATTAACCATCCCAATTGCTTCCATAGAAAACACACCCATGATCATGTATACGATATCTTACACAAGGCTGCAGAAGGTCAGCAAGTCCTGGAGCATGTGTGTTGTCCTAGTACTCTCTAGGTCTTGGCTCTACCATTACATTTTCCTATCTACCCAGAGGAGAAAGTTATGTGCATGTCTGACAATTCAAATACACATCTTGGTGTGTCCCCTTTACACAGATTCTTCCCTTTATTTCGGTTTGATGTCATGGACAATGAGATCAAATCTGTTTTAGACATGTTCTTATGTTCTACTTTGGTTAGGAAATCTAACCAACGTCTGGACATGGGATTCCAAAAACATAAGGTGCTCACTCAAATATTTTTATTAGTTCATTACAAGTGTGTGCGTGTGTGTTCATGCGTGTGTGTGTGTGTGTGTGTGTGTGTGTGTGTGTGTGTGTGTGTGTGTGTGTGTGTGTGTGTGTGTGTGTGTTAGGAAGATAGGGCTAGAATTGAACTTTGAGGCAGTCATGAACTCCCTGATGTCAGTGCTGAGACCTGAAGCCAGGATCCCTGGATGAGTAGCAAGAGATATTAGCCTCTGATCCATCTCCCTTATCCTGGAATATATTTATATAAATGGGAAAGAGTCACCACGTAGTGATGGCTCACAGGGTACTCTGCTGCTCCTTTTTATTGACTTGTGTCAGTACTTCTTGGAAAGTCATCATGAGACTCACTCTGTGCTGCTGCTTTCCATGGAGACATATAGAAATTAAAACTTGGAGAAGGAGAGTGGAGGCTGAATTAGATGTGCACCTCCAGCTTCCAGCCCTAGCATCCACCGCTAATGGGCAACTTAAAGCACTCATGAGTACATTCCCTGATTATCCCCATCTTCCTGAACAGAGCTGCCTGCCTCTAACCATCACGGATTCACCTAGGCAAGGAAACATCGAGCAGAGGTATTATCTATAGTGTGACCATGTTTCCAGGACTTTGACTCTTAGTCTGTAGGGTTTTTGTGGTTCCTGTGCTCTCTGCTTGAGGCTTAGGGTGTCCTGCTCTCACAGCAGTGAATACTGGTGCAGTCTGAAAAGCTGAACTCAAACCATCTCTCAATACAAGTCATGGGGAAATCCATTCTAGTTCTAATTTTGACGCGAGAGAAATATGAAAAATCCATACGGGGAGGAGCTGCTAGTTTATTTGAAAAATTTAAATAACTGTTGGGTGGGTGGGGATGCCGCAAGCCAAAGAGCATTGAGATCTCAAAATATCTCTTATCACTGGCTGACAAAAGTGAGTAAGATTATCATGGCTTGGGCAAACAAACAGGGTCAATTCCTGGAACGTGCTTACTGGTACAAATCAGCCAGTGTTCGTTAACCCATGTGCTTGTTTCTTTGTTTATAGCAAGACTACACTTTGGTAGTAGAAACTGAGTTAGATCCTGAAGATTCCTCCACATAATGAGGACAATGAGTCGATTGAGATGCTTAGGGTGAGAGACAATGAGAGGCATAAATTCTCTTAAAGGGAACTTTTTGATAGCACTCACACATGGCATGCCCGTGAAAGTGGTATACAAACATCCACCGCAAGGTGGGATCAAGTGGAATAAGATCTGACACAGCAAATAAATCTAAGCTTATGCTCCGGATAGATGGTGCCATGTTGAGACACATAAACAACAGGGCAATTTGTACCCTAGAATGCTTTCTCTGGACGATTGGGGGAAGTGACTCGCTTACTTTATAAACTCACGAATTTTTACGCAAGTGTCTCATTAGTGCTTAGGAGAAAAATAAAGGCCATCTTATGTCTTAGTTCGATGTAGTAAAAGGGTCACAGCGGGGCTTGGAGTGGAGTGAGGCTTGCAGCTAACTTTTAGACGTGACATCACAGAACTGCGGACATAAGATTAATTTCACAGGTTTTCGGGGCTTTTTTTGGTTTGTTTGCTTGCTTTGGTCTGTATTCTTGAGAGAACAAGTGAATGCTAAGAAAGGCTAGCAGAAATCTGATTCAATTACAGAAATTACCTCCTCTCTGGGGGAACTGTTTTATAAACAGTCTGATCCAACTGTGGAAAGAAAGGATTAGTGGTCCAGCAGTAATTGAGGAGACTGCCTAATGTCCAGGTTTGTTCAAAGAGATGCATTCCATCCATGCTCATATAAGAAGCTGTGTGAGGATGCCACATTTAGCGCAATAGAATACTCCAGACAAATATTAGTGAATGACTTTTCTGCTTAGAATTGTTCATGATTTCCAGTGAATAAAGGAAAAGAGGAACAGCTTTGGCCAAGAAGGCAAATCCAACATCGTTGCTTACCACTTTGTACATATTTTACTCCAGCCATGTCAGTGTCCTGAATATACGAAGCTCTACCTTTCATAGTCTTTGCATAGGTTGTTCTCTGAAGCATCTAACCAGTTTCCCTTGGAGAGTAAATCCCATGCATTCCAACTATAGAGAGGTCTTAGTTTAAGGGCCACTCAGTTCCTTTTCCATTGCTATCATAGAACATCTGGCAAAAGCACTTAAGAGGAGCTATGATTATTGAAGCTCCCAGTTCAGGGATCACAGTCCATGGAGTAAAGGTATGGCCAGTGGGGTTGCTTGATCTGTATGGCAGGAGTTTCAGATAACAGTTTTCATGTGTCGGTGGTACAGGAAGCAGAGGGATTAGACTTGGAGCTTGGCTATTCTCTCAAAACAGTGGCTTAGTTACCCACCTGTGCCAGCCATGCCCACCAGAGACTGACTCCCTAGCCTCCCAAGTATCAAATCTTGGTAACGTATTTCCTGTTCCGGTCATACAGTACTTTTCCAGAGAGAATTTATTTGATGGCTGCCAATGTTAAATTAATTCATTTGTTACTTTATTAAGGTCTAGTTTTACTTCCTTTTAAAGCACTAACCTTGTTTTATAGTTCTACCATTTTTAGTTTAATGAATTGATTAGACTGTAGCTGGCTAGGCACAGAGGCTATGACTAGGACTAGTGTTGAAAACAGTCATTCTTTAAAAAGGATTGCAAGACCTGGCTAAACACACGGTTTTCTAAGCAATATGAACAACATGAATTAAGGAGAAGACACAATTTAGAGAATTCAACAGAAGGGTCATTTAGAGAATTCAACAGAAGGGATGCAAGGATATATTTTTTATTTTCTTTTATCTAAAACAATACACTTCCTGGCTCTCGACTGCCTATGACAAAGAATTACAGAAGCAAAGTGGGAAGACCTCGAAGATAGCAGAGCAGGAAACATTGAAAACTCAGCTACTCAGGAATCACACTGTCAAAATCTGACTTCAGCAATTACTTAGGAATTGTAAAGTTTGAAAGCTTCACCTTCCAGGGAGGGCTGGAAAGGTAAGTATAGTTACTTCCGGGGTGATGGTAGCTTCCCTTCCCAACACACCTTCTTGGTGGGCAGTTACATATATGCTTCTGAGGTAATTCGTATCCAGCATTCAGGACCTCACACAAAACTAATTAATTAATCATGGCTTGAAAAATTGTTTATCCCTAGGCTGGAGAGATGGCTCAGCAGTTAAAAGCACTGATTGCTCTTCCAAAGGTCCTGAGTTCAATTCTCAGTAACCACATGGTGGCTCACAACCATCTGTAATGGGATCTGATGCCCTCTTCTGGTGTGTCTGAAGACAGCTACAGTGTACTCATATACATAAAATAAATAAATCTTAAAAAAAAGAGAGACTTGTTCTCTGGTATCCTCCATGACTTCTGGCTCTTACATTGTTTCTACCCTCTTCCGTGAGGCTTCCTGAGCTCTTAAGGGAGGGATCTGATGGAGACATTTCATTTAGAGCTGTGTGTTCCAAGGTGTTCTCTCTCTCTCTCTCTCTCTCTCTCTCTCTCTCTCTCTCTCTCTCTCTCTCTCTCTCATATGTCTGTCTACGGGTCTCTATATTTGTTCCCATCTGCTGTAGGAGAAAGCTTATCTGGTGATGGCTGAATAAGGCACTGATCTAGGAGTATAGCAGAATATCATTAGGAGTCATTTTATTATTACTTTTTTAAAAAAGGACCAATAGCATTTGGTTTTACCCTGGGTCTCTGGGCTATCTAGTCTCTGGTTCTTGGTCACCCAGGCAGTGCTGAATATGAGTTCCAACTTGTGGAGAGCGCCTTAAGTCAACTCAGACATTGATTGGCTACTTCCACAAACTTTGGGCCACCATCGCCCTAGCATATTTTGCAGTCAGGACAGAGCTGTAGATCAAAGGGTTTGTGGTTGGGTCGATGTTTACATTTCTCTTTTGGTAGCCTGCAGTATCCTCCTCCCATAGCAAACCCACTACAACATAGGGTGAAAGTTCTACGTAGGCACCAGCTGGATTTCTTCATGATCAGTGTGTCATGTGGGTGTTGTCCTCAGCAATGGGGCCCTGGTGTCCATTTCTGGAGAGCAACCTATTTTCTTGGCAACAGCCTTGGTTGTTTGGAGATTTCCATGGGACTCCTTTGGTCAACAACTCAATTGGGTATGACCAGTTCCAGTGCTGGAAGCTTTGTTTATTGATAAGAGATGGTCAGCTGGGGCACCATCTTCTCTACTATTTGGAGACTTCAGTAGGATTATCTTCATATACTTTAGGAAGTTTCCACGGCACTAGGTTTCCATGCCACCCCTCAAATGCCTGTCAATTCTAGGTGTCTCTCAGCTCATTCTCTCTCTCAAGCCAATCTCCCATTCCCTTCCCCATCTGATCCTCCTGATCCTACCCCCCCCCCCAGTCTAGTCTACACAGAAAATTTATTTTATTTCTCCTCTCAGGGAGATCCATGTGCCCAGCCCCAGGTACCTTACTTTAAAACTAACCTCTCTAGGTCTATGCATTACAGCTTGGTTTTCATTTACCTAACAGCTAATACCCACATATAAGTGAATATATACTATATTTATCTCTCTGGTTACCTTACTCAGGATATCTTTTTTTTTCTAGTTCCAACCATTTGCCTGCAAATTTCATGATGTCACTTTTTTTTGATAGCTGAGTAATAATATTCTACTGTGTAAATGTACAACATTTCCTTATTCCTTTCTTCTATTGATAACATTTAAGTTGTTTCCAATTTCTGGCTATTATGAATAGAGTGTCAATGAACTGAGCAAGTGTCCTTGTGGCAGGATGAAACATCCTTTGGGTATATGCCCAAGAGTGGTGGTATAGCTAGATATTGAGGTAGATAGATTCCCATCTCTCTGAAGAACCACCACACTGATTTCCATAGTGGCTCTACAAGTTTGCACTCCCACCAGCAATGAATGAGTGTTCCCCTTATTCCACATCCTTGCCAGTGTGAGCTGTCACTTGTGTTATTGATTTTAGCCATTCTAACAGGTATAAGATGGGATCTCAATGTAGTTTTGATTTGCATTGCTTTTCCCTGATGGCTAAGGATGTTGAACATTTCTTTAAATGTCTCTTAGCCATTTGAGTTTCCTCTATTGAAAATTCTCTGTTTAAATCTGTACTCCATTTTTCAATTGAGTTCTTTATATATATTTGTATATTAGACCTTGACTGGATATAGAATTGGTAAAAATCTCTCATTCTGGAGGTTGTCACTCCAGAATGTCATTGTCTGAATGATAGTATCCTTTGCTTCAAGAGAAAAGCTTTCATGTGAAGGAAATTACAATTAGAAGTGAAGGCTTTACCTATTACAATTTGATGTAATGCCTATGCTCAGTAATTCTATATTCTTTTGTTTGTTTATGTAAATGGGATCATTTTGTAACCCTATTCTATCCTACTCAGAGGTCTGTCTTGTATATATACCTGTACTCTCTAGTAGTAGTTCAATTTGTATTTGATTTCTTCTGAATGAATTCCTAAACATGAGAATTAAAGTAAAAAATTAATCAATGTGAATGGAACTTCATTGCATTCACAGGGGAAAAGGATCAATGAAGATAAAACAGGAGTTATTGTGTTTGAAAAACAGAAATGAGAAAAGGCTGAAGAAAAGGTGAGAGCCTAAGAGATCTGAAGGCTATGGTCAAACACACTGACACCTTTACTGTCAGAGTCCCAGATGGAGACAAGGAGAGAGAATAACGGAGAAATAAGGACTGAAAACTTCCCAAATTGGACAGAAGACGTGAATATGAATATTCAAGAATCGTAACAAAGTTTAAGCAGGATGAGCTCAAAGAAATTCAACCTAGCCACTTACTTTCAAAGGCAAAAAAGTCTTAGAAGAGGTGAATATGATCAAGCTGCAATGTACTCAAGCACAGAAATATCAAAGGAAATCCATTAGCTATAATGCGTATTCTAATAAAAAACATAAAGGAAAAAATGTGTCTTGAAGATCCCTGAAGAGCCTTATAGACTCCCAGTTCCACTTAAGAAAACCCTGTGTCACTTGCTATCTGTAGAGGCTGCACAGGTGCAATCCACTTCTGCAAGAAGTTGCAGCCCCAAGTTGACCAGCAAAAGCTGTTACGAAGGTGACAGTAATATAAGCTACTGTCTATTAACTGCTTGTCATATATCAGGTTCCACGAGTTACTCACGTAGTCTTCACAGTGACTTTATGAATCTACTCTTTACTGATTTTACAGTCCAGCAAAGGAGGCAAACAGTTAAGAACCTGAGTCAGATGCTATTGCGATGTGAAGACTGGACTCAAAACCAGGGATGAATGGCTCTCTGAAACTGTTTGTCTTGGTCTCCAGCTGTCATAAGTGTGTTTATATATTTAAAAAGAACTGCAAGTATGACGTTACTAATAAAAAATGAGAAACAACTTCATTCCTATTCTCTACTTTCCCTTTATAGGAGGAAAATTCACTTGAAAGCAAATTGAAAGTTTTTATTATGGAAGAAAAGACATATTGCACATTCCTAAGTCCCAAGAGAAAAGACAGTAACAAACTTGTCCTATTTCTTGACACAAGTTAAAGACTGCCCTTCCATGATGCCAGTCTTCCCTCTTGTCCCAAGGGAAGCAGTCATGGTGGCATAGCCACTTGGGGAATCCAGTAGTCAGAAGTACCTCTTGGTTATTGTGTTACACTAATGGTTTCCATGTTTATGAAAGTGACTAATGACTGAAATCGCATCAACATTTGCAGCAGAAAGAATGCCAGTTGGAAAATGTTTTTTTTTCCTCTCTCCTTGCTAATGAGGTCTTTTCTCAAGGTGCTGGAGCCTGGGGTGTTAAGGGAGCTCACTAATTCTGTTTCCACATGTTACATCCACTATTCTGAAATTGAAGCAACATCCTTGCCACAAGGGGAGGTTTAGGTGACCTTAAGAACTTGTCAGAGAAAGTGCTCATCTGAGGATACAGTCTCGGAAGAGGAATTTTTAATTAGACAAACTGAAGTGTTTCCACTGGATAAGCAGATGTCATATGCCAGCTCGGCTGTAGTTGTGGTCGGAAACAAAAATCTTTATTCCATGACCCCTTGATGACATTCCCTGGAGACAAAGCTGATGTCAGATGGTTCACCAAGAGTTGCCTCTCAAGCTACCTCTGCTGTTGTTCTTCCTTTAGGTTCCCACAGAAGAGTCACAGGGCCCTGTTGGTTTATAAGAGTATGTTGAACACAGACAGTTCCTGATCAATGATAAAAGCAATTTCATGGTGGGAAAAGGCTTGCTGTATACACAAAGCCCAAGCATATCCAGGGGAGTGTTATGCATTCATTCTGGCACTTCGTGAATGAGTTTCTTTAGTCCTGGGCAGATACTGTGGAGGTGAGTCGGGAGCACTCAGAATCTCAGTGGCTTGTTCAATGAAACCAGCCTGCTCTGTGATGAGGGCATGCTCCCCAGGCTTCTCCCACTCACCACTCCTAGAAACTATTGTTAATCCTTCCTGCCCATCTGACCCATCCTTCAGCCTGACAGTTTACTAGATGGAGATAAGGCACATTGTGAGGATGCTGATAAGGTTCTTAGTAAGAAAAATTTCAAACTCAAGCAAGATAAATGTCGGCCCGGTTTTAGGAATGATACTATCGGACAGACTAGGCCTTAAAAATGATGGTAGGAAGCTGTGGTTTTCACGGGAGAGTTCTGGGGTGGACTTGGGGAAGTTATGAGAAGCACTTCAAGGCTCTTTTAAAAGAGATAGCCAGTCAGTGTCTTGCTAAATTAATATGGGCTCTTTTTCCTGCAATACTAGCAACTGAGTCTGAAGTACTATGCATAAAGCAAGTGCTTTATTACTGAGCTATACTCCCAACCCTTCAGTATAAGCTCTTGGCCACAGCTATGTTTTCTTCACCAGCTTCTTTGTGTATAAAGCCATCCTGTAGATGACTCAGCTCTCATGAGGAATTTCTCATCAATTAGAATTCAGTGTGCTAGTATAGTGGACACAAAGTTCAATTGGAAACACACGTATTTCCAAGCTCTTTTATAACATTATCTTATTTGTTCTCTTAGACGTATAATTATTGAAAGGCCCCTAGGTACCAAATGCTGGGCTAAGCACTTTCCATATCTGATAGGTAAATATTATTGTTATTCTTCCACGTCTGCATAAGAAAAAGTAGCCATAAAAGGCAAAAGTGCTATTCTCAAGTTGGAGAGTTAGAAGTAGCAAAGGCAGACGGCCTCGCTGCGACCCTCCCGTGCCCCTGCTATGCACGTGCTCTTCTGTGTGCATTGGGGACAATTTTAAAGTCAAGACAAAAAGGAGGCAGAAAAAAAAGGAAAATCACTCCTAGCCCCACTATATATCAGCAACAATTTATTTCTTTTGACACTTTTCCCCATGTGGGTATTTTCTTTCACCATTGAGTGGTCAAACTGTTGTTGTTTCTGGCATTTCAAACTCCATAGGTCTTAAGTGGGGCAGAGGGAAGAGCCACTATATTGATCACATATCCCCGAGATGCTTCCCTCAAGCCCTATAGAACTTTATTTACTTAAAAAAAGGCAACAATAAAATAATCCAAATTGGCATCAAGGGGTTAATGAAAAGGATAGTGCTGAAATTGTGTGATGCTGAGCCTCACATTCGTGTCTCTTCTGCACGGCTTTTGGACTACTTTCTCATTTCAGCAAAAATTACAAATTCTGGGGTTAATGATTCTTGAGTAACCTAGAATATAAAAAGTCTTCATACAATGTATATTCCAGATTCTTTTACTGTTGCTTTATTTTTCCTTTTTTTACACTTTGGTTGGTATATAAATTGTATACAAACTCTGCATATATTGAATAGAGTGGAATTCATGAGTTTGAACGGATCCACCCACCCAAGATGCTGTCATCATGGTCCTGATAAGAAATGCTCATTGAGTTCCATCCATACAAGCTCTGAGGTGATGCAGGCTGTATAGGTTTTTAGCTATTCACATAAAATTCTATCCTGTAGAACAGTAGTTCCTGAACACTGGGCCTTGAGTCCCCACAGTTCTTGACAAATTTTTACTGATACATAAACTAAGAAATGATTATTTCCTAAAGAGAATTTATTCCAATCGGGGTACTATAGATTATTCTCAAATATGTTCTGCTGTATCTTATGATAATAGAGTTTTATTTCTTTACTTGAGTGGGATAGAAATCTTACAGTCTCACTCTACAGTTTTTTCACCTCAAAGAACCAAAGCCCAGGAGTCTTGTGCAGCTCTTGGTGACCTCTCAGGAGATGTGAGCCTTGGAAAGTGGTCTAGCTTGATTTCTGCTGCTGTGATAAATGAAAAGCAACGGAGGAGATGAAAATGGGTTTAACCTTCCAGGTTGCAGACCATGATTGGAAGAAGGCAGGGCAGGAACTCATGCAAGAATTTGGAGGCCATCTTACTTGCTCGCCCATATAGCATTACCTCTAGCCAGGGAACTCACTTCATACCAGAGAGCTATCTAGAAACCACAGCACTCACAGAATCATGATTAGCTGGTTCTTATACAGCAAGACCACCTGCCTACAGAATGATGCTGCCCACAGTGAGCTGGGCCCTCCTACATTAAATAACAACCATGACAACCCCCCCCCCCCCATGAGACATGCACACAGGCCAGTCTTATCTACACAGGTCCTCAGTTGAGGATCTCCTCTCATGTGATTTTAGGCTGTATCAAATTGGCAGATAAAACTAAAAAGGATGGGATGGTAGACTATGACAATGGTGACAGTGGTCAAAAACCATGACAGGACAATAGCTAACACCAACAGTGCTTACTTGTGAAGCCCTAACACCATCAAAACTATTTTACATGGATTTGCTTGTTTATTCCTAGTGCAAATCCTCTGAGGTGGATGGCAATAAGCATTCTAATTTTTTTAAATGAAGGAATTGATGTGCAGAGTTCTTGAATTCCAAAGTTCCTCCATCTTAGTAATGAGTCTATGATCTATGTTTGTTTAATTTACCCCCACAGCTGATGGAAAGTCGATCTATAGGACCAGACATTGTAAGAAAACTCCTAGGCCTATTTTCCACTGGGATTTCTTCTGACTCAGTCCTTCTTCCTTGTTTGCGTGTGCATATGGGTGTATGGGTGCACGTGTGCATGGAGACCAGAGGTCAGTTTTGTGTTTTGTTCTTCAGGAGCCATCCACCTTGTTTTGTGAGATATTTTTTCTCATTGGCCCAAATAATTCTTGCATTCTCTCATCTGTCTACCAGGCTAAACTGGAGAGAGCTCCAGGGATCTCCATGTTTCTACTTGCCGAGTGCTGGGAAACAAACATTGCTATCACACCCAGCATTTCAAATGCAACACACATGGATTGGAAGGATTAATATAGTAAAAATGGCCATCCTGCAAAAAGCAATCTACAAATTCAATGTAATCCCCATCAAAATTCCAACTCAATTCTTCATAGACTTAGAAAGAGCAATTCTCAAATTCATTTGGAACAACAAAAAACC
>CM052714.1:47625295-47643269 GCA_028551405.1 Uromys caudimaculatus | reverse complement strand
CCAGATGGAGGAATTGGAGAAAGGTCTGAAGGAGCTGAGGCAGTTTGCAGCCCCAAGGATGGAGCAACAGCGTCAATGGGCCTGACCCCCCCTCTGGTCATCCTGGAGTTAGGACCGCCAACCAAAGAATATACATCTATGGACCCATGGTTCAGACCACATATGTGGCAGAGGATGGCCTCGTTGGCCATCAGGAAGAGAGGAGAGGCCCTTGGGCCTGAGGGTGTCAGAGGCCCCAGTAAAGGGAAATGTCAAGGTGGGAATATGGGAATGGGTGGGCATGTGGGTGGGAGGTGGAATTCCCTCATAGAGGGGGGGAGGGGGAAGGGATAGGGGGTTTCCAAAGAGGAGACATTGGAAATGTAAATAAAGTGTCAAAAATAAAAAAATAAAATAAAATAAAATAAAATCCAACACAGCAGGAGCAGCAGGAACAGCAGCAGCAGCAGCAGCAACAACAACAACAACAACAACAGAACCCCCCCCCCCCCAGGTTCTGGGAATTGAATGCAGGCATGTTACCAGCTCATCTTACTTCCTTTGCCTATGGGTAGACTTTTGAATCCTTTATTGACAATAATGGCTTAGATTGTATTCTTCTTGATTCAGGCTACAGAGGCTGGACAGAGTCCTTGGAAAATATTCTTTCTGTCATCTCAGAAGAAGGCCAAGCAACACAGCCCACAGGAAGCTTCTAGTGAGCCTAGCAAGTTGTGTTCACTGTGCTAAAGTGGAGAAATGGGTACCTTTCTTTTTTTTTTTTTTTTCTTTTTCTTTCTTTCTTTTTTTTTTTTTTTTTTTTTTTTTTTTTTTTGAGACAGGGTTTCTCTGTGTAGCCCTGGCTGTCCTGGAACTCACTCTGTAGACCAGGCTGGCCTCAAACTCAGAAATTCACCTGCCTCTGCCTCCCAAGTGCTGGGATTAAAGGCGTGCGCCACCACTGCCCGGCAAATGGGTACCTTTCATTGCTTCTTCTTTTTGGTTATTTATTGCAAGCAGATTTCCCAGCGTGGAAATCAGTTTCAATATTTATTTGGACTATGATAGTTCATTATTGTGTTGCAAAAGCTGTTAAGTGCCCGTTTCTTCCTTTCTTCTATATGTGACACAGATCTCAGTCTCTTTGCACATCCATAAAAAAATCCCTTAAATAGGCAATAAAAATCTTGTGTTAAATATAATAATCTCAATAAAACTTTATCTATAAGTTGTGTCATGGGATTTTTTTCCTTTGTAACTGTATTTCCAGCATAACTACAGTGTATTAAGTATCATAAGGGCTCATAACACTTCTTATTTCTTTCAAAACACAGTAGAGGTCCATCCAGACACTACTGCACAGCATGCTGGGATTGCGATTGTGGGTCACTCATTACAGAACAATTTAGCTGCCACTCTTTTATATTACTTTCATCAAAATGACTCTTGGTTTGAATTAATCCCCAGAGATCTTTGTTTTAGTCTGATGTTGTATAGGTAACACCAGTAAAATATAAACCTCTTTAAGACGAGGTGGACCTTGTTGGTTATATTTAAAGTATTGATTGTGTTCAACTGTTCTCTGGTCTACATATTGTCATGTGATTGGGAATAAGTCATTTTGTGGGAAGCCCTCTGTGGTCCATATTCTTTTTAGGGATATTTTGACAACTGTATGTTTTGAATTATCTAAGTGGTGTCGCTGTGAAAGGCTTTATTCCATTGTCCCCAGAGTACTGTGAATTTCAGAGTGCACTTCCCCTGACTGAGGATTTTGAAAAGGCAGAAATCATAGTCAATGACCAGGAAAAGTACACACTAGTTCTCATTTATAAAGAAAAGTAATTTTTAGGTTAAAGATAGTTCTGTACTTGTCTATATTGCACGGCTGCATATAGAAACATAATCCTTCACAGTGATTGGGGATTTATAGAGTCAATAATTGTGCTAAGCATTGTGGTCATCTTTATCTCTTTTGATCCTTCCAACAGCCCTAGGAGATTGTTACTGCTATGTCTTACCCTTTGCAGATAAGAAAAACACAGCTTGGCGATGTTAAGTTCCTAACCTAGGGTCACACAGTTGAACAGTGAACCTTGATATGAATTTCAGTGCCCTTGATCTTAACCACTTTACAAAATTGCATTTCTATAACAATTCAAATAATCTGACGACTCTTTTATGGATTTAAACTCCCAATTTTAAGATATCTTTTTTATACTACCTAAAAATCGAATCCTTTTCTTTAGAAAATTACCATCTTGAAGCAAAGTCCTTACTGTGTAACCCCACAGTCTCTAGCCCATAGCCCACCTCTGGGTATCCCAATCTTTGGTACATTAATCCCACCCAGGGGTGCTATCCCTCTCTGAGTTTGATACAAATGGACCGTGAGAGGCTCACTTAAGCTGGTTTTGTGTATAGAGTAGTGATGTCCTGGAGAATCTGTTTGCTAAATTTGTTTTAATCCAGCCTTTAGCTAGGAGCAAACAGACATGCTCTGAAAACAGGTATTAGGAGCAGGGGCTTCTACAGAGAACACATTCTGACAAAGACCTTTAGTGCAAATTCCTTGCAGGCTTGTTCTCCCTAATAAACCATCATGCTATTGCCACGAGATTCCTAAGGCTGAGTCATGTTGCCTGAGTGGTGGGTGCCATTCTCTGAAGATGCAGACAGCTTCCTTCAGAAAAACAAATGCATCATTTATACACAGTGGTTTTTGTTTTTGTTGTTTCATGTGTGTGTGTGTGTGTGTGTGTGTGTGTGTGTGTGTGTGTGTGTGTGTGATGTGTCAGTGCATAGGACTGTATTGCATATGTGTACGGAGAGATTGCTTACTCATGTGTGCCCTTGTGGAGGCCAGAGGTTGCTCTCTACTGCTCTACTCCTTAGCTTTTTTATTGTCTTAAAGATTTATTTTATGTGCTTGAGTGTTTTAGCTGCATGTATATACATATTTCACAAGTATTCCTAGTATTAAGTTAGACAGTAAAGGGTGTCAGATCCCTTGGAACTGGAGTTACAGATGGTTGTAAGCCACAGTGTGGGTGCTGAGACCCAAACTTGAGTACTCTACAAGAACAGAAAGTGTTCTTACCCATTGAGACATATCTCCTGCCTCCACCTTTTGAGACACATTGCTCAGTGAACCTGCTGGACTGGCTAGTCTGCAAGCCCCAGGAGTCTCCTTGCACAGCCCCCGGGCTGAAGTTGCAGATATCTGCCATCAAACCAGCTTTTAATGTGGGTTCTGAACTCATATCCTCCTAGACAGCAAACATTCTTCTTCCTGAGTTGTCTCTCCAGCCCAGAAGAACTTCATTATTGCTGGCTGCAGAAGCTTTTCTTGTGTAAGTTAGCTGAGTTTCACATTTATATTTCTGGGTACTTGGTTTTAATTCCAGTTTGCTTTTGAAAAGTAAATTCCCAAAGCCATTTTAATGAATATGAAACATATTTGAGGGAGTTTATGCATTACATTAATTAGAACGATTGTGGCTGTGAAGGACTCCCAAGAACACTTAGGACAGAGCTGGTTCCACTGCACCGAAGCTAACAGAGAACCAAGATAACGCAGAGAAAGGAGGGAAAGATCGATGAGACGATGGAGCCAAAAAGAAACTGAGTCAGTAACTCATGCACACCCCTATATTTTTAGTAAGTAAACGGAGCTACAGCTATAGAATGAGCTAATAGAGGTACGGAACTCAGATGTTTAACTTCGGGAGCAACAGTAACTCCCACTTCCTCTACCCACTGTATCCATCGCTGAGATCCATATCTAAATTCATAAGTTAACTTCAACCAGAAAACCTAGAAAGCATCTCTTTGTTCTGTTCATCTACATATCCTTACCAAATAATAACAACCCTATTGCCTAAGCACCTTTCAGATCAATTCCCGCCAATAATCTCTAGTATTTTCCTAGAGATTATTGGACCTTAATTACCTTCTAGCTAGACTCGTGATAGACAACAGCAAAATCAAATTTCTTGAATTATGCTACAAAACACATTGAAAGGTTTCCTTGTGCTATGTAAATGGCAAACACTGAGGAACTCTGATGAGCCAGACTGAGGTCCTATGCAATGGATTCCCTGTGAACTGCAGGAGATAGTGTTTTCATCACAGAAAGCAAGTGGCTCTTTTTAAAGCGAGCACAGGGTGCCTTAGGAGCACTTAGGGGACCAGAGCTAGTCTTGAATGGTCAGAGAGGGCTTCTTGGAAAAGGCGATGTTCTTTAGAAATGGATGACAACAGACACTTGGCCAATTGGGATGAGGGAGAGGATAAAGAAATTATGAAAAAGAAAGTAGGAAATGAAATGCTTGGAAGGTGGAGGGTGAAGTGTAGGATACAGATGGGAACAAGTAAAAAGAATCAGATAGATAGATAGATAGATAGATAGATAGATAGATAGATAGAGAAGGGGCTACCCCCTGGACCATTTTACAGGAGCATGCAAATACGGAGTAAATGCCTTAGCTGTACTCTGCTAAGACAGACATCCATGGCAAACCCAAGGCTGGCAGTGAACCCTTGAGGGGAAACAGATATTAGGGTCTGTGATGGTTTGTATATGCTTGGCCCAGGGAGTGGTACTATTAGTAGGTGTGACTTGTTGGAGTAGATGTGTCACTGTGGGTGTGGGCTTAAGACCCCCATCCTAGCTGCCTGGAAGCCAGTATTCTGCTAGCAGCCTTCAGATGAAGATGTAGAACTCTCAGCTCCTCCTGCACCATGCCTGCCTGGATGCTGCCGTGCTCCCGCCTTAATGATAATGGACCGAACCTCTGAACCGGTAAGCCAGCCCCACATGGTGCCTGTTCACAGCAGTAAAACCCTAACTAAGACATGCTTTTCAGTAACTTTGGAGCAAATGAACTGTTGAGAACAGCAGTGCCCAAGTTCGCCGAGCCTTGTTACAGTTACATGTTCCATTATCTGAACCCTAGCAGTACCTGACAGAGATCCACAGGGCCATGCTTTAGGTTTATTTCTTTGTATAGTTAAAGCTTGAACTTACCCTTGGTTGGCATTTATTTTATGTAGCTCAGATTAAGAGGTGCAATTGCAGTAACAGATCACCATGTATTTCTCAACTTCAGCCCTGAATATTCAAGGCCGCTGACCTTAGACAGGACAGTTCAGGAAAAAGTAGAGTATTATCTCTTAGTTCCAGAAACAGAAAGTCCAAGACCAAGATATCTATGGCTCTGATTCCTTTTGAGGATTTTGAGGAAGAAATCTGTCCAATGCCTCTTCTATAGCATTTGATGGTTTGAGTGGTGGTGGTGAGACAGTCTTTGGTATTCCTTAGCTCATAAGTTTATGAAGAAATTAGTCATATTGGATTATAGGTTACCAATCAACCTCATTTTAACTTCATAATCTCTCTAAAACTGTGCCTCCAAATATGGTCACAGTCTGAATGAGTTAGGACTTCAACTTATATCATTTTTGTGAGAGAGAGATATAATTCAAACTACAACAATTTTTGATTCTACCCCCCAAATATAAGTGTTAGAGAAAGAATATAAAACTATATCAATAAAACACTATGAGGGATATTTAGAGATGGTATAAGCAAATAGTTTTCAGACCTTTCTGCTCAAAGTTTATTTTTTTTTTGAATCTTTATGGTAATGCATTTATTGATCTAATTTATACCATAAATAAAATCAGCATTTTATCTGCTCAAAGTTTAGATAGAACAAAACCCCGTGTAAAATTGGGCGGTGCCTCTTGTTAAAAATGGGTCTAGGTGAAGAGGGCCAATGAGCAGCCTGATTAAATCTGATATGAACACACACAGAATGTGACTCAAGCACACACATGTTAATAACAAAAACCAAGAAGGGCGATCTCTTTTCTGAAACCTATTGCGCTTCTTAAAGTAGTGATCCAAAATCTCCCTTTCCACTGCAACCCCAAACCGGAAGAGCCCTGGTTAGTTCTTAGGACTTTGATGGATTACAACAACACTATGTTTCTCAGCTTTCCATACACAGATCAGAGACCCTGGAAGAGCCACCGTTACATGTGATGACAGCAACTTGCTGAGGGAGGGGTTGTGGAGGAGTCCTGCCAACCATTCCTCCAACTGTGGAGATAACAAACACAGCCTTATGGCTTTTCCAACAATCTTCAGTCTATGGTGTCACATTCTTACGTATCCTTGTTTTATTTGTAAAAGCCACTTGTTACTTTTATGGAAACCTGTAGAGACAATTGGAGCTTTTGCTGATGTTACACAATTTGAAATGGGCTTTTCCTTCACGCTTATTATTTATGTTCTCGGGAACCTTGTTGTTCCATTTGATTATGCATTTTTATTATAAAAACTGGCTGCAAGATAAAAAAAAAAAAATCACCCTCCAAAACCTGCTGATGTGGATTTTTATGGAAATGGAATTCAAATGCTGAGACCAATATCTGAAGCCATGATTATAAAATGCAGCGGTTGTGTCTGAAGTCACTCTTCTTTCCCTCCTTCTTTTACCTCTTGGTCTGAGCTGAGGTCCTCAGTGGCAGATAGCAGCAGATGAATGCACAGTCATCTTTCCGTGTCTTCTAAAGAAACAGTACCTGTCCCACCAGTCGTGAGACTCCACATGTAAACACTGTGATAGAGATCACACTTTGCTTTAATTTCCATCACTTGTGAATCGCTAGCATCTGCTTCCTTTCTGAGCGTGTGTTTTGACACTGTGTTGCAGTTAACATTTGAAATGCCTTCCATGGGCGTGTACCTTGGTAATGGTTTTTTTTGGAAAGCTTTAGATATTTGCATAGATAGGGGCTAGCTGGATGGACTGCGTTCCTGAGATAGGTTCTCAGGGTGTATTATCCTTGCCCACTTCCAGTCTTACTTACTGCTTCCAGGTCTGCGGTCAGGTGAACAGCCTCCACCGCATGTTCCCACTGCGCATGTCCCCACTGTGAATTGAGATGTTCTGCTATGCTGTCCCGACCATATCTTCCCCAAAACAGCCTGCACGCTTGAACAAAATAAATCTTTCCTTCTTTAAGTTGCTTCTGTCAGAAACTGGGCCCGAGTGACATGAAATTAACATATCCACAGTGAAAGACATAGAAAGAGAAAAACATGGGACTGTGACAGTTTAGAAAGATAGAAAAGGGAGTTTGGAATTGCAGTTCTCCCCAAAGTGGTCTTATGCTTTACCCTCTCATTGTAAAGAGCAATACAAGACCCGTAAGAGCAAAGTGTCTGATGCTGGATGCTTTAGAAATCTCTGGAATAGCCACAAGGAAGTGTGAACTAACTCTTTAAACTGTGTTTCCCTAGGCATTCAAAGACAGACAGCTTTGGAAAAAGGTAAGCATACGGTGTTCCTCAAAGTACTAGTTGCCAGGGCTAGCAGATATTCACTAAGAAAGAATGTTTTAAAACCTTCAGCTTTTTAGAGGTGGAAACAGTGGAACTTTCATCTGGACGGAAATAGTTTTTTTGACTTAAAAATTACGAGCCTTAGTGAGCAAAGAAAGAACGGTTGGTCAACTGTGAGCGGAACATATTTCACAGATACCACTTTCCCTAGCAAATTGTGCGTCCCTTATCCTCTGAACCCCAGGGATTCCATCCGGGTGATTCCTCCAAGTGTCTGGACAGTTTACTGTCCTTTCTGCAGTGGGTTCCTGCTGTGTGCTCCCAAGTAGCTCATGGGCTACAGTCACAGGATCTTTCCCTGAAATCAAAGGGACACTGAGGAGGACAGAGGTTTGGAGAAGTTGCAGAGTCACAAGGGTGGAATTAGTGTCCCTATAAACGGACTCCAGAGAGATCCCTCGTTCCACATGTGAACACAACAAAAAGGTGCCATTTATGGAGCAGAAAGCAGCCCTTTACCTGACACTGAAGTTGCTCATTTTTCGCTTTCTGACTTGAAAACTGGGAAGCCAGTAGCATTTATCTACAAATCGCCCCCTCTGCGGTGCTTTGTTATAGCAGTCAAGAGAAGTCATCTGGAAAAGTGGATGACTGAGCTCAGAGGCACTTCCCAAATTTAGGGTGAGAGCTCATCTTGATGGGACTGGCAAGGCAAGTGCCTTTCCTTAGGTAATTAGTGTATTCACTTTACATCCCAGTATCAGCCGCCTCCTCCCAGTCCTTCCCTCTGAAAACCTCCTCCCCGTATTACCCCCTCCCCTTCTCCTCTAAGTAGGGGGAGGGCCCCCTCCGGCCACTTCGCGGGCTACACACATCCTCTTTCACTGAAGCCAAATTGGTCCAGTTAGGGGAAGAGGATCCACTGGCAGGAAACAAATTCAGGGTCTGCCCCCATCTAGTTTTTGGGAGACCTGAGTGAAGACCAAGCTGCACATCGGCTACGTGTGTGCGGGATGCCTAGGTTCGGTCCATGCTCACTCTTTGATTGGTGCTTAAGCCCTCTGGGAGCCCCCAAGGGTCCAGGTTATTTTACTCTGTTGGTCTTCCTCTAGAGTTCTGTCCTCTTCAGGTCTCTCAATCCTTCCCCGAGTCTTCTGCAAATTAGATGCATGAGAGTGAGGATATTTTCCTCAAAGCAGGGGAACCCTCAGGTAGAGGAACCCCGCACTCAAAGGGAATGTAAAACAGACTCAGAAAAGGAAAGAAGGAAAATAAAAACAGAGCCATGATCCTGGCGCTCAGCCCAGATGCAGACCTCACATCCTCCCTGTTGTGAAGTAACTAGATTTAGCTACATTCCCACCATGGAATACTGCCTCACTACGGACTTTAAGCGACAAAGTCAATCAATTGCAGATAGAAACCTCGACAGGAACTGTTCTCAACCTGTGGATCGAGGAGCCTTCGGGGTCGAATGATGCTTTCACAGGGGTCACCGTTGATCATTGGAAAACACAGATATTTACACTGTGATTCATAACAGTGGCAAAGCTACAGTTATGAAGTAGCAACGAAAATAATTTTATGGCTGGGGATCCCCACCCACAGCATGAGGAACTGTAGGAAAAGGTCGCAGTGTTAGCCAAAGTGAATCAGCCAACCACAAGCCAAAATAAACCTTTCCGCTCTTAAAATTGATAACCTCGGGTATTTTGTTAAAATTCTGGGAAGCTAGTAAGCATTCAGGCCAGATATTTTTGTTACTTATTAGAGCACCATTTATTCTGTTTGACAAGACTAAGATAAAGTAGGTAGCTCCTTCTTAATGGGATGTGTAGAGTACATGTAGTCACTGTCTTTTATTGATGACACCGATGGTGATGGTAAGAAGCCTGGTTACGGGACTAAGGTTTTAGGACAAAACAGTGGGAAAGTTCACAAATGATTTCCCTTTCAAAGCTCAAAAGCAAGGCTAAGGAGGTGGCTCTCTGGGCAAACTGCTTGCTCTGCAAACACGAGAGCCAGCTCAGGTTCCTAGCACAATGGAAAAGCTAGAGGCAACTCTATTCACTTGTAGCCCTAGCATGTGCCTGTGACTCTAGCATCTGCCAACAACCATAACATACATCTGTAACCTTAGACCTGGGGATGGAGTAGGAAGAGGAAACTTGGCGTTTTGCTGGCCAAGAAATCTAGCCAACACTGTGAGCTCCATGCCCAGTGGGAGAGTCTGTCTCAGGCAAAAAAGAGACAGGAGAAGTTGATTCCAATACTGATGTCTGGTTTCTACAGGAACCCCACACACGTAAGCATACCTGTGTACACATGTACACACATGTATATATATGTGTGTACCACTCACACATACCCACACACCAAAAACACAGCCCCAAAGCTTGTTTGGCAAGTTTACATACACTCTGTGTGTGTGTGTGTATGTCTGTATGTGTGTGTGTGTATATGTGTGTGTGTGTCTGTGTCTCTGTGTGTGTATGTCTGTGTATGTATCTGTGTGTGGGCATGTGTGTCTATGTATGTGTGTGTATGTGTGTGTGTATGTGCCTGTGTGTGTGTCTCTGTGTGTTGGTGTGTACGTGTGTGTCTTTGTATGTGTGTGCATGTGTATGTGTGTGCATGTGTATGTGTGTGTGTGTGCATGTGTATGTATGTTAATTTAGGGAGACTATTTTGCCTCAGTTAGACAGCTAGGCTTACTTCTATGTGGTAGGGACACTATCTAAGAACCCAGTGGGAAAAGCACCCAAGTACTTTCTGTCTATCTGTCTTTCTGTCTGCCTGCCTGCCTGCCTGCCTGCCAGCTCGTATTCCCAGTGCCTGAAAGATTGTATGAAAAATCAAAGTTGAAGGAACAAGACCCAGGAGCATGAGGCAACGGTGGTCCAATTCTACATCCCCTCTCCTCTCCTTCCCCTGTCCTCTCCTGGAATGAGGGGAGATGCTGGCACGTCCCTGTCCCTTTCTTTCTGCTGATACTGTCTCTTCACAAGCTTAGTCACCACCGAATGGAGAGCTCTAAATTATTTTTCCCATGACTTGTCCTGATTGTCTTGAGACTCAGCCCATTATTTATGTTGTATTAAATGTTTGGATTAATTAGTGATAAATGAGTGCTTTTGAAAGTGTACCCACAGTGGAAAATACAGCCAGCAAACAGGCAAGTGTCTGTGGATTTCAGCAGCAAGCTGTAAGGAGTTTCCCATGCCATCAAGGTTGACTTTTTTGCCTTGAAAATTGAGAATACTAAAACTGGCAGGAAATTTTGGCTTCCTGAAAACCTGCAAAGCATGAGGAGTGAATGTAGAGTTGGGTTATCAGACTTTTCCATTGAAAGGCCAAGTCTTCAAAAATCTGCCAACTGAGCCATGAAGACAGCCTGTTTAGAACACAGAGGACTGAGTTTCTTCCAAGATCAGCACTTTCCTCCTGGGTTGGGTCCTGGTAGTAGAGCAGAGACTATGGATTCTGGGAAGCCTCATGGGTTTGAGTGTCCTTAGGGGAATAAGTGGAGTAAATACTCCACTGTGCTGAGTGCTCAGAAGACAAAGTAGAGAAATCAGGAACACACAAGAGACAGATGAACTCCAGCCTCTCCCAGAACGCTTGCTTGATCTGGCCTCAAGTCAGTCTCTATCTCTGTCTCTCTCTGTCTCTCTCTGTCTCTCTCTGTCTCTCTCTGTCTCTGTCTCTCTCTCTCTCTCTCTCTCTCTCTTTCTTTGTCTCTCTCTGTGTCTCCCTGTCTCTGTCTCTGTCTTTCTGTCTCTCTCTGTCTGTCTGCCAAAGGTTTCCATGCATTTTTCAATATAATGTTCACCTCCATGTAAGCCTATTAGGAGATTCTATGCCAGTTACCGGTATGCTTCCTGTGCTCAGATGAATGCACCTAATTAAATGAGTGACTTGCTTGAGGTCCCTGATGCTTTGAACTGAAAAGAGCCAGATTATATTCAGGGGATTAGAGCCTGTTTACTTGGGTTTCAGCATGTGTTGATCCTGGCACCCAAGGCCACCCCTTTTCTATAGACAGGTTCTGTAGGGGACCTGTCTTCTGACATTCTGTGCTTTCTATTGTGGCATCTCAATTACAGAATGCCACAACATGCCTTTGGAGCAGTGACATCAGGTTCCTCCTCCAGACACATTTACTCATCCTCTGCTTCCCCTTCATTAATCTGTTACGTCCTGCAGGGTAAGGGTCACTAAAGAGGACCATCTGACCACAGGACCTGGGTGTGAGGCAAGGAGCCCGTGATGTCTTCTAAGGAACTTTGAACTTGGGAAATGCCTGCTTAGCTGGTATGGCTGTGTTAGGCGAGGGTTTGGGGCCATTGTGAACATGGCTGGATTGCCACAGATAACATGACTCCTGTAATCCTGGTACTTGGGAGTTGGGGACAGGGAATTCAAAAGTCCAACGTCATCTTTCAGCTACATAATAGATTTAAGTCTCTTGGGTGAGGCTCAGTGTATCAATCAGTCAATCTAACACAAAACCCAATGGAACCACTTTCATGTCTTTCCCATAATCCTAAGGGTTCCCCTCTCTTATGCTGTCTTCACTATTAGTCTTGATTGATGACATTTATTTCTAGCTGGAGCCACTTACTGAATACCCACCATGTGCTCTGCACAATGCCTTCTCATATCAGAATCATCCCTCGAAACAAAAATGTAAGATGTTGGTGGTCTTTTATTGTCTAACAATGCATTGTGTTGGACTGTTGACATGACAATGCAAATTAACTCACCTGGGACTGGTCATCTGCTGGGAGACTCTTATTCCACGAGAGGATTAAAAACCTGTAGCATTTGGATAGCTGGATTTTGGTTTCTTTATGACTCATTAGTCAAGATGAATAGAAAGTCTTGGTGGTAATGGAATAGAGTTTCCTTAAGGTTAGCTTGATTTTTTTTTTGGTATGATTTGTATTCTTATAAAATTCACAGTATTAAAGTATATAGTTTTACATAGTTTATATTTTAAGGCACATCAACATTGATTTTATAGTATCCATAATTGAAATATTGCTATGGACATAGTTCCTATGGGGGAAAGGTGAGGTAGCTCTGGCCCTCTGAAAGTAGTAGACCATCTCGTGTTACTTGAGTGCAACGACCTCCTGAGATTAAACTTAGTCTTCACAGTGGGCCACTGTTATTACTTTTCTTGCTCTGTGACAAAGTGATAACAGCAACTTATTAAAGGAAGGCTCCCTGTTTGGGGGTAGTTCACTACGGTGAGTGAGACGGGGCAGCAGGAATGAGAAGCAGCTGGTCCTAGAAGCTTGGAAGACGAAGACATCAAGGACCAGGTTTAGTATCCAAGTGTGCCCAAGTGCAGCAAAACATTAGCTATTGTTATTGTTATTGTTCCCAGCAATAAACATCTCTCTCAAGCCTTAAGTGTACAGTTCTGCCTAATAAACAAAATTAAACTCAAACTAGGAATAGCTTCTTGAGAACATAATCGCTCATGTTTGGACACTGCTGATGGTGAAGCTCAGAGCTTTTCCATAACAAGAAACACTTTGTGGGCATCTGGCTTATGAAGCACAACACTAATGTGTATTGTTTATAAGAGTGCATAGGGAAAAGGGTGACACATCCTCTTGACTCATTGCTGGCCCATTGCCCACCCCTGACTGTACTTGGGACTGAGCATAGCCAGTATCCCTTTCCATGTCAGGAGAGGGACACTGAGCATCCTTTCACTTGTTCCAAGGGAGGAGATGGAAGTAATTTCTCACATCATATTCTCATTTTATTTAGAACACTAAGAAATGCTGTTAGGATAGTAGACTCTTTCTAAAATAAAGTAAATGCTTTCAAAGGAAAATAAGTAACTACTAGGAAAACTGTGAAACTGGGTTTAGCATTATCCAAATCCGAGTCCTCTGCAATCTGAGGGTCACATATTTTTCTAATCTCTAAATCAACACAAGTAGCATTTCTTGCTTATATTATAAGGTGATTATGAGTCATGGCCCCTCACCAATCCATCTACATATGTGTGCATGCTCAAGTATGTGGTGGACAGAGGTTATTCTTGAGCTAGAATACCATCCATCTTGTTTTGGGAGTCAGGTTCTCTCAATGACCTGGAACTTTGATTTGGCTAGGTTACCTAGCCAGCAAGCCCCAAGAGATCCATCTAATTTTGTATCCCTAGAGCTGATATTATATATACATGCACTATGTCCATATTTTGTGAATACCAAGCTTTAAAAGTATGTATGCAGATAAAATATATCTAATTTACAAACATCACATGATCATTATTGTTATCATTATTATTTGATTGTTATTAAATAATGATTGTTATCATTATTTTCCTGTTATTATCTCAGCCTAGGATTTCATTCAGCTTGTATAGAAGAAAATGACAGAGAATCATTTTCCTGTGTCTCTCCATGAACTACACAAAAAAGGACTTACTATGTGTGCATATGAGTGAACACTGGGAATGACAATCTATAGAATTTACTTAAAGATACTTAGCAAATATCTTTCCAGATGCCCTAGTTCAGCTATATGTAATATTGCTAGCTTAATATGTGAACACAAACCAATACATGTCAACAAGGTATAAACGGGTATGGGATGGAGGCACATTAGCAAAATTAGTAAATTGCTAATTTTCATTCTTAATTTTCTCATGTATAAAATGAGTTCTGCAATCCATTTAGCTCTCAACTTTTCTGGTCTGGTGATTCGATAATTATACAAACTTCTGTACAATTAGCTCCAATCTGTAACTCTAACTCTTATAAAAGTAATGTGTATGCTACAATAGCTTCATATGCAAGTAAAGGAAAACCCAAATGCTTTAATGATTAGCATTTCTTTTCCAACAGGACTGAAGGGCATCAGATAGCTTCCATGTGGCCTTAGTGGCTTCTTCATATAAGAGCTGAGATTCCTGTTATTGGGGGGAGTTCTCTTCTTGAAGAATGCTTGGGGCAGGTTTGTGGAATGGCATGGAACTTAGACTCCTGCCTTCATATTTGCAAGCTGGCTACCCCTGATCATACATAGATGTAGTTTTATTTCTTCCCAAGAAGGCAAACTCTATTCCTCCACTAATGTTTTAATTAAGCAGCAAAAACTCTCTTAGAAGATTCCTCACTTTCAACAGGCTTTTCTTTGTTATATTGACTGGAATGACACAACCATTTTCTAGCTGCAAGAGATGCAGGAAGTTTTAGAAAGTGTCAGTTATTTTCAACATTTGTAGAGGAAGTTGGGCTCTGTTGATAAAGAAACTGTGTGTGTACAGTTTTAAGGTTGATATATCAGAAGTATTTATTATCTGCTGAGAAGTGAAGCTAAAATCCATAATCATTTTACTATCCTTTATGATCTCATTTTCTGCTGAATATAGGAATGCATGGATCCTGTTCTCAAGTACTGAACAATTTACCTTACTGAACTGTAAAAATGGTTACACTGGAACTCTCACTTTATTAATAATACAACATGAAATGAATATATTCCAATTGCTTCTATGAGCACTTGGTACTAATATCCCCTAAAATATTTTTTCTTAAATTCAATAACTTTTTATTTACTGTGTTAAGATATATTTTTCTATTAGATTTCAAAAGTCAGTCATATAAATCTAAAAAAAATTAATTCTCTAGTCAATTCCAAATGCATTTTCCATAATAAGCCTCCTGTCCTATCCACATTCCAGGACCAGCTTCCAGCAGCTAGCCTGACATCTGCAGAGTCCTAGACTGGAGAGTCAAAAATGTGATCTGGATATATATATATATATATATATATATATATATATATATATATATATATATATATATATATATACCTCTGCTGTGAGGGACTGGAGAAGAGAAGAAAGACAGATGCATCTTTAGATGTCATCCAAAGTGAGACAGAAATCTTCTTCTCTAGTCATCTTTCAGAGTGTCATTAGGCTCAATAGAGATGTGTGAAAGTATCATTAAGTCATATCTCAGTGTCCCCAAAGCTTATTAATTCCCTTGGGAGATAGCTATGCACACTAAGCAGCCTCCCATTGGGCACCACAAATCCATTCATACTGTACAGCAAAGGTCCCCTGTAACTCCTTGTAACTCCCAGATACATCTTTCCCCAACAGCCCGACCCTAAAAGCACAGGCAACATACTCTTTTTTCCTCTGGAATGTTCTATAGCTTTCTGTGGCAGCTGAAACAAATTCCTTCAGATCAAGTGGCATAAAGTGGCACAGATTTATTACTTATAGTTCTGGATGTCAAAGGTCCGATATGGGCCTTGTAAAGCTGAAATCAAGGTGTTCAAGGGGCAGCTTCCTTCCATAGGCTTTAGATGAGACTCTGCTCCTTGTCTCTTCTATTTTCCAGAGGCACTATAACCATCATTGCCAGTTGGAATGAAGTCTTTCTTTTTATTTTGTTTACATTTGGTTTTTAAGTTTTTATTAAATTTATTTATTTTGCATCCCAATATCAGTGCCCCCTCTCCTCCCAGTACCCCCTCAGGCAGATCCTCCCCCATTCTTCTCTTCTTTCTTTGGAAACAGAGAGCCCCTTCTGGTAGCACCCCGGCTACACCCTACCACATCAAGTCACTGCAGGTCTAAGTGAATCCTCTTCTACTGAGGCCAGACAAGGTGGCCCAGTGTATCGAACTGGATCCAGACTGACAACAGATCCAGAGGACAGCCCCCCTCTGGTTATTGAGGGACCCCCATGAAGCCCAAGCTGCTCATTTGCTACATATGTGCAGGGGGCTTAGGTGCAGCCCGTGTTCACTGTTTGGTTGGTGGTTCAGTCTCTAGGAGCTCCCAGGTTTCTAAGTTAGTCGACTCTGTTGGTCTTGTGGAGTCCCTGTCCTCTTTGGGTCCCTCAATCCTTCTCCCATCTCTTCCATAAGACTCCTAGAGCACCACCTGATGTTTAGCTGTCGCCTCTTTCCATTGACTTCTGGGTGGAGTCTCTCAGAGGACATTTAAGTTAGAGTCCTATCTGTAAGCATAATAGTATCATTAATAGAGTCAGAGATTGGCTCTTGCCCATGAGATGTGTCTCCATTTGGGCCAGTCATTGGTTGGCCATTCCCTCAGTCTCTGCTCTATCTTTGTCCCCGCACATCTTGTAGGTAGCACACATTGGTCTAAGGTTTTGTAGGTGGGTTGCTGTCCTTATCCCTTCACTGGGAGTCCTGCCTGGCTACAGGAAGTGATCACTTCAGAATCCATATCCCCCACTGTTGGGAGTTTCCATAACCCCCCCGAGACCTCCCTTCCAATTCTCTGGCATGTCCTAGAGATTGCCTCCTACCAATTGCCAATTTCTATTCTCTTTCTTCTCCTCTCCCTACATTTCATCCCCCTGGCCACACCCTGATTCCCTCCGTATCCCATCTCCCACCTAGTTCCCTTCATTCATCCTCTTCCAGTATCCATATTCTTTCTTCTTCTGAGAAAGCTTCAACCATCCTCACTTGGGCCCTCCTTGTTGTTTGACTTCTTTGGGCCTGTTGATTATAGCATGGTTATCCTGTACTTTATGGCTAATATCCACTTAAAAGTGAGCACATACCATGCATGTCCTTTTGGGTATGGATTACCTAACTCAGGATGATATTTTCTAGTTCCATCCATTTGCCTGAAAAATTCATGATGTCCTTGGTTTCAATAGCTGAGTAGTATTTCATTGTGTAAATGAATTACATTTTCTTTATCCATTCCTCAGTTGAGGGACATTGAGTTTATTTCTAGTTCCTGGCTATTACGAATAAAGTTGCTATAAACATAGTTGAGCAAGTATCTTTGTGAGATGGTGAATCATCTTTTGGTATATGCCCAAGAGTGGTATAGCTGGGTCTTGAGGTAGATCAATTCTCAATTTTCTGAGAAACTGCCAAATTGGTTTCCAGAGTGTCCTCCCCATCTCTTTTGATGACTTTTGGTGGAAAGTCTATTTTATTAGATATTGGAATGGCTACTGCAGCTTGCATCTTGTGTCCATTTGCTTGAAAAACTTTTTTCCAGCCCTTTACCCTGAGATAATGTCTATCTTTGTTGCTGAAATGTGTTTCTTGTATACAGCAAAATTATGAATTCTGTTTATATACCCATTCTGTTAGTCTGTGTCTTTTTATTGGGGAATTGAGTTCATTGATGTTGAAAGATATTAATGATCAGTGATTGTTAATTCCTGTTATTTTGATGTTGTTGGTGGTAGTTCTGTGTGTGTTTCTCTTCTATTTGTTTTAATAGTGTGAAATTATTTATTTCTTATGTTCTTTTTTTAAAAAAATTTTTAATTGGATATTTTCTTTAATTACGTTTCAAATGTTATCCCCTTTCCTGGTTCCCCTTCACCTTGGAAACTCTGTATCCCATCCCCCCCTTGTTTCTATGAGGGTGTTCCCCCACTCATCCACCCACTCCCACCTCCCTGCCCTCAATTCCCCTACACTGGGGCATTGAGCATTCATAGGACCAAGGGCCTCCCCTCCCACTGATGCCCAACAAGGCCATCCTCTGCTACATATGCAGCTGGAGCCACGGGTACCTCCATGTGTACTCCTTAGTTGGTGGTTTAGTCCCTGGGAGCTCGGGGGGGGGGGGTCTGGTTGGTTGATATTGTTGTTCTT
>CM052714.1:47585718-47625195 GCA_028551405.1 Uromys caudimaculatus | reverse complement strand
TCCTCCATTGAAGACCCTGTGCTCAGTTCAATGGTTGGCTTCAAGCATCCACCTCTGTATTTGTCAGGCTCTGGCAGAAACTCTCAGGAGATAGCTGTATCAGGCTCCTTTCAGCAAGCACTCCTTGGCATGCATAGTAGTGTCTGGGTTTGGTGACTGTATACAGGATGGATCCCCAGGTGGGGCAGTCCCTGGATGGCCTTTCCTTCAGTCTCTGCTCTGCACTTTGTCTCTGTATTTGCTTCCATGAGTATTTTGTTCCCCTTTTTAAGAAGGACAGAAGCACCCACACTTTGGTCTTCTTTCTTCTTGAGCTTCATGTGGTCTGTGAATTGTATCTTGGGTATTCCGAGCTTTTGGGCGAATATTCACTTATCAGTGAGTACATACCATGTGTGTTCTTTTGTGATTGGATTACCTCACTCAGGATGATATTTTCTAGTTCCATCAATTTGTCTAAGAATTTCATGAATTGATTATTTTTAATAGCTGAATAGTACTCCATTTTGTAAATGTACCACATTGTCTGTATCCATTCCTCTGTTGAAGGACATTTGGGTTCTTTCCAGCTTCTGGCTATTATAAATAAGACTGCTATGAACATAGTAGAGCATGTGTTCTTATTACATGTTGGAGTGTTTTCTGAGTATATATGCCCATGAGTGGTATAGCTGGGTCCTCAGGTAGTATTATGTCCAATTTTCTGAGGAACCACCATACTGATTTCCAGAGTGGTTGTACCAGCATGCAATCCCACCAGCAATGGAGGAGTGTTCCTCTTTCTCCACATCCTCGCCAGCATCTGCTGTCACCTAAGTTTTTGATCTTAGCTATTCTGACTGGTGTGAGGTGGACTCTCAGGTTTGTTTTGATTTGCATTTCCCTGATGACTAAGGATGTTGAACATTTCTTTAGGTACTTCTCAGCCATTCAATATTCCTCAGTTGAAAATTCTTTGTTTAGCTCTGCACCCCATTTTTAATAGGGTTATTTGATTTTCTGGAGTCTAACTTCTTGAGTTCTTTGTATATATTGAATATTAGCCCTCTGTCAGATGTAGGATTGGTCAAGATCTTTTCCCAATCTGTTGGTTGCTGTTTTGTCCTATTGACAGTGTCCTTTGCCTTACAGAAGCTTTGTAATTTTATGAGGTCCCATTTGTTGATTCTTGATCTTAGAGTATAAGTCATTGTTGTTCTGTTCAGGAAATTTTCCCCTGTGCCCATGTGTTCAATCCTTTAGGCACCTGGTTTTCCTTGGTATTGGCTGGATTATTCTGATGACAGCAGGACTTCTCAGGAAGGCAGGGGGAGCTGTGGGTGGGCCAGATAATGGAGGTCAAGGGAACTGACTCTGCTGTCAGTGCCTCAGACAGACCCCACTGACAAGAGTGGTGGGGCAATGTTCCAAGCTGGTAATACTTCCTTGCAGGCCTCCATGGGGAATCAGGGTGCCCTTGGGATCTCATAAGGTTCCTTGGAACTGAAGGGTGAGTCCAGAGCCAGGCAATAAAGATAAGGGGCCACATGCAACTCACTTCTGCTGGCTGTGCCCCAGACAGACCCAACTGGGAAGGGATTGCTAAGGCAGGGTTCCTTGGTGGTTATTCTTAGAGCTCATCAGGCCTCCATGAGGAATCAGGATGCTCTTGGGGTTCTGCACGGCTCCTTGGGAGTTCAGTGCCAGAGGTCAGGGGACTGTGCTCAACTCACCTCTGCCAGCTGTGCCCCAAGAGGACTCAACAGGGAAAGGATTGGTGAAACAGGGTTCCAAGCTGGTTAGTCTTGTGGCCCCAAAGGCTTCCCCGGGGAAGCAGGGTGCTCTTAGGGTCCTGGAAGGCTCCTTGGGGCCAAGGAATTGAAGTTTGGAGGAACCGAAGGAATTGGAGTTTCTCTAGGAATCTCATGATGGGAGAAGGAAAATGATGAGTGCCAGTGGGGGAGGGGGCTTGTCTCCAGGAAAGTGACTTCATATAGTTCTGATACAGTCAGATCATCTTATAAAAGACACTAGAACTAAGATGATGAATGGAGTGTGGAACTATACCTTGACCAGAACTGATCTGTCATACATACATCTTGCCTTGTCTTGAAAACTAAACTGCATATCAGAATCCTGAATATGAACTTGGGAGTCACTGGGTCTCAGTGATTCTCTTCCCCGTGTGGCCACACAGAATCAATCTCCTTTTATTCTGCTTTTCATTATTAGTTGTTTCTTTCATTGGCATACTGAGGATGGCCAGCAGAACCTATAATTGCTCAGGATAACTCTAATAACTCCAGGAACAGCATCCCTTGGCTTGGGGTCACATTCTTCCAAGGATGCAGTCCTGTGAGTCTGCTCATTGGTCTATCTTTCTCCACTTCCACTCCAGCATCATTCTCAGCATCCACATAGAATTGGCCAGAAGGCCCTGCAACCAGGATAGCCAACACAATAATGAAATGTTCTGATTCTTTTTAAAACTCCCCTTAAAATATAGACTCTAAAGCTATGAGACTGAAGTGTTATCTACTGCACTAACATGGTACCTCTAAAGTAATAAAAGGTTCTTGTCGAGTTCTTTCATTTTCAATTTGGGAAGGAAGTGAGCTTTTCAGATATGGGTAACATTTCCCTCCTATAAAATAGAATTTCTGTCCTGCTTCTTGACATTCTCTTATATCAACTTAAAGTCCAGAAAAACTTAAATGTTTTTTTAAAGAACACTGCCCCACAAGGACACATGACCTTGATATCATTGCAATCATTCTTTATATTATTCATATTTAGTTCAACTCTTTGTACTTTTAAAGCAATGAACCTTTAAAACCATTAGAGACAAGTTCATCAGTTAATACTATTTTATCTCTCAGACCTATGTAAATAAGAATACCAAATGAACCTAGGGCAATTTTCACCTCTTATTTGACAAGTTAATTTGTTTAATATGAACTCTGTTCTTGTAGAGTCCTCCATATCTCAGGGGAGATATAATATACTTGAGTTTCTATGGGCACATTAGAACACTATCCCTTTGAGACTCCAATGCTGTTTTTATATGTGGATGGCTCTAACTGAAGCACAGGGATTACTTAAGCTAACAAGTGTGGATTCAGCCTAATAGGAATGCAAACAGAACCTGAATTCATCGTTCTGTTAATGGTTCTTTCCTGGTACATTCATCAGCTTCCATTACATCTCCTGCCTTAATAAACACACTGTATTATTTTATGACTTCTCTTTTGAGTGTTAATAGAATAAGGGAGTCATTATGGCCTCCATTATACAGAGTTATAATGGAATGAAGGATTTGTTGGAGTCCACATTTTTCTACCATTGTATAGATAGATCTTCCAACTAGATAAGCACCTATCCACCCTTCTTTACTCAGCCAAACATTTTTCTTGGTACTCTCAGTATTCCTTTATACTCTGAATTCCGTGTTCATTCACATGTGTGTGCATGCACGTGAGTAGGTGTGCCTACTTGTATGTACTTGTATATGTTCTGAACTGGCAAACTTTGAACTAGCATCCTTTGAAAGGTGAGTGCCTTTGATATCAACATAAGACAATGAAAAAAGAGGCAAGGCCACTGCTTTGCATAGCTTTGTAGCCAAGATGACAACAAAAATCTTTTAGTTTGAATTGGGTGGTAATTTACGTAATCATACATAAATATTTATTCTGGCACACAGCAGAATTTAATCTAGTAGTTGATTTTGTATGTGTATGTGTGTGTGTGTGTGTGTGTGTGTGTGTGTGTGTGTGTGTGTGTTTCTGATATTGCTAGAGACATGTGAACACAAAGACATTGACCTGCTAGATCTATCAAAAAAGAATACAACAGATGGAAGTTATAATTATTTATTTTCTCTTCATTCTCAATGCTGGAAAACCAAGAACAAGGGACCAGTAAGACTGTGTCTCCTTTTTAGATGGTAGAAGTGGTCTTCATCCTTCATCTCTATGTGATCTTCCTTATATATGTCTAGGTCCTAATCTCTTACAATGAGATTCAGATTGAATGCAAGCCCATTTCAGTGACTTCCTTTTATGTCTTTCAAGACTCAGTCTCCAAATGCAATCACATTCGGAAGCTGTAGTGGTTTGAATGAGAATATCCCCATAGGCTCAGATATTTAAACACTTGTCCTTGGTTGCTGATGCTTGCTTGTTTGGGGGAGTTTTATGGGGTAAGGTCTTGTTGGAGGAAGTATGTTACTAGAAATGGGTTTTGAGTGTTTTAAGACTCATACCACTTCCAATTCACTCTCTCTGCTTCATGTTTGTGATGGATTTTATGTTCCTGTTACCATGACTGCCACTTGTTTCCATGCCTCCCATCAAGATAACTTCTTGTCTCTCAGAACAAAAGAAACTGTTTCTTCCCTAAGTTGTTTTTGGCGATAATGTTTTTTTAAAAATCATACTTAGTTATAACTAATGTAGAGGTGTTGGGCATTGGAAATATAACTTATGAATTCTAAGGTAGACATAGTTTAGCCCATGACAATGGAAATAGTACTAGTTTATCAAGGTGCTCATAGGTTTGAGATACTTTTGGAAGGAAAGGTAAATTACATGAACTCCATAGCACAATCAGGTAGTTAAACAGTTCATTCTGCCCATGAAGTTAATGCTTATGACTGTCATGTTCTCATAAAGGTAATTTTCAAAGAGATCAATTCAATAGAGAACTGTACATGTATGTCCTTGTTAGACAATGCAAGGAACGTAAATATACATAATTTTTAGAAGATAAAATCTTTGAGATTCCGGGCTGGTGAGAGTGGTTGTTGCTTTTGCAGATGACCAAGGTTGAGGTTGGAGCAGCTACATGGTGACCCACAATCATCTGTAACTCCAGGACATCAGTCATACACATGGCACACAGACACACACGTGAAAATAGACACATGAAAGCAAAAATAAATAAATCCTTGAAAAGAGAGCTATGCAATCCATGGTTTTGCTTTTAATGTTCACTAATTATAATCTGGCAAGATTATATAGAAAATTCCAGAAGCAAGCAATTATTAAGTAAATTATATGTTCAAGTATGGTGATGAGATCTGTTCTAGTCTTTCCACACTGCCTGGGTGTGATGGTTTGTATATTCTTGGCCCAGGGAGTGGCATTATTAGGAGGTTATGGCCTTCTTGGAGTACATGTGTGACTGTGGGCATGGGCTTAAGACCCTCACCCTAGCTGCCTGGAAGTCAGTATTCTGCTAGCACTCTTCAGATGAAGATGTAGGACTCTCAGCTCCTCCTGCACCATGCCTGCCTAGACTCTGCCATTGATGATAATGGACTAGACTTCTGAACCTGTAAGCCAATCCCAATAGATGTTGTCCTTTATAAGACTTGCCTTGGTCATGGTGTCTGTTCACAGCAGTAAGACCCTAACTAAGACAGAAGTTGGTAGCAGGGACTGGGGTACTGCTGTGATAGGCCTGACCATGCTTTTGTTTGGGAGAATGTGGTTTTGGAAGTTTGGATTTGGAAAGCAGTAGAATGCTTTAAGTGGAGATTAATGGGCTATCTTAGTAGGAATATGGAAGACTGTTTCTGAGGGTGATTTGAACTGTGGAAGCCTGGCTCTAGAGGGTTCAGGGTAGAACAGTTTTAATATGAAGTTAAGAGACTGTCCTTGTGATACGGTGAAGAATGTGGCTGCTTTTTGCCCTTGTCTGAAGAGTCTACCTGAGGCTAAGGTAAAAAGATTTATATTAATTGCATTGACAAAAAAAGTCTCAAAAAAGCCCAGCAGAGACTTGGTTCTCTAGCTAAATCTCATGAAGAGTGTTTTGAACAAGTGTAGCAAGCTTAGAAAGAAAGAATATAGAATATATGGTTCAAGTATTAAAGGGGCAATGGAAAGTGAAATGAAGCTTAATCCTGTATTAAATTGAATTAAGGGAGTGGTGACATTGGGGCTTGCCACCCAGCTAAATTTAGGTCCCGGCATGGTAGTACAAGCCTTCAATCCCAGGAGATAAAGCCAAGCCAATCTCTGAGTTCAAGGCCAGCCTGAGACAGAGCAAGTTATAAGTGAAGGAAAGCTTAAATCCAGGCATGGTGGTGCACATCTTTAATCCCAGGGGATAGGCATGAAGATCTCTTGAGTTCAAGGTCAAGAAGGAAACTACTGGAACAACTGATGCTAGTTAGCTGGAGCTAAGGAATTAGCAGTGATTAAGAAAAGACTAGCATCACTGAAATGAAGTCTTCTGCCAAGTGTTTTCTGAGGGCATAAAGAAGCTGTGTTCCAGAGATAGCTAACATGTACCTCCTGCATCAGCTGTACTTGGCAATGTGTAAGAGTCACTCAGGTGGTACTGGTTTGGAAGGCATGAAATGTCATGAAGAACAGCTGAGGCTTGGTCCTGTGAGAGGCCATGGAAGGCCATTGGTAAAAAGTGCAGCCTTGGTGTCAGTTGATTGCCCAGGACTGAAGGGGTAATGCAAAGGAGTTGAGGCTTGGCACCATGAAGAGAGCCTATGAGAGGCTACTGGTGAAGCCTAGTTGTAGTAGAAGACCTCAGTGCATTGGAGATGCCAGTACCATGGGATTATCACCAAGAACAGCAACAGTGAAGTGGATCAACCTGAGCTTAGAGTGCTACAAAGGGCAGAGCAGGAGACGTGGTGCTAGCCCTTTGCAGGAACCCAGAAGATCATGTGTGGATCCCAGACATTGAAACAAGAAGTTGTAACATTGAAGTTCCTTGGAGACCCCAAGACATTTGAGATGCCAGAGTCATGGTCTATCTGCTGAGAAAAGCTGCTAACAGGGAGTGGAACCAGCCTAGGAGAAAGAAATTGTTGCAGTCAACAAAGATGAAAAAGGAGTTGGAGATCTGAAAACTGCTTTGACATCAGACATGGAGATGCAGAGTTTGGAGTTTGCCCAGCTGGTTGCCTGTCTTGATTTATGGATTACAGTTAAGTGATTGAATGGATCTCAGAAGAGACTTTGAACTTTGGACTTTTAACATTGTTGATACAGATATAGACCGTGGGGACTTTGGAAGTTGGACTAAATGTATTTTTTTATTATACTATATTAGGTATGGCTCCCATAAACTCATGTGTTTGAACAAGCCTATGCGGGCCAGGTAGTGGAATGTGATGGTTTGTATATTCTTGGCCCAGGGAGTGGCATTATTAGGGGGTGTGGCCTTATTGGAGTAGGTGTGTCACTGTAGGCATGGGCTTAAGACCCTCACCCTAGCTGCCTAGAATGCAGTATTCTGCTAGCAACCTTCAAATGGAGATGTAGAACTCTCAGCTCCTACTGCACCATGCCTGCCTGGATTTTGCCATGCTCCCATCTTGACGATAATGGACTAGACTTCTGAACCTGTAAGCCAGACCCAATTAAATGTTGTTCTTTATAAGACTTGCCTTGGTCATGGTGTCTGTTCACAGCAGGAAAACCCTAACTGCCTGGAAGTCAGTATTCTGCTAGCACTCTTCAGATGAAGATGTAGGACTCTCAGCTCCTCCTGCACCATGCCTGCCTAGACTCTGCCATTGATGATAATGGACTAGACTTCTGAACCTGTAAGCCAATCCCAATAGATGTTGTCCTTTATAAGACTTGCCTTGGTCATGGTGTTGAGCATTCTTTTGTCTAGAATATTCACAGGGCTGTATGTGATTCCGATTCACAACTTAGTAACTAAAGAAAGAAAAAAACATATATTAAAGTCACTACAGTACAATCAAGTGTGTGTGTTAATGTGTGCGTGCACACACACACATACACACACACATGTATGCACGCACGCACGCATGTGCGTGTGTGTTAATTGTCAGACAGTAAAAGAGAAATTGTGCTACTTTTATTGTGATACCTGAGACTGCAAAAGTTATAACCATACCACCTGGTAAACAGCTCAGATGAAAAAAGTATTAAATATAAGGCTTAGATTATTTGTAGTTTCAGGCATCTTTGATGGGGGTTTGGGGGTGAGAGATGTCTCTGAGCATAACTGCACTGGCTGGTTTTGTATGTCAACTTGACACAAGCTGGAGTTATCACAGAGAAGGGAGCCTCCCTTGAGGAAATTGCTCCATGAGATTCAGCTGTAAGGCATTTTCTCAATTAGTGATCAAGGGTGGGAAGGCCCATTGTGGGTGGTTGTTGGAACAAGCCCAGCAAGGTGGAAAGAAGCCCCGTGTGTCTGTTTTGGGTGCTGCGGCTCTGGGTAGGACAGGAGACACATGTGAAGTGGCAGAGAGTCTTCCCACACAGTCCGACTGGCAGCTGTCTCCGTGGGTTCTCTAGCCCGGGGCACCGCAGTTGCTGCAGGGCACCACAGTTGCTGCAGGTGGCCGCAGACAGGCTAGTTGGAGCACAGCTGGGATTCCTGTTGGGACCGGTTTAGGAGGCTTGTGCGCCGGCTAGCTGCGGCTTGGGTGAATGGGTACCGTCTGGGAGCGCTGGGAAGCCCTCAGCGAGAGATTAGATGTGGCTCCTTAAACGAGGGCCAGATCCCTCACTTCCCACATGGGTCTAGATGAAGAGACAGTCCATAATTCTAAGAAGTTTATTGTCATCATGTGGAGTGACATGGATGGAATTGTACTCCCACCCCTCTGGGAGAGGCGAGGCAGATACAGTAACTGGAAAGGGGCATGGCTAAGTCTCCAGGTGTCTCATTAACCTGGGGATGGCTAGGGGCTGTGTAGCCATGCCTCTACCTGAGGAGGGGCTGGGGGCGTGACCTCTTTTTACAGTGACCCAATGTCAAAGACCTATGGAGAGATGTAGCCATGTGTTAGAAGCTGTATTCTAGGAGCTTAAGCAAACAGTTGCCATCCCTTGTAGGCTGAGGACAGCCCATTGGGCCTGCAACGTTCAAACCTTAGCTCGACCAGAAACACAGACTTCCAATCATGGCCCGACAAGTGGTGCCATTCATGGGCTGATAGTCTTGGGTTTTATAAGAAAGCAAGCTGAGCAAGCCAGGAGAAGCAATCCAGTAAGCAACACCCCTCCGTGGCCTCTGCATTAGCTCCTGCCTCTAAGTTCCTGCCCTGTGTGAGTTCCAGTCTTGACTTTCTTTGGTGGTGAACAGCAATTTGGAAGTGTAAGTTGAATAAACCCTTTCCTCCCCAATTTGCTTCTTGGTCATGATGTTTTGTGCAGGAATAAATACCCTGACTAAGACAAGAACCTTCATGGCGACCACTTGCTACTTCCTTAAATGTAGCCTGTAACGAGCAGCAGCTATCCAATAAGCAATGCAGAGGAAATGAACACAAAGGGTGCTGAGTTCGAGTGCAGCTCTTAGGTGATAGTAGTTTTAATCACAGGGGTAGGTTGTTCATCATGGTGGATGAGCAGACAGTATCTTCAAATGCTAGCACTGTGTTCTCTGTGAGTAGAGGCTCCTGGAAAGAAGCACACCTTCTGCCAATTAGCACACCTTCTGCAAGGCCCATTAATTGATTAGAACTTCAGTGATGTGCAAGGGATAGATTGTTGAAAGTCAAGAGCCATGTTATCTGGAACCATCCTTAGCTCCCTGTCCAGTCATTTATTGTCTTCCTCTGTCAGTGCACTGACATCTTTGTGAGTATTAGATAAATCTTCTGGAATGTACAAAGGGACCCCTAGTTCATACCAACCAAAGAACTAAGAATGCTTTCAGATAGCATCTGAGGCCGGTGGCTCAGCATTCCCCACTTTTCTGTGACCTGTGTATTTGATGTTTCTACCAATGTATTTAAAAGTCATTTTGATTTATGATTTTTCTGTTCTGTTACTATAAAGCTTCAATAAAACTGTTAGCATAGTGGATCATGGGATTTAGGATAATCTAAATCTGTGTTGCTGGGGCAGGGTGTTCATATTTGCCTCTAGGACAAACTCCCTCTTAGGCCTCTTGATATGAGAGCTGTGCATTTTTCATTGACAGCTCTATGAGGAGAACAGATGTGAATGAGAAATAAAAAGTTGCAGAACAAGCCAGTAAAACAAAGGATGAAGAATGAACATCTCCAGGCTACCAGAAACCACCCCAAATTCACCGATTTAACCATTATATTTCTCTACCAAGTATGCAGTTCCAATTATTGGTAAGTTTATTTTTTCCACCTCTAACCATCAGTGAAAAGTTAATGAATAGTAAGAAATTACAGTGTTGATGGACTGATCTTGCATCTTCTGGTCTACACTCTGGAACTCAGTTCCCAGTGTCTGCTTGGTGGGTTGATGTGGATATTGACAGTCCCACCATCTCAGGTCCTAGCTCTGTGCCTCATACACAGAAGGTGTTCAACCCATGTTGGTTGCACTGCCTTGGGGAACTGTGTTTCAGTTCCTCCATCAGTGAGCTGTGGAAGACTTAGCGTGTCCCTAATTAATGGTAGGAGAAGATTCCAGGAAAGAACTTGAGAGTCACAGGGAGGCATGCCATCCTTTGTCCTCTCAACTTCTTCCTGCCTCAAAATTTTTTTATGTGGCTTAAATGGGCTGATTAAGGGCAGAGGTGGAAAATGAACCAGGTCTTACCACATAATTACTTTCACCCCTATGAACTTAACTCATAAAATAGAGGTCGAATTGTAAATGGCTAACCACATAGAATCTCCTGTTCTAGTCCAGCTACAGTAGTGTAGAACAGAGTGAGGCACTTGTAGCTTTGTGGGGGTCTCATACTAAATCTAACCATCGATGACAAGGAGAAGACAGGGAGGTCAGAGTTCAAACCTAGTCGTTGGATTTTTACTTGTTGGGAACCTCTGCACTATTTTAATTTTAAGCATGCGGAGTCTCCAAGCACAGGTCTAGACGCTATAGGTTTCAACTGGAGAAGGGGAGAAAAAGGAAAATGATAAAAGCCCTCACAATGTGGCTATTTAATGGGCCGAGTTATCTCCCCTCTCCCACACAGGCACAGTCATGTGGTGACCAATTTTTTTTTTCCTGGCGAAAGATTTTTCTGTCTTTTAAAGGGAATGACAAACACTTTTTGCAAAAGGGAGGAGGAGAAAAAAGGCACTTGTGTCCTTACCACAAAATAACAACACCATAGATCATGCTAGCTGAAGGCTCTACATCTTATAAACACAACGCACCACGTTACTCTGTGTGAGTTATTGTTTTGCTGCAGCGAGCAGCAGGCTCCGAATATATTAATGATTCATGCTTGCCTTGGCAGAACATCATGTGTACTAATCACAGGAAACCAAGCGTACAAGGGCACTTTAAATGCATTTGTCCAGTTAATAGTTTGACTTAATCTGATATTTCATTGGGTCACCGACCTTTTCATTGTAGGTAATGTACAGCACAAAATGTATGGTTGACACCGTGATGAATCAAGGGAGAGTGGCTTCCTGGTTACCAAGCAACGTGTGCTGCCTGCTCCTTACTGCTGCATAATTCTGGCCATTCCACGCTTGTGTTCTGTCCAATGATGAACTCAAATGTAGCTCTGTGAGCATGTATGTACATGTCCACGTGTCTCTCTCTCTCTCTCTGTGTGTGTGTGTGTGTGTGTGTGTGTGTGTGTGTGTGTGTGTGTATGTTGGGCGAGACTCCACAGACACTAAGTAGCTCATTTATGTTGCTTTTTATAGGCATTGAGCAATACGCTCCCATCATAAACAACTATGCCAGAGTTAATACTCAATAAACAGTGTGGTTTATAAGCAATTAGGGACCCAGATCTCAGAATAAGACAGTTCAGCAGAATGAGAGCAGCCACCCCACAACAATGCTCAGGAAGAAGCGTGGCTTGTTAAAAGTGTCATAATTCTCATTTAAAAACACAATTAGCAGTTTGGTGAATTTTGGTCTGCCGAGCACTGAGCTTCTTCATCAAATGTGAACAAAATCAAAGAGCCACTTCTCAGCTTTACACAATGGACAACGCCTGCCCAGAAAGCGCAGCTGAGAATAAAGAGGCGAACTGATGTTTTTCTCCTGTCTGCTTATCAGCCTGAAAGTCCATTGATGGCATCAACAGGAGTTAAAATAAATGGGTTCTGCCAGCTTTTCAAAAGAAACCAGGCAGCTCCTCTACCAATTTGCATTGTCTTTGTATTTCTCTGTAACTTTGTAGGTTGATAAACAACCACCACCACCACCACCACCACCACCACCACCACCACCACCACCACCACCACCACCACCACCAAAACCCTCCTATAGCTCTTTCTCTAAATTTCTTTGTTTTACTTTCAACACACACACACACACACACACACACACACACACACACACACACACACCTCACTCTTAGTGGGCACATGGGCATCACTGCTTTGCATCCTGATTACTTTTGAGGCATCTTATCACACAATTCCAGCATTCAGCTCCGGTGTCCTTTCCCCAATGCAATTGGACCTAATAGGGCCTGTTTTTAAATACACTTTACAATAAAGTAAGCTTCCAGCACTGTGCTCAGGGAGAGGATGCTGGACAACACCACTGTATTTCATCTCTCAGAGGCTTACCACTCCAGGCAGGTTGACTTTCAACCTCAGGTCTCTCTGAAGAGCATCTTGGAATGAGTGTTGAGTAGGTGAACTCTATTAGTCACCTAAAGTCATGTATTTGACTCTTTTATCCAGAAGTTGAATGCAGTCCTATCTTAACAGAGAGAGGGTTGGGGAAGTATGTCAGTTGGTACAATGCTTAGCCATACTCACGAAGCCAGGGTCTGATTGCCAGCACTGCTTAAAACAAACATGGTGGCAACCCCCACCCCATGATCCTGGCACTTGCCATCTGTCCTTTAGCTCTTGCTTGCTGTATACTTAAGAAACACACTCATTCAATACCCAAAGCATGGCTATCATAGATCATTCTTCAGACCATACCGAACAAGCCCTTTTCAGAATACCAAAACAACAGCTACTGAATGGATGGTTGTTGCTACGCTAGCCAAAGAAGTAGATGGCTTTCTGTGCAGGCTAGTTTTTATCCCAATCTGACACAAGATGGAGTCATTCTGGAAGTTAGAAACTCTATTGAGAGTATATCCCCTCCAGACTGGACTGGGACAGCCAGGGCTACATAAAGAAATCATGTCTAAAAAAGAGAGAGAGAGAAAGAAAAGAAAAAACATTGCAACAGGCCAGGCAGTGGTGGCGCATGCCTTTAATCCCAGCACTTGGGAGGCAGAGGCAGGTGGATTTCTGAGTTCGAGGCCAGCCTAGTCTACAGAGTGAGTTCCAGGACAGCCAGAGCTACACAGAGAAACCCTGTCTCGAAAAACCAAAAAAAAAAAAAAAAAAAAAAAAAAAAAAAAAAAAAAAAAAAAAAAAAAAAAAAAAAAAAAAAAAAAAAAAAAAAAAAAAACCAAACAAACCAAAAAGCAAAAAACACTGCAACAACAAACCCTAAGACATTTTTCATGTTGAAGTTCTATTGATGTCAGGGAATTGGATTTAACTGACACAAGAGAACCTAGGAGTTAGAACAGGACAATACTGAATCGAAACCCATACTTAGTAGTCAGAACCCTCTTGCATAAAACACTGAGAGTTATGCTGGTCTCGTACCTCCTCCTTGCAAACTCCTCTTTCTGCGCAGCTAGCTTAGTCATGGCAGCCCGAAATTCTCATTTGGGTGCAGAGAAAGATTTATGGAAGTGAGAAGCACAGTAAATATTGACTGTGGCAACGCAGAGGTCAATATTTACCTCAAGGGACAATAAATCCTGATATCCACCAAAACATAAAGTCAATATTTCGAGGGTGTCGTCAGATGCATCCGAAATGTGCTTGCCAGAAGTAGCTGGAAATGTTTAGCTACTGAGACTTTGTTCTGTAAGCTTTGCAGTTTGTGTTAATATTTAAAGTGTGGATTGTGAGGCTACGGAAGCAGCTTTCCTACATTCTGATCTTGAAAAGATCAAGGATTTGTTGTCCACCTCAAACACACCTGCCTGTAAACTTTTGTTTTGGAAAACATGTATTTTTTTTTTTAATTAATTCCTCACTTTCCTCCCATGTAAGCAACAAAAGGGGAAGTTGTTAACAACCCTTCAGCCCTCTTAATTATTGCACACAAGGGAAGTAAGAGGGAAAATCAGGTTCACTGATCTTTCTGGAAACCAGGCTATCAAAGCTTCTTCTATTTTCACAAATAGCAACATACTTCTACTCACTGGTTTTCCAACCACTTCCTTTAAATACAGTGTCCTTCCTTTAATGAATTGTTAAGCAACTGGATAAAAATCAACCTCAGAAAGATTATTTAAAGAATCCTTTGGGGAACCCCATCTACATTTTGTGTGTGAATTAAATACAGGTCACCCTTTCAAGAGGGGGGTGTCTGTGTCCTGGGGTGTGGGGAAGGCGGGGCACTTCTGTTCTGAAACAGCAACAGGTGCTAATCTCTGTCCAGCTCTGCCCAACATCTGTCTCTGCTGCAGCCTGCAGGTCCTGGGTGGAGGAGCTGTGTATCTGTCTGAGTTGTTCGGAGTGTTTTAAAACTCTTTAGGAAGTAATCCTTGTGCTTCCTGTTTTCCCACATCCAAGAAGGCAAGCAGAGCTCTGAAAATATTCTCATCCAGCAGAGGTCACTGAAACCTCCTTTGCCTTGAGAACAGGTTGCAGAGGTAGCCTCGTTTTGTCTGTAGTACTAGGAAATAGAGTGTAGCACACGCTAGGCAAGCTCTCTGTCACTGTGCCACCCTCCAAGTCCACTGAAGGTGTGAATGGAGGAGAGAAAGGGAGTTCCTTACCTTTCTTAAGCTCTGGTCACCACAGGGAGAGTGGGAATCAGCATCCAGTAGAAGGAAGGGTTCAAGGCTGGTTCTCTGAAATGCTCAGGCGAATTTCTCTCAGAAGAACTGCAAATACAGTTTGCGCGAGGATTACAGGTCAAGCCTTAGACTGTGATGCACATCTCTCAGATTGGGGTCAGAGGCCAAGTGGGGAAGTTACTGCCACAAAGTAGGAAGACTAGGTAGGAAGCTGAGATTCAAGCCTAGGCTACCTGCTGGTTACATTCCTGGCTATGTTCCAGGTGGCTCTCAATTACCTATTTGTCTATCTATCTATCTATCTATCTATCTATCTATCTATCTATCTATCTATCTATCTATCTATTTTTAATTAGTTATATGGGTCCCAATCACGATCACCTCCCAGTCTTTCCATGTCTGGTACCCCTCCTCCATGACACCCCTAACCTGACACTATACTCCAACTCTTGCAAAAAAGAAAAAAATAGAACGAAGCAAGACCATTTTGTGCTGTCCGTATACTCACTGGAGCACGGTCAAAATACTAGTGGTCAGCTTCCCCTCAGACAGGATGTGACCTTCTCTACCTTTATCTGTTCCCAAAGCCATCAACTGCGGAGAACCACGAGGTTGCTGGTGAGGGGCAGGCCCAGCATGGTTCCTTTCTTCCTTTCCTCCTTACCTTATCTCTATGTATAACCATGCTGGGGAAGATAACCAGTTACATAGCTTCTCTTTTGGTTTTTGTTCATTTTTAATTTAAGGCCAACCTGAGGTCTCTCTTATGTGCTTTGAGTCTTTTGAAATTATCCTGGGTAAGGCAAAAGCTACAAGGAGAATTGGAGAGCTGAGTTAGGTGGCTCCTGGTATCCTACTGGGAAATGTCACCAACCAATGAGATTTTCTTGCACGCTGTATTTGGGGGACCATTGGTGCTGCAATGGATCAACAAGGTAAATAGACAGAAGAATGTGTCAACAGGTCTAACTCAAGAGATAAAAAAAACTTTATATTCAGTCAGATTTCCTCTCCACTTTATTTCTCCTGAGTAGTCTTTGCCTTCTAACCAGGAGTCCTCACCCTATCTTCTTACAAAAGTGGCGGCGCCTCCCTAATTTTGTAATGATTTTTGAGAGAGTCCTTCCTTCTCCCTATTAAAAATTAAATTACATTTATTTGTTTGTTTTTGCATGTGTATGCAATTTTCATGTCATGGTGTGTGTGTGTGTGGAGGATGGAGGATAATGTGCATGAGTTTGGTTTTCTCTAACCATGTGGGTCCCTGGGATTGAACTCGGGGAGTCAGGTTTGGCGTCAAGTGCCTGTTTTGACTCTGCCATCTTGCTGGCCTGCCTCTTTCAATTTAGTAGGACCCAAAGTCAGAACCATCAATTCATATTTATGAGTGACCCTTGGACGATACCAACTGTTGATCAGACTTTGCCTAGTTCTTCATTCGAGTCCCCAAAGATGAATGTCCCCATTATCACTGTGATCTGTGGGTATCTTTCCCCACCTGCAATATGTGGCATGGCTGTCTGCAGGTTTTTGGCTGGCTTCCTCCTCCCTTACTTCTGAATGATATTCTATATGGAATTTAGGCTATGTCAGTCACTTATTTGTATTTATTTATTATTATTTACTTTCTGTGTTTTTAAGACAAGGTCTCATTCCACAGCCCAGGCTGTGCTAAAATTTCCTATGTAGTTCAGGCGGCCTTGTATCAACAGTAACCCTCCTGCATCACTCTCCACTGTCCCATTACAAAGAGAATAAATATATTGTACTCTTACAAAGGTTAAGATGCTAAATTTTATTTTCCATCTTTCACAATCATAATCAAGATACAAAGGCTCCCTTCACCCCCTCCACCACATCTCTCGTCTTTCTCCTCTCTAAACTCATAGCACTCTCTTCCATCCAGACCTCCTGTGCAGCACTGCTCTAGTTTCTTCACTGTTTGAGATGGGCTCATGAGTAGATATTATGGTGTCCTTAAAGCAGGCCTTGTGCCCCTCGCTCTCAGCAATCTGCAGAGTCAGTATACATATTGTTGTTTTCACACAGTAATCTTTCAGAAACCAGATCAGATGGATGGCGATTGGCCTTTAAGATCATCATAGAGCAGATTTGCAACTGCCCCTAATGTCAGTATAATCACCTTTCCTTGGTCCATCATTTTACTACCAAGGTGCTCTTAAAGCAAGCCTGTCCCCTTATGTAATCCATAATCTGTGCTGGTTAGCTTTAGCAGCCAGCCTAACACAACCTAGAATCACCTAGCAAGATGCTTTCAATTCATGAATTATCGACATCAAGCTGCCCACTGGTTAGGTCTGCGGGAGACTGTCTTGATTGTTAATTGATTTATGAAGACTGTGGGAGGTACCAGTCCCAAGTTTTGGCCCCTGAACTGTATAAAAGAGACGGCTTGCTGAGCATTGAATGACCAAGTAGGCATCATGTGCGCATTCATTTCTTCCCACTCTTGGCTGTGGATATGGTGTGATTAAGTCCTATCTCTGAGACTTCTCTGATGGTGTGACCAGCTGTTTCAGGCTTCCCTCACTGTGACTTCCCTGAATCAGTAAACTATAACTTGGAATTTTAAGCCCAGTAAGCCCTCCCTTCCCTAAGTTGGTTTTTGTTAGAGAATTTTATTACAGTAGTAGAAAGAAACAAAACATCTCTAAGTTTCTTTTACATCTGCCCATAATAATTTAATGTTTACAATTTAGTATTAGTCTTGGGTGAGCACGTTGTAAAGGTGGGCACATGTGTCACAGCCTGCGTGTGAAGGTCAGAGGACAACCTTGTGGAGATGGTTTTCACCTACCCTTGCCTGGCTTCCAGGAAGTGACCTCAGTTTATCTGGCTTGTGCAAGAGCACCTTTGCTCACTAAACTATTTTACCAACCCTACTTTTAAATCTATAAATATTTGGACACTTCTACAAAAGCACTCATTTATAAAGCATTTATTTGAACCTGGGAAACTTTGACCTCAGTGAACCTAATCTGCTCTTTCCCTTTTGCCTATTATTCTCCTGGCTACCTTTTGTGCAATCTTATTCTGGAAAAAAAAGTGTCACTTCCAGGAAAGAGACACTGACATTTCTGACCAAGACACCTTTAATAATTTATGTGCAAATATTCCAATATTGTTAAACTCAAAAAGCAGAAAATTTCATGATAGGTCTATAACTAACTCCTCAATGAGATGGATCATTTATTATTTATTTCATTATTTTGAGAGACTGAAAGGTCCCAATGTCACAGCATGAATATATGCATATTTAATATTTTTACTTCACATGTATTAAAGATTGCTATTTACTCTGAAGAATGAATTGGATAGTCTAGGAGCTGATTCAAAGAAAAATAACTTTCTCCTTTAGTTACAAAGAAGGCGAATTCTACAAGCTCTTGAAAACTGGGGTGGTGGTGAAGGAGGGTTTCAGGGTGTGCTTATCTCCACTGAGCTGATGACAGCCGACTCCTTGTAAGTTTTACAGGTCATTTCCCATAATCTAGTGGTTACAAGTTTTGGGTTGACAATAGAGTTGCTATCAGATAATGGTGGGAAACATTACAGCTGCAGCCTAGAACCCAGCCGCACACAGTAGAAAAAAATAGCTCATCAATATAGTTCTCATTTTCAGTTAATCCGCTCTCTGATTTACATTGTTATGAAGTGTGAGAATTAGTGGAGTGTGTTGATACCCCTAGAGGAAATGAAGGCTTTATATTGTTAATATTGTGTTTACCTGTAAGGATTCAAGAAATTCAGTTGTAGCCATGCTTCTGGGCATTGATACACTAATGGACCATACCAGTACACATCATTAAGAAGACAAAAATGATAAGACCACCAGTGAAGATGTCGCATAAACCACAATGTGTAAAGCAATACAGGAGGGACAGAATTCTCTATTAGCTGTTTGCGAATAAAGAAAGTGGGTATGTACATCAGTTCATGAATATCCAGTAATTCCATTGGAGACATGAGACAGCAGGAAGAGCTATTGGAAAATCATCAATGGCAGAAGATGTGGTAGATGTGGCTGGTAAGGGTCAGAAACCTGGAAGCTAGACTCTTCTAGCTGTCAAGTGTCTTAGGGACTATCTGTTGATGACCTACACATTTCTTTAATTGATCTGACAACTCTGGATTTCTTCTTTCTATGGCTTTAGCCAACCAGAAAGGTCACAAAACTTATAAAACAAATGCCTCTTTCCAACGACCACTTTTCATTCCATAAACAAAATCAGAGCTTAGTATTGTGGTGCATGCCTTCCCCCCCAGCACTTGAGAAGCAGAGGTACAAGGGTCTCTTGTGTGTCTAGGCCAGCCTGGTCTACATTGCAAGTTCCAGGATATCCAGGATTGCATAGAGAGACACAATCTCAAAACAAAACAAAACAAAACTCAAACTAACACTTCTGTTTTTTTTTTTTTTTTTTTCCAGTTTACCAAGTTCCACTCTTGTCCTGGGGACCCTAACCTTGTCCTTGTCCCTGTGGTGTTGTGGAAACTCTCACGCATTTATTAACCAAATAATACCTGGTAGCACTCAGGCTTATCTTACCATTTTTATTTAAAAATATAAATTCCTTCATTTACTGTAGGCTGGGAGACAGCAGTGTTTCTTTTGGTCCTTCAGTTTCTTCAGTTGTTCATGTCAGAATTGACCATGATAGCAAAAATGTCATAGGTCCATGCCCCACTAGCCACTGGTTTTATGTAGAAAACTCAGTGACAAATGTCCATCCATCCCTTCATCTCAGACTTGCCACAAAATTTGTTGGGCTGGCTGATTTTAACTTTCTAAGCTATTTATAGAGGCAGACACTATAGCTGGCCCCATATTTCCTGATGATGCCAAGCTTCTTGGGACATTTAGGTATGTTGCTATGACCTATTCCTGAGCCTGGAGAGGAGACTGCTTAGGATTTTTGATTCCTAGCTGTAGAAAATGGGTCAGAAATCCATTGCAAATAACAGACGGTTCCTTGGCTCTCATATTTAAGTAGTTAATTGATGTTTATGTCTGATATAATATTGACACATCTATATATTGGTGCAGTAGAATGATGATTTGGTAATGTTTAAGTATAGAACTGGTATAAATGTTACAATAAGATTTTTAGGATTTTAGGAAGAGTAGATCAAGCACCTGGTAAGAAGCAATTAATAGTGCGCTTGGTGGATTAAACATCCAATAGGTGTTTGTTATTTATATCACATTTGTGTGTTTTACCATTATCAATTTGGACAGAGTTATGAGCTCTGCTTTGCAGTCTGCACCCAAACTAGGAGAGGATGGGCTAGCAAACAAAACCATTTCAATATCAGTCATTTCTCTAGGCTCCCAACTTGAATGTGTTGCTGACATCATCAGCATTGTGACCTTGAGAAAGCCATTAATCCTCGTCATTCTGCCTCAGTTTTCCAATCTGTAAATTCTGAGAGTAGCTCACTGCTTTGCAGAACAGTTGTACAATTAAATGGATAATTTAAGTGGAGCATTTTCTGTAAAGTTATTGGCTCCTGGAAGTATCCACCATACTTTAGATTGCATCATCGAATAAGCAGGGGGATGGAAATCTAGTTGAGCATTTTAAAAGTCAGTTTTTTTTCCCATGAAGAAAAAGGAAATGTGCTTATTGTGATTCTTTCCTAACTACACATTGTTTATATAATTACAGCAGTTGAAATATATTGAAAATATGTACAAAAGTCTTTGGGTATATAGTGGTGGATTTCTAAACCAGAGATTTTAGCCAATACCCTTGCCCTTAAGTACTTTGCCAGTTAGACACACACTTAGAGATAAGGAAAAGCCCAGAGCGAGGAGGAAGAAGGCCAACTGACCGGACATGCACTGCTGAGTCAGCTCACAAATGCAGAATCCATAAACGCTCCAGACACAGGGCTTTCTGTTTGTTTGCTTGTTTGTTTTGTTTTTACCGTATGGAGTTTTCTTTCTCATTTTTTCCTGCTTTCCAGGCAGTAATTGGAGGATCAATTGATAACCTTTAAAGTCTTCAGAGGATATAAAGTCCAAGCCAAGGGAAAAGAGAAGTTCTAGGACAGTATGGTTTTCAAAGACCTTTTATCAGGAAAAATTCAAACATAGTCAAAGTCTGAGGATTCCCTTGTCTTCCATTCAATGCAACAGTGCTGGGATTACAGGCGTGTGCTGTGGTCTCTGGCCTTACATAGACTGCAGGGATCTGATTTCCAGTCTTCATGTTTGTTTGACAAGCACTTTATCCACTGAGTCATCTACTGTACCCATAGTTTCTTTCTTTTATTTTTTTAAAGTTTATTTTATGTATATGAGTGCTCTATCTGCATGTACACCTACATGACAGAAGAGGGCATTAGAGCTCATTATAGATGGGTATGAGCCACCATGTGGTTGCTGGAGATTGAACTCAGGACCTCTGGAAGAGTAGCCAGTGCTCTTAACCGCTGAGCCATCTCTCCAGCCCCACCCATAGTTTCTTTAAATATCAAACCATATCAATGAATTTCCAGAGAATGTGCCTCCTAGAAACCCAGAACCAGCATTCCTGAGCAGATTGTCTGCCATCAGTCCAGGATCTTGCAGCCTGGTGGCCAATTCAGGATGCTTAGCCACTAAGACTAGGACAAAGAATGATTCTCCAGAATAGTTGCAATTTTCTTGTCTTTTTAAAGAGAACCATGCTGTCACAACAATTCCACAAAACACGGTTTTGTACTGCAATCTAATACCAAACCCACAGAAGAATTTCCCCATTAGTAGATTTGAAGTTGACAGTTGTAACTTGTTGATAGGACATGAAATCAACTTGGAGAATAAGAACTAGGACTCAGAGAGTAATAGACAGACAGACAGACAAACACATAAACACACACATACACACACACACACATACAGAGAGAGAGAGAGAGAGAGAGAGAGAGAGAGAGGGCAATTGTAGCACAAAGAATAAGGGCATATTAGCAAACTATTTCATTTACAGATAAGTGTACTAGGACTGAGAGCTACAGTATATGGAGAGAAGTTTCAAGTTGATCTTTCTGTCCTTGATTTTCTATATTTTGTCTCAGCACAGAGTACTCTAATTTGATAATTTGACCTTGTAAAAACACACAGATCTTTATTCTAGCACTTGTTACTTGGTGTTATAAAAGAGAATCAGTTATTCTTTCATTAGCTCTTTAGTTGACACTGTGTGTGGTGGCTTGAATAGGAATGGCCTTGGAGGCCTATATCATAGATTTGGACGCTCGGTCTTTAGGGAGTGAGGATTACTTGACATAGATTAGGAGGTGTGACTGTGTTGAAGTAGGTGTGGCCTCGTTGGAGGAAGTGTGTCACTGTTGGGTGGGCTTTGGGGTTTCTAACGCTCAAGCCCAGTCATCTCTTTCTCTCTCTTCCTGTTGTCCATTGATCCAGATGTAGAACTTTCACCTACCTCTCCTGCGCTGTGTCTGTCGGCAAGTAGCCAGACTTTCCGCCATACTGATAATATACTAAACCGCTGAAACAATAAACCTCCCCAATTAAATGCTTTCTTTTTATTAAAGTTGTCAAAGTCATGGTGTCTCTTTACAGCACTAGGACAATGACTAAGACACCATGGTAAAAAATATGGCCGGGCAGTGGTGGCGCACGCCTTTAATCCCAGCACTTAGGAGGCAGAGGCAGGTGGATTTCTGAGTTCGAGGCCAGCCTGGTCTACAGAGGGAGTTCCAGGACAGCCAGGGCTACACAGAGAAACCCTGTCTCAAAAAAACCCCCCAAAAAACCGACCCCCCAAAAAAAGACTCATGTAGGCATGATGACAACATTCATCTGACTAACACACATGCCATATTCTTCTGTTTCTGTTTCTCTTATCTTCTTCTTTTTATTTTGAGACAGTTTTATATTTCCCAGTCTGACCTCACACTTGCTAAGTAATGGAGGATAGCCTTGAACTCCTGTTCCTCATACCTTCACCTCTTAAATGCTGATGTTGTGTCTGCTACCACACATCTCCTCTTTCCTTTCATTCACCTGAAATATAAATTATGTAAATTCTGGGAGAAACTTGGAGTACAACCACTGGAATTTAGTTTTTAGGGGTTACATCATTTACTTTTCTCATTGCTGTCACTAAATACCTGTCAAGATGCAACTTAAAGGAAGGGTTGATTTTTTATCACAGCTTGAGAATATAGACCGTAACAGAGAGGAGACAGGAGCATAAGGCAGCTGGTCACATCGCATTTACAGTCAGGAAGCAGAGCAAGTTAAATGTTAGAGCTCAGCTTGCTTCCCCTATCTCCTGTACTATTCAATTGGGAAGTCAGCCCACAAGATAGAGATGACCACATGCATGGTGGACCTTTCCTCCTCACCTGCACCTCTAGAACCCCCCTCGCAGATACAGTCAGAAGTGGGTCTCCTTGGTGACTCTCAAGCCAGTCAAGCTGATACAAGATTAGCCACTAAAGATGAATATGGGAGATGACAAATTAGGGCCTAGGGTCCAATGTTCACTCTACTTTTAGGTTTTCTTGCAAGTTATGATATCTTAGAATATTTTTATGTCAAGAAGGAATGCAGCTCAAATTCACAATGAGATGTAAATGCCAATGATTTAAAGAGATTGTGTTATAGGATTTTACTGTAGCCCAAAAAAGGAAGGAGTTTCTGTAGCAGTTTGCTAAGGCCACTATGATGCATTACTAAGACCTAGATGACGTCCTGTAGTGTATACCTAATTCTTCACAGTTCTGGAGTCCAGCTGTCAGAATCTAAGATATCTGTAGGCTGTTGCTCTCTCTGCAGCCTCTGGAGAAGATACCTTCCTCATCTTTTGCCAGTTTCTGGTGGCCCAAGAAATTCCTTGGCCTGTGACAGAATAACTCTGATCACATGTCCTTCTTCCATGCAGGTCCAGATTTTTCAGTGTCCTCTCCTCTTTTAAGGACACTAGGCATTGGATTTCAGGCCCACTCTTAGGCAGCACACGCTCAGTCAGATCAACAAGTTCACTAGCATCTTCTGCAAACATCATACTTTCAAGTAAGGTCCCATTCTGAGGGTTTGTGTGTGCATGAATGCAGTGAGGAGAGCTATTTACCATTGCTTTAGATGGGAAGCTATGACTGGCAGTACACATGATGGACACTGATGCTAAGCTTGCGTCAAAGAAGCATTCTGGTCTGTTTCATCAAAGGAAGGGTGTGATTTCATAGTTCAGAGTAAAGCCTAAATCTGAGTATTTTTAAAGCCCTCTGATGATCTTAATTTAACTCAGGGGTTGACAATCACTGAGTCATATGAGTTGGGGAGTGGAGTGTGGTTCAGTTGACTTTGAAAATTTGAACTTTTTCCTGTATGCTCCTACTGAGAGTTTACAGTGATAGTTGGTGTTTCTAAAGCTTTAGGCTTCCATAAACTGAATCATCATCCAATTTCTTTATTCATCTCTCCACCTTTTTATGGCATAAATAATAAACCCAAACCAATTATAACACTCCAAAGTTATAAGTGGCGACAAATAAAAGTAATGGTTAAAGAACAGCTCATTTTTCTTCAGACTCATTTGCACATGAAAGGGTTGTCAAACTCAAGTGCCTTAATAAAAATAATTCTCAAATTTTTCATTCCTATCTTCTTGACAAGCTGTGAATATTGTGGTACACACAAAACAGCAGGGACATATTTTGGAGGGACAACATTCTCTCTCCTGAGCACGTACAAACAAAATGTTGAACATACGAAGGAAAAAAAAAACCTCTCAGGACATTTAAAAAAATTAACAAAACATGCTCAATGGCAAAATGTCCATTCACATGTCAAATTCATGACTAATCTCATTATTTGGGCACATGTTGATATTGTCAGATATTATTATTACCTAGGGAATGCCTGAATTTTTTATTCTAGTGAAGTAGGTTTAATTTATTTTGTTTTGACAAACAATGTAATGTAAAAGGTAAGGACAGAGAGAAGGAATTTGTTCAGTGATTCTCTTCAAAATGGCTGAACTTGAGATAATATATTTAAAATTTATTTTGTTTTTATAATTTTGTGTGTGTGTGAGTATATACTTGTGTGTATAGGTACCTATCCGGGTCAAAAGAAGGTGTTGGATGCCATGGCTCTAGAGTTACAGACAGTTATGAGATGCCTAATGTTGGTTCTGGGAACCTCAAGTGTGGTCTTCTACAAGCATGGCCACTGCTCTTAACTTATGTACCGTGATTGCTTTAGTCACACCTTTATCTAATTTAGATCAAAGAAAGGAAAATCCATGCTCTATTGCTGTTTAAACACAGAAACTGAACTTCAGCGTTGGGTTAGTCCGCAATCATAATACTAATTTGTTTTCAGATTACATGTGCATCTGGCCGTGTCCTGCTACCTCGGAAATAGCTCCTACAAATAGATCGTGAGGTTCTTAAAGCTGTCGTAATTTCCTGCAAGATTGCGATAGCCTACATTGTCAAGGGAAGAAGGAAAAGATTCCTGTGAAAGGTCATGGGGATGACTCTGAAGAAATTTGGATTCTGTCACAGAAACTTTATGTAGCAAGCAACTGGTTAGAAAACTGGCTGTCGGGCCTCACAACACAGACCAATCTTTGTTTTCCTTTTCAAGCAGTCTGCTCTGCATACAAGACGGTGTCTATTGTCTTTATAGTTTGGAAGCTTATTGCCCATTTGTCGTCTTCTTACATTTCTGTCTCGATGACTTCAGCCTTCCCTACTCTTCTCATTGCCATAAAACCCCATCCTTGGGAATAAAAAATAAAACACTAAAGCCACTAAAAATAAAACACCTTTTTTACTTCCTCCACCTGGAATGACTTCAGATGGAACTGGCACACTGAGTATACCTCCTTCTGGAAGGTTCTTCTGCCTGCATGCCCTGTGAAGTACCATCTGGAAGCTGTGAAGCACTGTAGTCCTAACAGCCTGCCTCTCAGAAACCTATGAAATTTCTCCAAACAGAAGGCTTGAATTTTAAGACTGATAATAACTTTGCCTTCTTCATCACCAAGGGGTAGGATAAGAGCTACTGTATGGCTTGTCCATCTCCAGATGAGATTTCTGACTTGGTAAGTCTGAAAGAGACACCCCCTTAGACTAGCAGTTTTCAACCTGTGGGTTATGACCCTTTTTGCCTAAGACTATCAGAAAATACAGAGGCTTACATTGCCATTCATAACAGTAGCAAACTTATAGTTATGAAGCAGCAATAAAAGTAATTTTATGATTGGGGGTCACCACACCATGAGGAACTCATTCAATTTGGCAGCATTCAGAAGGTTGACAACCACTGCATTAGACAGTCCTAGCATACCATAGGTTACTCACTCACTCTCCTTCCATCCTACCTCTGAGACAGCCCAAAGGAAGAACCATTTTATTTATGTCAGTGTTCAGTGATATTCAGAGGGAGAGACTATGGAAAGAAAGATGAACAATTAATTTGTTAAAGTTTTCCCAACAACTAAAAAACAGTTTGAAGAACTACGAGTCTTCATCAAGAAGGCCAGGCATGAAGCAGACTGGACTTAAATTGTAATTTAGCTCCTACAGCCAATCCAAGGATTTGGTTTTCTGCCTCCTCTGCATTTAGGTTTGGAGAAAATACCCTTGAAATGGTATATCAAGAACCAGGGTAAATAGCAGATTTGGAGTTCAAACGACAATAGCACTGTCACCTCATTCTTTTAACCTGTTCTGGGGGTTGCTCTATCAGATCAGTTCATGGCCAAGGGTGTCTGAGAGATTAGTTCTTTTTTGTTTTCTTTTGTTTCTGCTTCTTTTCTATTTCCCCATTTGTAGCCCTGGGGTTATTATTGGCCTTGAAGCAGCTTTGTTTGCATTTGTCTTAGACCTGATCACTCAAGCAACCAAAGAAGGATCTTAAATCCCCAGCTACGTTGGAAACAGTAAGCAGAGAGCAGACCCCAGTCTCTCTGGTACACATGACTTGGCAACATTGTTCATGGACAGCAGAGGATGCTACTGAGCTGAGCAGCTCTGTGCGGCTGTTTCCCCAACCCCCGCCCCCTGGCCATTCAAACAGATCAGTTCTGATTTTAGCAGACCAGGCAAGTTCATCAAGCTATTCTTTTTGGTTCAGAGGCTACCATTAACCCCCTCCACCACCATCAATCTAAATGTCCTAGTTAGTGCCATTGCTAGAGTCATCTGAGAGGCTAATCACCCACCACAAGGACATAGTGAGCTGGCAGATCCTCAGGTGTACCTGATGCAGGTGAACGTCACACTTCACTCCACATTTAGTGGCTGCCCACGGGGATTGCTTTGGTTTGAATGTGAAGTGTCACCTGAACGTTAGCGTGTGTGTTTGAAACACTTGGTCACTAGCCAGAGGCAGGTCTTAAGAATAGAAGCTGCAGCAGTTAAGAGCATTGGCTGTTCTTCCAGAGGTCCTAAGTTCAATTCCCAGCAACTACTTAGTGGCTTGCAACCCTAGAGCATTCATGATCTATCTATCTATCTATCTATCTATCTATCTATCTATCTATCTATCTATCTATCTATCTATCTATCTTCCTGTCCACTCTCTGCTTCCTCACTGAGTACAGGGCCACCAGCGATCTCACATGCTTTTCCCATAACCACAGACTATTCTTTTTTTTCTTATATTAGTGTGATTTTTAAAATTTAAATTTTATTTATTTACATTCCAGTCATTGCCTTGCTTCAGTCCCCCTCCCTCTGTTTCTCATCCCATTCTTCCTCCCACTTGCCTCTGAGAGGGTGCTCCCAACCCCCACCTCCCCCTTCCCTGGGACCTCAAGGCTCTCAAGGATTAAGTTCATCTTCTCTCACTGAGGCCAGACCAGGTAGACCTTTGCTACATATGTACCAGGGGCCACAGACCAGCCCGTGTATGCTACTGGTTGATGGCTCAGTCTCTGGGAGCTTCCTGGAGTCTGGGCTAGTTGAGACTGCTGGCCTTCCTATGGGGTTGTCATCCCCTTCAGGTTCTTCAATCCTTCCCCTAATTAAACCATGGGTTGGGTGTACGTATCTGCTTCTGTCTCAGACAGCTGCTGGTAGGGCCTCTCAGAGGACAGCCATGTCACCCTCCTGTCTGTAAGCACATCATAGCATAGTAGTGTCAGACCTTGGTGAACCCCTATGTGATAGATACTAAGTTGGGCCAGACACTGGATCTCCTTTCCTCTCTTCTCCATCTTTGTCCCTGCATTTCTTTTAGACAGGAACAATTCTGGGTCAGAAATTTTGTCTGTGGGTTGGCGACCGCATCCCTCCACTTGATGCCCTGTCTATCACTGGAGGTAGAGTTGCCTTTTCCCAGTGTTGGGTGTTTTGGCTAAGGTCACCCTCAATGAGTCCTAAGTGTCTCACCTCCTGGGTCTCTGGTACTTTTTAGAGGAGTCCCCCATCTCCCACTCCCAGAGGCTGCTTATTTCCATTTATTCTCTTGGCCCTCTGGGCTTCTCTCCTGTCCTCTCTCCCCTTCATTTCTGATCTGATTAACCCTTTCTCCTCCCTTTCCCCTCTCCCACCCAGGTCCCTCCCTCCCTCTGCCTCCTGTGGTGATTATTTCATTCCCCCTTCTAAGGAGGGTTGGAGCCTCCTCACTTGGGTATTTCTATTTGTTACACTTCGTACAGTCTGTAGGTTATATCCTAGGTATTCTGTACTTTTTGGCCAATATTCACTTATTAATGAGTACATACCATGCATGTCCTTTTGGGTCTGAGTTACATCACTCAGGATAATATTTTCTACTTCTATCCATTTGCCTGGACAATTCGCAATGTTCTTGTTTTTAATAGCTGAATAATATTCCCTTGTAGAAATGAACCACATTTTCTGTATTCATTCTTCGGTTAAGGGACATGTGGGTTGTTTCTAGGAAATATGGCTTCTGGCTATTAAAAATAAGGTTGCTATTAACATGGTGGGGCATGTGTCCTTGTGATATGGTAGAGCATCTTTTGGGTATATGCCCAAGAGTGGTATAGCTGAGTCTTCAGTTAGAACTATTTCCAATTTTCTGAGAAACCTCCAGATTGATTTCCAGAGTCATTGTGTCAGTTTGCAATCCTACCATCAGTGGAGGAGTGTTCCTCTTTCTCCACATCCTCTCCAGCATGTGCTGTCACTTTTTTTGATTTTAGCTATTCTGATTGGTGTGAGATGGAATCTCAGGGTTGTTTTTATTTGCATTTCTTTGATGACTAAGGACTTTGAACATTTCTTTAAGCACTTATTAGCCATTCTAGATTCTTCTATTGTGAATTCTCTATTTAACTCATTTTTTAATTGGGTTATTTGGCTTTTTGGAGTCTAACTTCTTGAGTTCTTTATATATTTTGGATATTAGCCCTCTATTGGATGTAGAGTTAGTGAAGATCTTGTCCCAATCTGTAGGCTGCTGTTTTGTCCTGTCAACAGTGTCCTTTGCTTTACAGAAGCTTTCCAGTTTCATGAGGTCCCATTTATCAATTGTTGATCTTAGGTTGTAAGCCATTGGGGTTCTGTTCAGGAAAATTTCCCCTGTGCCAATGAGTTCAAGGCTCTTTCCCAGTTTCTCTTCTATTAGATTCAGTGTTTCTGGTTTTATGTTGAGGTCCTTGATCTACTTGGACTTGAGCTTTGTGCAAGGTGATAAATATGGGTCTATTTTCATTCAGACAGCCAGTTAGACCAGCACCATTTATTGAAAATGCTTTCTTTTTCTACCATATGTTTTTGGCTTCTTTGCCAAAGATCAGGTGTCCATAGGCATATGGGTTTACTTCTGGGTCTTTGATTCTATTCCAATGATTGACATGTCTGTCACTGTACCAATACCATGTAGTTTTTTTTATCACTATGGCTTTGTCATAAATCTTGAGGTCAGAGATGATAATTTCCCCTGGAAGTTCTTTTATTGTTGAGAATTGTTTTGGTCATCCTGGATTTTTTGTTTTTCCATATGAAGGTGAGAATTGTTCTTTCCCTGTCTGTGAAGAATTGTGTTGGAATTCTGATGGTGAATGCATTGAATCTATAGATTGCTTTTGGTAAGATGGCCATTTTCACTATGTTAATCCTATCTATCCATGAGCATGGGAGCTCTCTCCATCTTCTGAGGTTCTTTGATTTCTTTTTTTCAGGGATTTGAAGTTCTTGTTATACAGATCTTTCACTTCCTTAGTAAGAGTTACACCAAGATATTTTGTATTATTTGTGGCTATTGCGAAGGGTGTTGTATCCCTAATTTCTTTCTCAGCCTGTTTATCATTTATATTAAGGAAGGCTACTGATTTGTTTGAGTTAATTTTATATCCTGCCACTTTGCTGAAGTTGTTTATCAGCTGTATGAGTTCTCTGGTAGAACTTTTGGGCTTGCTTATGTATACTACCGTGTCATCTGCAAATAGTGATACTTTAACTTCTTCCTTTCCAATTTGTATCCTTTTGACCTCCTTTTGTTGTCTAATTGCTCTAGCTAGAGCTTCAAGAACTTTACTGAATAGATAGGGAGATAGTGGGCAACCTTGCCTTTCCAGGATTTTAGTGGGATTCTAGTTTCTCTCCATTTAATTTGATGTTGGCTGTTGGTTTGTTATATATTTCTTTTATTATGTTTAGGTATGTGCCTTGAATTCCTGATCTCTCCAGGACTTTTAACATAAAGGGGTGTTATATTTTGTTGAAGGCTTTTTCGGTATCTAATGAGATGGAAATGACCCTTTGGTTTTATTCTTTGAGTTTGTTTATATAGTGTATTATGTTGATGTATTTTTGTATATTGAACCATCCCTCCATCACTGGGGTGAAGCCTACTTGATTGTGGTGAATGATGGTTTTGATGTGTTCTTGGATTTGGTTTCTGAGAATTTTCTTGTGTATTTTTGCATCAATATTGATAAACGAGATTGGCCTGAAGTTCTCTTTCTTTGCTTGGTCTTTGTGTGGTTTAGGTATCAGAGTAACTGTGGCTTCATAGAGTGAATTAGTCAGTGTTCCTTCTGTTTCTATTTTATGGATTAGTTTGAGGAGTATTTGTATTAGCTTTTCCTTGAAGGTCTGGTAGAATTCTGCAGTAAAACCATTTGGCCCTGGGCTTTTTTAGATTGGGAGATTTTTTATGACAATTTCTATTTCCTTATGGGTTATGGAACTGTTTAGATAGTTTATGTGATCGTGATTTAGCTTTGGTACATGGTATCTGACTAGAAAATTATCCATTTCATCTAGATTTTCCAGTTTTATAGAGTATGGTCTTTTGTAGTATGTTCCGATGATTTTTTTTTTACATGGAGTTTCTGTTGTTATAGCTCCCTTTTCATTTCTGATTTTGTTAATTTTGGTACTGTCTCTGTACCCTTTAGTTAGTTTGGCTAAGGGCTTGTCTATCTTGTTGACCTTCTCATAGAATCGGCTCTTGGTTTTGTTGATCTTTTGTATCATTCTCTTTGGTTTTAACTGGTTGATTTCAGCCCTGATTTTGACTATTTCCTGCCCTCTTCTTCTCTTGGGTGTGTTTGCTTCATTCTGTTCTAGAGCTTTCAGATGTGCTGTTAAGTTGCTTGTATGGGATCTCACCAATTTCTTTATGAAGGCACTTAGTGCTATGAATTTTTCTCTTAACACTGCTTTCATTGTGTCCCATAAGTTTGGGTATGATGTGTCATCATTTTCATTGAATTTTATAAAGTATTTGATTTCTTTATTTCTTCCTGACAAAGTTATCATTGAGTAGACAGTTGTTCAGTTTCCATGAGTATGTGGGTTTTCTGTTGTTTTTGTTGTTATTGAAGACCAGTGTTAGTCCTTGGTGGTTAGATAGAATGAATGGGATTAATTCAATCTTCTTGTATCTGTTGAGGCTTTTCTTATGTCCTAGTATATGGTCAATTTTGGAAAAAGTTCCATGAGGCTATTTTATTGGATATTAGAATGGCAACTCCAGCTTGTTTCTTGGAACCATTTGCTTGGAAAAATTTTTTCCAGGCTCTTACTCTGAGGTAGTATATGTCTTTGTCACTGAAGTGTGTTTCTTTTATGGAGCAAAATGCTGGATCCTGCTTACATATCCAGTCCATTAGCCTGTGTCTTTTTATTGGGGAACTGAGTTCATTGATGTTGAGAGATATTAAAGACATATGATTGTTAGTTCCTGTTATTTTTGTTGCTGGAGATGGTATAATTTGTATATGATTCTCTTCTTTTGGGTTAGTGTGATCTGTCTAGTTTCTTGTGTTTTCTTGGGTGTAATTACCCTCTTTGTGTTGAGAATTTCATTCCAGTATCCTCTGTAGGACTGGATTAATAGAAAGATATTGTTTAAATTTGGTTTGGGCATGGAATATCTTGGTTTCTCCATCTATGATGATTGAGATTTTTGCAGGATATAGTAACCTTGGCTGGCATTTGTGTTTGCTTCAGTGTCTGAATGAAATCTGCCCAGGATCTTCTGGCTTTTAGCCTGTCTGTTGAGAAGTCTGGTGTAATTCTGATAGGTTTGCTTTTATATGTTAGTTGGCCTTTTTCCCTTAAAGCTTCTAATATCCTTTCTTTGTTCTGTGGATGTAGTAATTTGATTATTATGTGATGAGAGGATTTTCTTTTCTGGTACAATCTATTTGGTGTTCTGTAGGCATCTTGTACATTTATGGCCATCTCTTTCTTTAGGTTAGGGAAGTTGTCCTCTATGATTTTGTTGAAGATATTTTATGGCCCTTTGAGTTGGAATTCGTTACCCTCTTTTATTCCTATTATTATTAGGTTTGGTCTTTTCATTGTGTCCTGAATTTCCTGGATATTTTGGGTTAGGAGCTTTTTACACTTTGTATTTTCTTTGACTGGTGTGTCAATATCTTCTATGGTATCATCTATGCCTGAGATTCTCTCTTCTATCTCTGTATTCTGTTGGTGATGCTTGCATCTATGACTCCTGACCCCTTTCCTAAGTTGTCCATCTCCAGGGTTGCCTCCCTTTGTGTTTTCTTTATTGTTTCTATTTCCATTTTTAACTGTTGGACCATTTTGTTCAATTTCTTCACCTGCTTGGTTCTATTTTTCTGTATTTCTTTAAGGGGTTTATTCATTTCTTCTTTAAGGGCTTCTACCTGTTTGTGTTTTCCTGTATTTCTTAAAGTGAGTTCTTTATACCCTTAAAGGCCTCTATTATTTTCATGAGATGGTATCTAAGGTTATTGTCTTGCTTTACATATATGTTAGGGTAGCCAGGGCTTGCTGTGGTGGGAAAACTGGGTTCTGATTGTGCCAAATTGCATTGGGTTTTGTTTTTTATGATATTACACTTGCCTCTGGCTACCCTCTGGTATTTACTGGTCTGGTGTCTCTGGCTGAAACCAGTCTCCTTGGAGGCAGGTAGAGCTCTGTGACCTGAGTTAGGGTTGCTTTCCTTAGTGGCAGGCAGTGTTGTTTCTAGTTAGAGCAGGCCTCCTGTGCTCCTGGTTACTAAGGCCCTCTTGTATCCCTGGTTACTGTGGATCTCCTGGGATACCACCCGGGCAGGTATCAGGCCACTGGTCTGGTCCAGGTGGGGAAGTGGGCCTGAAGGAAGGTAGGGTAGAGCTTTGTGTCACTGGTCAGTGTGGACCTCCTGAGAAACACAGGCTGCAGAGTTTGAGTGGGTATTGGCCAGGCTGCTTATCTGGCCCAGCTGGGGGAGTTGGGCAGGAAGGAAGGTGGAGCTGGAGAGGAAGGGGATAGGTCCTGATTTAGCTGGGCTATGTGGGTATCCCAGCTGGTGTGGGTATTTGGGTGAAATTCTCACCTTTGTCCTTGGTCACTGGAGATCTCCTGGGAAGCACACGAGCTGCAGTGTTTGGGAGGGTATTTCCAGATTATAGTCTTAAACTGTGAGTCCAAACAACATTTTACTTCCTTAAGTTGTTTCTTGTGAAGGATTTGGTCACAGAAGTGAGAGAAGTAAATCATGCAGATGTCTAAGAAACCCTTTTAGTAGTGTTGCAAAATATATTGTTCCCTTTCTCATCCTCCCCTTTCCTCTTTTCATAGATGCTTTCTGAAATCCAGAAAATGAAATAGTAGACATGCCTCAAACTTCCCTTCCAGCCCTGGGCTTTACAGGTAATTCCAATAGCAGAGACTCCAATGGGAAGAAAGAAAACGGGAGGAATCTAAGTTACTTAGCCTTGTTATAGTTTAATGTCCTAGTCTGAAAAGCAAATGATCCCTGGGACTACTAGGAAGAAGACAACAGAGTATATAATTCCTCCTTTTTGTTTCTAAATGTGTATTTAAAATAAAGAGCAAAGAGTAGGGATGAACCAGGCAGGCAACTGCACCCCTCAGCTGGGGCCTCCGAAGTAGTTCCTTAAAGCTCCTTCTTTGCATATCACTATCAGTTTTTTTGCTTTTCTGGTCCATACAGTTAAAAAAAGAACTTGCTATTTGTTAACTGTACTGGGTTGACTACTGTCCCATATGGGACCTCAGAATGTGATCGTATCTGGAAATAGGGTCTTTTCAGTTATCCTTAATGAGGAGGTCAAATTGAAGCTGTGTGGATCTTCATTCAGTAAGTGACATCTTTATAAGAAAAGAGACACAGAGGAGACAGTCATGTGAACAGGGACAGACTGATGTAATTACAAACCCACAAAGGCCCAGGACTGGTGATAGGTAATGGGTAGGTTTCCTTTTCAGTCAGAGATGCAGTAGGAATTTTGTCTCCTTGATGTTGGACTTCCTGCTTCCAAGGTTTTTGCAGTAATATAAAAGAAAGGAACACTGTGGGGCGTATACAGACACATACAGTCACACACATAAGCACACAGACATACTCTCACATCTATGTGTGATCACACACAATTTTGCAAACAGAAAGTGCCCCATTTGAGGATATGTCAACACAGCTTCAGTTTTCCTAACTTTTGGCAGTGGTAAAGATGACCATTTATGATTTAATATGAAAGTTTAAGGACAGGACTCAGCATATAACAGTCAGCAGAGAATAACCAGCACCAGGGTCGCTCTCCTTGTTGTTAATAACCATCTCTCGGATCTAGAATCTGTACTGTACTGCTTGCCTTGGTAGACCCCAGGACAAAAGAAAATGAAGATAGACAACCTATCCTTGGGGTCACAAACTAGGGTGCAGGTGTCTGGAAGGAGTTCAATTTCCACCTGAGAATAAGGAGTACATTTCCATCAGCACAGAATAAGGAAAGATGGCGTCCTCCCATCTTTTTACCTCTGGAAAGATACCAAAGCCCTAAGAGTGTGAGTATTCATGCAAACTCTGCTCTGTGACACTAAAAGAAATGACCAAAGGGAGGTAAGGTGACCTCAAACCTGGAGAAAGCCTTGTTACTCTCTGAGGCACATAGTCCGGTACATAGGCTGCTGATTTCATTATTGAGAAGGTTCTGTCAAAGTACAGGTGACATGTCAGTGCAGAGACTCTACTATTTACCAAGCCACCTAGGTGACTATTACCCAGCTTAGTCATTTGATCTGACCTCTGTTCATCTTCACAATAACTCTGTTAGATGAGTATCATTATTGCCTTTTTTACAGATAGGGAGACTGAATAGGTGAAAGGTTAACTGAATGGCCTAAGTTCCTGCTGCTAATTAATGGTAAAAATGCTTTCCAAACTCAGATATGACAGATTACCAGTGTGCTATGTTTAAATGTTTTAAACTGTGTTAAGCATCTCACTCTCTGGGAGAGTTCTGAGCAGGATTGCTCCTTGACCTCTGAGCTCACATGGGCCAAGGCTGCTCAGATAACTATCTTATTAGGGTGCTAGCTGTCATGCACCAGCCAGGACTCTACCAAATGATCAGTGTCATCATTGCTTGAGAACTGGGTATGATAGAAAAGAGAGAAAATCCTTAGAGCATGTGAATACATGCACACTCTCCAATACACACAATATTCGCAATTATTATACATCAATGCACACACATGTGCATATACAATCTTGAAGGCAGAAAATGTCAACATGCCATTGTTGGAAATAGGAAACACCAGGTCCAGATTGATACCAAATGGCTCCTGCCAATGGTTATGGCTCCTGAAGCCTCAGAGTTGGTATATTAAGGGTCCTTGTCTTTCCAGAGTGGGTTCTGGCTGCCTTCTCCTGCACTCTTTTGTCAGCTGCTATAGCCTCATTAGCTTCTTCTGAAACAAGATAGTACTTCAGCTCTCTGTTGACTGAATTATCTATGTTATCAAGTGCAACATCATCTCTGGCAGCCTCTATAAATCATGGCCAACACCTTACAGAGACAACCACAAAGACTAGACCATATGCATGCCTCCAGTTTCTAATTTTAATATTTTCATGGAAAACATTACAACTATAAAAAGTTCCTCTGGGAAGAACTCAATGTCTAGGATCCAACAGTACTTTCATCTTATAGGTATGAGGTATCCATACCTGTCTGTGAAACAGGGAGAGAGCACTACCCAGAAGGCAAGAACCCCTCCTTTATCCAAGCCTTTTGCTCCACAGGGCATTAGCAGTCATTGCCCTGCCTGGTTTATCACAGTCTTCTGTTCCTGCTTATATAGTCTACCTGGGTTGATGCTTCCTTTAATTCTATAAGGAAGAAGACAGCAGGGGTGTATCATTATTCTTATGTGTATTTCTAGATGAATATTTAGAATGAAGGACAAAAGGCAGAGATGAGCCAGGCAGGCAACACTCAGCTGGGGAGAAGGGGTTGTGAAGTAGCTTCTAAAAGCTCCTAACTGTGTCGATTCTTCCTACAGTCATGCGTTCCACAGATAAAAAGAAATTACTCCCATCTGCAGACACCAAACTCAGACACTATTACTGATGCCAAGAAACACTTGCTGACAGGAACTGGGTATAGCTGTCCCTTGAGAGGCTCTGCCAGAGCTTGACCAGTACAGATATGGATGCATGTAGCCAACCATTGGACCGAGCGTGGGGACCCAAAGGTAGGAGTGAAGCATGGTCAAGATTTCTCTTGCAGCCAGAGGAGCTTGTAGGCCGAGACTTTCATTTTAGACTTCCTCCTTCTAGAACTGTGAGCAAAGACATCTCTACTGTTTTCGCTGGCCTTGGAAATCTACTGCAGCAACTGATGAGAGAGGCTGGTATGCTAAGAGTTTAGCAACCTTCTGCATATTTGAAGATGGAGGATTGTTTTAATTATTGTGGTAGAATGGAATTTAGACTTCGGAAAGAACGGAGAGGCATAGGATGGGGAAAGGCTAAGGAAAGGGAAACTAGAACACAAGACAGGAAGCACCAGACCCACGGAAGAAAAGGAGCAGCTTTGCAAGAATGCATTATGTCTCCAGGAACAGGGCACAGGGTGTTTATGAAGTCCTCAGAAAATGTCCACTGACACTGATTCTCATAGACATTTACAAGGTGTTTGTTGTGCATGAGTGTTTCTCAAACCCAGTGCATTAAATAATTTTTTTCTGTGCCATGAAGGACATGCCATCTTCTCACCAACTCAATAGATTAAGCACAAAGAAGCCAAGGAACTTATTCATGGTCCCATGGCTAGTGATGAGCAAGCAGGGCCAGGCTTCTAGCAGGCAGTTGACCTCAGGGCTCTTTGTTGAATGCAGCAAACTGGCTCAGCATTTACCATTTACTATTCTTTCCTGAGTATATTTCAGGCTTGTTCATCTTAGTCAACATCCCTGTTTGTGTGTAAGAAGATTGATATCTAGGTGATAGTTCATTTCTGCTGAGTGGCTGCTACTCTTTTGGTGGGAGGCACATGGCCATGTCCAAGGGCCGTCTTCTGTGTGGAGCATCTTTCTGCATAGTCACCTTTTTCTTTTGCCATCTGCCACTGTGGCATCTGTGTCACTCTGTGACATAGAGGTAAAAACGTTAGTTCTCACCATCATAATGCTGAATACAATAAAAAATGACCCAGAGAGTAATGAACCATCTGTGAGGTAAATGAATTCCCCAGATGCTTTTACCCTAGAAAACTCTTACTGATTCAGTAAATAATAACAAAGTTCCCAGTATAAACCACTGTCATTAAAGTAACCACTTCTGAGGTGTGTGCCAAAGTGGGGCAGTGAGAAAGACAAAGCAAACACAGATGAATCCAAGCAAGGGACAAAAAGGCTGTTGGCTGCCAGCTTCCACTCTTTGTGCAACCCTTTTGAAGGTCAGACATATTTTCCCAGAACTTCAGCTAGTTTTTAACGAGTTAGTGAGTGTTTTTAACTTTTGGTCTGCTGGAATCATGTTTGGGTGAGTATGTAGTTTCCTCAGGTCCTGACCTGGTGGATTAGGACTGTGTTTCTACAACAGGGTAGCATTCCACATGGGACCCTTCAGAGCTGTCCTGATGTGAGCCCAGTCCCTCCACAGGGGACCTTCGGAGCTGTCCTGTACTTTCTGCTTATATCTGAACGCGGCTTCCTAGGTCCTGAGGTCCCCAGGGATGGAGTTTGTCTTTCTCTTCCAGTATTCCAGTATTCCAGTACCTTCCCCTTACCTGCACACTTCTAATGTCTGACCTTAGTTCTAATTTCAGCTTATTTAATACTTACTCAGGAAAGGCCTCCCTGACCTCTCAAGTTAAGTAAATACTGTCATTATCTTGCAGAAAACCAGAGCCTAGGCTCCGGAACTAGTCTCCTTGGACCCGTCCCAGCCTTTACCACGAACCATCTTGCTGCCTTTAGTTGTGTGTCTCTAAGCTTCTTGATTTCTCTGTACTTCAGTTTTCACCTTTGTAAAATGGCTTCAATGTGAGAAATATTAGATTAGTTGCCAATGAAACATGTTTAACATAGAATTTGGCATATTGTTGGCCCCCTAAGAGCAGTCATTGAATAAAATGAAATAAAGTACAATAATATCTGCTTTAGTAGTTTTATCAACATATAAACATATATATATATGGATATACACACATAAAATTTTTTAAAAAGCACACACATACGCACACACACATGCACGCATGCACACCCACATAATATCACTTGAAATCACAGAAAGAGTGCTCTTCTTTATGAATGTTGTGGATGGGTTGGAGAGATATCTCAGTTGTTAAGGAGTGTGTTCACAACCCAAAATATCAGAATGCTGTGGTAATCTGATCTTGTCTTAGACTGTGAAGAACTAAAATATTTATGTAATTGGCATATCATAAATATTCATGAAACAAACAACAGCAATGAGTAAAACTTTGTCCTACACCTGAAATATTGGGATAATAAACATCTTAGAGGGAAGATAGCTCAGTGGGCTTGGGTGGCTGTAATAGAATGTCATAGAGTTGCTGTCTTACATCAGAATCTCACTTCTCACGGTCTGTCTGCAAATGTGGGTGTTAAGATTCAGTGGCCAGAAGACGCTGTATGTAGTGAGGGTTTTCTCCCTGTTTTTTTTTTTTTTTTTTTTTTTTTTTTATTTCCTTTTTTAAAAATTTTTTATTATTTTATTTTATTTTATTTTTTTGATACTTTATTTACATTTCCAATGTTTCCCCTTTTCTGGGTCTCCTCTTTGGAAACCCCCTATCCCCTCCCAAACCCGCCTCTATGAGGGAATTCCACCTCCCACCCACCCGCCCAACCATCCCCATATTCCCGCCTTGACATTCCCCTTTACTGGGGCCCCTAACATTCTCAGGCCCAAGGGCCTCTCCTTTCTCCCGGATGGCCATCGAGGTCATCCTCTGCCACATATGTGGTCCAAACCATGGGTCCATAGATGTGTATTCTTTGGTTGGTGGTCCAAACTCCAGGATGACCGGGGGGGGGGGG
>CM052714.1:47529536-47585218 GCA_028551405.1 Uromys caudimaculatus | reverse complement strand
TAAAGTGAAACTTGGGTATTCCAAACGTTTCTGCTAATATCTACTTATCAGTGAGTACATACCATGTTCATTCTTTTGTGACTGAGTTACCTCACTCAGGATGCTATTTTCAAGTTCCATCCATTTGCCTGCAAATTTCATTAAATCATTGTTTTTAATAGCTGAGTAGTACTCCATTGTGTAAATGTACCACATTTTCTGTATCCATTCCTCTGATGAGGGACATCTGGGTTGTTTCCAGCTTCTGGCTATTATAAATATGGCTGCTATGAACATAGTGGAGCTTGTGTCTTTATTACATGTTGGAGCATCTTCCGGGTATATGCCCAGGAGTGGTATAGCTGGGTCCTCAGGTCGTATTATGTCCATTTTTCTGAGGGTCCGCCAAACTGATTTCCAGAGTGGTTGTACCAACAACAAAAGAACGTCTGGAGGAATCAGCATTCCTGACCTCAAGCTGTCCTACAGAGCAGTAGTGATAAAAACTGCATGGTATTGGTACAGCGACAGGCAGGTAGATCAATGGAATAGAATTGAAGACCAGAAATGAACCCACACACCTACGGTCACTTGATTTTCGACAAAGGAGCCAAAACCATCCAGTGGAAAAAAGACAGCATTTTCAACAAATGGTACTGGTTCAACTGGCAGTCTACATGCAGAAGAATGCAAATTGATCCATTCCTATCTCCTTGTACAAAGCTCAAGTCCAAGTGGATCAAGGACCTCCACATAAAACCAGATACACTGAATCTAGTAGAAGAGAAAGTGGGGAAAAACCTCAAACACATGGGTACAGGGGAAAAGCTTCTTGTTCTTTAGTTGTGATCTCTCTCCCTCCCCGTCTGTCTCTGTCTCTGTCTCTCTCTCTCTTTCTCTGTCTCTCTCTCTCACACACACACACACACACACACTGCAATCTTGAGAAACATGTTAAGCACGGTAACATTACCTGTATGTACATGATGTCAGCTGACCATTTGGCATTGAGTAACCCATATGGCAGAGGCAGTGCTCTTCCCTAAGGAAGATGATTTCTTTCACCCACTCTTACCATTGCCTAGAGTTCCTTGTTTATGGCTGAGGCTCTGAAAACATTTCTCCTTCCCCATTAGCATGTCCATCAGTGTCCTCATTGCCCAGGTCTTGTTTAGACAGCCATGTTGATGAGACTTTATGGATCTAGACTCTGACCTCTTTAGAGACACAGTCTCAGAGCAAATTTCCTGTTCCTTAACTCTTATAATCTTTTCTTCCCATCTTCCACAATGGTCTCCAAGTCTTGGGTACATGAATTATTTTGTAGACATATCTTTTGAGATTGAGTACCACATAATCCCTTGTTCTCTGTATATTTATCAGTTGGGGTTTTATATAATGGTCTCCATCTGTTGCAAAGAGAAATTTCTTTAATGAGGAGTGATGACTACACTTATCTGTGGGTATCAGAATAAATATTTAGAATGTAGTTAGGAATTATGTGAGTTTAGCAACGTGGTGGTTGCAGGCTCCCTTCCAGGATCCTTGATCCCACTAGCCTTGGGTAGTTGGCTAAGGTTGCAGTAGCAGGCACAATTTCCCTCTTGATGAGAAGACCGTAAGACTAATTAGAGAGCTGTTGGTTACTACAAAGGTATGTGTGCCACTATTTTTGTGCTTTTAGGGTTATCGTGGCATGCTGGTCATTGTTACGATCACAGTTTTTTTGAGAAAGGGTCACTCAGTGGATCTGGAGCTCATGGATTCAACTAGACTTAATGACCAGCAAGTCACAGGGATCCTTCTGTCTTTGCCTCTCCAGTGCTGCGATTCCAAGCACATGCTGTGCCTAGTTTATTATATAGGTGCTAGGGATTTAAACTCAGATCTTCATGCTTGCCTGCTAAGCACTTTAACAACTCAGCCATTTCCCTGGCTTTAAAAATCTTTTTCTTTGTATTAAAATGTTTTACTTTTATTTTTAATTACATGCATGTTTTGGAGGCTGAATGTGGATATGTGCATGAGTGGAGGTATCCATGGAAACCTGAAGAGGGTGCTAGATCATTGGAACTGGAGTTACAGGTGATGGTAAGCCACCCAGTATGAATGCTGGTGACTGAAACTCAGTTCTTCTGTAAGAGCAACATGTGCTTTTGACCAAGGAGCCATCTTCTCACACTGGCTTAAAATGTCTTTTATGAAACACTCACAGATTTATAGCTACAATCTGACCCTGCTTCCTGTGTGGCTATGATCTGATACTGGTTCCGGTGTGGTTTGGTCTTGAAACCCTGACAGGAGAAATGTTAGGAACTGAAGACACAACAGATATACCTACAGAAAAGGGGATCAGGTGGGCTGTGCTCACTCCGATGGAGGGCACCTACCACACAAGCCAGCCTCAGCAAGTTTATTATGCACAGCGAAGGATTAAGAGTTTTTTACTTTCCACAGGAGGTCTCTTTAGGAGAGAAGCCTTGGGTTGCAGTCACCTGGGAGGGGTGCCAGGGTTGCTAGTTTTTGCACATAATCATCAACATCTGCATAGGGACCAGAGGAAGATTTTGTCAGTTTCCTTAGTTTGACCCAAGGAAAGCTTCACCACTTCACACCAATCTGAGGCATTGGTCCTTGACTATAACTCAGATTCACTTAGTACTTTACTGGCTCCTTATGCGTTCACTCAAGGTCTCCTCTACTCCCCTCCCCCAGTCTGACACAGTTTATTCTTCTATTCTTATGTGTACAACAACCCAACATCTAAACATATGTTCACTACATAGTGCAAGATTTCCAATACCAGACTCCCAATTGTGGCGCTTCATATTTTGAATCCATCTGGCTTGGCCAGAAGGTATAGCTCTATGGTCATTACAGATGTTCCTCTGTGGATGTTTCTGGATGTGATCAGTACTTCTATTGATAGACTTTGAGTAAAGCATATTTTTCTTCCTACACTATTATGGCTTCGAGCATCATTTGAAGGCTTGAATGGATTAAAAGTTCAACTTCTTTCCCCCTAAGTAATCAGGGATTCTGCAACTGATGCTCTTTGGACCAGAACTGTACTACATAGCTCAATTTTAGGTCTTTGTCAACTGGATTGTAAGCCTGTATCCATGAGCTGTATCTATAATTTGTTAAAATAAATTTCTTCCTATGCACACATAAGCTCGAGTGAGTGTGTGCATGCACACACATACACACACAGCACACAGACACACACACACACACACACACACACACACAGACACACACACCCCATATTGGTACAATTTCTCTGGAGACTGTCATGTGTGGAGCTTGTCTTTCCATTTCATGCATACTGTGGCTTTCTTGACATAGGCTTACACCTGCCTGGATCAAAAACCTTGAAGCTATCTTTAAATATGCTCATTTTCTCCTATTTTATGATCAACCCACCATCCAATCCTATCTGTCTTTCATCTTCCCCTTTCTCTCCATCACTCCAACCAACTTTGGTCAGGATTACTGGCGCTTCTCTTGGTGCCCTGGTTCTTCTAAGTGGCCCCATGCTTCTACCTGTGTTCCCATACTGCCTGATCTCATGGCAGCCAGTGCTATCATGGGAAATGTTTGCTCCAGTGAAAACCTTCCAACAATTGTTACTTTACTTGGAATACAATTCAGCGTTTCTAAAGCAACTACATTGCCCTTTCCGGACTCGCCCAGAGCAAACGTGTCTTGAGGTCTCTGTATTTGGTGTCCTTTGGACGGAAGCAATTCTTCCCACACACTATTCAAGCAATTGCTCAGACACTCTACCAAATATAAAATACTCACCCATGCAAACTCTACCTCCCCACTCTCCATTGAGAACTATTGACTATCATAATTATGGTAATTATTGACTAACTCTCTTTATTTGACTACTGTTTGCATATTTTACTAGGGTGTTGGGACTACAGTATCATTGTATTTGTATAAAGGATGATTCTTTGATCCTTTATAGCTTGTTTTGTTTCTTTTCAGTGTTAGAGGACAGCAATGTAAGCAAGCTTTTCCTATATAGAGGAATGGGATCACGCACACACTCAATTGGAATAATTATGCCTCAGTGTCAAGCAGTGTTTGATTCACTCAGAAAGTGTGAGTGGAGCTCAGAGAAGGGGATTGAGAAGAAAGAAGCATGAATGAGAAAGACAAGCAGCTTGATTGTTCCGGAGGACTAAGAAGTCTAATTTGGAAATGGGTGGAGTTGGAACACAGAGACAAATTTGGACTAGTTCAGGGTTTAGTGATTATCCCTCATGTGTTTGTCACCCTTGGTACAGGCTATAAGGATTTAACTTGTATCCTCATCTTCTTTAAAGATGTGTGTTACCAGGGCTGGAGAGATAGCTCAGTGTAAGTGCATACCGCTCTTCCAGGATTCTGAATGTGGTTCCCGTTACCCACATTTGGTGGTTTATAACCACCTGTCCCAGGGGATCTGGTACCTTCTTCTGGCTCACAGTGACATTGTGTTCACATGCACATGCACATATATACACATAATTTTGAAAATAAAATCTTAAGAAAGGACTTATACCACCACCACCACCATCACAGGCATAGTGTTAAATCCGGATATTTCTTCTGCCCCCAGCCTAAAGGAAGAGCAATGGATTGGGGGGGTTGGAAAACATTAGGAATGACAGGTGCCATGATACAGATGTAGAATGACAGTGACTTAAAACAGAAACGGGAGGAGTAGGAAAGAAAAAATGGATACCTGAGGTAGAAGAGGGCAAGGTGCATTAGAAATGCAAGGGGTGATTTTGCTCCAGATAGTTAAAAGGACAGGTGATGGTGGAGATGGAGAAGGAGGAGAGATGATATTTTTGTCGTTTGGATGTGATCTTAGGTTATTTATGAAGAAGGTGAAGTTTAAACTGACCATAGAACAGTCCAACACAAATGGTTGGAGGGCAGGTTCTGTATGTGATGATTATGTCTTAAGATTATGGCTAAGGGGCTGGAGAGATGGCTCAGCAGGTAAGAGCACTGACTGCTCTTCCACAGGTCCTAAGTTCAATTCCTAGCAACCACATGGTGGCTTACAATCATCTGTAATGGGATCTGATGCCCTCTTCCGGTGTGTGTCTGAAGATAGCTACAATATACTCATATAAATAAAATAAATAATATTTTTAAAAGAGTCTGGTTAAAAGTTGCACATGTGTGTGTGCGTGTGTGTGTGTGTGTGTGTGTGTGTGAATGTGCGTGCATGAATGTGCATGAGTCTGTGCAGATTCATGGAGGGCATGGGGATGTGGGTGCAGATTTATGTGTGGAATGGTGGGTGTGGGGGCTCCAGATTCATGTTGGGGGCAGTAGGTGTTGGTGGATGCATAGTCATGTGTGCAAATGTGTATGTGGGCACATGTAGAGAGGCCAGAGGTTACCTTTAGGTACTGTTCTTCATGAGTCATCTTCCTTGTGTGTTTGAAGCAGGGTCTCTTTTTGGCCTGGAGTGGGCTGAGTAGGATAGGCTAGCTTGAGTGCCACTGATCTGCCTGTCTCACTTCCCCAGCTGTGGGACTGCGAGGCACATCATTAATCCCAGCTTTATTTTTAATGTTTGTTCTATGAATGTCGCATTGACTGAGCTACAGTCCTAGCCCCTAGTGTGAAAAAAAAAAAATCATGCCTTTCTGGTTAGAGTGGATAGAAAAGTGGAAACAGAATAAAGAGAATTTATAAAGAAGGAATGAGACAAGGTTTATGGAAACTTACTTCCAGATTTAGGGTCAGAAGGAAGAAATGGAATACATCACGAAAAGAAGCTGAGCTGTCCAATGAATGAAGCATCTGACGGATGGCCTTAAGCAACACTGAGAGTTTCCACAGAATGACTTCAGAGAAACCCTAGGGCTATGAATTTGTACCAAATGAAAATGGAAGGTATCTAGGGAGAGAGAAGGAAGTGTCAACTTTAAGAGGGGAGCTGAAGGCTTCTGCCCACTCTGGGGCAGGAGGAAGAACATTGATCTTGTTAAGGTGCTAAGGTTGGACAAAGTGTAACAGTGAGACAGGAAATGAGTTTGTTAGGGCCATTTAGTCACCCCATGGTAGTAGTGGGAACTGCACAGAGCTCTCTATTACCCCATGCGGGAGGCCCCAGCCAGCACAGGTGTGTGCTCCGAGGCTTGCTGCGAGAGGTATAATTTCTATCCCCGGCTCTCAGAAAATGAGCACTAGTTCGCCAGGCAGCCAGCGGAGGTCATTGATTTTTCTCTTAGAAGCAGGGGCCCTTCTTTGCAGCTGGAAGGAAATGGAAACTTGAGTCCTATCATCACTCTGAATAACTGAAAATCTCTGGTGGATTTTCTCAGCAGATGGGGCATTAATGTCCATATTCTCACTGAAATGCAGGCTAAGGTCATAAATGTAGCGCAGATTCTTCTGTTTCCTCCCTCCACCCTGCCTCCTTAGCTTAGTGCGAACTGCTCCGAAAGTGATCACGAGGGAAAGGAAGTAGAGGAAGAACACATCTCCACCTCCTTGCTTTGCCTTTGTTATCTTCCCTCAGCTAAACTAGACATCAGCTTTTCTCTCTGGAAACCAAATGTGTTCCCTTCATTCTGCTAGAGTCAAGGCCTTCTTAGTCCAACATAGGACCCTCATCCAACACTACAAATATTAACAAGTGACATCTATTTTCCTGAGGCTTTCTAGAGAAATAAGAGGCAAACGAGGTCTTTATCGGCCACTTGGGAAAATGATGGGATGGGATGAAAATGATGGGAATCCTTTTTTGGGTGACCCTTCACCTTTACCCTCTCCGGAGTCATTGTCTGCCCTGTCTCAAATAGCCTTTCATTTGGTGAATTAACTTGTTCTCATCCCCGCCCGTTTTTTCTAATTTTCAACCTCGTATTTACTGTGATGGTTTGAATGAGAATAGACTCATATATTTGAATGCTTGGTCCTCAGTGAATAACACAGTTTGGGAAGGATTGGGACATGTGTCTTTGTAGTAGGAGGTGTGTCACGGGCATGGTGTGGATTTGGGCTTTTTAAAGATTCTGGACATTCCTAGTGTGTTCTCTGAATTTTGCATTCCTATCAAGATGTGAGCTCTCAGCTGCGGCTCCAGCTGCCTAGAGATATCATGCCTTCACTCTGTCAACACGGACTCTAACCCTCTGAAGCCCAAGCAAATGCTTTCTCTTAGAAGTTTCCTTGGTTGTGGGGCTTTATTATAGCTACAAAACAGTAACTAATACGCTCAGCACCACTGTCATCCAGCAGTGGAGTCCTTGAGGCTGACCTCTCTTTTGAAGACTAGAGAGTTACAAATATCCTTTTAACCCTTGCATTGGATGTTGGCTCTCAAAATCCTTTTGGAAGGCTCAACATCAGTGACCACCCTTTTTGTTACTGGATTTGTATCAGAGCCACACTCTTACTATTTTTTAACCTAGAGAAGCAATGAGGAAGGTAGAGGAGTATGGTCATTGAATCTTGGTAGAAAGTTATGCCATAAGAAAAGCAACTGTTAAAGTATAGGTAATTAGAGATCGTTTCAATGAGAAAATACAAGGAGAGATCTGACTTTGGGGCAAGATAGATCTATAGACAATGAAATGGTCTGGGGATGTCCAGAGACAGGAAGCTCAAAGATGAATATGTCTCTCAACTAACCAAGGCTGCAACCTAATTTTTGTAAGCATACTACCCTAGTAGTCAAAGATGTGTCAAGAATAGATACAGGCTGGAAACCACTGCAGAGAAAACAACAACATGGTAACCTGTTCTTTTTCTACTGAGTCAGAGCCTTCAGAAATCCTCCCACTACTTCCTCAGCTCCGGAAAGTGTGGAAACCTTGTTCCACTGTATCTGCGCAGTCATCATATGCTGAGAAGTGTCTATGGTCCCTGAATACTCACAGAAGTGACTCTGAAAGGCAAAAGTGATGACCCACAGTAAGATTCTCTTCACACCATGTGTCTGCACATTCCACAAATAGACTCAGTGAAACGAAATGAACAGAAGTAAAGTCTTACAACACACGAGTTAAAGCACTTCGATATTCATTAACAGCAATTCACAGTTTATGAATCTGCAAAGCACAGATTCTCTTATTTCGCTATCAGAATCTCACCAGGTAGGAGTCATCAGCAACATCACTCTGTAAACCACAAAACTCAAGACTGAGTAAGTCAAGGTAGGTGATGACCAGCTTCAGGAGAGCCAATTCCTCTCTTCTAGCCTCTCCTGGGACCTGCATGTATGCATGAACATATGTGTGCACATACACATACATGCACACAGGTGTACATGTGCTTTCACATGTGTGCACAAGCACATACTTAAATAAAGTAACTCTTGTAAAAAAGAAGTCTACCTATTCTTTCACAAACCAACTCTTATGCCATCTATAGATACAGTTTCTATAGATACAGTTTCTGTCTACTTGGACTTTGATGTTTTTACATAGAGCCCCATGTTTATTTTTATTTAATACCTACATACTGTTTTTCTGATATTGATTTTTCCTTGTTTTCTTTCTCTAAATGCACTTGAGGTTGATATGATTATTCTTCAAGGCTCCTCTTAAAATATAACTTTCAGAACTGACTATAACACCACAGAAAGGACTCTGCTCAGATTAAATGAAGTTTATTTATTGCTTTTACTTTTTGAACATCCTGGACACAGCACCCTATGTCTGTAACCTAAGCGTAACCTGCTAAACTTCTGGAGGGCATTCATGGACTTTTGACTTGTGCTGATTTCATTTTTGAGCTGGTAAAATGGCCATTCAGTCATGTATGTGGCATTTTGTTTATATCTATTGAACTTCATTTCACTCCCTAGTCCTGGCCTGTCTCATTCATCAATTTATTAAATGTCCATATTTTTGAGTGCTTAAAAATGGGACAGTTGCTTTCAGATTTTGATTGCCACATGAAGTTTGTTAGCTATCCTTTTTAGCTTTTCTAACCTCATCACAGATTTGGTTATGATGTACTCTCTGTGTTCTGGCCAAACATTGAAATGACCATAATACTAAGGGTCAAGCTAAATGGCTGGTCATTCTTTTTAGCCTTTACAGGGGACTAAAATTATGGTCACTTAGTCAGCACTTTTTGGAAAGGCACTTGGTCAGCAGAGATGCCATGGACATGTTATTGCTACTACATATCCTTTGCCCAAATGGATCCCATAACAGATTTTGTCAAATGTTTGTTGAATTCCAGACATACAGTTCTTCACTTTTCCCTTTTGGAAATCCTATCTGGAAATAAAATACCTGTCGTCTGGCAAGATGTCTTCTATCCAGCCTCACTTCCCTCCAGTTGTCAGGAACAACTATGGAGCTGGGGAAATAATTTAGACCGCACAGTACTTGCAGTGCAAGTAGGAGACCTGATTCTGATCCTCAGAATCCCCACCAAGATGCTGGGCATGATGGCATGCACTTGTAATCCCAACCCTGGGGATCAGAGCCAGGGACAAGTGGATCCCTGTCTGCAACATTCTGGCTGGCCAGTCTAGCCTACATGGCAAGCTGCTGGTCAAAGAGAGATTCTGTCTCAAAAATAAGATGGATGGCTCCCAAGAAACAACATTTAAAGCTGATCTTCAGCTACCACATTCACGTACACACACAAACACACACGGATGCGCACACACACACACACACACACACACACACACACACACACACACATGCACATACACAATGACTCCTAACCCTTTGGTTGACTGTCAGATCTGCTTCCTTTTCTCTAGAATATTCCTTTCTTATCAGGGAATGCAGAGACTCTTGGACTCCTGTAATTTAGCTTATGTTCAATTTTCATTCCATACGTTATTTGTTGACCTCATGTCATTGAGACCCATAAACTTAGTTTTGGAAATCATATCATTTGTCTATACTATCAAACTTATGTCACAAACATTTCATGGGTCTTTGAAATAATCCTTATATAAGAATGAATTTTAAAACTCCAAAATGAAATTGCTAACTCCTTGGTAGGAGTAGGTGATTTCACCTCCTTAAACACTTTATAGTTATAAACCGTGAAGTGGGCCGTAAGTGTCTAATCACAATACACAAATAGATTCTTATTGAAATGAACAATGTTTATTTAATTATTTATTTTGATGTTGCTGACATTTAAAAAAACACAACAAAAAATAAAATTCTACAGAAATGTTGATAAGAAGTATTTCTAAGTGGCAGGATATAATTAAAAATGTTAAATAATAGTTTTTTTTAAGAATTAAGCTTCTTTGAACTCAACTTTCAGATGTTTTTAGAAATGCATTCAAGATGAAAGAGTAGAGTTTTGTAAGTGCAATACAAGCTAGACTGTGTGATAAGTGACCTTGGAGGCATCCATCTCCGGAATTGGCTAATTGGTCTCTGCTGGAGGTGGTGGGAGTATCCTGAATCCAATTTATTTCACACCAACATGATCCCTTATCGTTTGCCCTGTGTGCTTAAGTGGGCACATAAAGCCTATTTTGTGCGAAGAAAGTCATTCATCAAGCCCAGCTCTCCTGTGGTTAGAGGACATCATACCTAGGCTTGCCTCCTGGAAGCAGAACACAAACAGGCCATTCAAATTAAGAGCTTGTTGAGAAGCCGCATGGCTGTAACCAAGGCAGCAACTGCCAGGCTGCAGTAGCCTCAGAAAAGAAGCGAAGATTCTATTCTTTCCCTGGCATTTATAAAGGGGCCACTTCACAACTGTGATCTCACCATGTGGAGGGAATTCCATTGTATTTAAAATTTTAAGGCTGACTTTTACAAACAGACATTAAAACTAACAGCTGTATGCCTGGTGCTTTGAAAGCAAAGGGCATATTGAGGCAGGATTTGCACAACGGGATTGGCAGAAGTCATACCAGAGAAAGAAAATGAATATTTAAATGAAAATGCGCACAAAAGGGTTTCTTCCTAGAATGCCAGTTCAGATTAATGTGGAGAAGGGAATCTATAAAACAATTGATTTCTTTATTGGCAGCATAAGATGGCTTGGAGTTAGTAATCCACGAGGCATTTTCAATGGTTCATTTTTAAAGGAAAGGCAGGGTATGCACTGGGGTGGGCGGGTGGAGATTATGTAAACACCACATTGGACCAATCTATCCTGGGTCTGAAGTCGTTTTAGTTTCTGACATAGACTGCAGGCTGAAAAGTGTTTATTCACTGATAAACAAAGGCAAATTTGTGAGCAAGAGCCAACTTCATTCAAAAAGCTAGAAAAGAGGCCAGAACTTACCAGAATGAAGCTCTCTAGAGATACACGCATAGCACGGTATTGAACAACCCTTGCCACCCCCTCTACAATGTGTCCAATAGGCTGCTGGCTCGCTTGCTTCCCCGCCCCCTTTTTTAAAACCATAAGTATACGATTGTGATACAGCTTAGGAAAAGAGATCACGGGAGAAATAAACCCCCAGATCTCACTGTAGAGCATGCGCATTCAACTCTGTTTTTATTTTTAGTGAGGAATTAGAGACCTTGCCAAAGAAAATGAGTTATTTTCTCAGTACTACAGGAGGGAGACATTTTCCTTCCTTCAGATGAGATTGCAGAGAACTTTTAAGCTGCAGGACCAGGCAGAGCATTCTTATATTTTCATCCATCCAAGCAGGGGCAGTTTCTAAGATTCAAACCCACAATCAAGAGGAGTCCTGTATATTGGGTCTCAAACCGGGGACAAATGGATAAGGTGCCTATTTAACAAACAAAGTGAAGATGGCTTTCCCTGTACACCTCACTTGGTCCCTACCTGTTACAAGCCCTTCCTGGGCTGGGAACCCCCAGCCCAGCTCAGGGGCTACACTGACCTTCTCACGCTGTTTTTTCCAATATGTGGCGCACACCTTTAATCTCAGCACTTGGGAGGCAGAGGTAGATGGATTTCTGAGTTTGAGGCCAGCCTGGTCTACAGAGTGAGTTCCAGGGCAGCCAAGGCTACACAGAGAAACCCTGTGTCAAAAAACCAAACCAACCAACCAACCAAACAAACAAACAAACAAAAAAAACCCAACCATTTTGACTACTTGCTCTCTTTTGCCTACTCTCTTTGCCCAGGCTACCTCTTTTGGTCCAAAGATGCTTTCGCTTCTCCCATCCCTACTCCTTACATGGTCCAGCTCAGTCTGGTCATGTCTACTCTCGGCTCTCCCATATGCCACTGCCTCTGGCTATGGACTCCCCTTTATCTACAATAAACTTTCTCCTCTGGCATACAGGGCTGGTCATAGCCTTTCCTCTTTATTGTCTTCTTCTCATTCATCGGGTACCTGGCTTTGAGACCAAACGCCATATAGACCTGAAGTGCCTCATTAGTGGACCTTGCAAGCAGCCACATCCAGACAGACCTGTGGCTACTAGCAGCAACTTTGATGCCTCTGCCTGGCTCATACCACTGGGGTTGTGCTGTCCTTGGTTGGTCTTCTTGCTGAGATGAATGAATTAGAACTCAGTTGGGTGGAGCTTTGACAATATTCTTTAGTGCTTGTCAGCACTGTCCTCTAAGGAATAGGACTCTCTTCAGAGAACTGTTCCACATTGATCCAAGAAAATTTGGCCTATATTCGAGAGTAGCAGAGAGCCTTTCTCTGGTCATCATGAACTTTAGCTTGGAAATCAACAGACACCAAAGTCACTCCAACCCAGTGGCTTTTAGGTTCTTCCTCTTCTTCTTCTTCTTCTTCTTCTTCTTCTTCTTCTTCTTCTTCTTCTTCTTCTTCTTCTTCTTCTTCTTCTTCTTCTTCTTCTTCTTCTTCTTCCTCCTCCTCCTCCTCCTCCTCCTCCTCCTCCTCCTCCTCCTCCTCCCCCTCCTCCTCCTCCTCCTCTTTTTTAAAAACAAATTTGATGAGTGAAATTCAGGTACCACAGAGAGAGATCTTTATAAGCAAATTATTTATTACAAACAATTTATTACAGATTCATAAGTGAAACCTTAAGAGACAGAACGATGGCAAAGCTCCTGTGTGGCAGGTCTCTGGGTATGGGGTGTCTGTCATTCATTTGCTAGCCTGTCTGTGGGCTTCTCTAAAGATGTATAGCAGAACAGAAGAGGCATAGGGAGGGCAATGAATAGGCCAGTTCAGGTGGTGCACAACTATGAGGTGACCAAGAATCTCCCCCCTGTTCCAGGCACGACCTCCAGTGTAGCTTCCAGGTAAGGGTTAGACGCAACAGAGAAGCGAGGACTGCAGATCCTGCCTCCAGCAAAAACATTCTCAGAATTCCTGTTTGGGGATCTCTGCCCTGTCTGTCAAGTTTCTAGCTCCTGTTCTCACATCAGCTTCCCAATCTTGCCTCCATCTCAGTTCTCATGATGCTGCCATGCTGAGGATGGGTTGGGTCCCTCTGAACACTGAATCTCTGGGACTCCTGACCCTGCTCTCCTGTGGGACCCACCGAGCACTGGGCACCTCAGTACCAAGTCAACTGGATTCCAATGCTTTCATTACTCCTCCAGTGAACACGGGATAACAAAGGGAAGCCATAACTGGGAATTCTTGTTCAGTTTTTGCCACATTTCCTTCCGGAAAAATGCCTTCTTTCTCAGCGAGAGGGTTTAAAGCAAAAGCTGGAGTCCTCCTGCCGTCGTTGGCAAGGGCGAGAAAGAAGAGGCAGCATTACAGATGTACACAAAGTAAAATGGTTTTTCCATCGTTTTAAAAATGCAAAACTGAAATGGAACAGCCACAGGATAAGAATAGGAGGGTCACCAACTGCTGTAGGTAAGCAGAATGCAGGGTGGCAGTTATCTACTAAGCAGTGCTCTTCCTAGTGATTTCATCCAGGAATCCTGTAGTCTGTCACACAGAAAAACAATCTGGGGTTGGGCAAATTCCTGAGCATGTTCAGTTTACGAATTATGTTACTGAGCACGTCCAGTTTAAGGCCATATTAAAGAAAGAGGTCAGACTCATTCTTGGGCATTCTTAGCTCTGGGTCAGGGAGCTTAGAAACATTGGTTGGCAGACAGGGCTACATCTGGGTCTAGACTTTTTCCTGAAAAAGAAAAAAAGTTTTAGCTTTCTTCTGAATACTGAAGGTGCCTATGATGGTTAATCTTGGTTGTCAGCTGGACTACATCTGGAATCAGCTAAAACCCAAGCAGCTGGGCACACCTGCGGGGAATTTTTCCTGATTTGATTATTTGAGGTGAGAAGACCCATCTTAACTCTGACCCACACCGTCTGGTCTGGTAGCAGCCGACATAACAGGACATGGGAGAGGGAAGTGCTTGCTTTTGTCCTGCTTGCCCTCGCTCTCACTGGCAAGTTCTGTTCTGTTCCAAAGGCATAACCATTCTTTTACTGATGTTAGAACCAACTTCCTCAGGATTCCAACACAGACTGGTGTAGTAGAAACAATCTATCTTATCCCCGACTAGCTTACAAACAAATAAGATTCAGACAAGGGTTATTTTATTTGGCTTTGACAATTGCTGAGGGATTACTCCTAATCTGTTCTTCTAACTGTTGACCTGGCTATCTCTGCAGGAGTGTACCCCAGATACATGCTGTTCCTCCTGACCATATGCTCATGGTCCATCTCCAATCATGGCAGCTTTGTCCTGTCCTCTAATTCTTTCTTCTTTTCCCCTTTGCTAGTTGTGAATAAGCTTAGATTGGTTCTACTACAGACTGGAGACTAGCAGCTTTCTAGCATTTCTGGGAACTTCAGCATCTGACTATGAGAGCTGAGACATCCAGTTTCATGGGCTGAATGTTGAACTGCTTGGACCACAGCCTATAAACTAGTCTAACACATCCCATATATATAGAATCAGTTTTGTTACTTTAGGGAACCTTGACTAATACACTGCATTAATATAAGATTAACGAATAATTAATCTTACATTAATTAATTATATTAGTATAATTTTATTAATACAATATAATATAAGATTATATTAATATAATCTTATATTAATTAATATAATTTGCCATAAAGGCATTTGTTCACTTAGATACTAAGAAACCCGGATGGCTTGTTTGAAACCCCGTGTTAAATTCTGACTCTACCTTAATAAGTTAATATGAAAGACTCTGATAGCCAAATATTACTAACTGTCCCATGGCTATCATACAATGAATGTGAAACAAATTGTAATTTTCCTCCATGTTTGCTCTAGGGCCCTCCTTGTGTCTAAATATCAGAAGATATAGAGGACAGAGATGTTCTCAATTGCAGCTTCTGAAGAAAGTTTGAAGAGTCCTCCTTTCTAGTCTGCTTTCATTCTTCCAGCTAGCAAAAAGCTCAAAGCACTTCTTGGAAGTCTTTGATACTTCCTTTTCCAAGAGCATCAGTGTACCACATAGTTACAAGATGGTCCAAACCATAGATTAGAACACAGAAAAGGATGACTAGGAGCAGCACAGAATGTATTTAGGGCAATGTAGACGCCCCCGATACTATCGTGGTGGAAACATATGTGTGTATATTTATCCAAAACCTGATAATATTGATTCTGTGGTGTGAAATGCACTCCCCAACCTTGAATATCTGAACGCTTAATCCCCAGCTATTGGGGCTATATGGGAAGATTGTGGAACCTTTAAGAGGCGGAGCTTGTAGAGGAAGCTTGTCACACTTCCTGAGGGTGTGGCTAGAGATTGTGCAGCTGGGTTCCACTTCCTGTCCTTTCTTCTTCCTCACTCTGGATGCTGTGTGACCTCCTTGGTCCTCCTGCCATGGAGGGATTACATGGGATGTATTAGTCCACCACAACGGACTGTATCCCCCTGAATTGTAAACAAAAATAAACTCTTCCTCCCCCAAGTTCTTGTCAGGGAAATTGTCCTGGCATCAAGACAAATGACTAGCACAACCGTTTTGACCTGTGGATTGAGGTGACAATGACGTATGTATCCATGCATGTCCATCATAGAAATGTGCACCCCAATGCAGGGTAGTGTTGATAAGGTAGTCTGTGAGAATGTGGAAGCAATGTGGGGTATGTGGAGACTCTGCCTTCCACCTAGCTTCTATACAACTTTACGTCTGCAGGGGAAAAGGCCGTTTTTAAAAGAAACAGCATCTGGGATGCCAACTATTTCGTGTGAGTTGAGAGAGGAGGTTCCTCGTCAGCTCTGGTCACATTAATTTTCTATCACATTATTAACCATCTGCCTCCAACACTGATTCCGAAGCGTCTTGTACCTGTATGAGAAAGTGTGGCTCATAGCCTTTTCCACAAGTGACAGGTAATGAAATCTACCCTCTTTTGCAATTGTTCTGCTCCTTCTTGATTAGGGGCAATTTATTTTGGTTCTTCCTCAGTATTGTTTCCATAGTGTTTGGTGGAGGCTTGGTCGGCCATCTTGAACTTGAAAGCCATTTAGACTCGCAAACATTTCTGGATCCTAAGCCTGTAGCTGCTCAGTCTGAATTATCTGGCTTGTTGACCACAAAATAAAAGGAGAAAAACTAAAAAAAAAGAAAGAAAAGAAAAGAAAAGAAAAGAAAAGAAAAGAAAAGAAAAGAAAAGAAAAATTCCCCCTTGAAAAATGAAAAAAATCTGAAAATCTTACCTTAATGATTTTAACTATGATTTTAACTATAAGAAAGTCTGAGCTGTTCCTAGCTGGAGCTTTGCTGTGATTAATCAAGCCCAAGACCCAGGAAATCCAGGCGTCTTCATGTTCCCCAATATCCCAGCCATGCTGACAATTGGTACCTTCCCTTTCTCCACCATGTACTTTTCATATTGTGCTCTGAGTTCATACAGTGTCTCACTTTTACTTGATGGATTACCTTCATTCTTCATCCTGTCTTTGCTGAAAATGCCTATAGCTGCCCAACATCCATCTGTTTGTCTTTGGAGCCCTGTGTAAAATGGGCATTTAACAAAATGCCAAGAGGAGACCTAGAAAAGGGGAAACATTGGAAATGTAAATAAAGTATCAAAACTAAATAAATAAATAAATTTTAAAAAATGCCCATCACATTGGGTTTTGTTGGTATAAAGGAAATAGTGTAGTGGCAGAAAGACATTAGCAATATCTAAAACCAGGGAAAGTAAAGTAAAAAAAGTGAAGATTTCCTCAAAGTGACATTATAAGAGTACACGTATTTATTTTGAATCAATGGAAATTTTTTTCATGTAATTTGGTATGTGAACCTTAGAACCTTCTGTGACATCTTTGATTTTCATCTTTGCTTATAAACCTAATTCAGCTCCAACTGTTAAGACTTCATGTGATATCGGGCCAGCTGTGTCTTACACGGCACTCAACCCAAAAAAACAGTTTACATCTGAGGGAAAATGTCAGTACCATTGACTGCATCAACTGTGCTGAGCCAATGGCACGTTTAGAACTGCAATCCTTTGGACCAAGGGTGTGAGAATTAAGACAGAAACAGATTTAGATGTCGGCGAAGACACAGGCTTGTTTGCTCAGACATATGTCTCAATCGTGTTTCCTGGGGAAAGCATTCTCACTGTTGCAGCTTGGGACAGGACTTGAGCCTAGTGCAGGTGAATGAACCTCATATGCTAATTTATTAATTACCTCCAGGGACTTCAACTTTAGTTACTTTGGTTGCAGAACTTGATGTGTCTTCTTGGGCCAGATGCTTTCACAAATCAAACCGTGCAGGCAGGAATAATTTTTCTCTAGGGATGCATTTTATAAACTGTTATGTTACCTTCTGCATCATAATGAACCTCTTGGAGTTCTTGGGATTTAGTAACTCAGATTTTTTTGTTTGTTCGTTTATTAGCCATTTTAGGATTATGACAGCTAGGCAGGAGGTGGGGATGGTTCACAGAGAAAATGCTAACTAAGAAAACATCAGGTCCTAAGTTCAGACCCTCAGCATCCATGTAAGTGTCAGGTTTGGGAATGCTGGTTGAGTGGGGCCGTGCAGTAGAGAAAAGCAAACATCTGACTTTGGCCTCCACACCCACAGGTGCATGGGCGAGCAAACCTGCGCGTGTGCACACACATGTACACACACACACAGAGGTTCACACACACACACACAGAGGCACATGCAAAGAGGCACACAGGTACACACACAGAGGCACATACACACAGAGGCACACACACAGAGGCATGTACATACACCACTCTAAGCCTTTACTGGAAACTGAGGTTCCCTGAATGGGAAATCTCTTGTCAGTTTTTGCAGCCACTGCACTAGCTGCAGTGTTAGGCAGATAGGTGGCTACTGACAAGTATTTGTTTCCATGCTGTTGTTACCATGTGAAGGAACTAGGAAGCTGACTGAATGATGCACCGTCAGCGTCTCTGCCCACATGGAACGCTTGATCTAGAGCAGGCATCAGACACTGTTGTATGTTCTAGGCCAGGAAGGTAGAAACGAGCAGGTTAGGTAAACTGAGGATAAGTACTCCTACCACAGATGACTTAGTCTTCCTCTGGTTTTTACAAAAGTATTGTAAAGTCATAGCAGAATCTGAAATAGGAAACTAACCATTTTGATGTTTTTTAAATATCAAAATACATTTTAATGTGTGATTCATTATACTTTTGGTTTAAATTTTATGTTTTCAGTTTGTGATTCATTATGCTTCTGATGAGAATATACATATCCGCCAGTATGAGAATACCACCCCTCCTTTTCCTTTGTGTGGAATTTACCATGTTAGGTCTTACTGTCCATGTTACAATGTGCAAACCAGAATTCAGCCTTAACCTTTAGCCGGCAGTAACATTTAGTTTTATGCAGTTTTGTAATGGAAGCCAGCTGTTCACAAAAACACATACTCTAAATGTGGAAAATTCTTGCACTGTGGATTTCAGGGCTAAGGTAACTGATCCCCATGTGTTCAAATTGCTTTTCTAGTACCAGTATATTGTCTTTTCATTGTAGTATAGTAGAGTGACTTCCATTTGTACCTCTGTTTTAATTATGAATGCTAAATAACAGGGTGCACCGAATACTAAAAGATAGAAATCTGAGAAGGTTTTGGAGGGGGGAGGGAAAAGGTCATTCAGTCTTTGAGTTAACAGTTGATGAAATGTTTTTCTTTGATTTTGGGAAGTGGATTTTTGTGATAGACACTGGATGATGCTGTATCTTTGTAAAATTGCACGTGAATCACTTTGCGCAGTTCAAAGTTCTTGTGTTAGTTTAAGTTCAACTCAAAAGGCCAAGTCTGTCAGCCTCTGGTAGTGAAATAGTGAAAAGTGGTGTAGTTTTTCCTTGGGTTGAATTACCATGACTGTTTCCTTCCCGTGTTACTTTGGCACAATTAAGCTAAAGTCAGGATTTTTAGGGTTAAGCAGAGGCTATTACCAACCACCATCCTAATGTTAGAAGTAAGAATTGGTGAAAAGAAGAGAGGTTTATCCAATGTGACCACTTAGGAAAAGGAACAAAGAGGCCCAGTGCCCCTGACTCTCAAGTGTATCTTTAAGGTAACTGCCATGAGCTTTGGTCCCAGTCAAACTGACCACACTTTGATAGTCATCTCTGTTGGGGGTTTGTAAGGTGGTCCAAAGAGGTCTTTTCTAGTTGAGATGATAAGATGTTCCAAGGGGTTGGTATCCTGCTCCAATAGGTCATTGGCCTATCATAGATTAATTGATGTCATGTGGTGGATGGTCTGTCTTGGAAGGTATTGCTCTTCTCCAAGGTGACTACCATTCCAGGCCTATGAATTATTTCTGTGCTTTCAGCCAAAGTGAAGTAGGCAGGTGGACATAAGGATGGTTGGGATTTCATCTCCCTTCTTCCTACCCTAGAGACTCAATTGAGGACTCAATGATTTTTAGCCAAAGTGTCCTCATTGGGCCTATTTCATCACCTGGTGTCCATGATAATGATGAGTTCAAGAAACACAAGCTCCTTATGGGTTTTAGACCTATGGAAAAAGTGTGTTTCCCATAATGCGTCTTAAAAGTGTTAATAGAAATTATTACTGAGTGAACCACTTAGCCAACAGCTCAGTGCATGTTCTTGCAAACTGATACCATCTTGGGTTGAGTAACATTTGCCTTAAGGACTCTAAAACCCCGTCTGTGTAGTCCAGTTCACTAACTGAGATAAGCCCACATTATATTTAAGACTTTAGTCCATACGACACAACATGCCATGTCCTGATGTACATAGCTATCACAGGAATCTTGCCTGAAAGTTAGTATCACGGTTGGCAAGATGACTCAGTAGGCAACAGTATGCCCCACCAAGCCTGGTGACCCGAGTGCAATCTCCAAAGCCCACACAATAGAACAAGCCAGGGGGGATGGAGCACACCAGTGAAACACGGCCTTCTAAACAGAGTGTGACCAAAGCCTGTATGACTCATGAAGACTATGGCAGCATGCATAGGACCTGCACGGGTCTGCACCAACGGGGTCTAGAGCTGAGAAGAGAAGTAGATGATAAGGCACAGACATGTTTTTTTATTGAAAATAGATATTTTTCATACAATATACTTTCTCTTCTCCTAGTCCCTCCCTAACTCTCCTCTCCTCTGGAGCAATACCTTTTCTGTCTCTTGTGAGAAGACAAGCAGGCATCTGATAAAATAAGATAATACAAACGGAAGTGAGTACGGATAGGACAAAACAAACAAAAGAAAAAGAGACAAAGAAAAAACATGAGAAACGCACGTAGATATAGAGGCACACACAATAGAGCACACAAGGGAATCCCTTAAAAACACAAAACCAGAAGCCATAATATATTAATAAAAGACCTGTTAGACAAACAAACAAACAAAAAATGCTCTAACACAACATTGGGAGACAAACACCCTCCAAATATTTTTGCCATTGAGTTCATTTTGTGTTGGCCACCTCCTGCTGGGTATGACGTATCCCCGTATGGGTGGTTTGGTATCCCCAGTGAATCCCTTGGAGAAAACTAATTTTTGATGTGCAAATGGTCATCCATTGGAGCTAGTTTATGAATTAGGGGTAGGGGTATGTGTCCTCTTCCCAGCCCTAGGATCTCATATGGTGCAGACCTGTGCAGGCCCCAATGCATGCTGCCACCACCTTCCCGAGTCATAGGGGCATTGGTCACACTGTGATTAGAAGGCCTTGTTTCCTTGGTATTCGTCATACCTTCTGGCTCTTACACTCTTTGTGCCTGCTCTCCCACATAGTTCCCTGAGGCTTGAGGGGATTTGATGGAGACATCCCATACAGGCCTGAGGGTCCCAAGGTCTTTCTCGCTCTGCACATTGTCTGACTGTGGGCCTCCTTCTCTGTTCCCATGTGCTGCAAGAGGAAGCTTCTCTGATGATGGTTGAGCAGGGGACTCATCTATGAATGTAGCAAACAACATACCAGTAGCCTTGGGACTTTCTTGTTTGGGGGTTCCCATGGAATATGTTTGGCTAAGAACCCAGATATAACCCATTCTCAATACTGGAAGCTTCATTTGATGGTGAGAGATGTCCAGTTGGGGCTTTCTTTTCCATTATTTGGCAATTTTATTTTGATGGAATATATATATATAATATTTTATGTCATATATATAATATTTTATGTCATATATATAATATGTATGTATAAAATTAGGTTTCTATATGACCCGTCAAATGACCCTTAGTTTTCTTCTAGCTGTCTCTCCCCATATTTCCTCTTTTGCCCACTTCTTCCCTCTCCTTCTCTTCTTTATCTTGCCATTCAAGTCCACCTTCTTGGTCTATCCATAGCTATCTATCCTATTTCCCTGAGATTCAGCCTTCCCTATGTATCCCTTAATCGATACATAGCCTCTGTGGCTCTTCTGATTGGAGCTTGCTTATCAATGAGTTAATAGCTAGCATCCACATATAAGTGAATGTGCACCATATTTGTCTTTCAGGGTCTAGGGTTTTTTTTTCCCTAGTCCATCCATTTACCTGCAAATTTCATGACTTCATTTTTTTTAAATAGCTGAGTAATATTCCATTGTATAAATGGACCGTATTTTCTTTATCTGTCTTCTGTTGAGGGACATCCAGGTTGTTTCCAGTTTCCAGTTATTAGGAACATAGCAGCAAGGAACATGGTTGAGCAAGTGTCTCTGTGGTAGGATGAAGCTTCCTCGGGGAATGTGCCCAAGAGTGGGATAGCTGGAGCTCGTTAACTTTTAAATCTATCTATCTATCTATCTATCTATCTATCTATCTATCTATCTATCTATCTATCTATCTATCTATCTCTTGTATTTGATACATTTGGGACCTTGCTGACCCTGCAGAGACTATACCTCTTAGGGTGAGTCAGTTCTAGGAGAAAGCAAACTGTTCTGGTTTGAAGTCAAAATGTCTCTCACAGGCTTCTGTTTTGAAAACCTGGTATTCAACATGTGGTACTGTTTTGAAGGCTGTTGTGAGGCTGTTTGCATGCACGTGTGTGTGTGTGTGTGTGTGTGTGTGTGTGTGTGTGTGTGTGTGTGTGTGTTGGTGGCAGTGTTGCAGTTGGTTGATGGAAGCAGGTCTCTAGGGGTAGGTTTATGCACCTGATCACAGATGTGACGAATGGTTATCACTGGTGACTTCTGCCATTCGTGCCTTACCACAAGGACTGAGATGTCTCCGAACTCATGAACATAAATATTTCATCCTATATGTTGTCTATGTCAGGAATTATATCAGAGTAGCACAGAAAATAACTAATACACAAGCCAACTGATGTATAGTCTTCACTCTTAAACTCCTTCAAGCTCTGGGTTATCAGACTCCAGGCAGTGTTTCCTGCCCTGCTTGTCATGAAGTACCAAGGAACTGAAGATCGCTATGCTCCAGAGCCTGCTGGGTTTACTCCGAGTAGCCAATCACAAGCCTGCTTAGCTTACTCCACTTTTTCTTCCCATTGGAAGTATCATCAAACCTCTTGTTCATGTTCATGACTCCCTGTGGCTCTTGACCAATAAGAATGCTTCCTCTTATGACCCAGCTTGCCCTCTTTTCTTTCCATCTGTGATTTATTATCTTATCATGACAGCTGTTCTTTAATCTACAACCCTTACCATAACCTATGTTTTAAAAGAACATGAGACTAGCTATAACAGGAAAGGTGATACTAACTGTATCAGTGCAGTTAGATGTATATCTAACACTTAAATTGTGAATAATTTTATATTTATAAAATATTTAGTGAGATATGCTTGAGTTTTCTGAGGCTTACATTTTCATTTCATTCTAAATGATTTTGAATAAATATGTTGATATTGATAAACTGTGTTTGACATTTTAAAATTAAAATAATCTTTCGGAAAATAAATGAAACATGCTGATTTAATTTTCTTTCACTTTATGGTTTGAATTAACATATATTGAAAATACATATACTTATATAAAAACATAACAAATTTTTTCATTCTTTAGACCATTGCCGTCAATGAAAAGGGTTATGTGAATATTGATTATGACAACATAATTAGTGATTTTATTGAAATAAAGCACGTTTAATGGAATCAAAACAAAATGATGTATGAATTATTAATACTTTTATTTGTGACTCATCCAAGCATCATTAATCTATCCATAGCACACCCTGACATGTAATAACTATTAACTCCAGTATTTTCATGACTTTCTGTCAGATAGAAACCATAGCTTTCCTCGTATTTTACAGTTTTGTCACTGTGCTGACACTTTTGTGAAAATAAGAATACAGAGCTTATGATCTTTAATACTTAGCATGAGTTCAGTCTTATAAACATCTGGGGTGGGGTAGATGGCCTCACATTGTTTATTTCAAGTTTGATGAATGACAAATGTTGCATAGAATGTCCCAACCCACCCTGTCATTCTGTTCCTCAAAGTGACCAAACCTCTCTGTTCACTCCTTAGCAAAACACTCTCTGAGGCCCTCCCACGACTGCTTGTCTCTCAGGCCCAAGCTCAATTTCAGCTCTGGGGCAGGGGATGGGGGGAGGCTTCCTTGATGATCCTGGGGCAGCAATGGTAACCTGTCTTAGTGTCTCAGTATTCTGCATCAGTAACAGTTCTGTGACTTTTGTTTCCTGATGGCTCTCATTACCTTACCCAGCTGCAGAAGGTGTAACTCAACACTGCCAGCTGTGCCGCCTGAGGCAGCCCCTTGGGTACATCTACTCTGTGTGTGTGTGTGTATGTGTATATGTCTGTATGTGTGTGTGTGTGTATGTGTCTCTGTGTGTATGTATATCTGTGTATGTGCATCTGTGTGTGTGTGTCTGTGTGTGTTTGTATGTGTGTGTCTATATGTGCGTGTCCGTGTATGTGTCTGTGTGTGTTTGTATCTGTGTGTGTATGTATGTCTATGTGTGTGTGTGTATGTATGTGTGTGTGTCTGTGTTTGTGTGTCTGTTTGTATGTATGTCTGTGTGTCTCTGTGTGTGTGTGTGTCTGTGTCTGTATATGTGTGTCTGTGTGTGTATGTATATCTGTGTATGTGCATCTTTGTGTGTGTGTGTGTCTGTGTGTATGTGTCTGTGTGTGTATGTACATCTGTGTGTGTGTATCTGTGCATCTCTGTGTGTGTCTGTGTGCATCTGTGTGTGTGTCTGTGTGTGTGTGTGTGTGTGTGTGTGTGTGTATATGTGTGTGTATATCTGTGTGTATGTACGTCTGTGTGTGTGTCTGTGTGCATCTGTGTGTGTGTCTGTGTGTGTTTGTGTGTGTGTGTGCATATGTGTGTGTATATCTGTGTGTATGTACGTCTGTGTGTGTGTCTGTGTGCATCTGTGTGTGTGTCTGTGTGTGTTTGTATGTGTGTGTGTGCATATGTGTGTGTATGTCTGTGTGTGTATGTACATCTGTGTGTGTGTGTCTGTGCATCTCTGTGTGTGTCTGTGTGCATCTATGTGTGTTTGCATGTGTGTGTGCATATTTGTTTGTGTGTATGTCTGTGTGTGTGTATATGTCTGTGTGTGTGTCTGTGTTTGCGTGTGTCTGTTTGTATGTATGTCTGTGTGTCTCTGTGTGTGTGTGTGTGTACACTTTGCATGCTCATGTGTGCATGTGACAACCTTAAGTGTTGTCTCCCACACATCTACCTTTTCTTTGAGGCAGGGCCTCCAGACTCCAGGGGTCCACCAGCTCGTGCCTCCCATCCTACCAGCACCTACTGACATACTCTGCTTACGTGTGAGTTCTGCTGATAGGGGCTCAGGGCCTCACTTTATCTCCCCAGCTGTGAGCTGGTGCAAGCTCAGACTTATGGTGCAGAAGAGAATTTCAGTTGAGATGATAGGAAATAAAATTGAAGTGTATTAAGTAAGAAAAGTACACATTCAAAGAGGTAGATGCATAGTGTTGGCCTTAAGAAAGACGGGCATAACCATGCATCTGTAACCCTAACACTAGGGAGGTCGAGGCAGGAGGATCATTGTGTTTGCTAGCTTTTACTACACAGCAAACTCCATTTTTAAAAAGAAGACCCTTCAGCGTCTTACAATGCTATTTCTGCTTTTGTGTTTTTAGTGTTTCATTCTTTGAAGTATGTAATCTGGTACTAAGTTTAAAGATTACACAAAGTTTAAAATATAGGTACACTTTTTAAAATTAAGTTAAAAGCATGAGTTGCCTTACATATTTCTCTTACTTTAAATATGTTCTGTTTGTAAGTGAAGTTATAGCTTGACTTATGAGTACATTGTTACATTTGCTGATGAGAAAGATATTCTATGATGTTAAAATCAAAGGCCGCCAAGATTTAAGATATATGCTTTGTACCGAAGGCTGGTTCTTAAGCTATTCTCACACTCTTATTTGAAATATCTCTCAAGAAAGGAGATCTACTATTTCAGGGTTTGGCCTTCTAGGAAGATGCTCCATGGGCATCCGATGGCTCTTTTCTTTCTTTTATTTTTTTATTGGTTATTTTATTTATTTACATTTCAAATGTCCTCTAATCCCTGGTCTCCCCTCCACAATTCTCCATCCTATGTCCCCCTTTAAAAACGATTTATATTTTACTTATGTGCACATGCATATGTTTTTGTGTGCATGCTCTACACACGTGAATGCCCATGGAGGCCAAGAGAGTGCTTCACATCTCCTGAAGCTGGAGTTACAGGCAGTCGTGAGGGTTGTAAGCTGCCCTGAGATGGGTAATGGAGACCCAACTTGAATCCTCTGCAAAAGCAGCAAGCCCTCATGACTGATCACCCATCACTCCAGCTCCAAGGAGGCCTTTCTTTGTGTGTGGGCTCAGTTTCAAAGACTCTCTGTATCATAGCAATTTGTCCATTGTTCAGAAACTAATTAAAACACCACCTTGGCTGTAAGACATATCAGTGATATTTTCATATACACACACATGCACACACGTACATACGCACATGTACACAGATAGGTAAAGAGATAGAGATGGAGATAGAGGTAGAGATAGATAGAGATAGACTCCTTAAATGGGCAGTCAGGATGTGAACCACAGGTTTGGAGCTACTGTTGTAGACTCAGAAAACAAACCTTGTTTGAAACAATGAAAACAATTTTAAAAAATGAATGAGATTTAAATGATCAGCATAATAGAGGAGTAAATCACAAAATGTTCAATCATATATCATATATCATATATTATATATCAGCTAAAACAAATGACTTAGAGTTTGATGATTCCTACTAATGATGCCTATAAAAAGTAAGCTACAGAATAAGCCCAGCACGGTAACCATGTATTTAAAAAAAGACTAGAGAAGATACAAAACAATATATAATTTATAGGTTTATTCATCTGTAAGAAAGTGAGAAGGATGAGGGGAAGAAATCTGGGAGGGGGGACTAGGAGGGAGACAACATTTGGAATGAAAATAAATAAAATAATTAATCAATAATAAAATAAACAAGAAAAAACCCAGAAAGTCAAAAAAAGAGAAAGTATTAATAATACCTTGAAATGGTATACATGCATTTCAGAGAAGTGATGTTTGGAGAATACTGGGGAGACAAAAAAGAACAGCACGCTCACACTGTGCTTTATTTCTTAAAAATGTCAAGACAGATCCTACGCAATTGTAAGAATATACAATTTTAAATACTGATTTTTTTTTTTTTTTTTGTCAGTCAAAGGAGTTTATGGCATTTTGTGTTCCAGCTATTGTCTTAATTCACGTGTAGCTGTTCTTTAACCATGAAGAACACGGCTTGATGCCAGCGGGGGGGTCTCGCCAGACTTTAATAAATTTGGTCCCTGCCCTCTTTGATGCTGTTTCTACTTTGCTCTTCTCTTCTTGGGAACTTTTAACCATGGCCTTTACCTCTGTGCTTAGGATTCTTTCATTGTGCCCTTTATTTACTCAGTGAATTTTTGCTAAAGATCACTTGTAAAGTTAGATGTGCTTAGAATTTTAATCATACATATTAGTTTGTTTTTTGTTTTAATCTTGTCCCTCAGACTTACCTGCCTTTGGTTTCAAAATTAAAATGCTTCTATTATATTTATAGTGGGCTTATTTCAAATAACTCCATTTCCATGCTTAGGATATTATTCATTTTTATGTTCCCATCCATTTTGTGAGATGTCACTTAAGCTCCTGGAATTTCCCTCCATGTGACTAACAGAGATCTAAGGAGAAAGCAGAAAGACTTAAGACGTGGTAAGAAGCTGCACAGCAGAAGTCAGGAGGGGCGACCAGTGGTTGTAATTCTTCCTGCAAGGCAAAATCTCTGGCTGTGTTGACTTGCCAGAAGATCTTAGAGATTTGCTAGGATGTATCACACCCCTAGTTTCTCAGAACCTGCACGATTGTCTGCCCTTCCTCCGCCCACCTGCCTGTCATCTGTTCTAGTATTCCTTTGCCCACGTTAACTTTCCATGTCACACTGGTGGGGTGCTTGGTGATATCTTATTGACTTAAATTATTTAAATTATTAAGACTTATTCTTTCCTGAAGTTTTCATGCTCACTTGCCTCAACTAGCTGCAAGCTTCTGCCTTTGGCATTTGTTTCACTTGAGAAGTGTGTCGCCGAGGAAATAAAAGGAACATTAAAAATACGTTTAGATCCCAGTTCTTAGCTAAGTTCTCCTAAAATGATCTCCAGAAGAAACTCCACATAACATCATAAGTCTTAGTGAAGCAAGAGTTCATGGCTTCCCGAAGGTGGGGGAGACCCAAGAGAAGAAATGAGGGAAAACCTGAGGCATCACAGTTGCAGGAGAGCGGAGGATGATCCAAGCGAGAACCTTGCTTTTCGTTTACGTGTGAAAGAAACAGAAGTTTTCAGGATTAAATTGGCTGGAAGGAAATGTCATGCCAGCATGTGTAAAATGACAAGGGACAGCTGGCTAGGAAGGCGTAAATCAAGCCAGCCTCACCTCTTGGCTGCTGAAACGCCACCAGAGGCTTATAAATAGCTTTCTGTTTCCCAGATCCATCAAAGAGAAGTGGTACGCAGATGAAAGCCACCACGGTCCACAGCCCAGCTGTCTGCTCAATGGCCTCCTTGTGGAGGACTCGTCTCTCTTGGCTATAGATGAAGGCCTCATGGCCAGGGTGTTGCTGAGACTCCGCCAGGGTTTGTTGTGGAATGGGGACCCTTTGGCACCATAATACAGCGGGTCAATGTGTTGTCAGGGCTCAAATGAAAACTCGCCCAGCTGTCTTATAGTCTACTCTGTGTTGAGAGGATAGCATACCACAGACTGAGCAATTTAGAAAAACAGAGATTAAATCTGGGGAGAGCGCTTAGTGGGAAAGGGCTGGCCTTACCTGAGAGCCTGAGTTTCATCCCTAGAGCCCATGTAAAATAAGCCAGATGTGGTGGCACAGGGTTGTAAGTCCAGAACTGGGAAGACAGAGACAGGCTCCTGGGCTGTTGGCCAGCCAGCCTGGCATTATCAAGGAGTTCTAAGTTAAGAGGTCACCTTGCGTTACATGACGGGTGCTACCTGAGGAATGATGCCTGAAGCTGACCTCTGCCTTTATATTCACATGGACACACACACACACACACACACACACACACACACACACACACACTCTATGTATGTGCATGTGTTGTGTATGTGTATGCTTATATACACACATAAATATATATACACGTACACACATACGTGGATATACACACTCACACAAGCAAACAAATAAACATAACCATCTTTTGGCTTTGGAGAATAGGACAGGCAAGTTCCAGAAGCCTTGAATCTGGTGAATACAGCTTTCACACCACCATCATGGCTGAAGGCAGAAGAACAAGACTTTTCCTGTGGGATTGAGGTGAGACACGTTTATCAGCCCACTCATAGCCCTCATGACCATGCATAGCCATCTCTCTAAATGCAGAATTTGAGATTATGTTTATAAAGCTTTGCTCAATACATTAAACTATAACACCAGCAGAAGTCAGGAAATAGCCTGGCGCTAGGAAAATAAGAAGCCCTAAGAAATATGGGTTTTGTAAGAAACATGGGGTTCTAAAGTATTTTCACACAGTTGCACTTGGTGTTGTCTAAGGAGGCTATGGCTCCCCTTCTCCGTATCCCTGTACCTCTTAGCAAATGCATTCATAATGTCTGCTCAGGATTTGTCCACTAAGTAGCATCTGACGCATGATGACGCAGTTTATGGCAGCACCTTCCATAGACTGAGGTAACTCCCTCTTTCCCTTCCACATCTCCAGAAGCTCTCAGTGGTCTTCTGTCTCAGCATATAGCCATACCGACTCGTGGGAGAGAAGAGTGAAACACTGGAATGAGATATTCATGGAAGCTGGAGAATGTTTTCTGATCACCATGACACACACAACCCATACATTCAAGCGCGGCTCCTACTAACCAGACTCAAGGAACATGGCTGCCAGAAGTTGGAGAAAACAACCTTCCTTTCCTGCCCTCTGTTCCCTTTTTCTTTGCCTCTCATCTCTTCTACCCTCTCCTCTTATCTTACAACTGACTGCACAACAATGCACAAAATAAGATGGCTACCCATTCATTTTTAGGAGGCTGGAAAGAGCCTGGGGTGCAAGGCTTCAGACGGGGCTTCTCCTAGAAACTTCATTGCATTCATTTCAGAGAGTCAATCTCTTTCTGCTCTGCAAAGGATGAAGGGTTTCGATGAGCCAGGGCACAGGATTCATCCCGACGTTATAGCCTGGGGCTCTGATTCAGGCTACCCTCACCCTCAGTACACACTGCATACAGCTTAGCCAGCCTGAGAGCATCTAACTTTTGTGTCAAATTCCTGTTTGTGGCCTTTGTTTATTTTTTATTCTCCTGCCCTGCCCCCCTCCTCACTTCTATTTAATCTTGGCCTTGGTAACTGCTGAGCAAAAGCTCTGCCTTGACTTCCTCTGGGCCTTCGACATATGTAGTGCTTGCCATGGCTCTGGGGCAAAACATTTATGTTTGATTAGTTTAGTTTTAAAACATGCCAACCAAGGCAGCGCTAATTCTCCTGGATTTATCTGTCAAGTTGGTGGCTTTCCATACACTGTGCAGCTCTGATTGGGAGTTCCAAAGGCTGTGTCTGTAGCCAGGCAACAAAGGAAAGGCAACTTAGGCGGGGTTTTTATTTGGTATTAGTCGAACTATAGGTTGTTTCTTTGAAGACTAAGAATCATTAGCAGGAATCTTTCAAGTTATTTAAGCAAAGGACTCCATCTGTATTCTGATTTGGACCAATTATGTTTCCACTCAGTTTATCTTCTTAGGTTTTAAATAGTTTTCTATATTAAAATAAAATCTTAAAAATGTACTTTTTATGATGATTCAAGGTCTGCTGCTGTGCCTTATGCCAGACTAAAACACACAGAATACATTTAAATGAATCACAAAGCGTATTATACTCTGAAAATCAGCATTAAAATGCACATTAATTTTTGTAGCTCTTAAATACTCCGGTTGCTGAGGAACTGCTTCCATTCTGTAATTGAAATAGCTCTTCAGATGCAATTTAGTCACTGATTGGTTTTTAAGTATTTTAAAAGCTAACAGCTCAGATGGAAAAAGGTGGTAGAGCCTTGAGGTTCAAATAAGCACGCAGATGTCATCAGGCTGTAGACTTGAGGGGACCCTGGAAACCACAACTATTTCCTCCCGAGAAGGGGTGCTCCACCCTGAGACCTGGCACACCTGTAACTGCCCAGGAGAGCAGAGCACAGGTTCCACATCAGCTGTGCATGGCAATCAATGGGGAATTACTGTCACTGAAAGAACTGACCTGCCTCTTAAGAATCCCTCTCCTGCTTTGGGGTATCACACTCTCTTTCTTGTTACTTTTCTGACTTAGTTTTTTGTCAGTTTCAAGATGTGTCAAGTAGAGAAAGAAGCAAAAGAAAAAGGCAAATCTCTCTTTCTCTGTCTGTCTGTCTGTCTGTCTTTCTCTGTTTGTGAGACAGGGTGTCACTCAGAGGTACATACCAACTTGAAATCAAAGTACAGCCCAATCTGGTCTCAAATTCACAGCAATCCTCCTGCCTATGCTCCTAAGTTCTTAGATTACAGACCCTGCTTTGGATAAATCTATTTTGAGAGTGTATACAAATCAGGTGTGTGTGTGTGTGTGTGTGTGTGTGTGTGTGTGTGTGTGTGTGTGTGTGTGTGTGTGTGTATGAGAGAGAGTGAAAGGGACATAGACAGACAGACAGACAGACAGACAGATAGAGAGACCAAGAGAGCTTGCTTAAACAGAGAGTCCAGTTCAGCACTAGCATGCTTGGCTCAGTGGGTTCTATTCTGGGCCTGTCTTATGCAGTGAAAATTATTGCCAACTCTCTGTGTCCCCAAACTATACTCAGTAGCACAACGACAAAGCAAGAAGTCTGGGTTTTAAGTTCTATGCCTGCATCCTTTACATTTATTAGGCTACCTTGAGCTCAAGGATGATGGGGATGTACAGACAGAAACCTTGAAGAGAAAATCGGGTCTGTTCCTAATTTTCCCACTGAGTGGCCACAGTCAAGTAGCCTAAACTCTTTGCTTCTGGTTTTTTTCTATGGATTTGCGATGGATCACAAGGCTCTTAGATTTCATAGGTAATGACATAGGGCCTGAAAACCACAAATTGCTGTGTGGGTGTAAGAAAAAAATTGCTAGTAAGGAGCTCTGAAGGCTAAGATTTGGGAAAGGGTTGTAGCAGTCCTACTGGTGGTATAGCCTTAAAAGCTCCAGAAGCCTTTAATAGAGTGCATCAAATCAGAGCTTTATAAATGAGCTAAGATCCTGGCTCAGCTCACGGGCACGTTGTGTCCCATGAGTTCCATCTCTCTGTTCAGGATCCCAAAGTTGAGAAGGTAAATATCAATTCACAGGAATAATTTCCTCTTCGGGCTTTTCATACTGGCTAAATATGCCATGTCAGAGGAAAAGTGGATGAAGCTGGAGAGAGGGTGGTGATCATAGAAGCAAAAGCAGCAGTAGCATCTAACTGAGAGGTAGCCTGCGCTTAACCTGGTGACTGGTGTTCAGCTCCACACTGCAGTTCATTTTAGTTTCAACAAAGCCTGTAGAGGTGGATACAATGAACATTTTGGTTAAGTTTCCTCAACCCCACACAATAAATAATAGCAACATGGTCTCTAAACAAACCTGTTCAGTTAAAATAACAATGTTCATTCCGCATAGACTGCTAAGAACTCCTCCTAGGGCTAGGGGTGCAGCTCAGGGGTGTGTTTATCCTGAGCAGCTGAAGAACTGGATTCCGTCCCCAGCACTGTAAATAAATAAATCTTTGCAAAAGACTTTGTCCCCTTGTATTTAATTCATATGGGCCACGGTCTTCACAGAAAGCCTCAGAGTGCTCAGAAAATGGATCCAAGTGTGGAGAAGAACAAGGGGAAAGAGATCCAAGGTAATAGATCCTTCTTCTCTCTGTTCCTGATAGATGTCTTAAACGGTTTACTTGATACAGGAGAAGAAAGTTATGTGAAGGCAAGGTACCTCATGTTCACAGCTAAACAGTAAGCTGGGAAGAGATGTGGAAATGGGTGTCTCTCGAGGTTATTTAATTCTCTTATCTGGATTATTATTGAGATTATATGTCTAAATTTGAATAAAATACACAAAGGCACCAACTGTACTTTCTCCATAAAAATCTCCATGGGGTTTTAGAGCAGGGCACACTAAACAATATTTTCTTTGAAAATTCTAGATGATGCTCGGAAAATGAATTTTAAACCATTTCTCCAGCATCTTCAATGTTCCCAACAGGATTTCTTCCTCTACTCTAATTATGCATCATTTGTGAATTTAAAAACAAACAAACAAATCCAGGGAAGAAATATTATAAGCAGGATAGTGGATCTTTCAAAGGCAGAATCGATCTTTCTCTTTCTTTCTTTCTTTCTTTCTTTCTTTCTTTCTTTCTTTCTTTCTTTCTTTCTTTCTTTCTTTTCTTCCTTTCTTCTTTCTGAGAGCAACCCCTAAACACCTAGTAGATGTTTACTGACCTTTAGACCATCTGAGTCAAAGAACCTCCAGAAGTGACCAAAGGTAACTGCCAACCTCTCCGTGGGCTGCACCCAGGCATCTTCCTGAGTTGGTCTGTGCTGGGCCACCTGCTGCCTCATCTAACAAGAGATTAGACTAAGGAGAATCTGTATGTCTCAGCAGCTGAGGGCCATGCTTCTCTCCAGCCCTCCAGGAATCAGAAAAGGAGAGAATAGTTCTTTAGGAAGCACACTAGGGAGACAAGGACAGGGACAGCCAGTCCTGAGGGGGCAGGGGACAGTCAAGAGTGACCCAACCACAAGGACTTGGGTAATAAAGTTTTTGTCTGAGAACTCCATTTGCAAAACCAGAGCTGGGGAGGTCGAGAGAGGTGCTGACCGGCCAGCTAGAATAGCCTATTTGGTAAATTTCATATCAGTGAGAGACCCTGTCTCAAAAAGAAAGAAAGGTGGTGTAAGAATGAGATTTCTGTTTTCTGCTCATGAACTCACACACACAGACACACACACATACAGACACACAGAGAAAGACACCACACACACATACACACAGACACCATGAAGACACAGACAGACATGCACGTGCATACACACACACACACACACACACACACACAGAGACAGGTGCCAGACACACACACACAGACACACACACACACATAGACACAGACACACACAGAGACAGACACCAGACACACACACACACACACACACACACACACACACACACACACACACACACAAGTTCAGAGCACCCCCAGAATGTCTGTTTTCTGTGCTTGATAGGGCCTTCACGGTTCTCAATAACACAATTTGAAAGGTTTAAAAGCTCAGCGTGTAGCTCTGCTGAAAGAGATTTATGCAGTGAGATTGCCAAGCCAGCATTTAGAAGAGGAACAGGGAAAGGGTGGGGGCGGGGAGAAGAGGAATGGGATGGAGAAAAGTGTCAGAATTCCCTGCTAACTACCCCCTGCTGAAATGATCCCCCGCCCACCTGCTACTTCTTGCAGACATCTCCCAGAAGGGCAAACTGCTCTTCACTGGGCATCAAATCACTAGGAATTAGCTTTCTAGAAGTTCCAGGGATTCGTCATCCACACAACAGCAGCTCTCAGCCTAGAGTGTGCCCTAAAACTTGCTAGAGGGCTTCTCAAAATTAACCAGTGCTCAGGCCTTATTCCTAAGAGGCTTGGATTTCATGTGGCTAGCCTTCTCTACCCTGCCCGCACTTCCTTAGTGGAGTCTAATTGGCAGTCAGCATTGTATTGACATGGTGATACTATTTGTTTTTGAAATTACCCTGGTTCTCTTTTCTCTGGGATGTGTTTTAGGCACTTTGGGATTTTAAGTGTCATGCCAAGTGCTTCCATAATAAGCAGAAACAACAGAGATCTGGAGGAGAAACCCCAACAACAGACTCAAGCAGTCCTGTTCTGTGATTCTGTGCTCTTATCTATCGGAAAGTAGGAGGCATCTTACGGTGCTCCTAGGCTTACAGTGAAGGTCAGGCAGCTTTGCAGATGAGCCTGTCCTTACTTGCGCATGGGCAAACGTGGGCGTCGGCCTTCCTGTGTGCTCCACTGCTACTGTGTTTTGTGTATGGCTGTGGTACTATGTGTGGAAGGTAATGATTGTGAACAATATACTTAAGAGGAATTCAGAGTTAGGGAGATGACTCAGCAAATAGCTTGCCTTGCAAGCACAGGATCTGATGCCAGTTCTAGAACTCAGATGGAAAAAGGCCGGGTGTGGTGGGCTACTTGTAATCCCAGTGCAGGAATGCATCTGTCTAGTGAGCCAGCTTAGCCTACTTGGTGAATTCTGGGTCAGTGAGAGACCTTTTCTCAACCAAACCAAACCAAACCAAACCGAACCAATCTAAGCCAAACCAACGCGGTAGATGGTGCCTGGGGAATGGCCCGCCTTCATTCCTTTCCCCATGCTGCACTAAAAGTACTTTGAGGAAAGAAATTTAAGAGAAACCGTTTACTCTGGATCACAGTTCCAGGGTACAGTACTTCATGTCTGGAAGTCACTCCAGCAGGAACATCAGGTCACTCAGTGACCACAGTACCACAGTGTGGAAGCAGATAGGGATGAGTGATTCCTAGTACTCAGTTCATTCTCTCCTTTGCACAGTTCAGGATCCCTCGCCTTGGGAATGGTACCAACCATCCCTGAGATGTGTCTCTCCACATCGGTTAATCAAGATAATCTTTTATAGGCATGCCCAGAGGCACATCTCCAGGGGATCCCAGATTCTGTCCACATGACAACACTAACCACCATGTTCAACTACGGGGGTCCTCTGGTCTATACCCATCAGCCATGTGCAGACATGTGTACTAATATTAAAGATTGTACCATGATCTGAATTTAACGTGGAAAGTTACTATGTACACAGAACAACAGAGTAGCAGAGAGGAACAGCATATATTTAGTGTGAGGGAAACACTTTTTAATAGGTTTAAACAGTTGAATAATAACAGCTTGTATTCACAAGGGTTGATGGCACTTCCTTATGTTCTTGCAGAGCAGCAGTCGGTGCCTTTCCTAAGTCCAAGGGAAAAAGACATGTCCCATCTCTCTTTCTGCTCATGGAGATGTATCCTCAGCTTTCTGAGTTAGGGCAGGATTGGTTGTCGCAGCCAGCAAGCTTTAGGGCCAAATCTGGAAAAGTCTGGGTGCTTATGAGAAAATCTGCGACGGCAGCGAAAGACTATTTGTTAAGGAAAGCGGTACCATCAGCATGCTGGCTGCTACCAATGATGGCCTCTTGGTAAACGCCACCTATCAAAGAACAACATAAAAGTGCCGTTTCTGGAACTAATGTGAAATCCCAAGCCAACTTATTTTGCTTATGAACAAGACTGATAAACTGAAAAACACACTCATAAACGCAAGCGCGCCTTTTCAATTTGTAGAAACAAGCTTCTAGGGAGGGGAAAGACTCTGCGCCACTGTCCCTTTCTTGTTAGATCACAAAACAATTGTGCATCTTACCGTCAGTGGATTTCTCAGATTTCATGGGACCTAGGGAGGGCTCTTTTCTGGCAACTTCGTGTTCTGGTTACTAGAGGCAACCTGGGGTCTGGGTCAAGATTTCACGCTTTCACAGAAAACAGATTTTTAAGGTTTATCTGAAAACAAACCATAAAAATTCACTGCTGTTTTTTCTCCTAATTAGGTCATTTTACCTCCGTAGACATCAGTTCTTCCTATGAAATAACGGGAGAAGAGGCTGTCTTCAGACCCTGTCTCACCCAGAGGCTAAGATGAGACAGGGACGAATTGGGCGCAGTGAAGTAAAAATCTTGGGTAAACAAGTACAACTTGAAAAAAAAGTTTTGTTTGGGGGCATGGAGGTGTTGACCAATGGTAGAGAACATTTACTATGTGTTAATACCCTGCGTTCAATCCCTAGAACCTTAAAACAAACAAACTTTTATTTAGGTTGCTAATCGATGGCTCAGTGAATACAGGTACCCTGCACCAAATCTGACCATCTGAGTTTGACCTTTAGAACACAAACACACAGGAGGTGGGGGGGGGGGGAGAGAGAGAGAGAGAGAGAGAGAGAGGGCTACTATTACTGTGATGAAAAGCAATGATCGAAAGTAACTTGGGGCGGAAAGGGTTTATTTCACTCACAGTTCCATATAACAGCTCATCATCAAAAGCAGTGAGGGCGGGAACTCACACAGGGCAGAAACCCAGAGGCAGGAGCTGATACAGAGGCCATAGAGGCTACTTATTGGTCTGTTCTTCATAGCTTCCTCAGCTTTCTTGTAGATCCCAGGACAACTGGCCTAGAAGCGGCCCTACCCACAATGGACTTAGCTCTCTCACACCAATCAGTAATAAGAAAATTCCCTATATGCTTGCCTACAACCCCATCTTACAGAGACATTTTATCAATTGAGGTCCCTTCTCCTCTGTGTCCAGTTGACACAAAACTAGCCAACACACACATACCTCAAAATGCTTAAAAATATTTATGGTTTTATGTGGAAGACCCATTTCCATTCTGCCCCTCCATCTACTTAAACTGAATTTTATCATTTACTCTTCATTCATTCATTCATTCATTCATTCATTCATTCACACGCTGAGCAGACTTTGACACTTTGTATAACAGGAAATAGAAAGAACAATGCTGTCTCTGGCTTCAAGAAAGTAGGTCTTGTTAAGACCAACTTGTGGGGAGCTGTACTCAAACTAAAAGCCTTCACATACCAGAGTCTGCAAAAATGTGTCTACCACCTGGGGAATAAGCAGATGAAAGATCTGTGCTCTGTATACCTGGTTCCACTTCCTCCCCATCCCCAAGGTTGCAAAGGAAACTTATTGAATGTGAGAAACACGGAAGTCACTGCGTTGAAACTTAGTTACTCTTACTCCTTGGAGACCAGAGTTCATGAAGGCTTTCCTAGGAAGAGCTGGATATAATTGAGGCCCTAGAGTAGATTTGAAATTAGCAACATCTTCAAGGGTCAGGAGCCAGTGTGGGCTGCCACCAATGTATAGGTCTGATATATGCGATTCATTTCCCTAGCCTGACTGCAAAGTCATCATGTTAATGTCTTACTTTGCCTTGGAACTGGCAGCCATACAGTAAAAAGCTCTGATGCAGATGTCCAGCTGGGCTGGTGGTAAATCTAGATAGCAACTGAAACATTCATCTAGCCACAAGTAGAATATTTAGTAGCCTTTAAGAGTGTGTGAGTGGAGGGGGTTGCTCCCCTTCAATAGAACGTGTGTGTGTGTGTGTGTGTGTGTGTGTGTGTGTGTGTGTGTGTGTGTGTGTGTGTGTGTGCGTGTGTGCGCATTTGGAGACCAGAGGTTGTCAGGAGTGTCTTCCTCAACAGTTATACATCTTACTTTTTGACGCAGGATTTCTCACTGAACTTGGCATTCAGTGATTTGTCTAGACTGACTGTGCAGTGAGCCATGGTTATCTTCAGGACTCCACCTTCCCAGTGCTGGCATTAAAGAATGAAGCTGAAGTGTCGTGCTCCTTTCCTCCATGTTGGTACTAGGGATTTGAACTCAGATCCTCAGGTTTGTGCAACAAGCACTTTTACTGATGGACTCATCTTCCCAGCTCTCATTTCATTTGTGATGATACTAACGTCTTCATTTTTTATTTAAAGAAATAGAAAGAGCATTTGATAGAAACAAGGCACTTACTGTCTCTCAATGTGTGTGTGTGTGTGTGTGTGTGTGTGTGTGAGAAAGAGAGAGAGGGAGAGAGAGAGAGAGAGAGAGAGAGAGAGAGAGAGAGAGAGAACATACTTTTTAAATTGCTTATCTTGGTTTGCAAAGCCCAAGAAATTAGGATGAAACTGTCTACTCCATGTTTTGTTTTTCTGCCTTTGCCTATGACCTAATTTGGCTCTTTTAGCTAGAGCATGGCACAGAGCCAGCCACAGTGGTGAGTCTGGGCTTGCTTGCAATAGAGATGTCATCTCTGTGTTTTCCTCTGTGGGCCTGTGTCACTTAATGCATCCTAATGATAAAGAAGTTAAAATGTGAGGAAATGCATGCCCCTTGGGACTTCCTATCATTCCTGTCCTGGTGACTGCTCCAGGGCTTCCTTTCCACAGACTGCCAACTGTCAGCCATGCTATGACTATCTAGGCATACTGATGAACTGTTGGCCAATCATACTGAAGATCTTAACTGTGACCATCTGTTCTCAGACATGTACTCTAAACAGATTTAAAAAAAAAAAAAAAGAGTCATTCAAAACTTCTGACACAGCACTAGTTTCTAGGCAAGCCTTCTAAAATCCAATATCCAGAAGACTGCTGGTATCTGGTGCTGATGATCGTCCACAGAACAAGATGGCGGGCATTGTTACTGAAGTGGTCATTTTGATCTCCCTGATTTGCTCTGGTCTATAGATGGTTTCCATAAACACCAGCCTTAGTTGTATAAAATGCTGGACATCCTTCAAAGTCATAGAATCCCAGAGCTGGAACAGGTCATAGGGGTTGTCCAGGAGGAGACCTGACCTCCACAGATGCAAACTCCCCGAGCAGAGCCTGTCTTCTCCCTCCCTCAGGGTTTAGCACAGTGACTGAAGGAGAAACTGAGACTTTGAGAAGTTCTGCAGTAACTTTTCTATAAACCCAAAGACAATGCATTAGCCAACAGACCACCAGTATGTGGTCCAAAATAAGGAATAATTAGGACAGCGTTATGTGTCCATTTATAGAGTTACATGAAATGTCAACTGGGGCCAGCTAGATAGCTAAATGGTAAAGGCACTTGCCACCCAACCTGTGGCACATGCATACTCATGCACAAGTCTCTCTCTCTCTCTCTCTCTCTCTCTCTCTCTCTCTCTCTCTCTCTCTCTCTCTCTCACACACACACACACACACACACACATACCCCAATCCACTTAAAAATTTAAAATTGAAGGACAGATCTGAAAGAGAAACTTAGGGATTCTCTGATTCCTTACTTTACAGAAGGGAACACTGAGGCTCAGAAAGGTAAAGAGTCAATTTCTCTCGGGTAGTATCCTAATCTATAGATGGGATGCCTCTTTAGAAAGGAGAAAGTCTTTCTTCTTCAGTTCTGCTCAGGTAAGTCACCATAGGTGAAAGAATTAGAGTAACCTTGTTGTTGGCTCCTCTTCTATAGTGGAAAGGCCGGAAGAAGTAAAAGGAACCTCATGCCCAACTTGACCAACACAGTATAGTGGCCATGATTTGCTAATCTTTGTTAAAATGTAGATCATCACCTCCTCCTCCTCCTCCTCCTCCCCCCTCCTCCTCCTCCTTTATTCTCTCCCCTCTTGTTCCTCCTACATCATTTCCTTCCCACTGACAAACATTTTCACTGTATAGCCAAATCTAACTTAGCTCTCACTGTATCACACACTCTATCAAACTTGTCATCCTCCTGCCTCAGTATTCTGAACGGATCTCATGATCACAAACATACCGCACTATGCTGGAGTTAATATAGTTTTTTTTTTCCTAAGATCTCTCGTCTCTTTTCTTACCTCTCTTGAGTGATAAAAACATTCTTTGTCTTGTTCTCCATCTCTTAAGTGTCCTTTCACAGATGCAGCCAGGCTAATGAAGGAGGAACCAACAAGAGCTACACTTCAGGTACCATACGTCATCTTTTACCCGAGTACATTCAGCACATAGAGCTCTGTTCACCCAACTGGATCGTCCTATGGAATCTTGGAGACATAGTTGCAGGTTCTTTCACAAATGGGTGGAGTGGATGCTGTTGATGTTTCTGCAGTGTGCAAGATGGCAGGTGCTGTCAAATTGGCCTTGCCTCTGATGACAAGTCCTCCTGGGGAGACAGAAATTCATTTTGAATGAACTTTGGGGCTTCCTAAGGGGAGGCAGGCATATGTTCTTATTATGCTGTCTCGGTCGTTGTATAGGAAGCAATGAAGGAAAGTCTTGTGTTATCATTTTTCCTATCTCTAGCTTCCAACCAGTGTTGTCTCCTGCCTTTCTACACGTTTCTCAGTTTTATGGCTGAAGTTCAAGGGTTCCTCATCCTTTCTCAACCATATCATTACAACCAACTCCCTTGTGAATTTTGCCCTATAAGTTCAAGCTAGCCATCAAATTTCAAATCATACTTTAAGAGGGAAAGTTAATATACATCATAGAACTTTAAGGATGATTTTAAGTAACCAAAGTTCCAAGTATCAACTCTAATATTTCTAGGTTGGTCAATCCATTTAGTCCCTTGGGTTTGTAATGGAGATGCTATGACATCATCACTGTGTCACTCCATTGTTGAAGTTAGCATTCTTATGGTCCATCCGTCTCTCAACAGCGCCTGGGGAATCAAATTTTCAGCACATGAACCTTGAGAGTGACTTCAAATTCAGTTATCAAACTCTACAGTTTTAGGGTCTTTTAATGACTGATAACAAACAGTTGACAAATGGGGGAAAGTAGAAAATTGTATCCAAGAAATAAGTCCTGGACACACGTGCACTGGCGGACATTCAGAGTGAAGACCAAAGGAAAGCCAACAGAACCTGCGGCTTCCTATTTAGAGAGTAGCAGTCAAGAAAAGTCACCAAGGTCACATACATTACCAGATACTTCCACTCAGAGGGTGGAGAAATAGGGAGAGGATCGTGCCCTGGGAAGAGGATGGGAGATGGGAGAGGGTCAGTTATTATTACCTCCTTTTTCTACTTCATGGACAGGCTGCTCTCTTTCTATTTGAAACTGCTTGTCCAGCATGTTGTGCTGGAGTGTAAGTTCAGGGTCAGGGGCTAGTTGCAGAAATTAGGCAATGACACGGAGGGAAGTCTTGTTCGGTCTCCCCTTAGCTCTTTGTCATGAAAGTCTTTCAGCATCTGATGGAGTGTAGCAGGTGCTGCTTTTAAGAAAAAAGAGAAGGAGGAGCAATTAGGAGCCTCAGTGTTTCTAATGCAGTGCATCTGTTTGCTTTCATCTGGTTTTGGTGTGACAGTCAGCTATCTTTCTCTGACTTATTGTATGAAGCTGTCTTCTGTATCAAGGGCAATGAACAGACTCACTAGAAATTTCTGTCAAAGATGGATGTGAGCTAGAAAACTTTTAGGAGGACATGGGATAAGATCTGGGAGAAAGGCTTATAGATAAGTTGATGTGAAAATTGTTTATCTTTGACCCAGGGAAGGGGCACAAGAAGACCACACTGACAAGGGAATTCTGTCCTCCAGTGCAAGTCCATAGGCTACAGCTCTGAATGGTCTGTAGAGACACACCTTCCTTAACCTACTCCCTGCAAAGAAAGACTAGCGTTTTGGGGAGTAATGGGGGGGGGGGCAAGACTTTCTGTATCAGTTCCTTTCCTGGTTACTGTGATCAAACATCTGACAAACGTAAGGCAGAGAGATTTATTTGGGTTCACAGCTCTGGGAAGCTGTCTTTCATAGTGATGAAGCCATGGCAGCAGGAGTGTGAGGCAGCTGGTCACAGCATCCTCAGTCAGGAAGCAGAGCGAGATGGATGATGGTACTCAGCTGAGCTCCAAAGCCACGAACTGCTGCTGCCCACAGAGTGGGTATTTACTCCCCCATTAAGCCTTTCTGGAAACATTCCCGCAGGCACACCCCAAGTGTTTCCATGGGGATTTTAAATCTAGTGACCTTGACAACCAAGATTAAGTATGTACTGTCTACTCCCTATCTCACCAAAGTGTTCACTAGTAAAAGACCCACCAGGGCTTTGAACTCCAACAGAGTTATGGGATGGCCTTGTCACATCCAGTGATCTCAGAAGGACAACAGAAGATGACTGTTAGGATTTCTCTTTAGGGAACTGTCCAGGGTTAAAAGAAAGGCTTCAGAACAGGCAGCCGCATGATGCAAAAGAAACTGCTGAGCCAACTTGTTTCAAAGGCAGAAGATGTCATCAATGACACCAAGACTTAAACAGATTCCAATGAACAGCATGGCTTTTCAGTGTTCATCGCGATGCTGTGCAATCAGCTTTGATGCAGATCTCTGTGTACTTAGCTCCTACATAGAACCACCAAAATGAGATAACTTGTGTGTGTGTGTGTGTCTGTGTGTGTGTGTGTGTGTCTGTGTGTCTGTGTGTGTATGCTTACTCCATGAATGAATTGTTATGCCATCATCAATTATATATTTCTTAATCTCTCCCTCTTTCTCTCCCTTCTTCCTTCCTTCCCTCCCTCCTTGCATCCCTCCCCCCTCCTCTTCCTTCCTGGCAGGGTCTCAGCTTGTAGCACAGGCTGGCCAGGAACTCACTACCTAGCCTAGACCAGTCCCAAACTTAACCATGCTCCTGCTTTACCTCTTGAATGACAGATTTGCAAATACTTAGGTCAACACCCTTGGCTTCCAGAGCTGTTTTTATCTTTGTGTCGCTCCATTCTGCCTATCGATGAGATTTGTCAGATAGTCGCTTAGGAAGTTACTTCCATCTTCTGATGAGATTCAATTTAGAGCAAACCTCAGGTTTGGCTCTGATTCCTCAGAACCTCTCTATAATCAGCTGACCAGAGCCCCTAAGCCTTTCACTGGTCTAATGTCCTTTGCGAAGAGTCTTGCTGACTACATATGATGATGTTCCCCCTCTCTGAGTCTTTCTGACCGTACACAGTGAAGAGTCCTGCTGACCACTTATCTGTACGTTCCCTTTCTCTGCCAAAATAAAATAACTTCAGTTGCCAAATGACAGTTGTGTTTCTAAAGGACACTAATATGACAATTTTGCATAGACCAACTCCAAAGTGTTTTCTGTTTCTTGATAATGTGCACACTCTCCTAACACCCTATCTGTAGCTTAGGACTGAGTAAGAAAGGCTGACAGGAAGAAGAGCTGGCTGCCCCGCTCTTCTGTGTCATCATTGTTAGTGTGAGTTGCTGACTGGCACATCATACAGACCCAAGAAAGGACATGACAAGCTTCTTTGCTGTTCCTATGTCTTAGAATGCTATTGCTTTCTTTATACGTTAGGAGCAAATTTGTGTGCATGTGTGGGTACATGTTCATGTATGTGCATGGTATTTGAGTGCAGAGGACACTTGTGTGCAGAAGCCAGGGGTCAACAGGCGTGGTTCTTTAGGAACTGTCAACCTTGTTTTCTATGACAGGGTCTCTAACTGGTCTGACATTTGTTAATTAGGCTCGGTTGGTTTGTCAGTGAGCTCCAGGATTCTGTCCATCTCTGCCTCCCCAGTCCTACTTGGCTTATAAGTGTGTAACATGCCCAGCAATGTTTAAAACACAGGGCACGTGGATTCAACTCAAGTCCTCATGCCTATGTGACAAGTACTTCACAGACTGAGCTATGGACCCATTTGGATTCTGCTGTAGTGGGAGATCCCAGTACAGGTAAATAGGGAGGGGTCTGATTCAGGGAGGATATGCTTGTGCTCCCCTCTGATGCTCGGGTCTCATTGAGTTTCATTTACATAACACAAATCTAAAGAGAAGATAATTACGAATGTCAAGAGAAGATTTTGAAGCGGCGTAGGACCCTTCTAAAGGTGGGGGTCCATGCAACTGTGGGGTGATGCCTGTGCTTAGCATCCTCTCCCTAACTGGATTGGTGTAAAACATCAAGAGAAAGACCTCATTTAGCACTCAGATGAATAAACTCAGATTATGGTGCTTAGCCACTTTTCAATCAGGACATATTTGTCATGCTGAGGGCTCTCTAGCTATCCAATTGAAGGCAAGAACAACAACCCACAGCGAGACCCTGAAGAAAGCTTTCTGGTCTTCAAAGATCCCTTTCAGCCCTACCCTATCACACGAAGCACTGATCTAAGCAAGTGCTCTTAAAAAAAAACCAAACAAACAAAAACAAAAACTCTAGCGGTGGTCATAACGTTCCCAGTTTTTACTTTAACTATGAAATTTATGGCTGTGGTTTGGTTGTACAATAATAACCAAAGTGTGTACTGACAGCCAATAACAGCCAACTTCAAGTCATGACACACGTTTAACAAAACATCTTTTCAGAATTCCTAAGTGCTATGTATGGATTTATGAGCTGAAAAATCAGGGCTAAGCTCACAAAGGCCTTTCCATACAGCGCCTCTCTTCCTAGCTGGGATTACTCTCATTATAAAGCAAAAACATGCTGTGTGGCATCACAGTAGTTAATTCCTAGACTTCAGAAGCATAATGTAGCAAATGCTAACAAAAATAATATTTTAAAATTTAAAGCAATTCTTTCTTTTAACCATATAGAGAAATAAGACATTTCCCCCTATGTAACTTGTGAATTTTCTTGGCCTTAAATGGAGATTGCCTTTTCCAGGTTCTGGTCTTGATGTTTGAGGAAATGGTTTCGTGCCCCAGAGTCTTTGTCACCTGCTTATTCTATAATTTGACGTCAGTCCTAATAAATAGAAATATAATGAGTCATGGCTAAGAGAATGGTTTATTCAGTCAAGTGCTTGCAGCACAAACATGGGGACCTAGGTTTGATTCCCAGAGCCCGTGTCAATTAGAGAAACAAACTACAAGAATGTTCTGGAAGCTGACTGTTGATGCCGTTAAGACACTGAGCTCTGGATTGGAAAAGGGTGAGAAGAGTGCTGACAAAAAAATGATCACTTGTAATTCATGGGCAAGGTGAGGAGTCTGGAGTGGGCTGGAGGACAGGAAGGGACTGGGGTGAAATCAGAGAGGCTCCTGATTCAACGCTGTTGTGGGTTTTCAGCTGAATCACTCATGTTTCCTGTTGGCAGGGAAGACGGTGCCATTTCCTGTGCAGCTATGTTTAGAACCTGTTTGGTGTGACTTCACTTGAGTATGGGCCTGGTATCTCAACCTAGGGACCCTGGAACTGGGAGTTTGGTTGACATTGGATACCTCCCTCCTTTTGCATATCTTTTCTGACCCTAATATAGAGTATTCTTGGAATCAGAAACATCATTACAAGCAGACCAGGCCACTGGGAAAGTGTTTGCATTGCTTGGGAGCTAAGGATTTGGAGCCTGCTAAATCCTAGGTTTCAAGGGGGGGAAGGCAAGCGCATCATGTAGCCGCATCCAATTTCCATTGGAAAATTACCTTGCCCACAGAGCCCTAAGCCTGCCTGGCCTCCTTTTCAACCCTCAGATTCCCTGGGCTTGTGGTCCCTGGCTTAGGAGGACTGTAGAGAGAACTGAGAGATTCAGGGAGAGCAAGGGTGTAGATAAAACCATGTTCTGTTTGCAATTCAGAGGGAAATTGGAGCGGAGATATAGTAGCAGGGTGCTGACTAGAGAAATGTATTTGAATATTGCACAATTCCAAAAAGCTTTTCAGGGGAGACCTTCCATAGGATAATCAATAATTCAGTCTACTCAGTCAGTTAGCCCGGGTAGATGACATTTATTTAATAGGTACTGTGGGTTGAAGGGAAGGAAATCTTACTATGTCCTGTTTCTCTCCCTGCTTTTCTTATGAATGCCTTTTTTCCCCCCTGTTTTCTGTAATTGTATGGTGTTTCCAGGTGCCTTTTTTTTTTTTTTTTGTCTATGTTCTATAAATTTAATACATCAAAGTTAAAAAGGAAATATTTTTTGTCCAGATTCTACTTGTTTTCAAGTCTGTCTCTAATACAACTTGGCTTTGAACCGTGAATGTATACTCGTGTATGTGTGTGTGTGTGTGTGTATGTGTGTGTGTGTGTGTGTGTGTGTGTGTGTATGTGTGTGTATGTACATGCATATATAGTAGGCAGAGACCAGGGATCAATGTCAAGCATATTTCTGTATTGCTTTGTACCTTGCTTTTTGAGACAGGCTGTCTCAGTGAATCTAGAGGTATCTAGACTAGAATCTAGAGATATCTATCTCCCTGATTCCAATTCTAGGAACACCATGCATGTACCACCACCACGCCCAACTTTTTACACGAGTGCTTGGAGCCAAATTCAGTACCTCATGTTTGCACAGTATACAATACCCACAGAGCCATCTTTCCAGCCTCCTTCCATTTGTCTCTTACAAAGTATGGTTGCCTTACAAACCCTGTTAGGTCTTAAAGGATCTGAGGTTACTGATGTAATGCATACAATGTGTTGCTGCCACATTCTGTCAACTTCTGCAAGCGTTTCTCCCATCCTATGCTCTTGCAGACCGCACTGAACAAGCTGGCCAGGAGCCCAAGTCTGGTCCTCTATTTTTTTCACAAGTAAAGTTTTACTGAACCTCATGCTCGCCCCCCCCCCCATCCCATTGTCTGTGGTTGCTTTTAGCTGTGACTAAAGAGTTCATAGAGGCAACCGTCTGATCCACAAAGCCTAAACTTGACTCTCTGGATGTTTGCAGAAGGAAACTGCTGAGCTGAGTGCATGTGTATGTCCTCTCTTGCTCTCTATACCTACATTAGAATTAAAATGAAGATAGAAATTTTAGTGTGGGGAAATGGGGCACAATCATGTCAAGGAGACCAGGGATTTGATCCTGCCTGTCACTTCCTGGAGAACTTCCTGACTTGATTAGAATCCTAATGTCTTCATTCATAAAATGGGAACAGTACTAAGAGACTGTTTAAATGGCTAAGAAAATTATCAGAAATAAGTTCTGAAAAAGGCACCACATAGTAGAAATCGGTTTAAAAAAACATTGTAAACTAAATGGCATAGTAAATTGTCATCACCTTTCCCAACTCATAGTCCTCCTGTGAGCCTAAGAGTTGCTCAGGTAGAGTGTTTTCCTTGGTCACTTCCCAGAGAAGTCAGAAGAAAGGGGAAGTGCTATTATTGGGGACTTCATTGTGAACAACTTGTCACTAGACCTGTGGCTACTTTTTCCTGGACTCGTTATCAAGAGCCAGCATGCTTCAGTAACTTGTTAGGCACTTCCAATATTTAAGGTATAAAGATACAGGTTTACATTTCAACAAAGGTGTTCTCCAGTTATACAGTCTCACATTACTAACATTGGTTCTCTTGTTCTAATTAACATCATTTTTTTTTTTTTATTCCATGGGTGAAAGTTCTAGAAAGAATGGCGCCATTCCTGGAGCCTTCTTCAAGGCTGATTAACTGATTAGCATTTCAATGATTATGGAGAGGTGGGATATTGCAGGCCCAGAAGCTAATTACCATTTGTCATGTGCTATATTTCCTACTTCTGTGGCTGACCAAACGCCTTCATGAATTACAGGTAGGACACTGAGATGGATGCAGTAACAGACTGATGGTTGCCACCAACCAAAAGGCTAAGAATGTTGTCAGATAGCACCTGATCTATTGCAGAGATTCCCAACTTTGCTTTAATCTGCCTACCTAATGCTTCTACCAATGCAATTGAATAGCGACTTAATTTATGGCTTCTTTTTTTTTCTCTGTTACTATAATAACTTAACTCAACTGCTTCCATGTTAGAACATGGAATTTGGGGTAACCTAAAGCTGTGTTCTCATGCCTTTCTCACGCATGTGTGGCTTCAGAATAAATTATCTCTTATTCTCTTCACAATAAGAATTGTGTTTTTTTCAACTAAAGCATTTGCCTTTTCCTGAACGAGGGGGAGGAAATGAAAGTTGTGGCTGCATGCACAACGTCTGCAGAAGACTAAGCCCACCAATATCCCAGCATGGAGTAGGAAGCAGCTCCTGAGTCCCCAGCCTTAGCTGAGGAGCTGCAGGCAATTGATGGTTTGGGGCAGAGAGGAGTCAGTTTTCCTTCAGACTGTGGCCACTGGTACACTGTTGATCATACTCCAGTGTTTGGCCCCACACCTGAGGTTGACAGGTGTTTCTTTGTTTGTTTGTTTGTTTGTTTGTTTGTTTGTTTTAAGGACATGATGCAGAAGGGTTTAAGGAGGTTGGAGTAGATCTGGAAAGACTTAAGAGAGGATATAATATGAGCAGAACATATTCTCATGGTTTAATAAAAATATTGTAGTTTTTAAAAATAGGCTTTTACTTCCATTTTTCTTAATCAAAATGGAGCTAGCAAACATATTTCCGTGCACTAATTTTATTTGTTGGCTTTAAATAAAATCCCTTCTGAATAGCTGGACTCTAATATTTAGGGAATTGGACTCTAATATTGAGGTAATGTGTGTTTGTTTTCTTTAAGAGTCTGTGGTCTTGCTCCTAGATTCTATGGAAAATAAACAATGGAATTCAGTCAGTGATTCCCTTTTTTAAAAAACACTTTATCTTTTTATTAAAAAAGAAGAAGAAGAAGAAGAAGAAGAAGAAGAAGAAGAAGAAGAAGAAGAAGAAGAAGAAGAAGAAGAAGAAGAAGAAGGCGGCATCGGAGAACTGGTACAAGGGGCAAAGGTTGACTCAAGTCCCAATTTGATTTCATGGCTAGTTAGCAGCACCCAGTGTGCTTTGCGAAAGACATTCTCAGGATGCGTCTCAGTGGCAATGAGACATTAGTGAATAGTGATACCCACCCATCCATGGTTGCCCTTGCAGGGGCGGGAAAGGTGTGTGTGGGAAAGCTTCGCTTAAGTTAAGGTGCTGTCACATCCTTTTTGCTTTAAGAGTAATTTTTCAAAGGTAGATCCTAAGCAGTATTCATTGCTATAGACTCATAGGGCTTAATACTATAATACCTAATATTTTATGCAGAAATGATATGCAGCAAATATTTACCGAGTGAATGTATGATCACAAAAAAATCTGTGTTTATTTATTGCTGCCTAAAACAAAATGCAGAGCTGAACAAACACCGTATTCTTCCTTACTGCGATCGTAAGAGGATAGTAAACATTTGAGAAAAGCTCTTGAGTATTTCAGGCGAAAGGATGCCCATACAGGCTGTTTCTGCTTCCTGGCTTAGAGGCGTGTGCTTTTCTCTAAGCATCAGATTCCCTCAGCACAGGTTCTGTTTTCGCACCACAAAGTATTTTAGAATCTTTCCTGTATTCCTCGCTTCCTTGCTTCCTTTTGCCACGCTCTCTAACCTCCCCCGGATGCACTTCCCATGTCCCTTTTGATCAGAGGTTAAGCAGTACACTGTGTCTCATTTCAAGATGCCGCTCCAGGACCGAGAGGGTCAGAGAAGCACGTTTCACAGCCACGACAGTCCCTGTTACACAGTCCCCGTCACACTGTGCTCGCTACCTCAGTGGCAAGCATTGGCGACGGTAAAGCTACGGTTCTGTACATTCCATTTCCTCTCTGCAAGATCAGACTGTGAACGCCAGGAGACCAGGGGCCACATCCTTGTCCTCTGCTAGCAAGAACGCTGCCCAGCAGTGCGCCTGTGGTCTGCAAGTGTGTGCTGGTGGAAGTTGAGGAGTGAATTGTTTTGAACTTAGAATCGTGTTGAAATCTCCACTTCTAATGCAACTGTGTTCAGAGAAGAGGACCTTAGGAATATAAGTAGGCTAACAATAACAACAGGCTGATATGATAGAATTAGTGTCCAGTCAGGATTCTCTGTCTCTCCGTTTGTGTGTGTGTGTGTCTGTCTGTCTCCTCCCCCTCCCTCCACACACAGAAAGAAGAGTGGGGAAGAGGTTCACATAAGGACTCAATAGTGAGAAAGTGGCCATCTTCAAGCTAAGGTGACTGACTGCTTCAGCAGAAACCAGCCATCTGACAACCCGGTCTTAGACTTCCGGTCTCCAGGACTATAAGAAAATGATGTGCTATTTAAGCTACTGAGTCTATGGTAATTCTGCATGCCAACTCAAGAGAGTGGATGTAATTGGTTAACTAAAGTAATTGGCAATTATAAAAGTTCATTGTGAATAAAATTATTTTATAGTAAATGTAATCATAGTTAATCATAACAACCCCAGAAGCAATAAAGTTTAATAGACTTGCCAAAATTTTACATATAGCAAATGGTAAATAAAATTACTCGGAAAATTTAAGTCATGAAAATTTAGAATTTCCAAGGAAAAGATAGTCTAAGAGATAGCTGGGAATAGAGTTAATAAATAAATCAGCAGGAAAGAACAAATGGCTTCCGTGTATGTGAAAAGACGTTTAACTTCACTAATAAAACACACAGAGAACACAGATCTGTGCGTTAGGATGGACACTGAGGTGGCTCAGTGGATGCTGATGCTTGCCACCAAGTCCAATAATCTGAGTTTCATCTCTGAGATGCGAGCCGCGTGGTGGAAGGGGAAACCTGACTCCAGCGCTCTGTCCTTTGATCTCTACGCATGTGTCATGGCAATATGCTCCCACACACATGCACACACACACGCAAACATACACACACACACACACACACACACACAACTAAATATAAAGCTTTTACTAGCGTGTATTTATTGTGCACACTAAAGTGTCATGACATTTTGCTCAAGTGTGTCACGCACTTTGATGATATCCATTCCCCATCACACATCCTTTCCCGAGTGCCCGTTCCTCTTTGTCTTTTTCCCAAAGAAGATCCCCCTCTACTTTCATCATGCACACATGCATACACATGTACACATACACACATGCACACATACAACTCACAGATGTATCTGTGTAATTGATGTTTGCACACATGATAGAAAACTTACAGCATTTGTGTTTTTGTGCCTGGCTTATTCATGAAATTAAAAGGCTTCTCCATTTCCAAGGAAACAATAGAATATAGAGACACCTTATAGAATAAGGGTGGAAACACATATACTGGACAGAGGATCAATGCTCACAATATACAGAGAACCTTAAAACATTAAGTACTACAAAAGCAAACAATCTATTTAATAGGTGGATTTAAAATAATGAGCAGACACTGCTCAAAGAGTTAATTACAAGTGGCCAATAGATAATTTAAAAAATAGAGGACTCTCTGATGATCCATTTACAGAGAGCTAGAGATGACTGTATTGTTTCCATACCTCACTCTTAGTTTATTTCATTATTAACACAGTACATTAAATATTAATACGCAGTTGTCTTCCTACAACCTGACTGCTCTATACACAATGACTTGTAAATAGCTCATATTTATTCCCACGGTTGTGGAGGCTAGAAATCCAGAAGAGAAGTGCCAGGAGATTTGGGTGAGAGGTATGTTGGGGTCATAAACGGCATCTTACTGCATCTTCTCATAGTGCAAAGGATGAAGATGTTCGCCCGCCTCTTCAAGAGAGCACTAACCTTATTCAAAAGGGCTTCGTCAACAAGACCTAAGCAGCCCCTACAAAGCCCTGTTTTGTACTATTATGTTTGGGTGAACATTTGAAAATATGGGTGGGAGGCATTGCTATTCAGATCATGACCATCAGGATTGGAGTTCATTGCTCGAAATATAGATTTTTTATTTATATGACATATACACAGAGACTATCGACAGCTTCCAATGATGGAGAATGGAGTCTTTCATGTGTGGTTGGTGATTGTCAACATTTAGAAACTACCTAGAGAATAATTTGACAAAGTCTATGAAAAATTAAGCCAGTATACATTTAACACAGCTTTTAACTTGCATAATTTACCTTGAAACTCCACGGATGCAGCTGCATCAATGTGTTCTTGCAGGAATTGTCCCTCTGCCAACATTTGTGAAACAACAACAAAATGTAAGCTCCTTACATAGCGTATGTGTCTACTGAAATATGCATAGATGCCCCTTCCCCCAATAACCATTGGTTCCTCAGGAGGGGCGGGGCCTCATTGGCCTTTCTGTCATCCATGTTGAAATACGTTTAGGGGTCCAGTGTGTTCATGAGTACAATGGCTTTGTCATGTCCACAAGGTATCTTCTTCCTGTATAGCTCCCCATTCTCTGGTTCTTATATTCCTTTTTTCAAATTTATTTTGTTTTCCTGTGTGTTTGTGTGTGTGTGTGTACACCTGTAGGATCAGAGATGTCAACTCCCCCTGAACCTGGAGTTACGTGCATTTGTGAGTCACCTGACATGGGAGCCGAGAATGAACTCCTCTGGAAAAGCAGCCCACACCTTTAATGGTTGAGGCATCTTTCTAGCCTCTGACTTTTTTTTTTTTTTTAATTTTTATTTTTTGATACTTTATTTACATTTCAAATGTTTCCCCCTTTCCAGGTCTCCACTTTGGAAACCCCCTATCCCCTGCCTCTGACATTTTTGTACACGCCTTTTCTGTGATGTTTTCTGAGCCTTGAAGTGGGTGACAGCAGGCCCATTTAGGGCCGAGAACTTTGCTATCATGTATTTTGCATACTTTGGCTAGTTACTGAGTTCTGCTTTATCTGCTTCCCACTGCGCTGAGAAGGTTCTCTGATGACAGCTGCTCATGGTGTCAATTTATAGATACAAACATCAGTATTTAAAAAGCATCTTGACAACATGACTGTTTAGCCAAATAAATAGTAATGGGTCTCATCTATGACCTATCTGGCCACATACTCTTGCGCAGGTTTATAGAACCAGGCATAAGTTCTCTCCTGTGAAGAAATCCAATCAGAAAGTGTTTGGTTATCCTTAAAATAATTACGACACTATTTCACTAAGAAATTATGAAATACAAAATTAAAAATAATAAAACTGAACAAAACTACATAAATAATATTCGTTCCTAGGCCCACACAAAAGATAGGAGTCTGTGCTTAGCTCTCTTTACAAGGGTACAATATGAAGTCCATGCTGACATTAAATAAAGAAGACAAGTTACTAAACAAATGTGTCATATACTTTTATTTGGCTTGGAGATTTATCTTTGTGGGGCTTCATAGAGAGTTCTCTTCTAGCCAGACATAGTGTCATGCATTAGTAATCACAGAATTTGGGGGATGGAGACCAGAAGATCAGGATTTTAAAGCCAGCCTTGGCTCTATAGTGAGTTCAAGGCTAGCCTGGGCTACAGAAGATCCTGTCCATAAAAACAAAGACAAAACCAAATGTTCTGTACCAAAGTGATACACTTTCCTATAAATCCCTGGATTATGATATATTACTAAAAAACCACAGGGCTATTAGACTAATGAAGTTGGTGCAAGGTCTGGAACATTCCATCAGTAACACACCAAAAATAATCGCAGGCATTCAGTGAAAGAGATGGTGGGAGCTACATTATCTTGTGGATGTGTGTCCTGGCTAAGGTTTTGTCAACTTGGCACAAGCTAGAGTCATTTGGGAAGAGGGAACCTCAATTGAGACAATGCCCAATCGTATTTGTCTACAGCAAGCCGGTGGTTCATTATCCTGATTAATAATTGAAGTGAGCAGGCCCATCCCATTATGGGTGCTGCCACACTTGGCCAGGTTGCATTCGGGAGCAGACTGAGTTATGAGGAGCAAACCAGTGAGCAGCACTCCTCCACGGCTCTGGTTCTGTCTGCGCTCTCTGAGTTCCTGCCTGCCCCGACTTCCCTTGGGGACGGAGCGTGACTTGAAAGTTGTAACTTAAACTGAAATAAGCCCTTTCTTCAAAAAGTTGTGTTTAGTCATCATGTTTTGTCACAATAACGGCAACCCTGAAACAGACAATCGCTGCAATGAATTTGGAAAGTACCGAAGTGTATGAAAAGAGCTGCTGCCCCCATCTTCCCGTGAATCACTGGAGAGTCATCCAAGTCACAAGGTAAGGATGGGACACCTGCTGTGACTCACACCTGAGGCCCTAAGGTCTTTGGCTGTCATTTGAGGTGGATGTGGCTACATCACTGGCTTTCTAAGTTGCTTGGTTCAGCTGCGTGTGTCAAGTGCTTCTACAGATGAAATTGTATATGAAAAATAGAAAATTCATGTTCTCCTAAAATTGTCCCCAATCTCTCAATCCAACCAGAATGTCTGCATTTTGGAAAACATTATAGCAGAAACAGCTGCACATTATCTGTACACACAGAAAAGGGGCAGCCAGGATCCGTTCAGCCGTGTTTGTGATTACCCTACACAAAGCCAGGTGCCGGAGGGAGGGATGAATCCGTAGCCATCACTGTGGCGGCATAAAGAGGATTGTGACTGCTCATGTCTCACTGTGTCAGCAAAGTCTCAGAGAACAAGGGACCCACATCCATTTGCTGGAGCAGGGCCCATAGGCTCCTCTCTCAGACCATACTTTCAGAGATGAGCCAGCCCATTGAACTGCAGCAAGGCAGGCCCAACAGAAGGGCCGTTGAGAGTTAACCCAAGTCTGATTACTCAGTGACAGATGTGCGCCCAGAGGCTGCAGAAAGCAAGTGGTGGGTTGTATAAGTGATTGCAGACTTTTATAGCCAAGGCAAGGTAAATGCTTCAGCCCAAAGGCTATTATATTATCCCAGAAGAAACAGTCACTGTGAGTATTGGAAAAGACTCTCAGTCCGCAATTCAGATAATCCTCTTTAAGGGTTTGTTTCAAACCACAAGCCACTAATGGCCCCCTATAGGAGCATTACAGAGTCTCTCATAAGAGGTCAGCCTAAACCTTCCCTAGGGACACCCCGCACCAGCGCTGTTTATTCTGTAGTTTCCTAATTCCACTTTTGTTTCCACGAAGTCCCTTCTCCATAGGAGCAGTCGGGTTCTCTTAACGATGGGAATCTAATTGTATTCATTGCCTATTGTCCTTTCCTATTGTCCCCTAATAACTGTCCTGCCTTTTCAATGGACTCTCTGATTCTCAGTGATCTGCCATCTCTTCCTTCCAGTATCACCTGTAACCCGTGTGTCCTTTTCTTGTCTGTGTAGGTCCTAGCCACATGGATATGATGTGAGAGGGGGAGGTGAATGGAGAGGGGGGGGGAGGGGAGCAAGAGGACAGAGCGAGAGCAAGAAGGCAAGAGAGAGAGGAGGGGCCCAAGCAGCCCCTTTTATAGTGAGTCAGCACACCTGGCTGTTGCCAGGTAACTGTGGGGCGGAGCCTAGAGGAAATGCTAACAATGTTATTCTCCCATTCCCTTCCCTCCCCTCCCCTCCCATTCCCTCCATTTTATCTTCTCTTATTTCCTCTGCTTTCCCTCTCCCCAGTCCCTTCTCCACCCGCTCCCTATTTTCCTTCATTTTATAAAACAAGTTCTCCCACCATATAACTCAAGCTGCCCTTGAAATCTCCTGCCTTCAGCCTCTGAGTGAGGAGATTACAGG
>CM052714.1:47512036-47527036 GCA_028551405.1 Uromys caudimaculatus | reverse complement strand
AGCTGTCCCACTGTTGATTCAGAGGGAGGGAGTGAAACGTGAAGATTTGGGTAACACTGTGGTCTGTGATTTGAATTCCTCTCTCTTAAGATGGTATTCTTGATCACATACATCTATTTAATTATGTTAGAGTTAAGAATTAGGGTTCCCTGCTGGATTTTGAGAGTGTCTCGAAGTACTGTGGATGAGAAATCAAAATGATGAGGCTGTCTAAGGAGAGAGACGCTGGGGTGTGAGAAGCTTTTCAATATTTCCATAACCGTCGTGGCTGAACTCATCTGTAATCCCGGTCAGGCAGTGAATGAATTATTGCAGGTGGGAAGAGGAAGGGATCCGTGTGAGGGGGAGGGGCATGGGAGAAGGTAATAGAGGATGAATAGAACCGGAATGCTATAGATGTGTACAAAAGGTCACAATAAATACCTTATTATCTATAGCTAATGTATGGCAATAAAGGACATGACTTAAAGATAATTAGAATTGAAAGCATTTAGTTGAGCAAGCCTCTATTAGTATCAACTGTGTGGCAGACCCTATGATTAGCACATGGGTGAAACAGACTCTACTGTGACTGATGTAAAGGGACAGTGGTGACTCAGCACTTTCCATACATAGCTCTCCTGAAGCCTGTCATCTAAAGCTCCACTGCCGTTTTGTTTCCTTAGGACAATTTTTGACCCACAAAAGTGATAATTTGAAGGTGTTTGTGATTATGAGGTGTGATGTAGTCACCAAAGGCCAATAGAACTTTAAAACATGATGTACCATGAGGTGATTGCACTTATCAGGGGGGAAATAAGCTAAGCCCCTGAGTGCCACTACAGCCTGGCACGCGCTACCAAATTAGCCACACTGGGGGGTTCAACAATATTCAGGGAGTGAGGGAGCAGGAACCACAAAATGCTTGCCCAACTGCAAGTAGCTCTGTGGTGGGGGATACTTTTATGTAGTTAAGCACTATTTTGTAAAAATACTTATTTTTAATTTTTATTTACATATATGTGCAGGGTGGACGCTAGTGAGTGTGCGTGGATTCTACAGAGCTGAAATCACACGCTAACAGGCGTGCTGACAACTGAACTCTGCTCTTCTGCAAGAGCAGTGTGCAGTCCTACCTGCTCAGCCATCTCTCCAATCACTTGAAAGATTTAAAATTTTCTGTGTGTCAGGGCAGCAAGGAACATTTTTATATACCAAAGGAGTCCAACAAGTGCTATTCCTTTGAGGCCCTGTTTGTAAAAGTTAGATTTTATGGCAAGAGATCAGTTATGTCACAAAATCTTCTTAGAGGGTTTTGGTTTTTTTTTCCAGGAGGTGGGGGGACGACCATTTTGAATTCTTGGTTCAGAAGCACTGGACAATGAAGCCAGTCATATCTGCACGCCACGTGGGGCACTTTCAGGCTGCTGTACATTCCTGCTGAACAGGAAGAGTGTGCATCCCCTCATCAAACAGGCCAGGCAGCACAGAAAACACAGACTCTTTTCCTCCTGTAGCTGTTCCCTATGTGTCACATTGTGAAAGCGGCTTGATTTGTAGAAATAAACACATGTTGGTCTTTTGGCTCGGTGCAGCCATTGGACGAGCCAAGCTGTATTCTACTCTATCTCATGATTCATCCCCCAGGCTGCCAGCTCAGTTCTGGCGGAGGCCCCTTTTGTTGCAGAATGGGGTAGAGATAGAGGAAACATGCAGGTTCTCATATCTCAGGCCATTTGCAGTATAATTAGAGACATAATGTTTTGACTCAAAATCCGATCAAATCTGACAAGGGTGTCAGTAAGACAGGATAAATATTGAACTTTTTAGTGAGATTCCATAGAATCAGAAGTTTAATCAGATGATCACATCAAGTGTCGTGTTATGAAATCCCTGTTCCTTTAAGACGTTTAGATTATGAAAGGAATCTAGGAATCCCCATGGCTTAATATTCAAGATATGTAAAATATTCACTCCATATCTAGATGATTTAAAACTAAACAAGAAGCTCAATTAGTTATTTGAGTATCTCACAGATGGAAAGAGCAAAGACATACTTTATACATATATCTATCTTCAGCATGATGCCACAAATTCTGAACATGCATTTGAAGAAATTATTAATCTGAAAACATATTGATTTAAGTTAAAATGCAGTGACTGAGGTCATTACAGGTTCACTAAGGGTCCTAATATGTCAACAGTCTCCAACTTACCACGGTTGGAACACACACACACACACACACACACACACACACACACACACACACACACATATGTTTGTTGATAGCCCTAAAATAACATACATGTGGAAGAGAAGGCTCAGCAAGCAAAGGTACTTTCCATGAAGCCTGCCAATCTGAGTTAGACCTGGAAAGGGAGGAGGGAAAAACTGCCTTCTGCAAGTTGTCTTCTAATCTCCACACAGCAGCACTGCACAGACGTGCCCCCCCCCCAACACACACACTGAAAAAAAAAAAAAAAAGACCTGTGTCTTTTTTTTTAACTGGTGAGATTTAGGGGGCTTAAAACTAAGTAGCATAACTTTTGAAGCATTTAGGAAGATTTGCTGTAAAACATAACTATATTCTGGTCAGCAGAGCAGAATTAACAAAAAAGTTTATCTCTGATTCTTCTCCAAACTTCTCTGTAGGCTATAAAATGATGCATATACACAAATACAGAAACATAAATTAAGTAGGAGAAAAAAAACTCCACAGCAACAGAATTCTGAGAACAGCTGGGGAAGATAACTGACTGAGCAAAATAAAATATAAAAAGCTTATACTTAAATTCACAGCAGACCAAATGTATATATTTGGTATGTTCCATTTGAACCACAGAAGCACAGGGACTGGAAATGCCAGGCATGTCTGTGATTACAGGCCTAAAATAAAGGATTTAATTATAACTATTATTATAATCATAACTCAGAGTAAGAAGCCATTAGATAATCCATACCCTTGTTTGTATGATTCTTAGTTCAAAGGTTGCTCCTCCCCAAGTCTGATAGAATATTTGCAATATATTGGGCGACTCAGACCCAGAGAGACTTTTTGAACTTGGAGATAGCAAGTAAATTGATTGTGTTGAAACAAGAGTTTTATTTTTAAAAAAATCTAGATCCTGAATGAGGACCTTAGTATCCTCAAGTCCAGTTTATGGTCACATTTTTGAGAACTCTACCAAACAGAACTGTGCTCCACCAGGGAAGAGATGGATGACAAGGATTTAACACAGCACTCAGATTTCTGGGGAAAAAAATAACTTCCTATTTTATAATCTATACACACTAAACTGCCTATCAGGTGTGAATGTAAACATTTAAAAGTATATCTATTTACTGATATCTACCTATACTCACAGATCCAGAGAATTAGTGCCAACACATTCTTTTCCAGGAAGGTACTAGAAAATATAGCCTACTGACACAGAGGAATAAACCAAGCAAGCAAACAGACATGTGTTGTAAGTACCAGGTAATCTAACTTCTAGGACACCTCTACTATTGTTATAAAGAGATTTTGTTTTATTTTATTTTTTAGTTAATCAGTGACAGTTATATGGGAATCTGTGTAAAAAAAAAAAACAACAGGAAGCTATTACTAACTTTAGAGAAACTAAGATTTTGAAAGAATGAGTTAGTTTTCTAACATGTATTTAATAATAAACTGGAAGGCCAATTCTGAACAATATATTTATAATTATTTATTTACCCCAAACCATGACATCACATTTAATAGGAATAATTGTGGTACTGATCATTGAGGTGATGGATTGTAGTGTGTGTGTGTGTGTGTGTGTGTGTGTGTGTGTGTGTGTGTGTGTGTGTGTATGTTCATGTACCAACCTGATACTGGTGCTTGGGAGAACCATGTTTACCTGTATTAGAAAGTCAACATCAAAATCAAAATCTGAACATTTTCAATAATGAGAAATATTCAACCAAAGTACCAAAAATAATCAGGAAATGAACAAAATGGCACACACACTTCTTACAACAGGAATTAGGGATGAAATGGAACATATTGTATTAGAAACTTTATAGGTCTGTAACTGCATATGGAAACACTGACAAAAATCAAAATGAAATTTAAAAAGTATGAGGCCCTGAACTCCTTTTGCTATTATCATCTGTTGAGTAAGTCATGGTACTGCTGGGCACAGAGTTAGTGTGTCACTGGTGTTTGTCCTTCTGGCTCCTTTCTCTACCTGGGTGGAGGCATTGAGATTATCAACTGACTTACCTTGAAATAACAAGACAAGGGGGTGACAGGAGAGCCTGTTAAGACATCCTTGCTTACTTAAGCCATGAAATGTTCTCAGAGCTCTGCTCCTTGCTGGGAATCACTGAGTGGAAATGGGTACATGTTCCTTTCTCCTGTGATTTCAGCCTTTGCATGAATTGGGCTCTTGGCTATTTTCTTCTCTTAGTTGTTCTAACCTTAGCAGTTTCTCTTCTCTCATCATCGGGCTTTCAACTCAAAGTTTCTTTGTGAGGCCTTTGTCCCATTTTTTCACAGATCCCTGTCTATCGATATTGCCGTGTGTCTCATTTACTTCGTGGCTTTGGTGGTTTTCCAAGCTCTTCTTCCTCCCATTATGCCTTATTTTAGTTCCCTATACATATTTTTCTTTTTACTAGCTCTCCAATGAGATTTAGCTTATTAAATTATTTTTTGATCCACTGTGTCACACTCATAGACAACTTACACAAAAGAAGCCATTTTTAATATTATGTTCCAAATATACTTTATAATGTTTTAACATTTGGGTGTGGGTGTGTATGTGTGTACCATGACCCATATGGGACACTCAGAGGACAGAATTCAGAAGTCTACCATGTGTCTAGTTGATATAACTCCAGTCTCCAGGCTTTGTAGCAGACACTCACCCACTGAGCTATTTTACTAGTTCTTAATTTGGTCCTTATTATGTGTACAAGTGTGTATGCATACATGTAGGTACCTAGAGCTGGAGTTCCAGGAAGTTGTAAACCACTCACACAATGTGAGGGCTAGGAACCATCACTGACCCACCTCCCCAACTGACAAGTTTATATCTTTGGATATTTAAGGCAAAGAAATAATATCTTAAGTGAAGACACAGACACCATCGGTTGCTTTCCTTTATGTATGGTTATGGTACTGTATTCTGTTGTACTTCTACAACAATAGGACTTAATGGACACTTAACAGGTTATAGTCCATTTAAAGGTAAAAGCCTAGACACATTTTCTTTAAGCATTTGAAAGAATGCCAAGTTACCTATGAGTTCCTTTCAGTTAAGGATCTAAGCAGGCCCCATGCTACTCACTTAGAGTTCAGTCCATATTCCAAAGCAAGAAAGTAAAAAGGACAAAAAAAGAGGGAAAGAAAGAAAGAAAGAAAGAAACAAAGAAAGAAAGAAAGAAAGAAAGAAAGAAAGAAAGAAAGAAAGAAAGAAAGAAAGAAAGAAAGGAATTTCTCTGTCTTCCAGGGAGAGAGATTAAACTTGTGACATTATATGAAGAACCATAAGGTGAAGGTCTTTGGGGGATATTAAAAGAGAATCAGTCTATTTTTAAATACATCAAACTACAGGTAAAATGAATATAGGCAGATAATTGGCTGAAAAAGGCCTTGGGAATTAGTGTGGCATGTGTAGTCTATCTACATTTGGACTCTGAATAATTGAGAGAAGTGTAGCAGGTTAATTAGGGGGTTCACTGTAAGTTCTATGTACTGAGATTGGATGCTTTTAATGGGATCACATGACACAGAACTCTATTTCAGTGAGCTGAACATTCTGAAGACAGTATGTGTCATTCCCTGGACATTGATCTATCTTCGAGAGGTTTAGGAGAGGAATAAAAAACAGTCAAGATCTGGCTTGACTCTAATAACTGGCATTGACTTTGTGCAGAGCCTGAGGCCAGAGGATTTAGGCACCATTGGTATTAGAAAGATGTGGATAGTTGGGAATATTTGCAAGCAGCTGCTCTCCAGAAAAACATCCAGGCTGTGAGAACCATGACTTGTACCTAAGCAAGCTACATGCTGGGAAAGAACCCTCACCTAGACTTAGTAAGTGGATTGCTAACATTCACTGTCATTGTCAGGGCACTCTAGGGACAGCTTGAAGGTCTTAGGAACAGATCAGTCAGGTCTAGGCAAAGCACCGGCACGAGTAAGGAAAGAAATTTAGTATCTGGAAGTTGGTGGTGCTTCCTTGCTACACTGCTCAAGCTTCCAGGGATTGGAACTACAGTTATACTTGAGAACAAACACTATGAGAAAGAGAGGTGGGGTCGTTTCTTTATTCAACATTAGGGTCTTGGAGACAGCAGATGGAGAATAGTGGGTGAAGTCAAGAGTCATATTTGAAATTAATTGTCCTTTATTACCACTCTCATTGGAAGTTCCTGAGACAGTGTTTTAAAACAACAACAGAGCACACATTCCCCTCAGTGGTTAAGAGCAATTGTCATTCTTGTAGACTTGGTTTCTATTCCTAGTACACAGATGGTGGCTCACAAGCATCCAAAACCCCAGTTTCAGGGAATCTCTCTTCTGACGTCCACAGTCACCAGGCACACGTGGTGCATGTACATATAGGCAGACAAAACATATGCACACATAAAACTAAATAAAAAAATTTAAAAACAGAGAACTCTGTGGGGCAGTGGACCATGCCAGGAAACTTGGTAAGGTTGAGTGGGTTCAGAGACTCTGGCACGAAGGCACCCATCTGAGGATGGTAGGCGTTTCCCTGCTCCCTATCAGATTCCTGGACTAGAAGATATGACCACTCTCCCCACATAGGAATGTGACCAATGGTCACAGAGATCAGAACAGAGTTCTCCCGGCTAATGAGGTATCTAGATGGGGCCCTTCCCAGCCATCCCTTCCTGCAATAGGTATTTAATCTCTGGTGCACCCTGAGGAGGTGGTATGCACCCATTTTTGCATGATAAACAGCCAATAAATGGTATGGATAAGCATGTCTCTCTCCTCCAGAACTGCTGTGGGGAGCATGCAGGAAGCATTCATCTACAGAGCAGACAAAGCCCCTCCATCTAAGTCTCCCACAGAAGGACCCCAGTGCTCCTGGACTCATTGCCACTGAGCTAAGCTGGAGTTTGTCATCATCTCAGCTCTTCATCCTCAGCCTGCGGGTTCCCTATGTACCTGACAAACTCCCTGTAATTTCCAGTAGTGTCTGGATGTCCAAGAGTTTGAGAACCCTTGACTCTTCAGCCTCACCCTGTACAGTCTCACTCGGGCTGAGGCCTCACCCAAGGCTGTATTCTCCCACACCCTGAGCATTGGTGCTTCCTACAAGCCCATGACCTGATGGTCTCATAATATAAAATGTAGTCTAGCATCTCCCATTAGCCTGCCCAAGTGGCATTCCCACACTCCAGTGGCAAGGCAGAACATGGAATCACATTGGGTACTTGAGATGAGCTAGGAGGAGGGGGAACTCCAGTTTAGCTTAGTGGCAATGAGTCCAGGAACACTGAGGGGCCATCTGTGGGAGACTTAGACAGAGTGGCTCTGTAGATGAATGCTTCCTGCATGCTTCCCACAGCGGTTCTGGAGGAGAGACATGCTTATCCATACCATTTATTGGCTGTTTATCATGCAAAAATGGGTGCATACCACCTCCTCAGGGTGCACTGGAGATTAAATACTTTTTACAGGAAGGAATGTCCAGGAAGGGAAGCTTATTGGCTGAACTCTCAGGGCCCATCTAGATACCTCATTAGCAGGGAGAATTCTGTTCTGATCTCTGAGACTATTGGTCACATTCCTATGTGGGGAGTGTGGTCACATGTTCCAGGCCAGGAATCTGGTAAGAAGCAGGGAAATGCCTACCATCCTCAGATGGGTGCAGGGATCTCTGAACCTTCTCAACCTTACCCAGTTTCCTGGCACAGTCCACTGTCCCACAGAATTCCTTTTAAAATTACATGTAAGTATTTATATTGGGGGACTGTGGTGGAGGTCAGAGGATACCTTTCAGGAGTCAGTTCCTTCTTTCCACCATGTGGGTCCCAGGAGTTGAACTGAGGTCATCAGGCTCAGAAGCAAATACCTTTCTCTGCTGAGCCATCCTGCCAGTCCCCTGATAGAGTCTCATACATTGTGTTTTAGGCTAAAATGTATCCTGGCCTTTGTGTGATTTCTATCCACATTTATGAATTTATTAAGAGATCTTCTCTGAGTCTCACAGGGCTTGAGGATCTCTAAAACTGTATCGTTGACAGTAGCTACATCTCTGTTTAGGAAAATACCTGCCATGTCCCCAGTGCCCAATATAAAGGTCCTTTAAACAGCATCATAGCCATGACATCCACTCGATGTGGTGCTAGCAGTTCCTTCTGAGCCCCCGTGCCTCCTAAGATTGTGGAATTGTCCTTTCCCAGGCATGTCTGATGCTATCATAGAGCACTTTAGATTCTGGTACTTCTATCAACTGTAGGATGACTCCAGAATGTTTGGGTTAATGGGCAATCAGGAGATGAAGAGCTTTCATTGTCCCTTTCAGTTTGTGTATGTTGTGACAGTCAACTTTGTTAGCTGGGCAGGATGCAGAGTAATTGGACAGTAAAACCTCTGTGTGTGTATGTGACAGAATTTCTCGATTGAGGTAGTTGACATGAGAAGGGTAACCCTAACTGTGGGCGGCACCCTTCATAGGCTATAGTCTCCAACTAAATAATAAGCATTGAGCAACTAAGCACCAGCATTCATCTCTCTCTGCTTCCTAAGTGTAGATGCAGCCTGACTTTCCCTACCATATATATATTCCTGCTGCCATGCGTTCTCTGTCATGATGCACTCTACATGCAAATTGTGAGCCAAAGTAAACTTTTCCTTCTTTAAGTTTTGGGGGTTTTGTTTGTTTGGGGTTTTGGGGGTGGGTGGGAAGTCAGGTATTTTGTCACAGCAATGAGAAAAGTCACTAATGTAACAGCAGTTATCAGCTTAGCTCTGAAAATCCCGATTTCACTCATGGAAAAAGAGAAGACACTCCAGATCTCATGGGCCCATCTCAGTGCCATAGAGATGCTATTGTATTGTGATACCAGTGGATTTATGTTCCTAACCTAATTTCTCTGCCCCTGAGTTCCTCGCTGAGTTCTTCAGGGAAGTACAGTCTTCCTCACGTGCAGTATGGCATCTTACACAGCTTTCTATTGGTTCAGGACGCAAAGCATTCTTCTCTAATGCATATTCTGGGGCTCAGAATTCTTTCCTTTTCTGATGTGTGTGCTCAGTCATGCAGCAGACTGTAACTTTTCAACACAAGGATGAGCCAAATGTCCGGCCTAGCTGCTGGCTAGGGAAGACAAGGGCCTAAGGCCTCTTGCTTCACTGTGATCTCTGATGTGTTCTAATGAATCTTCTGCCCAAAACAAACCATCATGATTTATTTCTTATATCTAGAGGTGATATTTTCCCCCTAATCTTAATTTCTAGCAGCATGGCCTCAAACCTAATCGAGGAAATGTAACTCAAACACTAACATTAGGCCTTACACTAAAGTTATGCACAGGCTGTCCTGTGAGATCATTGCAGACTACAGAAGGGCCAAAAGTTCACTGTAGGTGATCTGTAGGTTATACATCATAACTATTTAGGTTAAACTAATAAAACTCCAGTCTTCAAGATGCCTTGCCTTTGAAGATGTAACAAGGGGGGCTTACCAGATCTACCTTCCCATCAGAAATTCTATGTAATTTATCTCATTTATTATGTATTCTTCCACATAATTGTTTAACGCTTGCAAGTCTGAATGGGTGAATTTTTTTTTAATATTTGGAAAATTTTCACTCTTTGTAGTATTTGGTTTCCCAAAAAAGCCAAGATGTCACCAGGTCCATTCTAATGATTTATTTTTCCTTTCTACAGCTTCTTAGAGATTGGCCTGTTTTATGTCTCTGCACTACACACATTTTCCTTGTCTTTTTTCTTTCTTAAAAGTGAAATTATCAATAACCTTGTGTGAAAACCATCTGCAGTGGCATGCTGAGACCATGAGGCCGATTGATCTGTGTCTGAAGAGAAATGCAAACAGCATCGTCGCATCTCTGCTTTCCCCAGAACAAGCATCCAGAGCCTCATTACACTCTCGTCTTTTCTTCTGGCACTTGTTGGTTCTCACAGTTTTATAAGCTTTCTGCTTCTAATAAATGGAATTGCATTTCTGCAGGGCTACCATGGCAATCAAGAAGACACTACCTCACAGTCCCTAAGCCTGGACATCATCAGAGCCATTGTCCCAGCATCAAGATGTAATACAGGGTCATAATTAGTTTTCTGGCAGCTCTGGAAAGGCAAATGCAAACACTAGACATTAGATCTCTAGAAATGGTCACTTGCCATTAGAATGTACTCTTGTAGATCATGTGCAATGCATACTAAAACTTAGTCTCCTGATGATGCTTTTTTTTTAAGAAAAATGATACAAGGATGATTTGGGTTGTTTTTTACAAGTTAAGTGCTCATTATGGTCTGGTCACTTTTGTTAAAAACCTTCCTAACTTCATGGAAACATTCCACCTACAGGCACAAGGATTTCCATTAAATCTTTATTGGTATCTGCTTCAAAATAATGTGTATGGAACCCTGAAAATCCAGAGAATCTAACAAGCAATACTCTAACAACAAAACTCACTGTGTGTGCACGTGTATGAATGTGCATGCAAGCATGTGCACATGTGTGTACATGTATAAAGACACTGGGTGATAGATCAATGTCATGGAAAAGGAGCTGAACTTCTGAATGAATACATAGCCTTAGGGATTTACATTAATATACATTAATTGTATTGCTTTTGAGATCATTTACTTATCGAAAGATGAATTTAGTATTAGTGATGACTCTGGCTTTGTGTGTGAGGCCAGCCATTTTTTTTTTATTATCTGCAGAGCATGTCTTTCTTTCATGATTCCACAACATGAATACTTTCCCCCTTCTGTTTATAATCTGTCAGAGCTCTCCGTAGGAGGAGGACAGAGAATGAGTTTGATTATAAAGAAGCATCAACTTTCTAATGATCTAATGCCAGGCAAGGACGTTGGAATTTGTGTGCACACGTGTGCCTATGCATGTGTGTGCACATGCGTGTTCATGTCTCTCTCTCTCTCTCTCTCTCTGTGTATTATATGCATGTGAGTGTGTTTGTTACCTTTAAATATCAACTTGATACAACTCAGACTTGCCTGCGAAGAGAGTCTCATGAGGGATTGGATTGGCATGTGGGCATTTCTGTGGAGGATTGTCTTAAATTAATTTACGTGTAGACCAGACCACTGTTGGTGTCATCATTCCCTAGGCAGAGGCTTCTGAACTGTACAAGAATGAGAAATCAAGCTGAACACAGAACATAAGCAAACAAGTGAGCGTGTGTGCATGGATTTCTTTCTGCTGGCTGTGGCTGTGCTATCACTCGTGCTTGACAATCCAGCCTTGACTTTCCTATAATGGTGAACAGCAAGCTGGAAGTGTGAGCTGAAATAAATACCTGTCTCCCTCTAAATTGCATTGGTCAAAGTGTTCCATAACAGCAATAGGAGTGGATCTAGAACAATGGGTACACATGTATGCCCATTATGTGGAGTCTAGAGATCCTCTCTTCAGGTGTCCTCTGTAATTACTTCTTCACTTTATGTTGAGGCAGAGACTCTCACGGGACCCAGGCTTGGTGTCTTGGCTAGACTGGGTGACAGTGAGCACCTAGGATGCTCCTGTGCCATCTCCAGTACCTAGGTTTACAGACTCACACCACTACATCCAGTTTTTATACAAGTGCAGAGAATTTGAACTCAGTGTCTGTGCTTGTTAGCCAAGCACTTTGCTGGCATGATTCTCTCAGACCATTTAAGTTATTTTTCTGTAGATGCTGAAGTGTCTTGGACATGCTTTATCCAAAGAACCTCACTCTTGAATAATTTATCCAATCTTTATCCATCATATAATGCCCTCAGTCTGAAGCCATGCATTCTTTTATTTAAAAATTAACAACAACATCAAAAACCCCAAGAAAATACCATCCGCTGGACTATTAATAGATACCTAAAAGCCTAAAACTCTGTTTCCCTAAGAGAACCTGCTTTCACACAGCTAGGAATTTCTGTAACAAACAGAGAGTACATTATATTTCCTTAGAGTTCAAAAGCAGCTAGTTTGCTTAAGTAACAACGGTTTCATTGTGCAAATTTAATAAGGAGAAGAAATCAGCAAAAGCCCAGGTTGAATTTTTCAACTTACAATTTAGCCTCTCAGAGCATGAGCTTCCCTGGGCACACCAAGAGTTTGTACATTCCTTTGATGTCTCCAGTTCAGGGTGTTTCTTCCCATGAGTTGGGGAAAATGATATCTGAGGTTGACTTTTGGCTTCTACTAAAATACATGAAGAAAAACAGAGTTGATTTCTCTGTTAGTGTCTTAGTTGCTTTTGAATTGGTATGAAACAAACAAACAAACACCATAAGCAAGGCAACTTAGAAAGCATTTACTTTGGGGCTCACAGTGCCAGAGAGTTAGAGTCTATGACCATCACACTGTGGAACATGGCAGAGAGTAGGCAGGGATGCCACTGGAGTAGTAGCTAGGAGCTTACATCATCATCTGCAAGCACAAGGAAGAGAGAACTACCTGGGAATGCCATGGGCTTTTCAAACCTCAAAGCCCGCCCCCAGTGACAAACCTCCTCCAATAAGGCCACACCTCCTAATCCTCCCTAAACAGTTCCACCAACTGGGGACCAAGTATTCGAATATATGATCTAATGGGGGCTGTTCTCATCCAAACCACCACAGTTAGCTTTACCTGCCTTATCATCTAGTTCATAACTGTTCTTCAAGACAAAATCATATTCCGTGTAGAATTCTGAGAGTCATTCATAATCAGTTTATCAGAAGCTCTCAAGTATATTAAACAAGATAAAAAACATAGGTCTCTGTAACATTCTGTGAAGGGGAAATGTACATGTTCTCTTTACTTAAAATACGATAGTAGGATCTGGGACAATAGTTCAACTGGTGACGTGCAAGCATGTGAGTTTCATCCTAACAATGCACATGAAAAGAAATTCCCCAAACCCAAATCAACCGTGGCAGAGTTTGCTTATAACCTTAGAGCTGGGAAAGAGGGTGAAGGTAGTCCTTTGGGCTTGCTGGCCAAACAGCAAGCCTAATAGCTAAGTTCCAGGCCTGTGAGCTAGAAATACCTGTCTCATAAAGCAAGGCAGATAGCTCCTGAATAGTGATACCCGAGGCTGACTTCCAGCTTCAACACAAGTGCATGATCAGACATATGCATACACTTACACACGCGCGTACGCGCATGCGCACACACACACACACACACACACACACATACACACATGCACCACATATACAGGAAAGAGAGAGGTGGAGATTTAAAAATAAATGCTGCTCTAAATATGTAAGTTGAGGGTTAGGGCAGTTTTCTATCATCAAGTATGTTCAGAGGAAAATGACAAGCCATCACTACTGACACATGGTACTCTGTGTTTTCCTATACCACCACCACCAATGTGAGCAAAACACACAGTGAATAGGCTCTCAGTGTTACAGGCTGCATCCATCAGACTGTGGCTTTCTACAATAGTACACGGGCAGAGTGCTGGGTTCTTTCTCTTGAGGCTTCATTTTGTCTCACTTTTTAAGTGGTGAAAGCTTTCAATCCTGTATGGATCAGGTATAGGCTTCTTCTTTTGTTCTCCTCCATTCTCCCAAGGAGGTGGAGCAGAGAGGCAATGATCAAGGGCAGGATTTTAATGAAGAAGAGAATCATCTTAGTTCTTTGAACTCCTTAATCTCCAACTCCAAACTAAGACATCAGCTGTCATCTTTGAAGATGCTCAAGGTATTCTCTGTTTTACTTTGTGTGTGTGTGAGTGTGTGTGTGTGTGTGTGTGTGTGTGTGTGTGTGTGTGTAAATAAAGTGTTTATGGATATAGTCACAAGTTATTTAAGAGCAGAATGCATTCAGATAAAGCATCATTAGGGGATTTTAGCATGATGCACACAGAATGAGTTTATACATAGTTACTACAGCAGCAGGTAATAAGATAATAGAGTATAACATATAATACTATAATATAATATGACATAATATGGTATAATATACATTGACATTGTATATATAGTCTGTCACTCACCAAAATGTCACAGTGCAGTATGTGAGTATACCATCCTCCATGATACAAAATACTGCAGGTTTGCTAAGACAAGAGAGATTTGTTACATTAGCTCTTATCCCTGTGCCTGACTGCAAAGCTTCTATGCTATAGAGTCGGAAAAACCCAATACTTCAAAATAATTCAACAGACATGGAACAAATGCCCCACCTGGGCCAGGAATTAGGAGAGCTGCTGCTGATAGGTGGGACAGCAGCACACTGAAGGATTGTGTTTTATAAAGCCTATGACATCAGGGAAGGAGACATTGGAAAATACTTTTCCTAAGTCATTAGAGATGGTTTAGGAACAGAGGAAGCTTGTGGGCGGGAAGAGAGTCTCAACCTCTGTGAAGCATAAATGATAATCAGGAGTACTTTTGGAAATTCAAAGAACATGTACATCAAAAAGCTTTCTCCCCCATCGTACGGTTGACGAGGAGTCCAGGCAGGATCTAGGACTGATCACTGATTATAATCTTTCTAAATTAAACGCAATGTAAGAACACGTGTAGGGATCAGAGACAGAACCACTGTGGCAATGTGTGACACAAAAGAAAATGCCTCACAGAAACCATGCTGCTCTCCTGAGAGAGAAATGCTTGATACCACCGGTGATGAGAGTGGATCTGATACAGGGTGGTGCTGGGAAATTAAAGATGCTGCAAGAATTCCAATTCTTCCAACCGGCGTGGTTTTCAGTGTTGTTGGTCTATACTAACCCAGCAAAGCAACTGGGATTTTTGGAAATAGATCATGTATTACAGAGCTTTAGAACTATATTTTAATTGTGTGTGTGTGTGTGTGTGTGTGTGTGTGTGTGTG
>CM052714.1:47464525-47511536 GCA_028551405.1 Uromys caudimaculatus | reverse complement strand
TGGACGGGGGGGGGGGTGGGGGGGTGGGAGGTGGAATTCCCTCCTAGAGGCAGGTTGGGGAGGGGATGGGGGGTATACAAAGAGGAGACTCAGAAAAGGGGAAATATTGGAAATGTATATAAAGTATCAAAAATAAAAAAAAAATTAAAAAAAAAAAAAAAGAACCATTAAAAGAGGGATCAAGAGAAAAAAACTTAAAAAAGAAAGAAAGAAAGTCACCCTGGTTTTCAAATCTCTTTCTAACACAGGAGGCAGAGCAGACAACAACCAACTTAGTTGTGATTGGGAGAGGTCTCTGAGAGCTGCTGAGACTGCTGCTGGTGTTAAAGTCTGAGCACCCAGTATCTCAGAATGTGATTACTGTGGTTATTGTATACTAAATGTCTCCCAGAACGTCTGCTTATGTCACAGATGATGGTGCTTTTGGAACATGGTAGAAGAGTCAGAAAGGGAGACCTGGCTTGAGGAAGGGTTCCATCTTTGGAATATGCATGATGCCCCTACCTGTGACACACACCTCAGGGTTGCCATGCTGTGAGAGGGTTCTTCTCTTTTCCACGAAGTGGTTTTGTCTCACCACAGGCCCAGAAACAATGTGGCCAAGTGGCCATGGACTGAAGGTCTGAAATCATGAGGCAAAGCTAGTCTTTCCTTCTCTGAGTTGGTTTCTTCAGAGACTGTGCCACAGGGGCAGATAGCTCACAGAGTAACTGATTTGGACACAAGGTATTTTTAGAGGTAAGTGAGGATACAGTCATTGGGCTGGTACTTAATGGAATAATACTGATGTCCTTATAAAGAAAGGAAGCATGCACATAGGCACATGCAAAGAGAAGGCATGCAGAGACAGACACATGGGGAGGATGCTGCGTCAGCCTAGGGCTGTTGTGTTTTGTTGCATCACTCCTAGCTAAGTGATAGTGACACCCGTCCTCAAATCTTGTCTCTTGCATCTCTTTGTTTGTTTATCAGCAGATGAGCCATCTAACGAGACAAATGTTGGCTACACATGTTAAACAAGTACAGGTTAATCAAGATTGAGAAGAACTATAGTGTCACTACTCATGTTTCACATACTAAATTTCCATTCCCTTGTGGCTAGTTCCCTGTCAGGTTGGAGTAGCCAAGCCTATTTCTCACCACACTGAGCTGGAGGGAAGGAAGCTTAGCTGGGTGTGTGATGAGTGCATAAATGTTTGGGCAGGGAACACACCTGAGAATAGCTTCAAAAAATTAGTCCTGTTTATTGGGGGATAGTATGTATGCCTCTGGGGAGGTGGTCAGGATCTCTGGGGCAGGTTTGTGTGGCTGTGTATCATTGACCAGAGCAGAAGATGCTTCATCTGTGTACTCCTGGGCTGTAGTGTGTGAGGGGGATGGGGGGGGACCTTAAAAGGTCAAACAAGGAGTGAAGCCTAATAACTGTCAGGGTTGATGGTGGGGGAACCACCAGATTGGGAGGGGAAAGTAGCCAAGTACTGCTGTCATCATGTTTAAGGTATCCAGGTTGACGCTCCCTCAACCCAAGTTGAAGCTCTCTTGACCCTTTCTCTGTAACCCTGGGCCACTACCGTCCCATAAATTTCCTCCACATACTGGTAGTTACTTTAATGGACAGCACACACTTGGGCATGTCCTTCATCATGAAAATCTCTATCAGCTATGGATGCCTGAGGCTGGATAATCTAATCTTACCCTATATCTCTCAGAAGGAGAAGATACAGAGCCCAGGATACCTTGACTATTGAGTAAAATTTAAAGATAGAGTGTGAGGAGCTCTCCTGACAGCTCTCCATTGGTAAAGTACCCTCTGTATAAGCATAAAGAGTTTAGATCTCAGGCACTATATTTTTAAAAAGCCAACCACAGAGGCATGTATCTCTGATCCCAGTGCTGGGGTTGAAGGTGGGGAAAGAAGAACCTCACTGACCAGCCAACCTAGCTAACTTGTGAGCTTTGGGTTCAGTGAGAGGCTCTGCCTCAATAAAACAAGTTGGAGAGCAATCAAGGAAGATGCCTGATGTTGACCTATGGCTTCTACATGCAAGTGCACAAACATGAATATGGACTGTCATATATGTATGCACACATCAACATGACATGTTTATACAATGCACACATACACAGATATACACAGATCCAAACGTAAAATAAAAATGATAAAGAAGTAGGTTGGGAATATTATGTGCCAACACATTACTATTTTAGTTTATGTTGGGTCTTAATGAGAAATTGGAAGGAGGAACTCCTATAAGAGTGTTGTATATGTGTGTATGGGGGGGGGGCTTTGTGAAGTTTTATGTTGAGCTGAGTTTTTAAGACTCCGTATCTGCTAGCTCTTATTCCTGAATCTCCACCTTTGATGCTCTAATTAAATTCTTAATGTGATTCATTACTTTGGATGAGTCAGTTCTTGAAAATTTATTGCAAAAACTTTCAACAGCATCCCGTAAGAATACAACTAAATCCTCACTTCCACCATCAGGGAAGTCACGTCTCCATTTTAAATGAACAGTGAAAAACTGGATTTGAAAAGGGTCAGATGGTCTCAAACATTGCTTCCATGGGATAACACATGTGTGTTCATGCTCTTAAGTGAATTATGAGTTAGGGAGGCAGAAATACTAAGCAAATTAGAAGAAAATTAAAAGAGCAGATCATGGGGAAAGAGAGTTCCGAGTGGGAGTTTTGCAGATGAATTGATTATCTAGAAGAACTCAGAACACACAGGAAGTGAGTTTCCTGAGAACTGGGGGAGAAGACCTTCTGGTAGAGTTTTTGGAAGATGGTTTAAGTTCAACCAAAGCTCACATGTGAAGAAGGTCTGCTCCTTACTAAATATCTACATAAGCTGCACAGGTCACAGGGACAACCACACAGAGCAAACATGTGCTGTCATGAAGATGTCAAGATGGCTTTTTCTTGCTTAGGGTCTCTCACTGGCTCTAGAGAGCATTGATTCTGCTGGTCTATGTGATTAGTGAGCTCTAGAGATCTTCTTGTGTTTTTCCAGCCCAGGGATTAATTGTAGACACAAGGCAAGCCCAGCTTTTACAAGAGTGCTGAACATTGAACCCAGGTCCTCATGCTTGTGTGATAAGTAATTTTGGTCAACCGAGTCATTTTTCTAGCTCCTGGTGTTTCTTTGGAAAAAGAATTTTTCTGAGAATGTGAATCCAGTACAGGAGTTGCACAAAACTTGAGATAAAGTGAGAGTATGTAGAGGAAGTGTGGAAAGGGAGGGCTGATCTTCAAACTAGACATTGTCTTGGATTTCCTGGGATGAGTTCCCAATATGTTCAGACTCCCCCCACCTTAAACTCTGCCCCTTACTGGATAGTAAGCACTGAATAATAATCACCACTGGCTCACAAATAGTGATGTGCCAATAAATGCTGAACCAGCAGTTCTCAGAGCCAGAGGGAGGATAATCCCTGACCTGAGGGACCAAGGACCATGTCATGCTCTCACATGGATCATTGCTAGAGGCAAGCTTGACATCAAGGAACCCATAGTTTGGAAGCATGTTCTGAAAGCAGATCTCCAATTCTGACTGGATGTGTTGAAAATCAAGTTGTTGACAGGACCCAAAGCTAACACAGACCTCACATAGTGTGGCAAAGTCTCTCAGAAGACTGCTGACACATCAAACAAGTCACAGATTTCAGGCATCCCAACCCACCTCTACTTTGCTTAGTTTCCATACCACTCCAGATTTGATCATTGTTGGAACGACTCACAGATCTGAAGGACGTCATACTAGTAAGTGTTATTCTCTCATAAGAGATACTTATGAACAGCCAGATGAGTAGGGCTAGATGGATCCCAAGCTCAAAAAGGCATCTATTCATAGAGAATCAAGATGCACTACTTGCCCTATATAGCAATTGTTTACCTGGAGGAAGCTCCCCAGAGTTTAGGAGTCAAGTTTTCATGTTGTGAGGGGTAGCTGTTGAGGTCAGTCATTGTCCTATCCTAGGGTTATTCTCACTTGGGTAAAACAGTGTCCTATTTTGTTCTCAGACTGTGCATTATCCAGAGATACTATTTTAGAGCTATCACCCGACTCCATTTTGAGTACAAATATAGAGGCAGGGCAATGGTAAGCATATCAACAACACCATCTGTCTGACTCCACCCAGGAGACACAGGCTGATAATTAACTTACCCTTAAAATTAAAAAGGTACCACCCTATAAATTTATAAATGTAAACTGGGACTCCAGAAGCACATGGTGTCATTAAAATAGTATCAGGAAAAACAGACCTGATAACTTGTCAGCACACCAGACTAAGGGAAGCATTAAGCTCCCTTACCTGGACTCTATAAAAACGAGGACTTCTGACACTGTGGCAGAATGTCATCTGTCCACCTGGTGCATGCATCAAGGGAATGACAGGCAAAGAACGTTGACAGGACCAGAGGCTTCAGCTCTGCTCCCTACCTTTGTTGGTATAGCCTACTCAAACTGCAATTCTTCTATCCGCTTGCGCTGCTTGGTTATAACTGTCAAATTGACACACCCTAGAATCACTTTCAAAGAGAGCCTCACGTGAATTCTGTAGATCAAGTTGGTCTGTGGGCATGTCTGTGAGGGATCGTCTTGATCATTAGTTGATGTAGGAATACTCAGTTCATTAGGAGTGGTACCATTTCCTACGCAGAAAGTCTTGAACTATGTAAGATGTGTGTATGTCTTTGATATATGTTACTGTTAACTGTCCTGGTTTGAATGTAAAATGTTTTCCACAGCTGAGGATTCACCAATGACCTTTAAGTGACTTTTTGCAGAGATTTCAACCCTGCCATGAGGTACCAAGCCTTAGTTGCTCTCCATGACCTCTTCAGTTTTGCCATTTTTATGCCTTCCAAACCAGCACTAAATTAATGATACTTGCTTTACCAAATTTACTTACATACGCCTCCATACCAGTGGGGATGGATTTTTTCTTCAATTTATAGTTGATAAAAAAGCAAGATTAGAGAACACAGAGCCTGATAGAAGAGCTTTCATATGAAGCTGAACTAGCTGCCTCCAAAGTTTAGCTCTAATGACTACGATATGGTGACTACTTTCTCTGTGTGTGTGTGTGTGTGTGTCTGTGTGTGTCTGTGTGTGTGTATGTATGTGTCTGTCTGTCTGTCTGTCTCTCTCTCTCTCTCTCTTTCTCTCGCTCTGTGGTGTATTTGTGTGAATAATCATGGAAGATAAAAGAAGGAGTCTGAGCCTCTTGAACTAGAGTTCTATGGAGTTACAGGCCATTGGGAACCACCCAGTGTGTATGCCGAGGACTGAACTCTCATCCTCTGCAAGAGGAGCAAGGGCTCATAACGCTGAGTCCTTTCTCCAATTCCTGTGAAATACAGTTTAATGTGGTTTATAATCAAAAGTCAGTAGACAGTGTTTATCTTTGCCAGCTCCCTCCCCTTCCTGTCTAACCCCTGCCCTCTTCTCTCTTCTTCTTCTTCCATATCCTCTCTTTCTTCTTCCCTCCCTCCATTCTACAGAAGAAGAAAGACTTCTCATCTACCCTTTGGGTCTATGGATGATTTAGGAATTAAATTAACCAAAGGCAGGGTAACAAGGGAAAAACATGTCTCGATGAGAATATTTTATGTGTGCATGGGATTCTTCATATGCAAGAAACAGAGACAAAAGGAAGTGAATAGAGCTGAGAACTGGTAGAGCATTTTAGAAAGTTAAGTAGTAGAGACGTGGAAGGCAAGAGGAAGAGGAGTTTGGGCTAGCACTGGATAATTGTAGGAAAACAACTAAGTGCAGTGTAGGAGGAATCAGAGAAAAATGAGGTTGTTTTGGTGTTGTTTGATATAGATTTGTCTCACATCAAATCTCTAGCTAACTCATTGAAATTTTCCTATCTTAAAAAATAAAAAACTGATATGGAATGTTGGGTTGGGTTGGCAGGGAGTTAGACCCTTGACTATGTACCCCTGCCTTCTATTCATGGAGGATTTTTTTCCCCAGAATTCTGGGTCTGTTCATAATTCTCCATGACTTCCACTCTGTCTCTTTGACTACCTGGTGTTCTGCTGGCTGTGCCACAGCCCTCTAGACAGAGGTGTCTATAGATCTTTCGAGATTGTTGTCACATGCATTTCCTTCACACAATATTCACACATATTCACCTGGACTTGGCAACCACCCAAATTATTCTGCCAATTTTTCTTTATTATGCTTGACAACTGCTTGTGGAGAGAATGGATTTCTCTTTTGTGAAGGCAGCACATAGCAGCATGTTGCTTCTTAAAAGAACAAGATATTTCACAAATAACAGGCTCAGTGGGGTAGCCCATCTGTGATACTACAGTGGGGGCTTTGCTACCAACACAAGAAAGCCTTTACGAAGAGGCTATGCCATGTCTCCATTTTGGAATAGGCTGAGGTGGGAGTTTTAGCCAGCTACAGCCTGACACTCTACCAAAGGAGAGAACAATCAGAAATACGTATCAACTTTTGTTCAGCTCTATCGGGCAATGGCCCCCATATTGTGTAGGGTATAATCTGAGATCTTCTTACGATAGAACTGCCTCCAATTTTTAAATGCAAAAAAAAAAAAAAACCAAGAAAAACATTTAATACAAGATACAATAAATTCATTTGCTTAAAATTGCAGCCAGTAAATGAGAAGCTCAATTTTAAAGAAAGTCACCATATTTCTTAGATCATGGCTGTCCTATATTATGGAAGTAGTTCATGTCTCAACCTGAGCTTTATCTTAACATGGAATCAGTAAATACCTAGTTGTGAAATCAATATACACTGGTTATTTTACATGAGATGTTAAAAATAAAAATGAGCAAACAACACAGAAGGAAAAAAACTCTAGCTCCCGTGGTTGTCATGGAGATAAACTATTACTGCACTGTCTTTCTTGGGGGAGCAAGAGTGATGTCTACCTCCTGAGACTTGTATCTAGGAGGGTTTTGACTTGCACATAGTTGAGATCTGTTTCTAAAAAACGAAATGCTGAGGGGAGGGAGTGAGGTAGGTACTTACACGTATTTCCTGGGCTGGAAGAGCTGAGTAGTGAATACTTATCCCCTCACATAAACCTTGAAGCATTGTTTCAAATCCATGACAGAAACAAATTTCTATTTCCTTTGACATGTAGACATTGTGTGTGTGTGTGTGTGTGTGTGTGTGTGTGTGTGAAAACTTTGCCGTAAGAGTTTATCTTCACGACAACCACATGAGCTAGATCATACATGCACAGTCACAAGCACCCTTAGAGAGGGTCTCTGTTAGCAGAAAGCCTAGGGGAGAAGAGCACTCAGCTGGATTTCTATTCTGGAAACTGGGATCTAACTAGAGCATAAATTTAGGCAAACTCCAGAAATTAGAGCCAAGTGTGAAGTTATTATGAAAACAGAGAAATGGACTTAAAGCAACATGGATCATAAGGATGGAGCCAGATGACAAATACAGAACAAGACTAAGGACAACCAAAGTGCAGCCCAGAAGACCTGAGAGAGGATGCTGAGTAAGTGGAGTTGGTCAGTTCTGTGACAGGCTGAGATAGGGGCTGAACCTTCCGGCCCAAAGCTAAGCATCTGCCTCTTGGGTTAGGGAACACAAATAGGGCAGGAGAATTGGAAAACACCCATCCAGCATGCCAAGCACCAGAGGGAGGGGGTCAGAGGAGGGTGGTTCCCCTCAGTGCACACAGGAAGAAAGGGACCTGAGAGCACGAGACAATCTTGCGGTCTTCTTGCTTTGGTATAAAGAATGCACTGCTGTCATCTAACTTCAAGGTACCCGCCAATAAGCTTTATTCATTATCTGATATAAACTAATAGATGATTGGAAAGAAGCTGACGGTTTCAGAGGATCATAGACTCTCTCTTTAGACACATGGATATGTTGCTCTAGAAGAAGGAGTGCTGGTGGCAGAAGACATGATAGTGCCAGACTAGCTCAGAGAAGTCTCTTAACCTAAAGGATTAGAAATACAGCCTCGCAGAGAGGACAAGATTCACAGGAGGCATATGTCACCATCTGGGATGAGTTAGGCCTTTGCTGTGAATCCTAGAAAGCTGCCCTGCTTCTTCAGCACAGACTGCCCTGGCTCTAACTGCATCGTGAACAGCAAACTTCTCAATGCTAAGTAATGTTAAAAAAGATCTTAGAAGTACAGATGTGGAAATGATCTGAAAAAAGCTTCCTAAGTGACATAGATTATTACCATGGCGACAGTGTCACTAAGCAAAGATAGTGTGACCAAACGGTTTGCATTAATTTAGAGGTCTTAATGAAGCGATTGCTTATGAGAAGGAATGCCATAAATAGAAATATGAGAACTCAGGGAAGTACTGTGAGATAGCTTTTGGTTCTCTAACATAAGTTCTTTGAAGAAGAAATAGAAGAGAAGCCAGAACCATTACAGTAGCGGAAAGGAAATGCATAGTCACAAGAAAGAACCAGAAGCATGAAAAAGAAAAAGATATCCAATATAGAAATAAGGAAAAAATGAGTAAAATAAGATAATATATGGTTAAATCATTGGAGAGAAAATGGCAGATGTGAATGATAAACAAAATAGATGTCATAAATAAAATAGGAATCCTCAAAGACAAATTGATTAGAACAAATATGTCAATGTATGAATAAATTGAAATACATAAGTGTGCACGGTAGACAGTTATACCATAGTCCAGGGAATAATCAAAGAAAACAACCAGTATCAAGTTACAGTCTAGTAAGAGCCCTGAAATTATTTAAAAAAAAAATAAGAGAAAGAACCATTTAGGAAGCCAGGCAGGCATATTGTAGTAAAGCCACAAATAGGAGCGAATATAAACATCCTTGGAGCAGCATCCAATGCCAGAAAACTACAGAGCAACACTGAGAAGACGCATAAGAAGATAAATGGCAAGTCATGGGTTTATACCAAGCAAACTCTCCGAGTAGAGTGCAGAGGAACAGTTTGACCACACCAACTCGGAGATCATATCTGTCACCAGCCTGTGCTGTGCTAACAACAAAAGACTGAACCACATTCAAGTGAGAAAACGAGGCACAGTGACACAGGAAGACAGTAAGTGCAAAATTACAGTATGCAAGGGGAGGGTCAGCAAGACAGGATGGAAGAGGAGGGCAAACAGCCTGATGAGGTTAACCGCTATAGCGCAAGAACAGAGAGGAATAAGAGAGGAACTGGAGATGGTAAGTGGGTTTGCTGATGGCCTCGTGTGTGTTAACCAAGAGTAATCATTTAAGACTCACTCACCAGGAGAAAGAAGCAGTAGCATAGTTTACAGTGCCCTGTTAAACATCAAGAAAACTAATAGTAGTCTTAACCGAAATTATGATGTGGCGAAGCGAGGGGAGAGGACGGGCACCACTACGTTCTTCTTGGCTCACAAATTAATTCTTCATGTCAAATTCGCAGCACCACTGTGTGCTTCTTGGCCACACAAACACTTTCATCATTGTATTAGCTGTGGTGTTCTTGAATCGGTGATCTTTGATGTCACCAATACGACTGTTGGGGGGCATGACCCTTGTCCATGTTAGACAGAATTGTTTTTAAATTTGTATATGTTTTGCGTATGTATGTGTGTGTGTGCAAATATGCACATGAGTGTGTGCATATGCATGTGTGCATATCCATGTGAGTCTGGGGGCCAGAGGACAACAGCAGGTGTCTTTCATTTGTCATCTTACTTTTCGAGAAAGGATCTCTCACTGAACACAGAGTTCACCGATTATCTGTACTGTCTGGACAGCAGTCCCTAGGGGTCCTTCTGACTCTGTCCCCTCAGTTTGGGATTACAGACATATGGCACCACACCTATGGTGGGCGGCTTTGAAGTGGGTGCTAGTGATCATGTCACTTTACTCACACATATGACTGGGCCATTTATCCAGCCCCTAAGGCAAACAAGTTTAGTCTGTGGGCATCTGCATTCTGATTGAGTTACCAACCAGCTCTTTGCATCTCTATTTCTCAGAGACATCACAATGCTGAAATTAGACCAATTAAGAACCCCACAATAACTCCTAAATGGTCAAGTAAAGGAAGAAACACATAGCTCTCCTTTTCAATGAAAAGCTAGAAGTCACGAAGCTTAGGAAGGAACACAGTGAGCATGAGGAGCTAGGCCTCCTCTGCCCACTAGTCATGTTGTCAGTGCAAAGGTGAGGCTTTGGGTAGAAATTAAAGTCAATACTTCAGTGAACAGAGTGCAAGGCATGAGAGCAAAACAGCATGATTTCCGATCTGGAGAAAGTTCTAGAGGTCTGGAGAGAAGACCAGAGGACAACAGCACATTAAGTCAATGCCTATTCCAACTTGACTATTGCTCTTTTTTTGTCCTTTTCATGAGGCCTGAAGAGGGTGACCAGGCTGCAGGAGGTTGGAGCAGAGGTTGTTTCATAAGGTTCAGGGAAAGCAGCATGTCCATGGCATCCAAGCACAGAAGATGCTGATGCGGAAGCTGCAGTGAGCTTGTCAGAGGATCTGGAAAGGACTGGAAAGGACACTGACCAAGATGACTGCACAGAGCAGCCCATCCATCGTAGATCAAGCAGCCTTCTATTGTAAGAGACTGAAAACTAGGCCTTCCATGGCTAAACAGGAGTCAGTGCCAGGCTTCAAAGCTGCAAAGGATAGGCTGGCTCTTACTACAAGCAATTTGCAACCACTGCCTTTAAGTTGAAGGCAATTACCACTCCAAGAAACTTCCACTCTTTAAGCCCCAGAACTCAATCAACCATGCCTTAGCTCTCTATAAAGGGAGCAGCAAAGCCCGGGTGATAGCACATCTGTTTCTAAATGGCTCGATGAATGTTTTACTGCAGCTTGGAGAAGAAAGTCTTTTAAAACATCACTACACACTGGGCTGGCAAGGTGGATTCTAAGCCAAGTCCACTCTCCTAACCCATGACAGAGTGGGAGGACAGAACTGACCCCATAAAGTAAATTATACCCTGACATACACGCACACACCATGGCATGTATGTGCGCCTCCATATCATACATTCCCACACGTATATGAACAATGATACATAAATAAATAAAATGATTAAATAAATAAATAAATAAGTTCTACTCATAATGTACCTAGCCACCCAAAAGTTCTACTGAAGAAATAGATAGTAATATCAATATCCCCATGTGTATTAATACAATATATATTCTGTAGCCTGTGGGTCAAAGAGCAATTTCTTCAAGTCTCTTGATTTAAAATATGCATTGTAGGCTGAAGTTGTAGCTTAGTTGCTAGAGTGTTTGCCTAGCATACACAAAACCAAATATATCTATACTACTCATAATTATAAATGATACTGAATGATCTACAAGTATCCAAAGATGTAACTTTTGATCTAAACCAAATAAAATGTTATTCTCAATCAAAATGAAGTCAAACAAACAAACAAAGATATAAAAACTCAAGTGAGGTAGAGGCAAACTAAAACACAATATGAATGGAACTGAGGGGACCCGAGGATGTGGCTTGGTGACAAAGCGCTTACTCAGCATGCTCAAGGCCCCGCATTAATACCAGGACAAAAAAGCAAAACGGAAACCCAGACTTTAGGATCAGAGAAGGAGGAATTTTGTTCAGAGCATGACTGAGAAAACAATACTCTACAGTGCTGATCTGTGAACCATCCTGAAGAGCCATCATCTCTCCACTAAACAACGCTGTACATTCACAAAGCAGAGACTAAAGGATAGAAAAGAAGCACAGAAAGGTAATTTATAGTAGGAAACCTGGTTTATTCTCATTCAGCCAGTAAGAGCAAGTCCTCAAAAATATCATTTAACAAAACACTTGATTAATATGTACATAAATTATGTTTTATACAACATACTCACATGCGCACACACACACAGAGAAAGAGAGAGAGAGAGAGAGAGAGACAGAGAGAGAGAGAGAGAGAGAGAGAGAGAGAAGGTAAGGCTATAGCTCATGATAGGGTGCTTATAATATGTACGTGGTTTTGGTTTTAAATCTCAGTGTCTCTCACCCACACACACCCACACAAGCACACACAAACAATGACAAAACAACAACAACAGAAGACAAAACAAAACAGAGACAGGAAGATTTAAAACAGTATTTGTAGAAAACAATAAGCATGAATCTTCTAGAAAACTGAAGTGGACCTCTCTCCTAGTTCCTTTCCTCACTGTTGTGACAAAAGATCCAATGCACACCAGAGCTGTTAACTCTCCTTTTAATCAGTCCAGGGCCGCCACCTGTGGGTGGCGCCAATTACACTCAGGGAACGTCTTCTCAGTGCATCTTTGGTCACTCCCTCACAAACACTCAAGAGTTGTGTCTTCTAGGTAATTCTAAATTGAGTCCAGTTGACAATCAAGATTAATTATCAACCACCTGTTACTTACTGTTAAATCCCTCTTAAGCATGTATTAAGGTAATAAAATATAAGTTTAGTAATCCAAATTGATCCTTTCAGAAGATTTGGTGGAAGTAAGACCCCGTGAAGAGAGATAAAATGCATAGGAATAAATGTCAAACATGGGAGACTCGGTCATAAAAACATTGATATATGACAGAAAGATTAAAAACAACCTATACTTTTAGTCTCAGCAACAACACTTGGGTCGTTAATGCCATAGATGACCTGACACGTGGTGACAAAATGTCTCTAGAGATTATTATTTACTGCACTGTTTTGAATTGTAGATAGGACCAAGCTCAACCTCTATTAGTGGGAAGCTGGAGACTGCAGTAAAATGGGGAATAGGGCGTGGATGTAGCTCAGTGGGCGAGCGCTTGCCTAGCACGGGAAGCCCTGGGTGCTTTCCCCTGAGCCAGATACCCCAGGTATGGTGGCACACTCCTGTGATCTCAGCACTTAAGGAGAGATTGGAAGACCAAGAAGATCAAGGTCGTCTTTGGGTATGTATCAAGTCTAAGACCAGCCCGAAAGTTTGTATACGTATATGTGCATGCGTGTGTGTATTAGTGGGTGTAGGTGTACGTATGTATGTTATGCAGACAATACATGTACTATGCACTAGTTTTAATTACACATAATATATGGGGTACATTTTGATTTGTCAAATAATAAGTTTCTATAGAACTATAGAACAGAATAATGAAGCTTTCTCTATATCTGTCTAGAACAGTCTCCAAGCTATAGTGCTATTTTAATAAGCAAAAGTTGTTATTTATAAGGGAGAAAACAAGGGCAAATACCTCCTATTTGCCAGCATTTCTACCATGGAAGAACACATCAAGAAGCGATCCTGGTAACTTGCAGGTTGGTAGCGGGCACTTGAAGGAATCCTTCAATAGTCTTCCTTTTAATACATTAAAACATTAGAAACCACATGTATGCATTTCCTATTCGAAAATAAATATAAAGGTGCTGCTGAGATGGCTCAGCAGTTAAGAGCACCGACTGCTCTTCCAGAGGTCCGGAGTTCAATTCCCAGCAACCACATGGTGGCTTACAACCATCTGTAAAGGGATCCGATGTCCTTTTCTGGTATGTCTGAAGACAACTACAGAGTATTCATATTAATAAGATAAATAAATATTTAAAACTATAAACAATAAATAAATAAATGTTTAGAAGAAATGTCCACACAAAGTACTTAGAAAACAGTACCCATGGCTTTTGTCACTGTACTCTTCCACTGGGTTTGGTGCTGGCCTAAGAGGGTGACAGGATGAAGCCACTAAGAAGCACTAATGTATGTGTGTGTGTGTGTGTGTGTGTGTGTGTGTGTGTATGTGTGCGCGCACGTGCGTGTCTATCTTGTGTGTGTGTGTGTTTCTAAAATCTGGCTTTCAGAAAACATACTACGCTATTTTTCTGGATTGTCCAAGTCATTAGAATATTTAAGCTATAGTCTTGGGCAGTTGCTGGTTATTTCCCACAGAATAGAACATTTCTAAAATGTTCCGTGAGTCCCTGCAGTCTGTAGAGCTATTTAGGAAGAAGGCAACATGAAATGTGGAAAGACAAAGCCCTTAGCATCCAGAGCACCCCTTCTTGTATGTCTTTTGTATATGTGTATGTTATGTGTTATGTGTTCATGTGTGCGTGTATGCTTGAGTGTCCCTGTGAGTAGTATAAATGGAAGCCAGAGGTTGACATCCAGTGTCTTTCTCAATCATTCTGTATCCTAGTTTTTGAGACAATGTTAGTCCTTTAACCTGGAGCTCACCTACTGTCTAGACTGCCTGGCCAGCTCTGAGGATTTTCCCGCCCACACCCTGGTTCTGGGTTACAGATTTGTGCCACAGCACTAGGCTTCTAAAGTGAGTGTTGTCGTTTCAAGCTCAGGTGGGTTACAAACAAGCACTTGGTTGCTGAGACCCCTGTCCCAGGGTTAGCTGTTTTTATTGTGAAAGTGCACATTCTGACGTGACATTTCTGAACCTGCAGGTGCAGTAGCCCGTGCAGCACAACGCTCCTACCAGGCAAAGCCATCGGGGTTTGAGCGAAAACGTTCATTCTCTGCACATCAATTATGTCTGATTAAAGTTCAGGGAAAGATACCTCTACTTGGGTATCTGTATTGCAATGACTACAGCCATAGCGGAATACCTCGTTCCGTCCTTATGCTTGAAGCTTAATGGATGAGAGGCAACTCATGTAAAATCGGAAAGATTGCAGCCTGGGTTTGATTGCGTACGAATCAGAAGGTAAAGAGGATAGGAATTTCTCTGTGAGTGTTAGTTTTCTTTAAAATTATATATTTTAAAGGACGCCAGACAGCATCGCTTTTTTCTTTAGAGAAGAAAAGTGCACAGCTTGTGTGAACGTTATCTCCTCATCTCTCCTGGGCTTCACCCCAAGCCTCAAGCGCTAGAGGAAGTGTGTGGAGGTTGTGCAACCTCTGCGATTGTTTCAGAAGGCTGCTGCCACCTATCGGCGCGTGTGAGTATCTGCACTCGGGTCTTGCCTGGAGGAAAAGAAAAACCAAACAAAATCGGAGAGAATTAGATGCCAAGAAAGGTGAGTTTACCGAATGGAAGTGGACAATCAGAGGGCACAGCGAGGGAGATCCTTTATCTACGCCAAGAGGTACAGTTCTTTCCCCTGCCCTAAAGGTGAAATAAGATCATCTTTCACGGACCGAGTCTTGGGAAAAGGAGAACGCCAAAACAAAAGCAACCCCACCCACCAGTGGCTCACAGTTCCCCTTAACATACTGCAGTAAGCGCTTAGCCCCTGTTTACACTCGCTGCAATATTGCAACACGACACATAATGTTTAAATTAGTTCTGAAAAAGTATTTGTTCCACTTGTTTATATCCTCTAAATCCTTGAATCTTTGGACTCTGCTACGTGGAGGGGACTTGGCCAAGGCGTTTCTTTTAAAGAAACGCATCTAAAAGAGCCTTTCCTGAAACAGCCCCAACAATACATCATCGAGGCTGTGTGAGGGCTGACTCTATACAGGAATCAACCAACTGGACCTGGGAGCCCAGGTATGTGGCGAAGCATTGCTGGGTTGTTTCCAGATGAGTCTAATGTTTAAATCAATAGACAAGGGACAGAGATAGTTTTCTTAATGGAAGGCAGACTCAGACTCCGTTGCCAACAGCCGGAAAACTAGAACACAGGTTTTCCTTGCCTTTGATTTAAAGTGGAGCACCAGCTCTTTCTTGGTCTTAAGTTCAGTCGGTAGTGGACTAAAAGTAAAGCATCAACAAGGGTCTCCAGACCAGCTCTCCAGCTGTTTGTGAGTATTGTCAACCTCCACGATCATGTGAATCAGCTCCACATAGTAACCGCCCCGTGTCCTTTTTCTCTTTCAGTACTAGAGAACCTGACTAACACACTGGAGTAATGCATTTCCAAGATGATGTATTCAGAGTCCACATGCCCAAAGAAGTCTCAGGCCAATTAGCACACAGAAGAACTGAGAGCCAGACCCAGGACCTTTTGGCTTTTTCTGCCTTCTCTGTGTTCACCCCCACGCGTTCACAGGAAGCAGTTGCTGAACACAGCTGGCACCTTGAGATTCTTGAACGTTTTGCAGTAATCTCAATGATAAAATCTACACCGACCGTCTCAGTCCCACACAGTGTGGGAGGTAGCCTTGCCTTCCACCGCACCACATTCTGGTTATTGTCCTGCATCAACTGTCCCCGCTTCGGTGGTTTGTGTTTTACTTGTGTATGTGGCTACAGAGCTCTTGCCTAGATCGCTTTGCCTTTCTCATTTCGTCTCTTCCAGGCTGCCCGTATGTTGACTTCCACATCCATATTTTTAATACCAAACTCATCCCAATGCTCGAGATTTGTATAACTGGGCTGTCCTCAGATACCCAGGGAGTGATTTAAATGAAACACTGTTGCACGGTACAGCTCCTGAATGTCTCCTTGCAACCACGGTCTAGTCCCTATGGGATGCTTGTACTCTCAGCCCCTCAGTAGCATAAACTGAAACTATTTTTGTCTTCGTTTCTGCTTTTCCCTAAGCATCAAAAACTAGACTTCTCTGTAAGCCTGGACCAACTCGACTTCAGTGCTTCTTCCTGAGCAAACTACTGGTCTGTCCCTAATGGTCACTAGACTTGAATTCTTGTGTTTGGTTAACCCCCCAGCATTGCATGTGCTAAGTAAGTGCACATAGGTGCAGGTGCTTTACTGACTGAGCTCCACCCCAGCTCCATGATCTGTCTTCTTGCCCTGGTTGTTCCCTTCACAGCCCTTTTCACTGGCTGAAGTAGTTTGTTTCTACTTATTTGTGACCTCATCCCACCCTCTATTAGAGCATAAACTCATCTTGTTTTCAACTGTTTAATGAAAACTAATAGATGCTGGATCCAGATATATATTGCATAAATTACAGATGAATCCATTTCTCAAAAAAAATGTCTGGAAACGTTTAAATAATGTTTTCCCCAGCAGCAGACAGCAACAGAAACTGAGTCTTGTATGGTGTCTCTGGTTAACTTTTCCCTCACTTTGCCATCTGAGTTTTCAAGGAGTAGCCTTTCTGTCCCACACCTCAACACCCACAACCACCTACTTGGCTTAATGTCTGTCCCCCTTCCTTGATTAAAGGAAGAAATCTGCCCTTAAATACTACAAATTAGCCCTTCCCATTAAACCAAGGCAACATCACATAATAATATCCATGAAATAACATCTCACTCCAAGGGACAATAAATACCTTGTCTAATCACATGACTAGTTTGACTTGTCAGAGATTGAAGCTTTTTATTTTTTAATGAACTTGAAAATACATGAGTTCCTCTACCTGAAATCACCACCTAGTAAAAGCTTCCATTCACCTCTCATTGGTTCCTCTAAAAACCTGAACACAGGCACCATGACACACAGAGCTCAAACGATATACTTCTATGAGTCTAAGAGCTCTAAGATCAAATCTGGGCTTCCAACCGGCTAGATGATGTGGGACCATGGACAAACCTCTTAAAGTTCTAGAACCTTCTCTCTGTGCGAAATGCCCCTAGGACTTTTTTCCTGACTTTCATTCAGGCCATTTCAAAGGGCCCCATGAAATAATGCAAACTAAAAGTTCCCTTTCAAGCACACAGAAGTACGGAAGCTTGAAGTAGTTTAGGGCCTGGTGTATTGTGGGTGCCAACAGTATTCCACAGTAGGCATTTATGCAGCTCTGCTCTGTGGGATTTCTTAGAATATATTTATCTCCTGTACATGAAATATGTATAAACTTGAGACAAGAAGGAAGTCATTGGCGCCTCATTTTAATATCTGAAGCAGTTACTGGAACAAAGCTTTGCATATGGGAGCTGGGAAGCCCTTCAGGGTGATTTCACCCCATGCCTCATCTTCAAGGTTAATATGCTGTGTCTCCATGTGCTTCAAAGACCAGCCTCAAGCTGGAGGTTTCTGTATCCAGGTCCAGTGACTTCTTGATCATCCCATAATGTTATATTTAAGAATGATTCATTATAGATTAAAGAAAAATAACAATGGCACACATTTGGCCTTTTATCTCTTTGGTTTTCAAATACGCCCTTGATGGTATCTCACTGCATCTTGTATCTTCCTACATCCATTACAATCAAGACAATACCTATAGTCATTCTCAACACACTGACCGATCTAGATTCCCAAGTATGATTCTCTTCCCAAGTACTTCCTGGCTGTGTCAAGTTGACAGTTCAACTACCCAACATAGGTGCCTCTCTTAGGTACTTCATCCATGTCTGGAGTCGGAGTTTCTCACTTAACCTGGAGCTCACTGACTATGCTAGGCTTGCTGGCTGCAAGCCCTTAGGATGCGCGTGTCTTTGTTTCTATTGTGCTAGCATCACATTTGTGCATCACTACACCAGGCTTTGGAATGTGGGTTATGGAGGATTGAACTGGGTGCTCTGATGATGGAGCCATCTCCCCAGTTCAAGAATAGGGTCTTCATTCCATTGCATCATATATGTATGTGTGTATGTATATGTATATATATGAATATGTATATATGATTTGTAAGAAATATATATGATCATATACGATGCAATCATATATATGATACAATTTTATACACACACACACATATATATATATATCAATGGAATGTACACACACACGTAGTTTAGTCTGCTAAGTCCTGTTATGATATTTTCATATGATGCAATGGCTAATCTTGAACAAGACGTAAACATAACTAGGAGACACATCTTTGTGTGTCTGTGAGGACATTCCCAGAAAGGACTAACTGTAGGGGAAAGATCCTCCTGCTTCAGAGAGGAAAGCACTTTACCACTGGGTGATCCAGATATTGAGAGGTCTGAGAAAAAGTGTTCCCTGCTTTCTTGCTTCTGCTTCTTCCAAGTAAGTGGGGCAATCCCTCAACCTTTACTGGCTGCTAGTGTGGCTGCTGCCATTCTTTACTGGCAAAGTCCAGGGTCATCTACCTTTCTACATGGCCTGAATACCAGTTCCTTAGCAGGAAATTTTCTACATTTTCAGCATCAGATTGAGACTGCTGAGTCGCTGAGGTATCCAGCTTTGTGGTTGAGTAGCTACAGGGTTCTCAGTCCTTGTAGCATGCAAAGGAACAGAATACCTAGCGATGGTGGTATAAGACATTTAATACCCCCCCAACTCTGCAGATAAGAACTTCTTCATTCCATTGTTTCTGTTCCTCCAGAAAGCCTTACCTAATCCAGGCGGTGTCTGCCACAAGTTCTGCAGAGAGGAGCTCATAGCCTATGCTTCCTTCCTTGAGTCTGAGGGCTGTCACTCCACCTCCCTGACAGACATTTACAGCCTCAGCTATGTCGTCCTTGTCCTGCAAACAAGACATCAGGTAATCATGCCTTCTCACATCCAATTCACACGAGGATATCACATTGGTCGATTGCTGAAGTCTCTTGTGTCATGATTTTCATTTCTCCTAGCTTAGGCTATCAGAAGGAGCTTCACAATGCATGGCTTTTCAGCAAACAGATCCCGCTTCTCAAAATCCTGGACAAAAGGCACAGAAGGTAGTTAACATAGGCCAAAAGGACTGAGCACTGGACATAAAAATCAAACTCACTTGGAAGTTTAAGTTACCTGGGAACAGAGAAATCCCAAATTGTAATAATAATGATGCCTGTGATTTATTGAGTAATCATTGTGTCAAATTCTGTGTGTAATGAGGTTTTATGTACTATTTCACTTAGGTTATAAAGCTCCAATAAAGATCTGTTCTATCGTTCTATCTATCTATCTATCTATCTATCTATCTATCTATCTATCTATCTATCTATCTCCTTCTACCATTTATGTATGTATCTATATATAACATTGCTACCATATATGTGTGGGTGTGTGTATACAGATAAGTATGTATGTGTGCATCTATAATCTATTTCTTAATTATTTGTACATATATCTATCATCCACTTATCTATCTGATCATCTATATCTATTATTTATAAAGGTCTCCATGTATATATGCTGCCTATAATCTGCCTATCTATCACCTATCCATCTATGTGTCTATCTCCATTTATGTAAATCAATATCACCAACTGGAGATGCAGCTTTCCTAGCAAGCACAAGGCCTAAGGTTCAATCCCCAGCACTGCGAAATGAAATGAAGGAAGGAAATTACTATTGTCATTCAGCAAGGGTTAGAGAAATGTTCAACTTGTTCAAAGTCATGCAGCTGAGTTGACGATCCAGACCCAGGCAGTGTGATCCCATGTCTCTCTACCATGATAGAACTATGCTTTACCACCACCCGCAGCGCTTTAGAGTTGCCCGATATCCCAGCTTTACTTTCTCCATGGTCTTTCCTAGTTTTCCAAGAAAATGTCTACTTTGCCCCCCCCCCCCCAATTTAAAAACACTCTTTTGATTTCCCAAAGAACACTAGTTCTGAATCTACTGTGGCAGGTCACTACTTATACATTGGTCTTATCCCCATTGGGCTGCCCAGCCCTTGCCTGAATCAGTGTGGTGGTGTACCCACTGCAGGTGCTCAATTAGTGTCTGTGGAAACTCCAAGAATTAGAAGGCCTTTGAAGTTTAAAGCAGGAGAAAGTGCATCTTCTTAGATTCAGCAAATCTCCACGGGACGCCTGTTATGAGCCAGCAGGGACAGTGTTAGCTCAGTCACGAGCAGAATGCAGTCTTTAATTACAGGAAAGGCAAGTATACCCTCAATGAACTATAATGAGGCATGCTATCAGGGCCATCAGATGGAAGGATCAGAGAACTGCAGCTCCTAACTGATCAAGTGCCCCTGAGGATGATATTGGAGACTGAAGAGGCTTTTCAGGACAGGCGATATGTAGGCTAGCCTTGAAAATGGAATTGGTGTTCTATAGATTAGGCTATAATACAGTAGGGTCACTGAGCGAAAATAATTAAAGTGTAGGATTTATAAAAGTGCAAGCTGTGTTTGAAAGATACTGGCAGACCTGTGTGTGTGTCTGTGTGTGTGTGTGTGTCTGTGTGTGTGTGTGTGTGTGCGTGTGAGTACATAATATGTGCCTCTATGTGTAAGGGTTGAGAGAAAAATAACACGTGATGAGAAATGTAAATGCAGTGAAAAGGGACCAAATGTGAAAGATAACAATAAATACTGGAGAGTTTGAATTCTGTATGATAAGCAAAAGGGACTCTGGTAAGACTTGCAAACATATGGGGAAAATGATCAGGTCTGTGTGTTCAAAAGGTAACTGTGGGTCTGTGATGAAACACAGAAGGGAATGAATAGTTTTATCCATTCATATCTATCCATCAGTTAACCTTACCTATACACATTTATGTAAGCATCTATATTTATCATCTGTCATCTACACTTCATCTATCACTTATCTATCTATCTATCTATCTATCTATCTATCTATCTATCTATCTATCTATCTATCTATCCATCATCTATCTTCTACTGTCTAGTTATCATTTATCTGTATCTCTCTGTCTGCCTGTCTGCCAACCTGTCTGTCTATCATCTACTCCAGTGGTTTTCAACTGAGAGCAATTTTGTCCTCAAGGGAGATTTGACGATCTCTGGAGGCACAGTGTTGAGTTGCCACAACTTTGGTAGAGGAAGGAGTGCATTCCTTGCATCTGGTAGGTGGAAGCCGATGATGCAGTTAAATTTCCTACCACACACAGAACAGCCTCTGGCCTCAAGGAATCACCCATCCCCGAGAGTGTGAGGAAAGAAAACCTCATATGTAGAAACTGTCTTTGTGCTAACCCCAAGTAGAACTAAAGTAAGCCACCTCTTCAACTTGACACCAGCTACCTTCCTCCATCCTACACCTCAGTTTCTTTCAAATTCTTCAGATATGAAATAGTTCAAAAGCAGGATGAATGTAGCTCACTTTTGGTTCTTTCTCTGCTTAGTAGGAGCGGAGAAGGGCATGGGATTTGTCTCTTTTGGCATCAGTGTTCTTCTTAAGGGCATTACATCTAGAGAGCTGGTTTTGTAAGTGAAAAGGTTTCTAGATGTGAAAAATAAGGGCAACTTTCAGAGAGTCCTCACTATTTCCCTGCTCTCCTACATTCTCATCCTATGTGTGCAGTAAAATCAATGGAGGAAAAGGATGTAAAGTGTTTGGAGAATAATTTCTCAGCTGGCATTCATATAGTATATGACAGGGCTGACCTAAAGTGGCTTCAGAAGCCAAGTCTGAATACCAGCTGCCGTGCCGTGTTTGTCTTGAATATTTTTTGTTATCATGTTTCCATTGGTGTTGATGAATGAGTCTAATTTTATTTAACCTAAGAAAGTCTGGGTGGCTAAGGAGGAGTACAGGCTGCACCAAGCAGGTTGTCTTGTGAGTAAATTGAAAATGATGTTACAGCAATGGAGATTATAAGCAGATGAAAGTATCTGTCCTGTACTGTTTGGAGAGAGAATACTCTAGGGTGATTCATACCTGGCATTGTCTGTGTTGCCCATAGCTGAGGCAACTGGAAGCTCCTCACTTTCTGAAATAAATGCCCAAGAACTCTGAATCACCATTTATTATATATTCTCAAAACTATAGGTGAGGGATTAGAGGGGTGGTTTCTTATTGCTCACACAGAGGACCAGAGTTTGGTTCTCAGCCCCCATATTGGATGGCTCATAAACATCTCTAACTACAGATGCAGAGAACTCAACTTCCTCTTCTGGCCTCTGTGGCCAGAATGTACCACCTGAATACAGGTTGGCATATATTCCCATGGACCCACACACATAAACATAAATAAAAAGTGAAATATCTTTTCAAAACTAGAGGTGAGCACATCTTGTCCAGACTGGCTAGTGAGCCCAAAGATTTTGCCTGTCTCTGCCATCTGAGCCTTGGGATCACAAGAACGTGTCAAACATGTCCAGCTTTTTAGTTTTAAATGTGGATCCTAGGAATTAAACTTTTGTCCTTAAGCTTGCAGGCCAAACACTTTACCAATTGAGCCATCTCCCCTGACTCCAAATTGTCATTTGTGAAAGCTCCAGGCCATGCAATACTTTTGATAAACAAACCTGTAATTTCCTCTTCTGTTAATCTGCTTTTCCTTTTGGGGTCTTCAGACCTGAACCTCCCTGACACTAGCGAGTTTCAGAAATAGAACACAAAACCCTTCCTCCTGGAATAAATAAACATTCTCTCAATCTGCTCTGTTCTTTTGCCTTCGATCATTAGCACACGCACCTCCAGGCAAATAAATGCAAAGCAATACCCAGGAGGATAACCAGAGAAAGAGAGGATCTCTTGTGGGGGGATTCAGATCAGGGGAGAGCTTTTGTTTGTCATTACTTCCATAGCTGTTAGGGAAGACTCAAATGCCTCTGCATTAAGGAAATCTAAACAGCTCAGCAGAAGCCTTGGACTCACTTGGGAAAAATAGGACAAAAAGTAGTCTATTTGTCCTGTCAAATAAAAAAAAATGTTAGATGGCAATGATGTATTCTATAACCAAGATGGTCCTTAAAATAGAGCATCATTTAGCCTGTAGTACCATAGAATGGTGATGGTGGTGGTGGTGATGGTGGTGGCGGTGATGGTGGTGGTGGTAGTGATGATGGTGGTTGTACCCAAGCACCATGAGAATTAGTGACTGGGAACCTCATCTATGTCTCCAGGTAATGTTGCTGTGGAAACCACAGAGTTCCCTTCCTCTGGACCACAGCGGGTCTGTTCCTTGCCTTACCTTTCAGTTCTCTGATTATATACCCACTGGGGAAAATCCATGTGATTTATTCCCAAAAGGTTGGAAGAACAGTCTTGAATGGCCTCTTCCTGACAAAGGGGTACTTGAAATCACCCGGCAGAAACAATTCCACAAAGGAAAGAAGGTGGAATGATTAAAAAGACAGGTCAGAGGACAAGCTGGAGTGAGTCGTGAGTGGAGATCTGTGGGTGGATCCTTCATGTGATTGCTCCCACTCACCCCTCACTGCGGTCAGGAAGCAACTGCTCCTTTGTCCATGTAAATGACAGGCTTTTAAGAGATGACCCCAGCCATTAATTTTAAACAAAAACACCTCTTTGGTTTCTCCTCATGGATCAGCTGCTTCCATGGAGTTACAAATGAGATGCGCTGGGTTTTCCCAGGATGGTAGGACTGCCTTCTGCTTCTCACTGGAGCAGGAGAAAGAAGTTTTACTCCAGGGAAAGAGAAGCTAATGAATCTCATCTTTGTGGTCTTCAAGATCGTTAATAAGTAACCACATGCGTAGAATGACCAACAGTTTTCAGTTCCCTATCTTGGCCTTTTCTTCAGATTCTATCTGACCTCTGACCTACGAAGCTTCCTCTCCGCCCCCCCCCCCCATATATTCACAGCTTTTCTGAGGCCCTTAACCTACTTGCATCTATGTGTAGCAAAGGTGCTGTCAGTAAAGACCATTTGCAAGGATGACCTGAGTTCCCCACAGGGCTGTTTTTAAGGCCATTGTCTCTTCCTCAAAGTCAACTTGTGTATATTTCTAGTGGTCTCTAAGAACAAATGGAAGGCAAACGCAAGTTCTTCACCTGACAGCTCCTCTAGCTGGGGCAGGGGTTTGAATGCACTATCCCAAACTATGGCACCTTGGAAACTGGGAAAACTGGAGCAGCAAACCACAAAACTTAGGGTTTATCTCCTTTCTCCATAGAATCAGCCTATAAGGCCCAGATGAAAACAAGCTACAGAATGATTATTTGGGGGAAGCCCCACTGCCACCCCCCATGTTGCCATAATGATGACCACACAGAACCATAAAATGAATCAAAAGAGGTGCTGCCCACGATCCAGAAAATTTCTACGTATTCCCACAAAAGGCCTGAGCATCTCTCTTCTTTGTTAGCCTACCCTCTCTTTTATTTCTTTCACTGTGCTTATGATTTCCCCCTTTTTGAGGTAGAGAAGTTGACTCTGAACTAGGCTCTGCCTTCTCCACCCTTTAGCTTCCAAAGTTCCTTGCGCTTTTAGCATGGACTCAGCTACAGTCTTCTCTACAGTCTTCTCGGCACTAGAGGTAAGATATTATATCTCTCTCTGAGGAGAAAAGCTAAGGAATTATGTGTAACATCTTCAGTGGATGCTTATAGTATCCATTGTAGCTATGGTTTCCATCACCATGGCCACCGACTAGACTCGTGCTTGCCAAGGTTGATGACGTCATCATTGGGATTCTGCTGAGGCACATCATGGTGAAGAGCACAGTGGATCAAGCTGCTTAGTTCAGAAATCAGTGAAAGAGCTGGGGTCCTGGTATCTCTTTCGGGAGCATGGCCCTGGTGATGTGGCTTCTTGCTATTTAGCTCCACATTTCAAGGTTTCCTCCTCCCACTCATGTTAGAGGTTCCAACTCAATACACGGGCTTTGGAGAGTTTCTTGTCCAACCCATAGTCACTTACATATGAGATTTCTTACCCACATTAATAACAAATCTTTGCATATCTGTTGTATGTGTGTGGTGAAGGTGCACACATACACATAGATGCATTTCTGTGCATACATGGGAAGGTCAGGTGGCAGCCTTGGGTGTCACACCTCAGGGACCTCCTGCCTTATTTTTTTAAGGTAGGAGCTTTCAGTGACCTGGAACTCATCCATTACTCTTTATAGGTGGGCCAGGGAGCTCCAGAGATATGCATATCCCTACCTGTCTCATGCTGGGATCATTTTTGGTTGTGTTTTGTTTTGTTTTGTTTTGTTTTGTTTTGTTTTGTTTTGTTTTGTTTTTACATGTGATTTGGGGATTGAACTCATGTCCGGATGCTTGACAGGCAAGTGCTTTAGCTACTGAGTCATCTACCCCCCCCTTAAAGAGTAAATCCATTTTCAATTCTGTCTGACCACGGTAGTAAAGCTTGTGTTTTACACACTGTGAAAATGCCATTGACAAGCCCACTTTCAAGATGAGCAATGGGGGTCACAGAACGAACGCATGGCACACTCGGACCTGGAATTTGAATTTCAGTCTGTTTGGTTATAATGGCCAACCTCTTTTCACTGCTCCTGTTGTTCTTGGGCAAAAGATACATTACTGCTCATCGAGTTACAAACCAATATGTGAACACAAAGTTAAGAATCCTAAGGAAGGGGCTGGAGAGATGGCTCAGCAGGTAAAGGCATTTGTTGTCAAGCCTGACAATCTGAGTTCTATCCCAGGACCCACATAGTAAAAGAGAAAACTGGTTACTACAAATTATCCTCTAATTTCCATTTATACACACACACACACACACACACACACACACACACACACACACACACACGTACACTATATATATATTTTTTAAGAACTCCAAGGAAAATCTCATTTTAAGGGTTTCTTGAGGGGTTGTAAAAACATGGTCCTTTGCATTTATCTTGAGGGCACACCTCACCTTGATGTTCATAAACTGATTTTACATATGTGCAGCCCATCTCATTATTGTATCCATTGCTCTGATGTTCTCTCAGATGGTCTCTTATTTCCTAAAGTCTTTGCTTTTCACCACTGAAACGAAAACACTAAGCAAGCCATGCTGATAGAATCCATAATAAGTTGAGAGAGTCTCTGGTGAAACTCTCACCTAGGGCCGAGGCAGGGACCCAGAGAGCTGTTGACTCCTGCTTTTTGAAGAGACCCACACATCAAGTCGAAACATGAGCAGTTTCCAAGTTAGAATTAACAGTACTACCTAATGCTGGGAATTTGGGTGAGAAAGCCCGACGTGTAGGAATGTCTTCGTGAAGTAGAAGGAGACATTCTAAATCCTTGTAGGAGACTGGGTAGGAGTGCCGAGTTCATGGCTGCCTAATTGTGTCCATCCTATACTTAAAACACCCAGGCTTAAGGTGAAGAATGCTCTAATCTACTGGAAATGCATTATTAAGATGTATAGAAGGCTCCTTTAACAGCTGTGTGCCACTTCAGTTATGATTGCCTTTCCAGTGTGACTTTTAAAAAAAAATGATGCCACCATGTAGCCCCTAAATTGGTGTTTACTGATAATGTGGGGACAGTTTGAAAGCCAACAGTCTCTGGAAAAACTGAACTTGGCTACTTATCAGAGAATTGATTAATTAATAATTATTCATCTATTAATGCTAAATGCCTTCTGTGTTGTCTGTATCTCTCAGATATTGGTGCTATATTTTGGCACCAAAGCTAATTGTTAATTATCACTCTGGGACTCTGGAATTTGAATGAAGTACAGAAGTTTGCTAGGAGTTTGCTTTCCTGGAGGGTTTCAATGAGGGAAAACAAACAAACAAACAGACAGACAAACAAACAGACAAGCAAACAGCAAAGCTGCAGCCCCTTGAGCTGCCTGCTCAGCTCTTGTGCTTTATGCACAGCTGGGGCCCAAGGGTAAGGTTTGGAACGTGACAGAAAACTATACAGGGAAAGCATTCATCACTGAAGCATTGAGGGAGTGTTTTCATGTGCTGAGTCTTAAGTAACTGGGGGATCGTTTTAATTGAATGTGCCACCAGCCTGCATTTCACAGGGTGCGGTTAATATCCCAATCGATGGCTTCAGTATACTTGTTTAAAATTTTGACTACTGGGGCCCAATTACATCTTAGGTCTCGGCACAGCATTAAACAAAGAATGACATTTTCACATGGTTTGGGGAAAAGAAATTAATTCCTTTCATATTTTAATTGCGTACAGGACTGCGAAAGACTGCACAGAGTTGAGCGTACAGTTTCTGATTCCTTGCTTGACATTAGACAAAAATTTAGGTATTTGCATGATCGGTGGTAAATTGTAAGTGGCTTCAAAACGTTTCTCCCGGCTGCTACATCTGTTTGTTTTAAATGTCATTGCAGTTAGACGTGCTTTGACTGTAACGTTTATGGAATTTCCAGAATCTATAACACTCTGTAAATGCAAGGAACATCATCTTAGGACATGTGGCATTTAGAAAAATTAACACTGAGCGTTTAGTGGCTATTTTGGTGTGTGTCTTTGGCAGTCTTTGAGAGTTGGAACTAGGAGTTAAGCTAGAATTACATGTGCTTAAGTCGGAGAGAAAGACAAGAAGGCATTTGTTTAATTCTTTGATCCAGGACTAGGTCAGGTAATTGAACAGGACTTGTCTGCGCTGTTCTGAAAGATTTCCAGAAACCTTTCCTTGGTAGCCTAATTCAATGCTGACTATGAGAGTTCTACACTATATCTTATTCAATTCCTTCTTGCTGTGTCAAAAAGTTTGTTCTCTATGAATATTGAGAAGAGCTGTAAAAATCTATTTACGTGATCTTCTAGATTCCTAAAGATAGATACTAAATTTCTCTTCCATTTCCTTCTTGCTAAGCTAATTAGCCCAATTCTTTTAATTTAACCTTTCGTCCTAAGCCTGCATGGAGCTGTTCACAGTCTAGAAGGGTTGATACAGGAAACCCTCAGGTCTAGTGTTTAGATGATTTAAGGATATTGATGGGTATGGAGCCATGAGGCTTTTGCAGGGCCGTCGAGCATTTTAATAAGGATATTCTATAGTGATGGCTGTAAAATCCCTACTGCTGGCAGATGTTAAGATCAACCAAGCACTGGTCGGGACCCAGTGAAGGGGTCAGGCGCTTAACCCTGTGAGAGAGACAGTGTTCCACAGAACTCAGCCCGGGTTACCTCAACTGCCATAGGTGATGATGCTCACCGCCCGGTGCAGGTTTCATCAAAGACGTCCTCTCCCAGGCTGTTGGAGGAAACAGACAAAGACTCACATCAGAGGGCTTGAGACAGGAGGAGGTCGGATGGCAATAGGAGAGCCCGCGATGGGTTCCCACCTTGGTGTGGTTCTACAGACATAGACTGAGGAAGTGGGATGTTTTCATGCCATCCTGGTGAGACATGCGGCCTCATTTCTCCAGGCTAGTCTTCATTTTGTACAGTAAGAACAGCACCACAGGCTGGAGTGAAGGCTCAGGTAATAAGACGCTTACCTTGCAAGTGCTGGAATGTGGGTTCAATCCCCAGAACACCCTGAGAGGCAGAGAACGGTGGATCTCTGGGGCTGGCTGTCAGTTCCAGGCCATTGTGGCAAAAACAAACAAACAAACAAACGAACAAATGAATAAAGTGGATGGAGCCTCAAGAATGGCATCAAAGGCAAAGATCATCCTCTGGGCTACACACACACACACACACACACACACACACACACACACACACACACACACACACGCGTGCGCGCGCGCACACACAAGTATGTGTACCTACACATGCACATGTGCACCTGCACACACACACACACACACACACACACACACACACACACACACACACTAAAACACCATTATAGCAACAACTTGTATTTTCATCATTATGCTAAGTTGCATCACGCTTGAAAGAAATGGGAATTGCAGATAAACCAAAGAACAGAAGAAAAAACCATCACTGGGTCCTGCAATCCAGGCAGCATTGTGCAGGCTCTTGCTGCATCTATTATGCTTCCATTCTGAGTACTAAGGAAAAAATGGGATCAGGTTGTATATGCTTATATGTGCATTATCAAATACAGCAAAATTTTGTGAACGTATTTCAAGACCAGCAGATATAATTTTCTATAATTTCGATGAACGAGCAACATTTCATCTTATGATACAATTGGCTTAACTACGTTTACCAAGTTCTGAGGTTTATAACAGTCCCTCTCAGAAAGTCTCATTCTTCGGATTCTTTTCCTTTTTTAAAAAAACTAACTACATATGAAACTGTCTCTTTATTGTATCCCCATTGGGACAGAAATATCCTATATATATATTTTTGGCAGGTTGGGTGTTTATAAATATTTTTGACATTTTCTTTTTGTTGCATTTGTGAACGCAGGCATGCCCATGCCATGGTATGCATGTTGAGGTCAGAGAACCATCTTTGGGAACTGGCCATCTCCTTTCACTATCGTATTTGGGAATCTACCTCAGGTTGTCAGGCTTAAGTGGAAAGTACCCTTGAGCTCTCTATCTAAATCCCAGTAAAACCCCAGAGTCCTGCTCACTCACACTTTGCTTACTTACTCTTTGAGGCAAAGTCTCCCAATGAACCTGAAGGGAGCTAGGCAGTCAACAAGTATGAGCGATCCTCTGTCTCTGAACCTGACAATTCTGGGCTTACAGACAAGCATGGGGTCCTGCTTAGTTCTGTATGTGTGTGCTGAGAATTCAAATTCAGGTCCTGTGCTTGCACAGCAAGTGTCATTATCCACTGAGCCATCTTCTTAGCCCCTATATAATGTTCTGTGGCCAAGAAAATCACTGTCAGCAATGCGGCTGTCTCTCAGGTGCACTGTAAGCTCTCAAGGACCCAGTTTCAATGTCGTCTGAAGCCACTCTCTCTTGCAGTTTCAGCCTTCCTTCGCCTACTCTGAACCCTAGCTTTATAATTGAAGGCTGTAATTTATTCACCACGCAATGTCTCTGCCCTCCTGCCATCTGTAATCTATGCCTGACACACTCTGCTGCCCAGTATTATTTAATTCTGCTTTTAAAAAACTGACAGGAGTTTTGTGAGCCAGTTGGTAGGAAATCACCCCATTAAAAATATTGTTATGCAGACTGGTGTTTGAGAAAAAAAAATTTCCAGCGGTGAGTTTCAGTTTTGTAAGATAATGTTCTTTATTTAGCCCTGCCAGGCTGGTAGCTGCAGTTATCATTAGTATAAAATAGAGCTAACCAGAGCCCTAAGGAAAGAATGACCTCTCAGGAGAATATTGGAGTTCTTTTAAACATTTAAAAATGTATGCTGTATTATTTTGGGGGGAGGGGTAGAGGGGGTCAGAGGACAACTTTGTAGAGTTGGTTTCTCCCTTCCTTTACATGAATTCCAGATATGGAACTCATGGTGTGGGCTTGTATGCCAAGCAAGTTCTCAGAAGCCCTGATCAGTCTTTCTGGCCCAGAGTGCTAGTCTCTAATCCATATCTGAATAACCCATAGGGGCAAACAACAGGAAATGCAAGTGGAGGGTGTTAGGGTGTGAGCCAGACTAGAAGCTCGGAAGTACTCAACTGTGTAAGTCTTCACTGTCTAATCTTATTTCCTTCCTCAGAGAATACAGTACTGATTAAGACATGGCAGTGATAGGAAATAGAGCAGGATGAGGACTGCCTAACTGTTGACGGGGTCAGAAATGTGGCATGGGGAGGAGGTGCGGTGCCTGCTTGCCAGCCTAGTTCCCAGTTCAGGGAGAGACCCTGTCTCAAAGGAATAAGACAGAAAGTGACATATCAGGGCACCTGGTGTTTCCCAGGGGGTTCCATACGTGTAGATGCCTGTTTGTCCACACACACGCTATGGAGACACTAGCTAGATGATCGTAGAGACCAATTTTTCTTTCTGGAACAGTTGTTTAGCTTACACTTTCCATCCCAAGTCCCTCATCATGGAACTGAGTCCTGTTGGACACAGAATGAGCGACATGCTATTTCATTGGCCAGGGATCTACCTGGCCTTTACCCCCGTATATGACACCATGACTGTTTTCTTTCCCATGGGTCAAAGTATCAAAGTAAGAGTCTTAAGTTTGCAAGGACAAGCCATCTCTCCGGCCCAGGTTTCTTGTGTGTTTGTTGTTTGTTTGTTTTGGTCAGAGATAGCTATATTAATAGAGATGCATGTGAATGTGAGGTTGGGTGTACAATGAGTCCACCCAGTGATCAAATATTAGTCCCAAATATTTCTAAATAATCTGCTAATAAGCTCCAAAATTCTTTGGCACAATGACTGACTCCCAATATTTCCTGGAATGTCTTTTTGCACCCAAAAACAAAGAAAAATTTAAAGTAAGATGAGATCATTTAAAAAGGATTCAGTAGCCAGTTAAAAGGACTCTTGTATGACTAAATCTTAGAAAAGTAAAAATCCCAAATCTTTGATGATTGGAAATAATCATAGCCCATTGAGTAAAATAAATATCCATATGATATAAATAAACAAATTAATTAAAATACTGTTGATGAGTACCTAGCAATTATGTAGAAAGTGTCATCAGGGTAGAATATCTATGGAGAAACCATCTTAACCATGTGACAAAAATTAAAAGCATCAGTAAAGGGACAGTTAAACTGCATACCACCCACCATGTCATCCTTGTGTAGTAATGCTTCTGTAACAATGTGCTGATGCCCAGGGAAACACTAACTGAGGGTGGTTCTATGAAATAATTGGCTATTATCTGCAAAGGAATGAAGGAAGGTCATATATTTCAAGCAAAGGCTGCTGACTTATTTTAAATTGATGGAAATGTTTATATGAGCATGCAAAATACAAGACAGGTAAATGCAACACATAATTGGCAATAAGTTACTTTTGTATAAAAGAAAAAGCCTTCATAAAAAGTCTAATGAGATGAGAATAGACTCCTGTAAATTCTCCAATTTGAAGATTGTGCTGAGGATTTGGTCTCTGGAGTAAATACACAGTAAGGTATTTTGGAAAACAGATGTCTTAGTTACACTTTATGGTTGTGGTAAGACACCATGACCAATGCAACTTATGGAAGAAAGGGTTGATGGGGATTTATAGTTTCTGAAGGTGCATTCATGATGATCATGGCAAAAGTCATGGCAGTAGGTAGGCAGGCAGTCATGGTTCTGGGGCAGTAGCTGAGAGCTTCCAATTCTTATCCACAAGTAAGAGACAGGTAGAGAATGATATCTGGCAATAGTGTGGACTTCTGAAATTTCAAATCCCATTCTAGTGATGCCCCTTCTCCAACAAAGCCACAACACCCTAATACTCCCAAAAGGGTTCCAGTAACTGGGGACCAAGCATTCAAGCATATGAGCTTATGGGGGTCATTCTCAATGAAACTATCACAGAAGTTCCACACTGAACATTTGGTCCCCGGTTGATGGAGCTATTTGTGGAGTGGCGCCTTGCTGGAGGAAGTATGTCACTTGGGGCAGGCAGTAAGAGTTTATAGCCTTACCTCCCTACTTGTTATTTCTGTCAAATTCCTGTGTGTGGAAAAGAATGTGGCCAATTACCTTTATGTCTCTGCTACCATGTTTGCCTGCTACCATGCTGTTGCTGCACTTTCCCTGCCATGATAGACTCTCTTGTTCTGGAACCATAATCCAAGACAAACCTTTTCATCCATTGCTTTTGGTCACCACACTTTATCACAACAACAGAATGCTAACTAATAGTACAGTGATGGTTAGTTTTAGTTGTCAACATGACACAATCTAGAATCACCAGGAAAATCACTCTCAGTAATGAGTTGTCTAGACAGATTGACTTGAGAAGACTCCTGAGGGGGAATTGTCTTAATGGAATTAATTATTTTGAGAAGACCTGCCCACTGTGGGCAGCACTACTCCCTAGGTTTGGGTCCTGCACTCTGTAAGGATGGGGTTAGGGCTGAGCACAAGTAAGCATGCATTAATTCATTGTTCACTGCTCTTAACTCTATATGTAATATGACTAACTGCTTCAAGTTTCTGCCACCTTTATTTCCCTGCTATGACAGACTGTACCCTGGATGTGTAAACCAAATAAACCCTTTCTCCTTTAAGTTGCTTTTGTTAAGGTATTTTGTCATAGCATGAGGAAATTAAACCAAGCAAGTACTATGCTGGCTTCAGATAGGAAATTCACTTATGTGGTTCTGAAACAAAATGCTCTCAGTAATAGAATAGCAACTTTCCTGTAAAAGTGAGATTGTTTCAAAATAAAGGGGAAAAAATTAAATTATCAGATCCCTTTTGCACATGAACAGAGTTCTGAGATGCTTGAATTACCAAGCCAGCGTGTGACAGCAACAAGCCACTGCAATGCTTGCTTTATTGACTTCTACTACATTACATTGTCACAGTACTGGAGGGCTGAGAGATGGAGGTAAATACTTTCATCCAGAGGCAAACAAGTCTAGATCTAACATGCCACTGTACTCAGAGCTGTGTGCCCTGACTGTGGCATGGAATTAACCCCAGCTCCATTTTACACATCTATTACTATATAAATAAACACCCACTGCTAATGTCCCATGATTTTTCATTGGAAAAAACCAAAAACTGGTAAACCAAGAGTTTTTGCATGGAAGGACTGAGAACACTTTTGCTTTCATTACATTTCAGCCATGTTCATAAAATTGTGAGGTTGGTATGCTACCTGGCAGTGTATCTTTTATTGAAAGCTATGAGTGGTCTGAGGGTGGTAGTTGGGTTAAATTATTCATTATGACAAAAATAATTATCTTCATACATGAGATAGAAACCCAAATGCCTTTTAGAAAGTCAACTTGAGAAATGTTCCCCAGTGATGAAGGATGTAATAAGACATGTCCCCAGCCCCCTTCCTGTGCTTTTGATTTTCTCAACACTTGCAAAAAGTGCCCTGTGCTGACAAATGTCTGATTAACAAAATTAAGAAGAGATTTGGCGGCAGACTTAATCCCTCTTTGGGGCTTTTCGGTTGCTTGATTTCTAGGTTGATTATCTTTTCAGGTCAGACTTCCATTCCTCCTAGTTCACCATTTATCATTTGTGGTTGAGAAAATGCGCTGTTTTTTGCCAGGATGAGGCTGGGGCAGTGTCTGTCTCCATCATGTGAGGTTCTGCTAGACTAACAATTATGATCCTATTTATCTCAAGGCCACTGTTGATATCTTGTCTCCTTTACCTTTATATCTTCACATTTTGCTGCACATCAGAAGTACAGGCAATGGGGTAAACAGGAAATGGGGGCTGGGGAGATTAGTCAGTGAGTACAACATTAGCTGTGCAAGTGTGAAGGCTGGAGCTCACATCTTCAGCACCCACGCAAAGGCCAGGGAAATGTGGTGGCCCACTTGTAATCTCAGCATGTGTAAGGTAGAGATCCCCACAGCAAGCTGATTGACTGGCTACACCAGTCAAATTGGCAAGCTTTCTCTTCCAGTGAGAGAATCTTCCTCAATAAATAAGGTAAAAACTGATCAGGGAAATACCCCTGTTATCAACTTTTGGCCTCTACATATGCATGTATACATATGCACATGCATGCTCCCCCCACAAACATGCATCCATACACATGTAAACATGCATACACACATACATAAAATAACCTGAATACTTTAATTTATAGTATATCACTTGACTAGATTCTTGAGATCTTTTCATTGCTGCCTAAGAGGTTTTTTGTTGCATATTTTGGGGACTAGGTCCATAGAGGTCCCTGAGAGTATAATAGGAAACAATCAGTCCATAAAACACACAAAGTTGTAGTGAGAATATTAAAAGCCTGAGTCGCTATTGATGCCATTTGTTACTGAGTTGTTGAAGGAACCGAGACTCTGCCTAAATCGCAGAACTAAGTAATTGGAACTGACACTTGGATACTAAGGCTGGAGGCACAGGCCTATACTCCCAGCTACTTACATGACTAAGGGAGGAGGATGACAGGTTCTAGACCTATGTGTACTACGGAGTGAGTTTAAGACCAGCCTGGCCAGTCAGTGCATCTCTGTGTTCAAATGAAAGTAAAGTTAGAGCTGGGGTGTAGTTTAATAAAAGACTTAACTTTGAATATTTAGAATCTGAATTGAGCTGGGTATCCATTAGGATTTTCACCACTCTAGAAATTAAATTGGGCAGGCCTTGATTTAGCAAGGATCAGCTATAAGTTATATATATTATATATTATATATTATATATTATATATTAGAATATATATTCTACAGGTAGTTACTATGGTTATATTAAAAATATTTTTAGATTTGTTTATTGAATGTTTTGTTCACATGAATGTCTGTGTACTCTGTGTATACCCATTACCTCTGATGATGAGAAAAAGGCATCAAGATCCCCTATAACTGAAGTTATAGACAGTGTGAGAATCATGTGGGTGCTGAGGAATTGAACCTGGTTTTTAGCAAGAACAATTACTCTTAACCACTGAGACATCTCTTCAGCCCCATTATGATTCTTTGATAAAGAGACAGGGTTTCTTTGTGTAGCCTTGGCTGTCCTAGAACAAGTTCTGTAGGCCAGACTGGCCTTGAACTCACAGAGATCTGCCTGCCTCTGCCTCCCAGAGTGCTGGGTTAAAGGCGTGCATGACCCCTGCCTAAAGATTTAATAATCTTTTGAAGTTAAACAATAAAAACTTTCTATAAAGTCCAGATGTGTGTGTGTGTTCACATGTATACATACACATTCACTTTGTTTCTAATTTTAAAAAGTAAGAATCAACACATTTGTCTTTCACCATGGTTGTAAAGCATCTGGTCCAGCCCCAGATGATACCTGGGCTCCCATAGGACACAAGAGAAAGAAAAAGAGAAAACCCATAAGCTGCCTGCAAGGTAAGGATTTTATTGCAAAGTTTACAACAGGATCTGAGGGTAGATCTCAGTTTGGAGAGTGCTTACCTAGCAGACAGGAAGCCCTGGATATGATTCCCAATAAGGCAACTACTGGGTATGGTGTCTTTAGGAAAACCCAACATTCCGTAGATTGGCTCATAAGTAATGTTTCCCATTCAATGACAGGAAGGAAGGTTTAATTTATTAAAAGGCTGAAAGGAATAGAGGTGTCTAAATATTGTTGTCCAGAGAGCAATGCAATGACTGTAAGGAAAATCCCAAAGCCATAACTCATCTTTGTCTGATACACACGTACATTTAGCAACTCTTTCTGCTTGTCTGTGATAAAAATATAAACTTATTAGAATTGGTCACTGCATGACTGAAGAGCTAGTACATTGGTCCATGTGTTCAGGGAGTCAAAGTATCTTGTAGAGGGAGGAGGGTGAGCATGCATGCTGGAAATGACCCTCCTAGAGTCAATAAAGGAAGCATCCACCATTGTGTGAATTTTCCAAGCTGGGCAGATCTCTTTGGGCTGTATCACCATCCGGTTCTTTCTAACTAGAAATGTATTTGTAAAAAAGGCAACTCAGCAACTTTTCTTAAAACTCTGTAGGAAGAGAGGTTTTCATTCTGCTGTAAGGAAAAAGTGATTTTCCCTAAGGTGTCTCTAAAACACACTATTCCCTTATTTCAAAGAGAAATAGGCAAACCCTAGTGTTTCTCTCTAAAGTTGCTCTGGGTTGGTTCGACTAAAAGGTCTAGTAGCAACAGCAGGATACAACACATGATGAAAACCTCTTATCAGCAGAAAGGAAGCAGTAAGCACGAAAGAGCAATCAGAAGAGTCTTTTCTTCAGGGAAAAGATTTTATAATAAAACACTCAGCATTGCTTAGCACGCATGCAATTACACACCCAAATAGTGATTGTTGTGGACTGGTAAGGTTCACAAAATATATAATGTTCAAAATCTCTATTTGGTAAAACGTAGGTACACAGTCATATGAATCCTTTTTATACAGAAGGGCAAAGGTCACTGGTGTAGAAACAGTGGCATCAGGTGGGAGAATTTTTTAAACCATTAGTGGGCCTTTGCCCTAGTTACTTGAACTTCTCTAAAGTTCATTATTTTCAAAGCACTGCTGTTTTCTGAGTGTCTCTTCTTGTTTCTGAGGACGCTGTTGGGAAGGAATCAAGTGTACAACCAACCCACTGTTTTGAAGCTAGTGCTTGAAGACACATTGGCCAGGCTGGGAAGATGGCTCAGTTGGGGAAGTGCTGGGTGTGCAAGCATGGAGACCAGAGTCCAATATCAAAACAAGAAGCCATGTATGGCAATAGTCCCCCATCTTTTAATCACTGAGGAAAACTAAGATGGGGTCCCCTAGGACATGCTGGGTATCAGTCTAGATGAATCTATAAACTTCAGATTCAGTGAGACAGGCTCAAATAATGACATGATGGGCAGTTGAGGAACACACCTATCACCTATCATTCTGGTTTTAACATTTGTGCGCACACGTGTGGTCATATACAAACATGTACACACAAATACAAATGAACAAGAAGCATTGGCCATCTACATGAATGATGAAAGAAGAGACCGGGTTTCCATGGGATTTGGGGAATCTGTTATTCCTTTGGTTAGTAAAAAGCCCAATGAATCTCACAGTGGCCACCTCCAAAAAACCTCAAATTTAAGTGATGATACCAGGAAGAGCAGAGTCCATGAGAATGGGTATTCTGGAATGGGCAGAGGGCACAGAAGCTTGATTGATCTGTGGTAGGCTATGTCTGAGATGTCATGGTCCCCTTCTGATGATACAGGAATGAAGCTGGAGGCTGACCGAGCCAAAGGGGTGCCCACTTGCTCTCCCACTGGGTGTTCATTCGGCAAGAGGTCTGTGTGAGGCTGATTCAGACTCAGAAGAAATGGACAAATGGTTCTGTGGGATGATGGGGTCTAAAGGACAGCTTTTCTTACATTCCTTGTACCTTGGACATGAGGATTGAATTACTTTTTCTGGCTTGATTCGCTGTCCTTGAGAAGCTGATTAAAAAGGTCCTCTCTCTGAATGCTTGTTTGATGTGCTCATAGCCAGGCAAGGACTGGAAGGAAGGACCAGAGAGCCAAGCTGATTTTCTTCTCATGGAAAGACAGATACTTCATTAAAGTCACCATGGTTTGCAGTTCATCTGTGAGTGGAAGGTCCCTGTGTCATTCATCAGAGACTTCATCAAAGTGTTCGTCATGACCTTCCCTGTGGCTGATCCATGGCCCTTCGGTGTTTGCCGTGCACACATCCTTTCCAATCACATTTTTTAAGAAAAGCCAGGGAGTTGGGAAGATGGCTCAGTCAGTGAACTATTTGCCTTACAAGCGTGAGGATCAGAGTTTGAGCCCGAGAATCCACACACACACACACACACACACACACACACACACACACACACAAACATCTGGGCATGATGCCATGCGACTGTAATCACTGGAGCGGCAGAGACAGGTGACTCACTAAGACTCTGTGGCTGGCCGGTCTAGTCAGACTGGAAATCCTTAGGCCACCAATAGGTAATGTTTCAAAAACAAACAAACAAACAAACAAATAAGCCAAAATCAGGCAGGTGGCTCCTGAGAAACAAGACCCAAGATTGATAGCTGCCTTTCACATCCACGCACATGTACGCACACCCTCCAACATACATGCACGTCTCACAGGAAGTCATACACACACATGACTCACATAGGAAAAAGAAAGGGAGGAAGGAAGATAGGAGAGAGAGAGAGAGAGAGAGAGAGAGAGAGAGAGAGAGAGAGAGAGAGAGAGAAGCAAGTACATTTCCAACCCAGACACTGCATGGTGCTCAGAACACAAGAGAGTGCATGACCCCCATTTCTTGCTCATCATTGCAAATACCAGCATCACCTGGCACATTGTGAGAGACAAACTGCCAGGCATTTCAAGCAAGCTATGGCTGCTGTGCACTGTAGTCACCAGAGAGAGAACATGAGGCTGGCATAGCCTGATGTCATCATGGGCAGAGAAGAGTTAGAGTTCAGGTCTGATTTAACCCTAACTGTGCTGTAAGGAAACGCGGTCACTTCTGTCCGCCAGTCTCGGTTGCCATAACATGATAGCACTATTTGTTGCCATTGTATACTTCTCTAGGAAGAAGAAAAGGGGATTTCTACTTCAGAAGTCACCTGTTAATTGAAAAGTCTACATAAAAGCTCCCCATTATTGTTTTATTATCGTGATCTTCATTTAGCACTCTGATAGGTGGTATTGTGAAATTTTTTTAAAAAAATCTATATTTTATGATGCTCTGACTCTTGTGGACTGTCACTTCCAAGGTTAGTTAATTCCCAGAGATAATAAGACTAGTCTGAAAAAAAAAAAACTTTGAAAAATGTTAAAAAAAAAAAAAAAAAAAAAAGACTAGTCTGTGAGTGAATGCTTGATATGCAATCACTAACCAGTAGCCGTTGCAGAGTTCTGCTCAGAGCAGGCATGTCAGCTGTTATGGTGTGTTGTATCTTTAAAGCCCATCCTTACCCCAATTATGAACATGAAACAGTGGTACATATGTATGAGAAGCCACAATGAAACCCATTTTTTTATACTAACTGAAAAGATTAAAAGAGCAAATAAAAATTAATTAAACAAAGCTTCCTCCCCCAAGAAGAGTTGATGCTCGGCCAAGTTTAAGATCCATTGGAGTGGACCTCCTATGAAGTTTGACTTACTATACTAAATAATATTTTAAGGAATCATTCTGTGAGGGGGAGGGTTGAGAATCACCAAGCAATTATAGAAAATTCCAGAAAACTAGATCCTATGGCCTGTTGGTATAAAAGGCACATGTTTACTATACTCTTAAAATGAAGTGGGAAGGCCATATCTTCCTCATCTATGTGCTGCTGCTCAGGAAAGTGCCAGCCACATGGGTTCAGGTTCAGTAAGATGATGGCACAGGAGAGTGTGGGCTTTGTGTTTCCACCTGAGTGTGAAGCCTTCTGATGATAGAATCAACTTGGGTGATGTATAACTCAGTGTCTTGTATCAGGCCCTGGAGATCACAGAGGTAGTTTGTATGATTTGGCTCAGAAGGGAAAACATTAACTGTATCTTCTTCACCAGTTGCCAAGTGCTACAGCTTCATTGGAAGAAAACCCAGCATTCCCCCTAGGAGAGCAAGTTTCAAGTTAATATATGATAATGTTCTACACAGCTTTATTAATCTAGAGGCAGGATGGATCTGGAAGCAGGAATCAGCAGGCTGGAGAAATGACTTCCGGCTCTTCATGGGCAGCTGTGTGATGCAGGCAGGACCCTTTCTCTGTCTGTTCTTTGCCTTGCTTCCCTAATCATGGAAGTAGAGTGAGAACAGATTTCTCTTGGGCATACACCATAAAAGCGAATGAGAATGTATTTGGAGAGATTTGAGTTCTTAGAGAGCATTATCATAACACATACGCACATACACATAGATACACTTTAGTTCTCTGTACACTGCCAATCTAACAAAGAGGGAAAGTGTTAAGTCGGAAAAAAAAATGTGTAATTCTACTCCTCCCATTATTCTTAAGATCAAAGCCATTTTCCCCATGCGGAGCTTCGTGAACGTTACTGTGAATGGTTCTGACAGCTTGCCATTGGAAAGGGGCTTTGTGTTTCCCACAGCTGGCGAGCTCACACTCCAAGTGTTCCATGGGAGTGACTCCACGCGGGGCTCAGGCAAGGCCTCAGACAGTTTTCAAATGGACCCCATCAAATCCCTCTTGTGTATCCTCTTCCCCGCAAATTGCTTTGGTGTTTAATTGTTGAAGCCATGTGTGTTTTGAGGAAAATTGAATCCATATGTTTGTGACTTCTTTGGACTGAGCTCATCACATTGTTGTTTTCTAAGTGCTGTTCATTGTCCAGGAAGAATCCCCAAGGGCCTTTTCATACACCGCCCCATGCTTGTCAACATCTCTCAAGCAGGAAGTTTTCTCAGCCTTGCAAAACCCACTATCCAGACTCTAGAGGCCACTTTTCCCCTCCACCATAACTATTTCAGTTAAGAAGAGAAGCCATCTTGGGAGGTGTCTCAGTTGGTGACGTTTCTGCTGGGCAAGCAAGAGGACCTGAGTTCAAATCCGCAGCAATCACTTAAGAAGCTGAGCCAGGCAGTGGTGACACATGCCTTTAATCCCAGCACTTGGGAGGCAGAGGCAGGTGGATTTCTGAGTTCGAGGCCAGCCTGGTCTACAGAGTGAGTTCCAGGACAGCCAGGGCTACACAGAGAAACCCTGTCTCGAAAAAAAAGAAAAAAAAAAAAAAAGAAGCTGAGGTTTTGGCCTAAGTCTGTAACCCCACCCCTCAGCAGGCAGGTAGAGACAGGGTTACCCCTGGAATTTCCTGCCAGTCAGCCTAGGCAGTCACTGAGGTCTAAGAGTGACTCTATCTCACGAAATAAGATCAAACTCTCCACCATATGTTTAGGTACATACAATGGCATACACAAACACTCTTTAGCCTTCTTGTATGGAAGTTAGACTAGAAGATATCTTCTAGACTGAAGGTTCCCCAAATGTCTCCCATGGAAAAGGCCACACAAAAAGAATTAGGTTAGCAAATCTCTTTCACTGATTTCTCAAGATCTAAAAACAAAACAAAAACAAACAAAAAACCAATAAAACAAACAAAAATCCTCAAAACTAAAATAGTGAAGGCGCCAAGTTTTCCTAGATTCATTCACTCATTCAACAAACATTGAATGAATGTCTACTAGCAACATGTTACAGCTCTGAACCATCTCTTCAGTCCCTAATTTTGACTTCTTATCTCAATCTAGCCTAGACTTTTTCTGTGAACCTAGATCAGTTGATAATGCCCTCTCTTTCTTTCTAATCTTATTTTAAATAAAGATATTTTTGTTGAACCTGAAAATGATGTTGTCGCCTAGGGACCCCTCAGGAGACTGCACAGAATTACCATAAAATAATTAAGATGTATGTTTTAATTTAGAAATACATTCCCAAATCGCTTGGCAGGTATTCTGAGAGGGGTCTTTCATGTTAACCAGCGAGAGTGGACTAGGTATCCAGAGCAACATACCTCATGCTTGATTCTGGACTCCACTGCCAATGTCACCATGTGCTCTCAGAAGAGACTGTCCAGGTGAGTCTCAATTGTAGGGAACCCTGAGGCCAGCTATTTAACATTGTCAAAAGTAATTAGAAAAAAACAAGTTTGCACTTGGCATCTTTAAATATATGTGACATCCATCCAAATGTTTACGCATGAGGGAAAGGATGGTATCTGTTTGGCTTCAGAGTCCGGTACCCATTGGTGGGACACTGTAGCTGCTCAGTGCTAGCATGTTAAGTATGTGGATCGACTTAAGGAGGTGATAAAAAGAATGTCACCAACAGCATAAGGCAAAGAAAGCAAATTACATAGATGCAGAACTAACCGCCATCAGGAAAAGTCAATGTTGACAATTATAAATCGCATCACTTGGGTCCCATCTGTCACAAGGAGTAGGAACACAGGAAAAACATCAATTCTGTCCAGGCCATGTTTGAAGTGCAGGGCTTCGCCTTATCATGGCACACTCAGCCCAGCCAAAATCTAGTCATTTGCAATTCCTATAAGAGTTAGAGCAGAAATCCCAGCCTCCTGCATCTCTGTATGCCCATTAGTGAGTGACCTTTGCTCTTTTATCTTGCCAAGAGCTGAGTTAGAACTCAGTTCATTGTTTGCCTCACCTGAGGACTCATAAATAGATCAAAAGATCCCTAGTCTAGGAAATACACAGGAAGAGGCTGAGGAGAGGTCTCTGTCTGTAAAGTGCTTTCTGTACAAGCAAGAGGACCTGAGTTCAATCCCAAGCATCTCTGTAAAAAGCCTATGTCCCAGCATGCACATGTAATCCCGCGTTAGACAGGAAGAGTCAGAGGATGCCTGGTGCTTACTAGCCCAATGGAGTGAAATTGTTAAGCTCTGGGTTTTAAATAAGTAAAAAAGCAAATAAACAAACAACATGGAGAGCAATAGAGAAAAACATCAGATACTAAACTCTGAGCCTTACATAAGCAAACCCACATACCTGTGCACACACACATACGTAAACATATACACATACAAACTCACAGGACGCACACACTGAAATAGTAATAAGCACTTCGCTCAAAACATGGTTTAAGAGTAGATCTATTTTTAATAAATATATAACTTCTATTTCTAGATATGACTTGAAGCAAATTCTCACAATGAAATTGACCATGTGTCCAAGTTTAGTGACAATTCAGAAGGCAGGATTCTGAGTTACCTGGAAGTTAATAGAGCTGACTTTAAACCTTTACATAACATGGATAGTGGTAAAATCTGATAGATGGTAGATTTATCTAAATGATAAAATTGCAAATGATTATAATTAACAATGCGTAATAGCTACCATTAATAATTACAGTTATTACTAAATTAATTTTATCACTGCCCATCTCACATTTACACTGAAATTTAAAATATAAGGTTCAATTTGAAGAGGCAAGTAATAATTATAATAACAGTAAAATCCTGTCTTGAAGGATCTCATTATACTGAAGAGTAGATATCCCGCTGCTCAAATAATAGCTGCCATATGCATATTAATATACAGCCATCCACTGTCTCTAATTTAAGTGCAGCCTAATGTGAAGGTGCTGGATATGATTCCTACCACAAAATCCTAAAGACTTTTCCTAGCTTGCAAAATAATAATTAAAACCTCATTTTGTTATAGATACAAGAGAATCTACTACAGTAAATTATTGGGACTGCCTCCCCATGAAAAAAGGAAGGAGAGAAGGAGGAAAGTGAGGAGGGGGAGTGGAGGGAGGGAGGGAAGGGAGGGGAGGGAGGGAAGGAGGGAGGGAGAGAAACTCAAATACTCACCAACAGGTTAAATGTTAAATAAGGCAATGCCTTTGCCCTTTAGGCTACAATGTACTCCTTGTGATACTTAGTATTTTTCCACATTTTTTGTACGTTTTTTGAGTGGGGTGTGTGTGTGTGTGCACGAGCACATGTGGGTGCACAAGTGCATGCATGCTGCACACACCATGGAGTGCATTGGAGGTTAGAGGACTGTCTGTATGAATCAATACTCCCCTTCCACCATATGGGTTCCAAAGGACCAAGCTCAGGATGTCAGGCTTGGCAGCAAAGCACCCTTACCTGCTGAGCCACCACACAGGCCCCTGATGCTTAACCTTAATTGTCAAATTGATTGGATTGTCAGATCTAAGAAATTAGCAAACCATGTCTTTGCATGTGTCTACGAGGATTTTTCAAGTGAAATGAATTAAGTAATTAGCTAATAGGAAAAGACTCTATGAATGTCAGGTGCACATCTTATTGGCTAGAAACCATCAGGAAAAATAAATGAAGGCTAAGGAGAAAGCTTCAGAATACATCCTTCTGTTAATTGCCATGGTATGTATTATTCAGCCCCTCCATTCCTCCCTGCCATCATGGACTGAGCACTCTGAAACCGTGACACAGAATAAATCTTTCCTCCCTTACATCATGGATCTCTCTGATATTTCGTCACAGTGATAAAAATTAACTAGTGTACCCATGGAAAGTAATGGACTTTAAATTAATAAGCCACGCCTTCATGCTTCTATTTATAAAGATGCTTATATTATTACATGAAAAATTAGACAAAGTAGCCTGTGATGTAATGTATTCCATTTATGTTGAAAACTGAAGAAAAGGGAATGAAGAAGGGGACGAGGAAGAAGGTAAAGGAAGGGGTATGAAATTGAAGAAAACCAGAGTAAGAGGGAGGTAGGGAGAAAGGAAGGAGGGGAACAAGAGGAAGAGAGGGGGGGCGAGGGAGGGAGGGAGGGAAGGAGAGAAGGAAGGACAGAGGGAATGCAGGAAGAAGGGATTAGTCAACTGTTTACATAGCATAGAAGAGCTCATGACTGTGTAGGAGCCATGGTCTAAGAGTGTTCTTCTGAAGAAAGAGTTCTAGTAGGAAAGCAATCAATCAATGATTTCTTTAAAAACCCCTGTTTTGTTTCATTCATTGCAGTGATTTATAATGCCTTTAATCTATATGGATTTTTTTCTTTCAAAAGAAAAGCAACCAAAAAAACCAAGATGGCCCACACATTGTTGATTTGGAGTGCCAGAGAAATTTGCCTGCTTTATGAGCAATCATCTTCAATTCCTTGAATGTCTAACTTGACACAGAAGATGCTTAGAAAACTTAAATGCTTGTGTCATTTTTTCATCATTTACCAAATGCTTCCATGGACACAACATGTACTTCAATCCTCGGTGGAAAGAGTATTCAGATTATTTTACTTAAAAGGGAATGAGTAGATTTCCACAATCTGCTTTCACTTCTCAGCAAATATAAAGGAAGGTTAGCTCAGGAAACAGTAAAATCCTAAGTCAGTAACATTTTACAAGAGTCAGAAACATGACTCAGTGGTAGAGCACTTGTCTAACATGCACAAGCAAACTCTTTTAATGTACTGTAGTCTTTAGAAGTGATGATCATTATAGCCAAGGAGCGCCAGGAGAAAGCTACCCTCCCAGGAGCTTGGAAAAGCCATGAGTGGGGTTAAGGGGAGTAACGCCTCTCACTCAGACCCGCCTGGATCTGGCGGGATCCAGGGCCTGAGAACTCGGGGGCAGAAAACCTCTGAACCTTCCAGTTTCCATCTGTGGGTGGAGACCTCTGCCCGGGCCACCAGGAGTCCATAGCCAAGGAGCGCCAGGAGAAAGCTACCCTCCCAGGTGCTTGAAAAAGGTGTGAGTGGGGTTAAGGGGAGCAACACCTCTCACCCAGACCCGCCCAGATCTGGTGGGATAAAGGGCCTGAGAAGAACTTGGGGACAGGAAACCTCTGTACCTTCCGGTTCCATCTGTGGGGGGGAGACCTCTGCCTGGGCCACCAGGGGTCTGTGCCTGGGGACCTCAGCCTGGGCCACAGGACTCCAGGAGAGAGCGGGTACCCCAGGAGTGCTGACACACCTTTGAGCACAGGCAAAACCACCACTTCTGTTCAAACTCACTGGATCAAGAGGGACCCTTGCAGAGCCATCAGCACATAGGAACCAAGGGAAAGCTGGGGACAAGATACTTCTGATTTCTTCTGCACCCCAGAGAGGACCCTGTGCCACAGCTCTCCAAACCCAAACACCTCTCAGAGAGAGTTGGTCTTCAAGGAGTATTGACACAGAGGCCTGCAGGAGGGGCAAGCCACAACCAGAGTAAGATCAGCTAACATCAGAGTGAACAAGATGGCAAAAGGCAAGGGTAAGAACATAAGGAACAGAAACCAAGAGTACTTGGCATCATCAGAACCCAGCTCTCCCACCACAGCAAGCCCTAGATACCCCAACACACCAGAAAAGCAAGACTCAGATTTAAAATCATTTCTCATGATGATGATAGAAGACATGTGGAAAGAAATCAATAACACCCTTAAAGAAATACAAGAGAACAGAGATAAACAACTAGAAGACTTTAAAGAAGAAATACAAAAATCCATTAAAGAATTACAGGAAAACACAATCAAACAGGCAGAATTTCAAGAAAACACAATCAAACAGACAAAGGAAATGCACAAAACTATCCAGGAGCTAAAAATAGAAATAGAAACAAAAAAGAAATCACAAAGGGACACAACCCTGGAGTTAGAAAACCTAGGAAAGAGATCAGGAACCATTGATGTAAGCATCACCAACAGAATACAAGAAATAGAAGAGAGAATCTCAGGAGCAGAAGATACCATAGATAACATCGACACAACAGTAAAAGAAAATGCAAAATGCAAAAAGCTTCTAACCCAAAACATCCATGAA
>CM052714.1:47433532-47464025 GCA_028551405.1 Uromys caudimaculatus | reverse complement strand
GACCCAGCTATACCTCTCCTGGGCATATACCCAGCAGATGCTCCAACATGTAATAAAGATACATGCTCCACTATGTTCATAGCAGCCATATTTATAATAGCCAGAAGCTGGAAACAACCCAGATGTCCCTCATCAGAGGAATGGATATAGAAAATGTGGTCCATTTACACAGTGGGGTACTACTCAGGTATTAAAAACAATGATTTAATGAAATTTGCCGGCAAATGGATGGAACTTGAAAATATTATCCTGAGCGAGGTAACTCAGTCACAAAAGAAGGAACATGGTATGTACTCACTGTTAAGTGGATATTAGCAGAAATGTTTGGAATACCCAAGTTTCACTTTACAGTAACCGCTGGACTGAGAGTGAGGTCCCAGATGGAGGAGTTAGAGAAGGGACTGAAGGAGCTGAGGAAGTTTGCAGCCCCAGGGAGGGAGCAACAGTGTCAACTGGCCTGACCCCTCCCCCCCCCAGTCTTTCTGGAGGCTGGACCACCAACCAAAGAATACACATGGAGGGACCCATGGTTCGGACCCCATATGTGGCAGAGGAGGGCCTTGTTGGCCATCAGGAGGAGGAGAGGCCCTTGGGCCTGAGGGTGTTAGAGGCCTCAGTAAAGGGGAATGTCAAGGTTGGAATATGGGAGTGGGCGGTTGGGTGGGTGGGAGGTGAATTCCCTCATAGAGAGGGGGGAGGGGGAAAGGGTAGGTGGTCTCCAAAGAGGAGACCTAGAAAGAGGGAAACATTGGAAATGTAAAAAAAGTATCAAAAAAAAAAAAAAAAAGACCCCAGGTAGGCATGCACAGGTAATAAACAGATTTCTTTCAAAAAAAGAAAAGAAGAAGTGACGATCATTAATGTCTTGACTGCAAACATAATTTATTAGCTTGTATCTACTCATTTTCTTTTTCAGTCTTATAGAGATGAAATTTCTAGTTTTGGCATATGTTAATAGATAGCTCTAGGCTCTTATAGATCATCACCCTTTTCCAAACTTTTATAAATTCTTCCAAGTGATATGAAACTATTTTAGGTTAGAGAATGGCAAAAGGGTGGTTAGGTCTGTAAGAATGGGAAATAGACCATTCTTGTTCTTGTATTTGGGAAAAAGGAGAAAGTACGTTAGAATGCGTTCCATATAGTTTCTGAAGTAGGTTGTCTTGCCTCATCTGTGCAAATATTAAAATCTGTAAATGAGGGGTTGACGAGCGCATACAGCAGTTTTTAAAAGATGTTACTATTCTTCTACAGGACCTGGGTTTTGTCACCCGAACCCTGGGACTCCATCTCTAAGGGATCTGACATGGCATCCATGGACACCTCCATGGACATAGTGCATGTGCGCGCGTGCGCGCGCGCGCACACACACACACACACACACACACACTATACACACACACACACACACCATACACACACACGTTAATAAAAATAAACTAATTATAAAAATGGGCAGATGAATTAAATGGAATTGTAATGTAAATCATGCTGTGAGTGAAAGATGGTTGGAAGAATCTGTGAATTAGTGAGAGTTGATATTATAAGCTGCTATTCGGAACTGTACTTTTCTAACGACTGTCACACTCTCTGGGTTGCTGTGATTAAAATACTCATTAAAACATGCTGCCAGGTTTTATACTTATTTGCACCTGCACTCCCAGTGCCCAAATACAGAGCCTAGCCCAGAAGGTCTATTGCTTAAATGCAGAAATGGAATAGCAGGATGTTCTGGATAGAAACGCCCTCCCAGTCACTTAGTCTGTGCTCCCAATGTTACAGGTAGGACACTGTAGCTAGCAGATTGGCCCAGAAAGATACAACCAAACCATAGCAACTCAACAGGTCTTGTTAAAGAAATTTGTCTTTTTCCACATCTTGTTTTCTCCAACATATGTTCACAAGGTGGAAAGTGACCTACCTAGGAAGACCATTGGTTAGGAAACAATCTCATTGTGAGCCAGAGAGATGGCTCAGTGGGTAAAGTCCTTGCTGTGCAAGCATGAGACCTAAGTTCATCTCTCTATCATCCGCATTAAAAGCTTGGTGTTGCATCACATGCTTGTAATACCAGAGCTAGGGTAGCAGAGATACAGGATCCCTTGATTTCACTGGCCAGCCAGTCTAGACTCTTGGTGAGCTCCAGGTGCAGTGAGAGTGCCTGTCTCAAAAAATGCATGAAGCAAGATTAAGGGAGACATTGACCACTGGCCTGCACATCCATGCACAGGCATGGGCGTGTGCATCTGCTTCCCCACATGCATGCACACAACAGGTATATATCATATGCATTTCTAAAGAGTTATTTTAATTATGTGTATGTCTAGGTGTGCATACGTGTACATGCATGTAGTGCCCATGGAGGCCCGAAGAGAGTGTCCGTTCACATAGAGCTGGTGTTACACATGGCTGTCAACCGCCCAAGGTTTTCTGAGAACTGAACTCCTCTCCATTGCAAAAGGGCAACCCATACTGCCCCCACCAAAAAATTTAAACCTGAAAATTCTCTCCAGTGCCCTGTTACCTCCCCCCACCAATTTATATTGCTCTGCAGTAGAACGAGTACATCATAAACTCTTAGTTTTATTGTCAGGCGGGAAGATGGTTATGAAATTTTTCATACAAGGAATATCCTGGTGGCTTTTCTCAGTGGCAATTAAATGATTAAGCAAACCTCTGAGTCCCTCGATGCTTCGTAGAAACTGTTTCCAAAATTTGATCATTGGGGATGAATCGTTTTAAGGGCACATAACCTTGACAGGAAGCAGTGAGGACACTACTCTGTGATGTCTGTCCCCTAACCCTATATCCCATTGCTGCTAACATCAAGAAAAATGCCACAGTAATCCAAGCTTAGAATAGTCTACAAAACAATAGGAGAATAATGTCCAAACGGATCAAGGTAATCAGAAGCAGAGAACTCTGACAACTCAGTTCTGACCAGAGGACTTGAGGTCACCAGCCTTGTATGGTGACCTTGGAGTAGAAAGTACTAGAAAGACCTGAGAAACCTCAGTTAAAGTACAGACCTCAGTAAATCATCCATCTGACAGATTATAGTAAGTGGATTATAATAGGATGTTAACCCTGCAGGAAACTGAGTAGGGCATAAAGAAATTGTTAACAATTGGATTTCTCTTCCAAAGCAAATCCAAAGCTATTTAAACATGTTTAAAGTTTCTTCAAAATAGAGAGGTGGTAAAGACACTGGTGATTAGTTGTGCAATAAGTGTTCTGTTTAAAAAAGGAGGAGGAGCAGGAGTGGGAGGAAGTGGAAGAAGAGGAAGAGGGGGAGACCAGCATTGAATATCTAAACTAACCCAATGTCCCCATCTGTAACGATAAGAAAAGCAGTACTCAGAGGCCCACCTGCTCATGGCCTGCCTGCAGTGGGAGCCACTGTGTAAGTGTGTGATGGAGGCATGGGGGAGAAAGAGATGTAGCACAGGTTGAGTGCTATAAAGAGAGGCAGAACTGGAGATGAGAGCGTGGTGGAGAGCAGCCTGATGTGAGTAGCTTGTGCTCACCCGAGGCCATGGGGAAGTTCTGACCCATACTGCCAGTGAGGGCCATGTCTGGGTCTGTGATCGTGCAGCAGCCGGGATCTGCGTCTATGTTTGTGGCCCACGTTACCACCAAAGGCTAGGAAGACATCCACGCTGAGACGCAGGTAGCCATTGATCATGTTGATGCCCAAGGGCTGCGCAGAGCTGGCCGCACCCCTCAATGGCTACAGCACTTGGGAGCGCTGGCTTTCCACCTCCCCCAGGCAGCATAGTAAAGCTGGCCCTGGTGGTAGGGACACAGACTAGCCAGGGTGAGTGCCGGAGAGCTGGTTCTACCCCTCATCTGCCATGGGGTGGTGTGGGTGAGAGAACCATGCCCTCCCCTGCACCTCTAGCTGCCAGCAGGTGGGATGGCTGGCTTCTCACCTTGCCTGGGCAGCATAGTTGAGCTGGCCCTGATGGTGTAGGCATGGGGGAAAACAGCCCCAAGGGCACTGGAGTAGGGAACTTGATCCTGCCCCTTGCCAGCTCAGCATTGGGTGAGCTAGCCTGGGCAGTGCTGGACAACTGGCCCTAGTGGCATGGGTGGAGGAGAGCTGGTAGGCTGACCAATTCTTCTACCACACAGACCCAGATTCAGGCTTTGAGTTGGCCCACCCCAAGATCTACTCCATCTAAAGACATTTGGGGTGCATGAAGGAGCTGGTCCTACTGATCCTGCAGGATCTCTATGACACAGGGCAAGACCCAGATCTCTGAGTGGAGTGCCAGTGAGGACCTATTATTAACAGTGCAGCAGAAGCCAAAGGTCTCAAACCAGGCCAACAACTCATTGCAATGAACATTTGCAAGGAAAGATGGTTTTTCGTTGTTTATGGTTTTGTTTTTGTTTTTTTCTTTTGTGGGGGAGGTTGCAAGCGTTGGGTGTGGATCTGAAGGAACAGGGAGGTGAGAGGGATTGGGGTGCATGATGTGAAATTCACAAAGAACCAATAAAAAGTTAAAGAAATAAACAAAATAGAAAAGAAAAAAAGAAAAGAAAAGCGAGACTCTTGGCCAAGTTCATAGTTTCATGTTTTCAAAACTACACATATGCTTCAATTCTACCCAAGATAGCTGCTTCCCTAAACTCTGCTCCACACAGGGCAAATAAAACATGTTTAAAAGTTTGCTGGGTTTTATAATGTAGCGCATATGCTGTGACTAGTAGCATACCCTTCAAGAAAGACTGATGTACAAAGTTGTAATAAGGATATGTCAGGAAATGCGCTCATTAGCTGCCTTTTTATTTGTTTTGTGGAGGGATTCATCCAAGTTCCTTAAATAGCAGTCTGTAATGAAATAGCTAGTTTTTAACAAGTAATTTATGCCCTGAATATTGCTTTCTTAACAAGCTGCTCCTTGATTTAGGCTTTCAATCCTATTTCCCTTTTCAAATATTTGTTGTTTAAAGTAAGCAAGTTATTTGAGATGTTATACGACTGTATTAAAACTTCAAACAAATAGACATCCCTACCGCGGGAAGGCCTTTAATTTTAATGGCTGAGTTTCTGTTTTATACATAATGAAAATCCGCACCCGTCTTGGGTTCCAACTTCTTAGTTAAATGTCACATTTATGTTCAGCCTGAAGCCTCAGCTATATAACGTGGATAAAAAGAACTACAGTAGATGCATCATTAACGGAATCTGGAAGAAAGATACTTTTGTAAAAATCCAAGATCAGAACTTATTTGAAGAATAGAAAATTTAGAGAACCGGCGGGATGGTTCGGGGGTAAAGTTACTCTGTGGCAGATCTTACAACTTGAGTTTGTTCCCCAGGTCCCAAGCGGTAGAAGGAAGAAACCAATGCCCCTGTGTTGTTCTCTGACTTTCATATGGTCATACATTGTGGTACACACACACACACACACACACACACACCATCATTTCATATTTTAAAAGCCGACATGTTTAATTGCCACTAATTTTAAGTCACAAGTGCATATTGTACCTCACTCAATATCTCTGTGTATCTAACTAGATGCTCCCATTCTGTGATCAGATTCTGTTTTCAACACAGGGGACCGGACCCAGGGTCTTTACACATGCTAAGTAAACACCCCGCCACTGATCTGCATTTCCAGCTCTGATACTGACCTTTAAAGAGCTACTTTTATTATTTTAAATTGTGTACACGTGGGTCTGTGCATGGGAGTGCACCTGTCTGTGGAGGTCAGAGGTGTTGGATCCTGACTCCGAGCCTCCCAACGCGGATTACTGAGAACCGAACTTGGGTCCTCTATGATGGCAATACACATTGTAACTGCTGAGGCATCCCTGCGGCCTTTGCTGCCGTGTCTAATCTTTAAATATCTTTCCCTTCTTTTGCTGACAGGAAGGTATCTCTAACGTCTGAACCATTATGTGACTCCATTGGACTTCAGTGTTTGGAGTAAAATGTGACCCCAGACAGGGCTGACAGAAGGTTTCTTGAAGAGTTGTCTATTTGTTTTTAAAATCTATTTCTGCCTGGGATTTCTCCTGTCAGAAGCACAATCCGCCCACGGCTCACACTGTCACCATATGTTCATACAGCTTTTCAAGTGTCTGTAATATTTTCTGGAGCTAGTAGAATCGGGTCATCTATATGACAGCGACAGTGTTCAGACATGGACCATCCAAATTTTGCCTTTCTAAAGAAAGCTCTTCTTGGAATTGGCAGAGTCTCTTATTGGTGCGTTTTATCCTGGTCATCCAAATCTATCTCCTCAAACAAGCGAGCCAAGAAAGACATAGATATTGCATTGGTTTTACAGGGGAGGAGATGTCTCAGGGAAGTCACTCAGCTGTTAATGGGAAGTTCTGGAGTTAGTTCAAGACCACCTGACAGCCAAGCTCTTCATCCTAGACTCTTAACCTTGGTACTTTAGCCTTGTGGCCTCTTAGCTCTAAACCAGGACATCTTACCAAGGTGGGCAGCGGGAGGCAAAACCCAGCCCCTGCTGTGGAGAAGGATGACCTGCACCCCAAACCAACAAACTGACTATAAAACATTATCACTTTTATTACTATCAGATATCGTTCCTGTCATTAGCAACTCCCTGTATTTTCTCAGATCTTCCAATGTTTTACAACAAATCTGCTCCTGTCAAAAATCACACTGCAGCTTTCTTCTTCAGCTCTCCTGTGATATAGCCTGTCTGCTTGGTCCATCCTGTTGCAGGTCCACAGCACTGAGTCAGCATTGCTCCAAATGTCCTCACATGAGCCGATCCTGTAGAGTCCATGGCTCACACTAAATCTCACTTCCCTCTCTGCTTTCTGAGCTCATAAACTTCTCCTTTTCTTATTTAAATTAATTTTCCCCATCAGACTTTATCATCTATAACCTTCTATATGAGCTTTTATTCCCTGTGGCTGTGATATATGATATACTGACAAAAATTAGCTAAAGAGGGAAAGGGTTTATCATGGTTTACAGTTCCAAAGGTATAGATTCTATCATGGTGGGAAAGGCAAGGTAGTGGGCAGGACAGACAGAGAGAGAAAGAGCAGGAAGCTAGCTGATCACATTGCATCCACACTCAGGAAGCAGAGAGAGAAAGAGAAAAGCAAGTGGTATCCGGCTATTATCATTGTCCGCAAGTAGTATTTAGTCTATTATCCTTATGGTGGAAAGTTTGGCAGCATCCCGGAGACATGGTGCTGGAGAAGGAGCTAAGAGTTCTACATCTTGATCTGCAGGCAGCAGAAGGGGACTGTGAAGTGGGAATTTCCAGTTTCATTGGAGACTCAGTTGTGTTATGTGATGCTTCTCTGAAAACTGTATTCTGAGAGGATGTTTTGCCAAGAACAGACATGTGGTGTTTTTCTGGAAGCTGCCTGGTGAAAGGGCATGTGATGGTTTGCTGGAGCATGCACTGAGAGGACATGTGACACTTGGAAAGATGGTAAGTACAACCCAGCAGACTGTGGATGATGCTTTTGCATTGGTTTGCCTTGTGACTCTTCGCTGGTCTTCTTTGGGCTTTGCTGATGCTGAGCTTCACTGACGACACTCTTGCATTGGTTTGCTTTGCTTTTTTCGCTGATCTTTGCTTGCCCTGACTTCATAGAGAAAAGTGCACCAAAGAACTTCTGGTGGTATTCCTGCTGCATCTTGCCATTTCTGTGGACTCATGCCTGTCTGCAGAGTCTCACGACTTCTTCTGGATCAAGCCACTGCTACTGATTTATGTCTGGTGTTTGCTAAGTGCACTGAACTGCTGACAATGAAGATTGAAATCATTCCAAAAAACTATACCTAAACAGGTCCACACCCTCCCCCCCCCATTTCCCATTAGCCTTTCTTTTCCCCTACCTCTGGTGGGTGATGGGCTATAAGGGAAGTTGGAGCATTAAAGAACCATAATTAAAGTAGGTTTTGAAAAATCTAAGCCTACAGGATGGTGTGTCTGGCCTGAGCATATATAACCTTAAAGCCTGTCTCTACAGTGACACAGTTCCTCCAAAAAGGCCACACCAACTCCAACAAGACCACACCTCCTAAAATACCACTCCTTATGGGCTAAGCATTCAAACACAAGAAGCTATGGGGGCCATACATATTCAAACCACCACATAGCATACAAACGTAAAGCCTCTGCCCAATGACTCATTTCTCCCGACAAGGTCCCACATCCTAAGGGTTCCATAACCTTCACAAACAATAGCACCACCATCTGCGGACCAAGTGTTCAAACATATGAACCTACAAATGACATTCAAACATCATATGCTCATCACCCTTTTTCTGACCACTCACTTTATCTTCCAAGGTGGCCAGACCTCACCTTACCACCTCTATACTCAGGGGGCTTGAGGGATGGCTCAGTAATTAAGAGTGTTTCTTGCTCTAGAAGAGAAGTTAGGTTTTCATGCCAGCATTCAGGTTAGACAGCTCAAAACGGCTGTAATTCTGACTCTAAGGGTCTGTCTTAGCATTTTATTGCTGTGAAGAGATACTATGAGTATGGCAGGTTTTTGGGTTTTTTTTAATAAAAGACAACATTTAATTGGAAGCTTGTCTGTAGCTTTAGTGGGTTAGTCCATTACTGTCATGGATGGGAGGGCACAGTGCAGAGGTAGATATGGTGCTGGAGAAGTAGCTGAGAGCTTTACATTATGATGCATTAGTGAGAGAGAGAAAGAGAGAGAGAGAGAGAGAGAGAGAGAGAGAGAGAGAGAGAGAGAGAGAGACTGACTGGGCCTGATGGAGGCTTGAAACCTCAAGGCCCACCCCTAGTGACACAGGAACTCCAACAAGGTCAGACTTCCTAATCCTTCCTAGACAGCTCATTATCTGGGGAATAAGCATTTAAATACAGAATTCTGTGGAAGCTAATCTCATTCAAACCACCACAGGATCCAACATCCTCTTCTAGCCCCAATAGAAGCCTGTACACACACACACACACACACACACACACACACACACATACACACATCACATCACATAATGTAAATAAATAAAAATTTTCTTTAAAATATATTTTATACTCAGGGTAGTTAAAATAAAGATAGGCAAGAGACCAGTGATCAAGTAGGAAGAGAGGAAGACAAAGAAAAAGACCATTACTACCAAACACACAATATTCTGAGTTTTACCAAAGAGTAAAATAGAACATTAAGGGGTTCCTTACAAAGTAGGGTCTGATGAAAGATACATTAAGAACATAAAATTGCATAGCAATTTCTTGGTATCTATTTTCCAGGGTAACATACACTTTGTACATTGTTTAATGTCATAGGTTCTACAATAAATTTCACAGAATGAAGAAAGACAGACTGGAAATTAACCATGCTTGGAGACTGAGACTATCAAAAAATTTTCTTTCTTTTTCTTATGTGTGCTTCTCAGTTTATGTACAGTGAATATGGATGACTTCTCAAGGGAAAAGAAAACTTTATTTAAGGATAATAAATAAGTGTAATTTATAAAATAATATTTTCTAATAGTGATGTCAGACGAGAGCTAAGATTGTATGGTTATGAATCTTGGTTGAGGTGAACATTTTTTAGGAGGGCTAAATTAATTAAAAATCCACACAATTTAAATTTGAAAGTCCTGCCTGAAGCTAGTGAAGAGACTTCACATAGCATTTATCAACTGTGGTTTACACAAATTTAAGTAGCAGTCAATTTGGGTGTAGCTCTCATATCAGTAGTGAAAGACCAAGATTCTCTCTTAGTTGAAAATGTGATTGACATATGCACCTGTGAAGAAACAGATCTGACATGGTGTCGTGTAATCTAAAAGCCATTGATTATGTGATCTTACAAACTGGTGACGGCCCCAGCATACTCCTCTCTCTCTCTCTCTCTCTCTCTCTCTCTCTCTCTCTCTCTCTCTCTCTCTCTGTGTGTGTGTGGGGGGAGTATCTGTCTGTCTATCTCTCTGTCTCTCTGCCTCTATGTGTCTCTGTGTGTCTCTGTGTATGTCTGTCTCTTTGTCTCTCTCTGTGTGTCTCTGTCTCTGTTTCTGTCTCTCTGTGTATCTCTCTGCTTCTATGTGTCTCTATGTGTTTCTGTGTGTCTCTCTTTGTGTGTGTGTCTCTCTCTCTCTCTGTGAGTTTCTGTCTCTGTATGTTTCTGTCTCTGCTTCTCTGTGTGCATCTGTCTGTCTATATCTCACATGCCTTTGCGTGTGCATGCATACATGTGAGCATGTGGAGGGCATATCTGTGTGTGCATGAGCACTTGCCTGAGTAGGCATACGTACAGGCCGAGGTTGGGCACTGGATGTTCTCCTGACTGTTTTGTTAAGTGACAATTCTGTGCTCTCACACTTACAAGCCAAACACTCGACTGAGCAAGTGACCACCCTACCATAAACTTGGTTTGCTCGTTTTGTTTTGTCTAAAGGAAAGCTTTTCACTGAACCAGAAGTCTGTTTATAGTTTGTTGACTCTCCACACTTCAGCAACAAAGTGCCAGTAAAAGACTTTTTTTGAGCTGGACATTTTAAAGTATACATTAATGTACACTTGAAATCACATATTCGACTGCTCTTTAATGATCCTGTATAAAGTGCCTTTGTCAAAGCAAAACAAACGCCATCATTACTTGTTCATTTCAATTACTCTGCTTGATTAAGAGCCATTAACTGTGGTCAGAGTATCATATCAACTTGAAGCAAAGTCTTCAATAGAGATTGACATGATATTACTTTGGCACACAATATATTATGTATGTTTTAAAAATCACTTGACACAATAACTTTAATAAATCTCAAGAGAATTATGCTGAGACAGTAAAACAATCATCAAAGCTCACACATTTGTCTCTTCCTATACAATTTCTCAAAAGGAGAAAATTTTAGAGACAGAGAATGAATTGCTCATTTGCGATTAAGGAGAGTATAAATCAGAGATTCTTTGTGGTTCTATCATGGTCTTATATCTTGTGTTTGGTGGTGGTGTAGGAGGCAGCCAAAGAAAACTATCCATGATAACACAATGAAAATCTAGTACTAACAAATATGTGTGTGAAAACACATACATACCCATGAACACACACACATACACACACACACACACACACACACATACATATACTCACACATGTACACAGCCACACACAACATATAGACACACTCATTCTCAGGCTCACACATGAAATAGGCATGAAATCTGTACATGGTCTCCAGATTATACCAATGTCCATTTCCTGATTTCCACATCATCCTATAGATCCATATGATTAAAATTACTAAATGAAGTTCAGGGAAGGACACACAGAACCTCTGTGCTGTTTGCAGCCTCCTGAGCGTGCACAGTCATTTTAAACTAAAAATATTAGAAAGCCACACAGAAGAAAATACCCACTGTCTGGCCAGAAAGGCTCAGTTGAGTTGACCCATAATTTCTATCTCCTTCACAGGAAGTCTAACCAGATGCTAAAAGTATCAAATCCTAAGAACACACGTTTAGGGGACACACCCTAAGCTGGGGAGCTTCCCACATTATATTTCTGTTTATGAAACTCACAGAGGTGGGATGCTTCCTGCTTGGAGATGACCTGCTAGACTCCAGCAACAGATCTGATGAAGGATTCTGATCCCTTTTTCCTCCTTCCTGTGCTAAAGGACCTCTCTAGCTTTCACTTGGGGGTCTGAATGCAGGTATTTTATAGATGCAGCTAGTTAGAGATGAACGGCTTTCCAAGAGGTATTCACAGGGATCTTCAATGCAGAATTAGCCTGCCTCGCTCACTTGTGCTGAGCTGCAGTTACATCTCAGATGGGAACTCATGTGTGCTTTGAGGTCAAAAGGTCTTGCCTGTTTGCTCTCTGTTGAATCCTCAACAGACCCCACACACCAAACCCTGCTGTTGAAATAATCGAATCAGTGATTTGTACCTTATGTAATTGGCATTCGAGTTTGTGCAATTGAATTGGTAAGTTTTAGAGGAACAAACCTTATTAATATGTTAGTCCTGGGGGATTTTATTCTCTCTGCTGCTCCCTCCTTTCTCAGCCATTGAAAATAATTCTGTCATTAGCAGTTCTGTTTTTTTTGTTGTTGTTGTTGTTTTTGTTTGAAATCTGCTTGTTGGTTGTTTGTTGGCCAGGAGACTTTCTCTTCTCTTCTCTTCTCTTCTCTTCTCTTCTCTTCTCTTCTCTTCTCTTCTCTTCTCTTCTCTTCTCTTCTCTCTCTCTCTCTCTCTCTGTATGTGTGTGTGTGAGAGAGACAGAGAGAGACAGAGAGAGAGAGACAGAGACAGAGACAGATACAGAGACAGAGAGGGACAGAGAGAAACAGCGAGAGACAGAGAGAGACAAAGAGACAGAGACACACAGATAGACTGGCAGATGGACTGACTGACAGACTGAGACAGAAACAAAGACAGAAACAGAGTCAGAGACAGACACAAAGATAGACAGAAAGACAAAGACTGAGCAAGGGAAAGAGGAGGCAAAAATTGTGGGCCAGAAAGAAGACGGGGCCAGTGGCAGGGAAAGGTTAAGCTGTAATAGTTTCTAGAAGGGAGGCACTAGGAGAGGGAGGGAGAAGCAAAGGCTTCCCTTGGTTCTTACAATGGAGCTTGGAGAGAGAGGCCCCTAATCCAGGTTGGTCCGTTGCTTCTGAGTTTGGTATTTCTGTTCATGGCATGTTAAGTATTTTATTGAGTGTGTTATGTGTATTCAGCTTGGCTCAGGTGCAGGTCCCTGTCTCTGCACTCCTGGAACTCACCCTCAGCTTGCTTTGCTCAACATTGGGTTCGAGTCATATCTTTTGTTTCTTAATTAATGTTTTTTGAGAGCTGTTTAACCATTTGCTGTTAAGATTGATAGAATTTTATGTATTTTTCTTTACAATGACTAGAGCATATTTTAATTATATTCTAGTATTTTTAGTCTTGGTAATTAAAAAATTGCTTTCATCTAAAGGTATTTTACTATAAGCCTCTGAAATGAAAATTCCACCTTAAAAAATTCCAATTTAATCAACTTAATTTCCTTCTCCTTTTTCATCTTTTGTTTTATAAGGTCAGATTTTCTCATATTTGAACACAAATATAAGCCTCCTGAAATATGTTTTCCTTTTTAATAGCATATGTACAAGCACACTTATGGACTTATATGTGAAAACACATGATTTAAAGGATTTAGAAATAGCATTAATTTGGAAAGGAAGGTCCATTGTGGAGAGAAACGAGAGAGGAATTTCATGTATTAATCACCACGTACTTGTTCATTCGTTGCATCTTGGCAATAACATGTCTATACACTTACTAAATTATTGAATCCTCTTACATTGCAAAGGCAAGCAGCATTTTGAATGAAGTAGAGGATTTCTTCCCCCCCCCCCTCAGACCCAGCTTTCATCATCACCTCAGACTATAAACTGAGTGTGACAGTGTAAGTCTGGAATCCCAGCTCTCAGGTAGTACAGACCAGAGAATCACAAGTTCAAGATCAACCCAGTTCCAGAGGGAGACCATCACTCAAAGAAAATAACATGTCAGGCTTTAGAAGACTATTCATATGCCAACTGTAATCTTTTCCATCCTTGGATTGAATGAACCATCTGATGGTGACCACTTCTTTAGTGATACCACTGCGGTTCATGAGCTCTGAATTTCACCTGGTGTTTTGTTTGGCTACAGCGTTGCTTCTATTATTTACCTTCCAAAGGAAAAGAAGGTATGGATTATACTCTTGGAGCCTGTGAGTGCTGTACAAACTGTTTGTGCTATAGTTATTTATCAAAAGGAAAGGCTGAGATCATGAATCCTTGAGCCACCGTTTTTCTGTATGTGAAAATCTCTATGCATGCTGCTCTATTGTGTCCTGATGCTCGCTGTCACCAGTGTGGGAAATGTCACCAAGCTTGTTTTTAACTAGTTTCCTTTTTAAATGCAAAATTATTTTCTTTCTTTAGACTTTGCCTTCATTCTAAACCTTTCTAGAGAATCATTCTTTGAAAACAATAGCATTTATACACTTACTTATCTTCCTTATGTAAGGTTGGCCTTTGCAAGCCACAAACCCAGACTTTAGCTGAAAGTTTTTAAAAAATATACCTTAATTTAAATATATATATTCTTTAGTTTTGTTTCTCTTTTAATTTTTTGTAATACTAGGGATGGAACCCAGGCCCTCGTGTGTGGTAGGCAGACATTAAACCACCAAAGATCTACATTCCTAGTTCTTATACCATATGTTTATTTAGTCTCACATTTTACCCATTGATTTTGAATGTAGGGAGGCAGAGTATCATGGTGCCCATGTGGAGGGTAGAAAGCAACTTGGTGGAAGTTAGTTATCTCCTTTCACCACGTGGGGTTCAGGAAAAGTCAAGACCTCAGACTTGGCACCTACAGCCTTTGCCCCCTGAGCCATCTTGCCAGCTCCTTCTTTATTTTTGATGTTTTTTTCTCCATCAAGTTGGTTGATTTCTCCATCTGTACTAATTAGTATTACTGGGGCTCAGAAGATGATTCCCAAGTGGGGTTCAGTGGCATCATGAGTACTTTGAACAGAAAGTCAATGGGAGCATCTCCGAAAGACTGCCTCCTTCTTCTAACCTGCATCCCACCTTCTTTTGCTCCAAAAGTGGTTCATAGAAGCCATAGAGAAGCCTACAGAGATCCCTGCTCGTAAAGAAGGCCAGGGTTCAGTTGTCAACACCCACACCTGCCAGCTCTCAACTGCCTGCAATTCCAGTTCCAGGGAATTCCATACCCTCTGTTGGCTTCCATGAGATCCCTCAAGCATATGGTATTTGTACCAATGAACAGGCACACACACATACTTAAGTAGCAATAGTAGTAGTAGCAGTAGTAGTAGTAGTAGTAGTAGTAGACCACACATACTATAATAATAATAATAATAGTAATAATAATAAACCACATGAATTCTTTTTTCCAAGACAAAGCATAAACACTACCACTTCTGACAGAAGACACTGAACTGTGTTCAAGCACTGGCTGATAGAATCTCCAGGGAAACAATGAGGGAGAATAGAGAGTGGCTATCCTGTGAGCAGTGGTGGAGAGATGTTAGCTTTAGTAGCAAGGAAGGATAAAGGAAACTTTAGAAACTGGAAAAGAAGGAAAGAGAGTCCCAGCTTGTTCTGTAGGGCTCAGCCCTCTGCCCTTGATATGGAGTGATTGGACTGCACGGTGTCAGTAGCACCGAGGGAACATCTGAAAATCTGCACCCCACTCTCAGGGACAGGTCATCTATGACAGAGAAAAAGAGTGCCAAGCTAGCACAGCATCAGATAGAGGAACTGAAAGAAAAATAAAACAATCATAAAATGAAAAACCAAAGACTTAAACCAGAGACTTAAAATGCACAAGCATCAGATTCCTCACGGGGCCAATCCACAGCCGGATTGGAGTCTTGGTTCTGCACACCACGTGGTGCCAGATAAAACTCCTCTTCTAAGCATCATGCCAGAGCAGCAGAAAGAAGCCCTACTATAAGGGCCACTGCTGAATCACTGGCGAGAAGACCTAGAGACCCATTCTGGGTCCAGGGACTGTTCTCTGAGCCTTGGCACACAGAGGGCCTGTAGCAGGAAGGGAAAAACTTGAATCATTGTTGCTCTGTTTTCCACATGCTGCAGGTCTGGTCTGAGAAGCAGACTGGTGTGAAACTCATTGGCTTTTAGGAGGAGAGATGAGCAGAAACAGGTGCCTACAGGTACCTAAGGGGCCTATTATCTAGATCCTGGGAGGTTGAAGACCAGGAGCAATAAAATGCAATTAGTAGTCAAAAGTTTGCTGCTTGCACAAACCTCGACTTCTAGGGTCAGACTATCAAACCTCAAGCTTGACTGCAGCCCCCAGTGGTCCACCACATCCAGCAAGGCTCTACCTCCTAAAGTTTTCACAATCCCCCTACCACCACCACCGCCAAACGATACCACTAGCTGAGGACCAAAGATTCAACCTCGTGAGCCTATGGGGACATACGATGATAGGTCCACTAGGGTCTAAGGTATGTCAGGGAAAACTCAACAACAAGCTTTTCTCCACCTAGAGACTGAAAGGCACCTCTAGTTATCACATCCACCACACAGCTGTCTTCAGATCCAGAGGAAGTGACTGTGTAGACAGTGTGCGCCTGTTCTTGGGTAAATGACCATACAGACGTAGACTGTTTGTAATATCTAATTTAATTTTGCAGATCATTTGTCTAGGGCTATCCTCCTATCACCACAAGAAGTCAGGACTGGAACTTGAGCAGGTCAGGAAGCAGGAGTTGATGCAAAGGCCATAGAGGGATGCTACTTACGGGCTTGTTTTGTGGATGAGCAACAATGTTGAAGTGTAAGCTGAATAAACCCTCCCCTTCCCAACTTGCTTCTTGGTCATGATGTTTTATGTAGGAATACAAACCCTGACTAAGACAAATTGTTTCCAGCATAGTGGGGTATTCCTGTGATTGTGTGATCATGTTTTGGGGAGGACTGTGGAAGGACTTTGGAACTTTGGGCTAGAAGAACCATTGGGTATTAAGAGCTCTGTGGGGTGTTTTGTAGGAGCTTGGAAGATAAAGTTGAAAACGGTGCAATCAATAGAGGCCTGGCTTGTGAAATTTCAGAGGAAAGATTAAAGACTCTTATCAGAGCCATTGCTGTTTTGATTGTGAAGATTCTGTGGTTTTGGTTAGCTGGGGCTGAAGAGCCAGCTGTGATTAACAAGATACCAGAACTACTAAAAGCAAAACCTTTGCATTACTGGGACTATTGATATTGGTTAGCTGGAGCTAAGAAATTAGTGGTGATTAAGAAGAGACCGCATCATTGAGGTGAAATCTTCTGGGAAGTGTTTTCTGAGAGCACAAAGAGGTTGTGTTCCAGAGATAGCCAAGGTTGTCCTTGTGCTGCAGCTAGACTTGGTAATGTGTAAGAGTCACCCAGGTGGTACTGGTTTTGAAGGCATGAAGGGGTCATGAAAGCAGCTGAGGCTTGGCAGGTGAAGGTGCAGTCTCAATTGCAGTTGACAGCCCAGGACTGAAGGGGTCATGCAAAGGACTTGAGGCTTGGTACCATGAAGAGAGCCTATGAGAGGCTGTTGGTGAAGCCTAGTTGAAGTGGAAGACCCCAGCATATTGGAGATGCCAGTGCCATGGGATGATCACCAAGAACAGCAGTGGCAGTGGAGTAAATCAACCTGAGCTTGGAGTGATACAGAGGGTAGAGCTGGAGAAGTGACAGCAGCCCTTTGGAGGAGTCCAGAAGATTGTGAGTTGATCCCAGATATTGGACAGTTAGAGTTTGATTTTGCTTTTGATTGTGACTGGGACCTGATTTTTTTCCCTCTTGAAGGAAGAAAGTATTATAGTGGAGCCCATATTTTCCTAACTTTGAATTGTAAAAACACTTTGAATTTTGAAAGAGATTGGATATTTTAAAGGGATTGAATATGTAAGAATTTGTAAAGACTCTGGGACTTTTAAAGTTATTTGGATCTTGGGGATGAATAAGAAAGTAAGGGTTAAGGCTTAATAGTGATGTGTTTGTGTGTCAAGTTGACAAGGGGTCAATTGTACTGGCTGGTTCTGTGTGTCAACTTGACACAGGCTGGAGTTATCACAGAGAAAGAAGTTTCAGTTGAGGAAATGCCTCCATGAGATCCAGGTGTAAGGCATTTTCTCAATTAGTGATCAAGGGTGGGAGGGCCCATTATGGGTTGTTCCATCCCTGGGCTGGTAGTCTTGGGCTCTATAAGAAATCAAGCTGAGCAAGCCAGGGGAAGCAAGCCAGTAAGAAACATCTGTCCATGGCCTCTGCATCAGCTCCTGCTTCCTGACCTGCTTGAGTTCCAGTCCTGACTTCCTATGGTGATGAAGAGCAATGTGGAAGTGTAAGCTGAATAAACCCTTTCCTCCCCAACTTGCTTCTTGTTCATGATGTTTTGTGCAGGAATAGAAACCCTGACTAAGACACTAATCGTGTCTTACTCTGATCATTTTCTTTTTATTCTTCCCCTTAGTAACACCTATGTTAGCATAAGTTGTACTGCCTTTATTCCCCCCAAAGTTATTAAAGTTGAAGGCAAAATTGTTATTTTCATCGTGTGCCTGTTATGCTTTGAATATGAATTGTCTCCAGGGACTCTTGTGCTTGAACCCTTGGTCCTCAGCTAATTGTGCAGTTTGAGAAGGTTGTAGAATCTTCAGGAGGTGGAACCTTGCTGGAAGAGGTGGACCACTGGGAGCAGACCTTGAGGTTTCATAGCCTGACTCCACCTTCTGTTCACCTCTGCTTCCTGATTACAGATGAAATGTGACTAGGTGATTATAGCTCCTGCTGTCATGTCTTCCTGGTGATGGACTGTAGCAAATTGAACTGTAAGCCAAAACAAATCTTCTGTCCCTTAAGTCACTTCTTGACAGACATTTTGTCACCACAACTAGAAAAGTAACCACTGTAGGGCCTATCCATCCATTGTGGTGGCTTCTGGACTTAGTTCTCTTTCCCTGGGCTATTTGTGGGAATAATATCTAGTTTGAACACATGAGCTGGGGAATCAGTTACTGAGCTACATTCCAGTCCAGTGAAGAGAAGTGATACATACCCTACACTTCAACATCATTGCATTTGAACATTGTGAATGCATTAACTAAAATAATATACGTGATGATCAAAAAAATAAAAACCTGATCTGAAATGCACAAATCCCATCGCCGAACTGAAAACAAAAACCAAAAAATTCAAACAATAGGACTTTCCCAATTTTAGTTCTACAGCAATCAATTCTAGTGTGTTGGGGTATCCAGGGCTTGCTGTGGTAGGAGAGCTGGGTTCTGATGATGCCAAGTACTCTTGGTTTCTGTTCCTTATGTTCTTACCCTTTCCTTTTGCCATCTTGTTAACTCTGATGTTAGCTGATCTTACTCTGTCTGGTTGTGGCTTGTCCCTCCTGCAGGCCTCTGTGTCAATACTCCTTGAAGACCAACTCTCTCTGAGAGGTGTTTGGGTTTGGAGAGCTGTGGCACAGGGTCAGCTCTGGGGTGCAGAAAGAAATCAGAAGGATCTTTCCCCAGTTGTCCTTTGGTTCCTATGTGCTGATGGCTCTGCAAGGGTCCCTCTTGATCCAGTGAGTTTGAAAAGCAGTGGTGGTTTTGCCTGTGCTCAAAGGTGTGTCAGCACTCCTGGGATACCCGCTCTCTCAGCCCAGGCTGAGGTGCCCAGGCACAGACCCCTGGTGGCCCAGGCAGAGGTCTCCCCCCACAGATGGAACCGGAAGGTTCAGAGGTTCCCTGTCCCCAAGTTTTCCTCAGGCCCTGTATCCCGCCGGATCCGGGCGGTCTCAGTGAGCAGTGTTGCTCCCCTTAACCCCACTCATGGCTTTTTCCACACTCCTGGGAGGGTAGCTTTCTCCTGGTGCTTGTTGGCTATGGACTCCTGGTGGCCCAGGCAGAGGTCTCCACCCACCAGCAATCAATTCTAATGGAAATGAATTAGATAAAATCCTGACAAAGAATTCAAAAGAATTGATCATAAGAGCTAACAGAGTCTAAGTGGATGAAAACTCCTGAATAAATTAAAAAGGAATAGGAAGAAGTGGTTGAATAAAATAATGTCAATACAGGGTATAAGTAAAGGATTCAATGAGGATACATATTTTTAAAAGTGAAATTTCGAAAATTAAAAGCTCAGCCAAAAACAACAGAAAACAAAATCTCAGTGGAAAGACTTGCCAACCAAATGAATCAAATGGCGTTGATAACCTGTCTACAACTAGATCTAGTCTATTGGAGAGGCTTCCCATTACCCTCTGTTGGATGAACAGCTGGAAAACATATTTTAACCCCAGTCTGTGGACTGCCTGTTGATCCACTTCACATTTTCCTTTGCTATACAAAAGCTTTCCCATAATAGTGGCATGAGGTTAATCAACTGATTTCTGATTGGACTAAGGCTCACTCCACAGGAAGAAACCTATACTTAGTACTGCAAATTTAGCCAAGAACTCATTCATGGGTTAGGAATTAGTAGTCCTGAGGGGAGAATACACTACCCTTTTTCTGCTCAATGGACATAGCGTCAAGCTACCCTCTAACTTCATATTTTTATACCCATAGGTTAGTGCAGTTCTTTGAACTCATCATCAGAATTTCTTGGTATAGAGACAACAGTTAACATGGAACTCACAATTGGTCAAAGTGCAGAGTTTAAGTGTCAGTGGAGTGAGTGCTCAGTCACAAATGGGACATTATAAAACACCCCCTCCCCCAAAACTCAGGGACCACCATGGAAGAGGTGGCATAAAAGTCATAAGAGGCAGAGGTCAGGGAGCACTGGAGTCAGTGTCTTTAATACATGACAGGACCTTCACTCATGAATCATAGCAGCGGTGGATGCCTGCTTAAGACCTGTGAAAAATCAAGCCGGTCAGTTTTCCAGCACAAAAATGAAAGGAGTTCACAAACCTCTATCCCTAATTGAGGTGTTATTGACAGTTATTGACTTTTAAAGCTGTGGTCCCTGAAAGGTTAAACATGCACCAGTGGATGGCTTCATACCTATCAGTATATGAGCAGCACAAATTGACTTGTTAGATCATATATTCATACATATATAAATGTATGCACATATACATCATATACAGATACACACATATATGCATATACATCATATGCATATAGTATATATGCACACATACATATATACATATGCATATATACACATACACATGCACATTCCCAGGTATATACACACACATATCTAAAGAGGGCAGGAGGTTGGGAGGGGTTTGGAGTGGAGCATGGATCTGGTAGGAGAAGTAGAAATGGGTGGTGAATATGATCAAAATACATTGCATTCACATACGAAATTATCAAAGAGTTAATAAAATTTTATATTTTAAAAAGAAAATTTGACAAACAGAACTGTTGTACTTCTTATAAATCGATCATGGGAGTGTCCTTTATAGGATTTCCAGTTTCTATCTCCATAGGGCATGGTGGAAGACTCAGGTGGGAGGGGCATGGATATTTTCCTTCAGCCCTCAATTGCTGGAGTGATAACCACTTAGTGTTAATGTTTCTGTTGGGTCCTGAGTCTGATTCAGGGTTCAGGTAGTGCCTCTCTGTCTCTGTCTCTCCCTCTGCTTCTCCCTCTGCCTCTTCTCCTCTCTCACCTCCCTCCCCCCCCTCTCTCTCACACACACACACACAAAGCTGTGTTGAGTTTTAGATCCTGAGCCTCTCTGTATAATGGGGAAAGTTCATGGATTTTCGGAATTCTTCCTGCCTGGCACTAATTTTTACAGCCACCACATGTGCCTCTATAACTGATTTCTTCCCTCAGATGAGCTTACCCACATCACAGTCAAGTAATATTTTCTTCAAAGAACTAGCAAATTATTTATTTCTAAATATTCTGCTGCTGGTCTCACATGTAGAGGTCATATTTGTATTATAATTTTTATAGTTATATCTGGGTTGATGAACCAATTTCTCCTAAAATTACATATTTTTAAGCTTTCTTTTGCAAAAACTGGATAAATCTCTTATACTTTAAAAATATTACTGAGTCATTTGTAAGGCTTTGGCTGTAATACAGCAATTAGCCAGAAAACAAGGCAGGTAGATTTACCCAGCATACTAGGTAAATAAAGGCTTATTCTCCTAACTGCTGTGGGTGGTGAGAGCTCATTGATTCCAGTACTTTTGCACTTCCAGTCTGAGTATATCCAGATTATGTTCTTGAAGAGATATTTTACATACATTAATTTTAAACCTAAAACTTAGTTCAAATACCTCAGCATGTGGAGTTTTGATAAATATATCCTTATTTATTCATTAACATATGAGTATTTCCATGACTTCAAAATATCCCTCTTCCCATTTGAGATAACACCCTACCCAAGCCTTAGCTACTGGTAGCTTCTTGAAGTGATGTTAACATTTTTGTCCCCTACAGCTTTTCCCTTTTGGAATTTCTTATTTATGGAGCCGTGTGGCAGGTAGCTTTTTAATCTGACTTCTTTCATGTAGATGTTCAGCACAATGTATTTGAGCTTTGTCCAATGTGCAAGTAACAAAGTTCACTCCTTTTTACTGCTAATTGTGTTTGGCTGTGTAGATGGACTGTAATTGGTTTATCTATTATACAGGTGAATAATTACCCTGGCATTATTTGGTAAGAGGGCTGTCTTGTCTCCACTGAATGATACCACTTTTCCAAAACCAATTGGGTCATTTATGTGTAGCTCTGTTTGGGGACTATTTATTCATCTGCTGGTGATCATCTGGGTCATTTTCTGTTTCAGGCTGTCATCAAAGCTGACACAAATATCTTCATGTGGGTCTTTATATGGGCATGGATTTCATTCACTTTGGATAAATTCCTAGGGATCGGGTTGCTGGGTAACAGGATTAATTTCAGAAGAAACTGCCAAAATCTTTTCCAATGTGGCTATAAAAGTCTGGACTCTCAACAGCATAAGGGAATCGCTATTGTGCTCCGTCTTCCTCCACATTTGAGCTATGGGGCTTTTAGCATCAGCTGTTGTAATAAGTACATGGCTATCTGTCATTGTCATTTAAATTACCATTATCTTGACAGTCCCAATGATTATCTTGCTTGCCATTCCTATATCTTCCTTAGTGGAGTGTTTATGTAAATTTTGTGCTCAATTTTAAACCTAGACCATTACCTTTATTATTGCATTGGATGACTTCTCTGTAGTAGTATTCTGGATGCAAGCTTCTATTACATATTTTGCAAAAAAAAAAAAAAAAAAAAAAAAAAAGGAAAAATGTGCTCTTAGGTTGTAGCTTACATCCGTTGTAATAATACATCTCAAAGGGCAGGAGTTTTTTTTTTATGAAATCCAATAGATCTGTTATTCCTTTTCTGGATTTTTTTTCTATGTCCCAAGACAAGTTTGTCAATGACTCAATATTTACTTCCCAAGGCTTTATATTTGTATCCCTGTGTTTTACATGGAGTCAACTCATCTCAAGTTCGTATTTATACACTGTATGAAGTACATTTTAGTATCTTTCCCCCTCTTTTTTCTTTATCTTTCCTCATGTGGACAAGCAATCATTCTGACATCATTCGTTGAGAGGGCTAACATTTCTTCACTGAGCACCAAAGTCCAAAGTCAATTGGCTATATGTACTGTCTGGTTTTGTGTGTCAACTTGACACAAGCTGGAGTTAGCACAGAGAATGGAGCATCCCTTGAGGAAATGCCTCCATGAGGTCCAGCTCTAAGGCATTTTCTCAATTAGTGATCAAGGGTGGGAGGGCCCCTTGTGGGTGGTGTCATCCCTGGGCTGGTAGTCTTGGGCTCTATAAGAAAGCAAGCTGAGCAAGCCAGTAAGTCATACCCCTCTATGGCCTCTGCATCAGCTCCTGCTTCCTGACCTGCTTGAATTCCTGTCCTGACTTCCTTTGGTGATGAACAGCAGTATGGAAGTGTAAGCTGAAAAAACCCTTTCCTTCCCAACTTGCTTCTTGGTCATGATGTTTTGTGCAGGAATACAAACCCTCACTAAGACATCATATGTGTGTTGCACTGTTTCCTGACTCTGTCTAGACCCTTTGATCTGTTTGCCTTTGATTTCATCAACATGGCATTTCTTTAATGCTGTTGTGTATCTTTTGTGGCCTTTAAAATGAAAAGCTATGCAAGAGCTGGAGAGGTGGCAGCGTTTAAGAATATTGCTGCTGTCACAGAGGACCTATTCTCAGTTCTCAGCGCCCAAACTGGGCGGTTCACATTCTCCTCTGACTCAAACTTCAGGAAATTCAGCACCCTCTTCCTGCCTCTGTAGTGAACCCCTCCCACACACACACATGTTAAGACGCACATAGACATATACATAAATAAATTAAAAAAAATTTTTTTTTAATTTAAAAGAGTTCATCAGCCAACTGGTGATATTGTGTCTATACTCTTAGATTATCTTAGTTTAATATTGATTAATCCATTGTTTTATCATTATTAATTTATAAGCCATGTGTGTATGCGTGTGTGCGTGTGTGTGTGAATACATGTGTGTATTGTGCATGTGGTGTGTATGTGTCGCGGGGTATGTATGTGTGTGTGTGTGCATGTGTATGTGTGTATGTGTGTGGGGTTTGTGTGTGTGTGTGTGTGTGTGTGTGTGTGTGTTGGGGTGTGTATATGTGTGTGTAAAGATAACATTCAGGGTGGTTTAACAATTCTTTAGGAACATAGGTGCATCTTAATTAACCAGCTGGAAGCTTCACCTGACTCTGGAGGAGTCGCTAATGACAATGGGCTCAGGGAGGTTAATTTATCTTGCAGAGTTTCCAATCTTCTCTTTTGCAGTATCAGCAAAGTGTCTAATGAATATTCACTTCATGTAAAATAAAGAAAATTGCTACCAACTTTACTTAAGGTTAGAAGTCAATGTTATGCCCCCAAAGCTTGTGAGTTTATTCTTTCCTTTAAACAGTGTAATGAGTGAAGGTTCATAGTCAAAGGTTCTTCATACATAAGCAGTTGAAATAAAGCAACAATGTCCTAAAAATACATGAACTAATCTGCCATAAAATTATCATATGAAAACACCGAAATATGTCACGAATATGGAATGTGGCCAATTTTAGACAAATTTTTAGTTAAAATATGTGCGGGCACGTGTGTGTGTGTGTGTGTGTGTGTGTGTGTGTGTGTGTGTAAGTGCAGGTGGGTGTTTGTGTGAGAGTGTGCAGGTATATATGCACAGTTATGCACATTCATTCGAAAGCCAGAGGTTAACATCTCGTACCATCCACCTAGCTTTTGGAGACAAGGACTTTTACTGGGGCTTGGACCGTATTAAGTAGCCTAGCCTGGCTGGCTAGCAAGCCCCATGGACCCTCCTGTATCTGCCTTTCCAGAACTAACAGTATAAGTATTCATCAGGACACCCAGCTTGTTATGTAGGTGGTGGGACCTGAACTTGGGTCCTTACCCTTGTGCATCAAGCACTTTGTTGACTTAGCTATTTCCCATGGCCCCTAGTTTTAAAAGCAAATATACAACAAAGCCAGTATGGACATTCACATCTGAAGACCATTTTGTGCACCCAGACAATAACTTTTTCAGATATTTAAAAAAAAATACTTGCCCATAAAAAAATGTATCTTGCCAGGCTTGGGGGAAGATTAGTCCCAGGACTTGGTAGGCAGAGGCAGGAGGATCTCGGTGAGTTCAAGGCCAGTCCAGTCTACAAAGTGAGCCTAGGATGGCCAGGGCTCTGTTAAACAGAGAAACACTGTATTTAAAAATCAATCCCCCCCCCCCAAAAAAAACAAAAAAAGTATCCCATCTCTTTTATGGGAATTATTAAGAACAAAATAAAATAACATGTATGTTTGAAAATGTCCTAACAAGGTCCATTATTTTGTATGCTATCTTTAAAAGACAGACAGAAGTTAATAAGTAATAGGAAGAAAACAACTAATGATATTTTCTTAAGGGTTAGCTCTGGATAGAATCTGAAATCATGCCTATCACTGAATTTTCCGTTCTGTGTTTCAAATTGTTGTTATTGATCTCAAATATAGCCTGGTGTTTTCTAAGGCATAAGTTGTCTCCATTTTTTATTTTAAAAAGCAAGTGTGGTAAATGCCACCATCTGAATAAGAATTTGATGTCAATCTTTCACATAAAGCATTTTTCTGTGAAAGGGGTGGGGCTAGTTCAGCTGGCAACTCAAATAATCAAACAAATAGTTCTGTTTGGGATGATTATTACTGTTCGACATTCGATAGCATTTGTTTACTTCTCATTCAGTCAGACTGAACACTGACAAGCTATATAGTCAAGAGTCAAGACATCATAACGTCAATCACTTCTCTTCTTCATTAAGGCAGTCTAAAGTACAACACCACCCAATGACTTTTAGTATGCGTTTGATTACCTTCTTGAGTATATGACACTTCTTGAGTCTGTGCTAGGGCCTTCTGTTTTATATGCTTGTTTTGGCACTAGTGGTCCCAATGTCAGTGTGATGAAGATGCTAAGTAATAGCTTGATATTTCAGAGAAAAATTTTAATCCTCTGAATGCCCACTGGTGTCCGGATTACACTTCAAAAAAAATTCTACTTTTAAAAACAAAACATTGTGAGATACTGTTTCAAAATATAAGGCAGAGAGCAATAAAGAAAGATACTTGACATTAAACTCTGGTCTCCACTGGTGCATGCACCCCCCCACACACACATTTTCACCCTTGTGCATGCTCACTCTGCACACTTACATGCACACACATGTGCTATCTACACAGATTTTTTTTTTAATTTTAAAATCTTTCCATATCTCTACTAGTCATTCAAAAATTGATTTTTACCTTATTGCTCCCTCAATATTCTGAGATATTAGACTGCCAGTAAGACAGGCCATGAGTTTATCAGCAGAATGAGCCTTCTAGCCTGTCAGGAGTTGGAATGCCTTGCTACTCCTCGATCTTATTTATTTCTCTGTCAGGTCTGTGTTGCTAGCTCTGCTTTCTGAGCAAGCGCCATCCATAACCCCAGTTCTAAAACTATTCCAATTCTGTTTTGCTCTCCATTTATCCTCCAGCAAGTTCCCTGCACATTATTTGTGGCTTCAGGCTGGTGAATTTCTGCCACGTTGTATATCTTCCTGATAGATAGTTGTTCTCTACATCTTAGAGAAGTGTGTTTTCTTTTTATAAAGGATACATTTTATGTTGTGTTATCTTATTAATCTGTTTGTGATTCCAACTTCTCAATTAAAGGAATATGGCCTTACCTAGCTTCTAAAGGTAAATTTCTAATTTCTCTTACTTATATCTAGAGTTGATGCATCTAAAAACAGATGTTCATTTTGATCCTTTCCTTTTTTTTCTAGAGACTGCCTATATTGCCTTCCCCAGGACCTGATGCTACCTGGCTGTATACGTACTGGAGGTAATGGAGAACTTGATAGTATGAGGCTGATGGGGCTATCCTAGCTGACAACGGGTCAAAGGCATGAATCTTGTTCTCTGAGCCCCATTTTCTTGTGAAACACATAGATAAAGCAAAGTGATCTGTGCCCTGTTTTTTACCTCAGCCACTTCTTATTTTCTTGAGTTAGATTCTCTGTTCTTCTCGACTGAGCAAAACATGGAGGCACCACGAAAAGTAGATGACTTAAGTGGTTTCCTACAGTGTCCCAGTGCATTTGTTCATAGTCTCTGCTTACCAGGCAGTGTCTACCTGAACAAGCTGATGGGAAGCTTGTCTTTAATTTAAGTATTATGAGTCTGAAGGAGTTTATGACTTTTGCCCTTATATAATAACATTTGGGTACAAGATTATAGCCATGTTCATGCATTGAATCCTTTAACAATGGAAAATATGTATCAGTGTGTGACTTAGCGAGACATGGTATCGCATGCCTGTAGCCCAAACAACAGAGGTAGAGGTAGGAAAATTGTGAGTTCGAGGATAACTTAGTGATGTAGCAAGTCCCTGTCTCAATCGTTAAATTGTATAGGAAGTTATACATTTGTAGGGGGAAAAAGCCCTGTATTAACACGCAACCAAACAGCTCCTCTGCAATCATGCCGCTTGGATCTCCCTGGGCTCTGGCAAATGGGATGGCTTAACTTTTCTCGGAATACACATGAACTCCAGATTCTTGCTGTCTCCTCCTTGACTCCTTGATTTCTGCATGCATTGTCCTTGATGCTGTTCCAAGTCTTCAACCTCCTTTCAGGTAGAGATTAAATCTGAGTATCCAAGTATTCACAAGCTTGCCTTCCTTACATCTTGTTTTTATTGGTTTGGTTTTGTGTGATGTGGTTTATATGGGGGTGGGTAGAGTCTATGCATATGAGTGTGTGAGTGGCCAGAAAAAGATGTTAGATGTCCTCTACTGCTGACAGCCTTATTCCCTTAATTCAAGGTCCATCACCAAGCCCAAAGATCACCAGTTTGGCTTAACTGTTAGCCAATGAGCTTTTACAATCCACCTGTCTATGTTCCTCAGCGCTGGGGTTACAGGCACATACAGACATGCTCAGCTTTTTATGTGGCTTCTAGGGACTTGAACTCAGGTCCTCATGCTTGTCTAGCAAGGGCTGTTAGCTACTAATCCATTTCCCCAGACTCTTCCTGGCATGTTTAGGATCATGCTACTGAGAGGCTACGGCAGAGATGTTGACGATGATTTGGGGAAACAGTTCTCTAATGTGTGTGGTTGTCAGTTTGCAAAGTGCAAATGGCCTGGCCTTCCTGCCCTTCCATAGGTTATATACATGTTCCCTAGAACAATCAGGTTGAATGAGTACTCACCCCTAGAGATTCAGTAGCCTTGCCTATAATTACTGTTGCTTTAAATAGCACTAAGTTTATGACAATCAAGAGGTAATTCATGAGAAGTGGAATGATAAGTATATTATCTTATTAAAAATGAATATCTATATCGTAACATAAAACACATGATTTATTATCAAATTGGCCTGACATAAGAACCAGTTCTACTACTGATTAGCTTAGTGATGTAAAATCTTGCTTTACTCTCTCTGACCTTCAGTGTAATTATCTATAAGACATACATAATAATAGTTTGTAGGTTCAAGGATGATAAATTATGAGAATAGTCATGTGTGGTTTTCATACTGAAAACACTGAAATATGAGTTATTGGTAACTCATATTACCTTTAACATTAATTAAGGTTCTAATTTCAGAAGTTTGGGTAATTCATTTGAATTATATGGTAACAACCAAGCAACAATGAAACTTTTATATCTATGTGCTATTCTCTAGAAAACAGGAAAAATAAAGTGTTGTATAAATTAATTTTATTATTTGTAGTAGAGACAAGGGAAATGCTATAACTCAGTTGGAGCTTTCTCATTCCTTGTGGCTTCTTCACTCATGTGTTTGGCAAGAGAGAGATTTGATCCAGGTGAAATCTGTAAGTCCTTCACAGTGATGCCCACTGCTAGTTATAGCAGCAAATACTGCTTCTCAGTCTGGTTCTTAGAACTTGGCCTGTGGTTGGCATAGAACTGGCATTGTGACCACAAGTAAAAAGTGATGCATCTCATCTTCTGCCACCAAGCCCCCCCCCCAGAATCACACAAGTTACTCATTTCATTTTTCAGGGGGAAAAAATGTGTATTTATAATTTACCAGCTGAACTCGGCTTAGATGATCCCAATTTTGTTGGCAACATCCAAAGCGTCATAATAGGAGCCAGTCAAACATACATCTTATTCTCTCCCTCAGGCCTTATCAGAGAATTGTCTTTGGCCATATTGATGCCACAGATGTCATAGAGTTTCTTCACAGCCTCTTTGATCTGAGCCTTGATGGTCTTGACATCTACAGTAAATACAGATGTGTTGTCTCCTATCTTCTTCCTGGCTGACCTGCGGTCAGGGAGAATTTGATGCTGTTTAAGCTGGCTTCTCCTGGAGCATTCTTGAGAGGATATTTGGCTGCCTCCTGAGCCACGGAGTCTTGGGCTGCCAGAAGGTGAGTGCCCTTCTTTTTTCAGCACAGCTTTATTGGCTTTCAAGGCCTTTACTCAGGAGGGGCAGGGGCTTCCTTCTTTGAATTTGTTGTCATTTTAGTTAAAAGGCAAGCTAATCATTTTAAATACTGGATGTTGGGTGCAGGACAGATGGCTTCATTGGCAAAATGCTTACAGTAGCACAAGCAGGAGCAGATGCGTTCATTCTCTACATCCACATAAGAATAGGTGACACCTATCTTAACCTCAGATTTGGGGAAGTGGACAGGGAAACCCCTAGATGTCAGTGGTTACTCATCCTGGCTGAGACGTCATGTCTTTGTTACTTTCCTATTGCCCTGAAGAAACACCATGGCAAAGATCTTTTCCCAATCGGTTGGTTACCGTTTTGTCCTATTGACAATGTCTTTTGCCTTACAGAAGCTTTGCAATTTCATGAGGTCCCATTTGTCGATTCTTGATCTTAGAGCATAAGCCATTGGTGTTCTGTTCAGGAACTTTTCCCCTGTACCCATGTGTTCGAGAGTTTTCCCCACTTTCTCTTCTATTAGATTCAGTGTATCTGGTTTTATGTGGAGGTCCTTGATCCACTTGGACTTGAGCTTTGTACAGGAAGATAGGAATGGATCAATTTGCATTCTTTTACATGTAGACCACCAGTTGAGCCAGCACCATTTGTTGAAAATGCTGTCTTTTTTCCACTGGATGGTTTTAGCTCCTTTGTCAAAGATCAAGTGACCATATGTGTGTGAGTTCATTTCTGGGTCCTCAATTCTATTCCATTGATCTATCTGCCTGTCACTGTACCAATACCATGCAGTTTTTATCACTACTGCTCTGTAGTACAGCTTGAGGTCAGGAATGCTGATTCCCCCAGAAGTTCTTTTGTTGTTGAGAATAGCTTTTGCTATCCTGGGTTTTTTGTTGTTTCAAATGAATTTGAGAATTGCTCTTTCTAAGTCTATGAAGAATTGAGTTGGAATTTTGATGGGGATTGCATTGAATCTATAGATTGCTTTTGGCAGGATGGCCATTTTACC
>CM052714.1:47395378-47433032 GCA_028551405.1 Uromys caudimaculatus | reverse complement strand
AAGTTAGACTCCAGAAAACCAAATAACCCTATCAGAAAATGGGGAACAGAGCTAAACAGGAAATTCTAAACTGAGGAAATTCGCAGGGCTGAGAAGCACCTAAAGAAATGCTCAACATCCTTAGTCATCAAAGAAATGCAAATCAAAACAAGTCTGAGATTCCACCTCACACCAGTCAGAATGGCTAAGATCAAAAACTCAGGTGACCGCAGATGCTGGCAAGGATGTGGAGAAAGAGGAACACTCCTCCATTGCTGGTGGGATTGCAAGCTGGTACAACCACTCTGGAAATCAGTGTGGCGGACCCTCAGAAAAATGGACATAATACTACCTGAGGATCCAGCTATACCACTCCTGGGCATATATCCAGAAGATGCTCCAACATCTAATAAAGACACATGCTCCACTATGTTCATAGCAGCCATATTCATAATAGCCAGAAGCTGGAAACAACCCAGATGTCTGTCATAGAAGAATGGATACAGAAAATGTGGTACATTTACACAATGGAGTACTACTCAGCTATTAAAAACAATGACTTCAAGAAATTTTCAGGCAAATGGATGGAACTTGAAAATATCATCCTGAGTGAGGTAACTCAGTCACAAAAGAGTGAACATGGTATGTACTCACTGATAAGTGGATATTAGCCCAAAATTTCGGAATACCCAAGTTTCACTTTACAGTAACCACTGGACTGAGAGTGAGGTCCCAGATGGAGGAGTGGGAGAAGGGACTGAAAGAGCTGAGGGAGTCTGCAGCCCCACGGAGGGAGCAATAGAGTCAACTGCCTGACTCTCCCAGTCCTCCTGGAGGCTGCACCACCAACCAAAGAATACACATCGAAGGACCCATGGTTTGGACCACATATGGGGCAAGAAGAGGGCCTTGTTGGCCATCAGGCGGAGGAGAGGCCCCAGTAAAGGGGAATGTCCAGGTGGGAATATGGGAGTGGGCAGGGGGTGGGGTGGGAGGTGGAATTCCCTCATAAAGGTGAGGTAGGGGTAGGGAAATAGGTGGGTTCCAAAGAGGAGACCTAGAAAGGGGGAAACATTGGAAATGTAAATAAAGTATCAAAAAATAAAATAAAAAAACAAAAAACAAAAAAAAGAAATACCATGGCCAAGGCAACTTATAAAAGAAAGCACTTAATTAGGGGCTTGCTTGCTGCTTCAGAAGGTAATGTATTCCAGGACCATCATGGCAGGGAGCACAACAACAGGCAGACAGGATATTGCTAAAGAACTAGCTGAGAGCTTATATCTGATCCACAAGTAGGAGGCAGAGAAAGAGAGAGAGAGAGAGAGAGAGAGAGAGAGAGAGAGAGAGTCCCTTTCAACATATGAGTCTGTGTGGACCATTCTCATTCAAACCACCATCGATCTTGTCTCAAAAAGTGAGATGAAACCAGGGAATGGTGGCACACTCCTTTAATCTCAGCACTGGGGAGACAGAGGCAGGTGGATCTCTGTGAGTTCAAGGCCAGTCCGGTCTACAGAGCAAGCTCCAGGACAGTCGAAGCTACACAAAGAAACCCTGTCTCAAAAAACAAACAAACGAATGACAACAAAAGCAAGCTGGGTAGTCCTTTAAGAGGAATGACACCCAGAGTTGTCCTTTACCTTTATGAGAGCACAGACAAGCACATATAGACAATGTGCACGCACATGCGCACACTCACACTTCAGCTGGGCTGTGGGCACCAGAAAAGTCAATAATTAGCAAGAAATAAAAAGAAAAAAAGCCAGTGGTATTACCAGATATAATCAACACAGCAGAGATTCCGATTTGATTTAGCTGAACTTTGGTCTTTGTTCATATTAGAAGGCTTCTGTGAACAAAAATGGTCAAATGTACAATGTAGTTTGTTATAACTACACACCCAACACCCGATGTCTAGCAATGAAGGGAAAACCCACCTTCATGACTGATTTATTCTTTATTTAGTAATCCCATGAGGCAAGATGTCATGGTAGGAAATAAAGAATGTGTTTCTAGGCTGAGGACAAATCTTGTTTTCTTCCTGACAGCAAGATATCACCATGACTTGCCATTTGGTGTACAGATACACATGTAGGCGCAACACCTATACACAAAATACTTTTTGAAAATGTCTGGATGCATCAGAGTTCGTTGTTTCAGAACCATGATGTGCCTTCTCCAGCGTAGATCTATTTCTTCATTTACACCAACTTTTAGAAAATTTGTTATCACTTTATACCTTTGATAATCAATTGCCTACCTTTCCTTTTCCCAGTTTATACATTTTTGAAGTCAAGTAAAACTTCCAGCTTTACCATTCTGTCACCAGTAAATCAAAAAAAAAAAAAAAAATTAACTAATTTTTCAATTACCTGGAGAACCTAGGATTTGAAAGGCAAATCAAATTTGGGGAAAATAATATGTTAATATATCCTCAAAGTAAACAAAATTGATGTTTCATTTGTTTGTTTTTCTTTGTAACAGTAGCTCACTCAGTAGCTCAAGATGGCTTTGAAGTCACTAAGTAAGCCAGCCTGGTTTGCCATCCTCCTGCTTCAGTCTCCTTGGTGCTGAGATGACAGGAGCGCAGTACTATGTTTAGCTCAAGAAATGATTTTTTGATTAGGAGACAATTCTCTATTCCTGGACACAATGAACTTCCTATATAAATTGATTAAAACTACTTAGTTCTTAACAACTCTGATACATGCAGACATTTTTTAAAAGCATTTTTGTGCATAGGTCTTTTGCTTGCATGTATGTCTATACACCAAATGAATCCAGTGCCTGAGAATGCCAGAACATTGGATCTCCTAAAACTGTAGTAACAGACAGTTGGGAACCAGTATGTGGTGTGGTGTTGATCCTGGGTCCTCTGCAAGAACAACCAGTGCTCTAAATGATTGAGCCATCTCTCCATCCCTTCAAATTTATAGATATTTGGTGAGCCTGTTTCCATACTACTGCATAGGTTTCAGTGAGCGCTACCATTTCCAGTTGTCACACGGTAAATGAGAAATGACTGGAATGTCCAGTCAGGGAACAAGTAGTGACAAGATTTGAGCCTACACCATCTAACTTCTCTCCTTTTCACAATCTTCCTTCTCAAATTATTTTTTTACATTTACTTACTTTGTTTGTGTGTGCCTGATGTAGGAGGGGCTAATGTGTAGGTAGAGATCAGAGGACAATTTGTGGGAGTCTGATCTCCCCTTCCATTGTGTTCTGGGGATAAAATTCAAACCATCTGTCTTGGCAGTGAGCATCTTTACCCAATAAGCCATCTTGTTGGCCCTTCAATGTTATTTTTAATATACTCTGTAACAAATAGCATAGATTAATAATTCAGAGGGATTTATGAATGGAGATTTCCTTTAAATCACTTGTTCCATGTTAATCGTATAAACTTGTTTAAATCATTAGTGAGTTCATTATTAAACTCTTAATTGGAATCAATCCAGTGTCACAAATAAGAACAATATGAAGAAAGTGATTTGCAAACCAGCAGCCAGCCAGATGCCTGCAGGGTAGTACAGGCAGTCTGACTGGAAGTCATCATTGTCCAGAGCTTGTAAGACTCCAATTCATGATCAAAGTGATATGGGCTCTTAAAAAAATTACATCTGAAGTTGAATTAAGTAGAACATTAACATATTAGGGCCAGCAGAGACTACACTTGAGAAATGTGTCTCTACGTCATGAGAAACCAGGATCAAAGTAACAATTTGAAGATTAGAGCTATGCCTTAGATAAAAGGGAAAAAATAGAATTTTATTAGAGTTATTGGGACAAGTGTCCACAGTGTACACGAGGAAGACAAGACGTATGAATTTGAAGGAACTGAGGAGGAATGTGAGGGTGAGGCTGGTTACTGAAAAATGGACAGAGGATGACAGCAGCTTCCAGTATCCTGGCACTACAGACTGGGTGGGGTAATTCTCATGGGCAGAGAAAGACCAGTGGGAAGGGGAAGGGGTGGGATGAGATCATGGCTCTGCTAACATGACTTAGACTTGTATTAACAGGTGCTTAACACTTTCTTTGTGATGTATGTGTTCAGTAAATACTGGCATACAATCTATGTGCCCAAAATTTAAAAAGAGAGGAGAGAGAGAGAGAGAGAAAGAGAGAGAGAGAGAGAGAGAGAGAGAGAGAGAGAGAGAGAGAGAGAGAGAGACTTAGCTTTAAAAATACAGTTGCAAATCACCAAAATCTTGGAGAAAATTGACGTGATAAAATACAGAGGTTTTTATAAAAGAAATAGAGAGGAATTTTGAGATGCTTCACACCTGGATGGAAGGGAAAAAAAGCCTCTCATAAGCCTAGAAAGAAGCTGTAGAGAAGCAAGATACGAGCAGACCTTCACCTGAGAATCCCTGGTATGGTGGATTGAAATGGTGTGTGGCTGTGGTGCTCCCATAAAGCTCCTGTGTTTGAACATTTGCTCCCAGGTGTCAGAACTGTTTGGGAAGTTGTGGTACCTTTGGGATATAGAGCCTAGCTGGGGTATGTAAGTCACTGGGGATGGACCTTAAAGGTTACACCTGATACTGGTGCTGGTCTAAGCTCTCCTCTTCCTTGTCTTCTGCAGTCAGGATCAACCTCTGCAACTACAGACCAAGCACTGTAGCTACCATGCCTTCCCCTCGACGATGAACTATATTCCCGGAAACAATAAGTCCAACTAAATCTTTCCTCCTAAGTGGTTTCTGTCAGTGGTATTTAGTCACAGTGATGAGATAATGAATATACGCCAGTATGAGCGTGGAGAGGGGTAAAACCCTGCAGCAGCCATGAAGTCAAGTGAAGAGAGACTGAAAGTACATATTTGGCTTGGTAGCCTGATTTCTTAGCTTGCTTGGGGTTGTAAAGCAATAGGATAAATAGGGCAAATGGTTGTAAAGTCAACACAGACAAAAAAAATTAAAAAGAAAAAGGGGAGACCCTTGAATGTTCCAAACTGAGGTCTATAGGCCTTAGGAAATAGAAAACAACTTCATCAGGGTTACTGAATACCAGCTCTGGTCTATGCATTCTCATGCTGTCGAAACTGAATTCACTCTACGTGGAGCCATGGGCAGGAAAGGAGTAAATCCATTCATTGTGTTATCATCTAAAGTAGGAAGAAGAGTTACAAAGGAAATGAAGAAAACAGTATGTCTGAGGATGCCGTTGTCATATTAAAATACACAAATCCTTCACAGAAAGAAAAGCTTCATACTACAGTGGAGCCAGAGCTACCCTAAACCAATCTATACACTCAGTGCAACCCTCATCAAAACCCTGCAGATTTCTTTTGAAAAGTTGAGTAGCAAAAGGAAATAGGCAATAGAAAAAGAGGAAATACCTCTGTGAAATACAAGAATATGACAATGCTAAAATGATTTGCTGTAGCCACAAGACATCAGGGAAATAATTCAGGTCCAGAACTCCATCCTCAGGGGGGAAACTGCAAATTTTAAAGGTGGTGTTTTTAGATCAATAAAGAAAGGAGGGTCCTTTGGTGTTTTAGATCAATAAAGAAATAAGGGCCCTGATGATTTGTTTAGATGAAGAAAAGTTAAACCCAAATCAATCCTGCTGGCTCCTATATTCCACAAAAATGAAACAAGGATAACTTAAAAAAACAAAACAAAAGCATGTGTTTATGATAAAGAACAGAGAATGTGGTCTTACACTATTAAAAAAAGACAAAAATGAGGCTAGAGCTGTAACTGTATAGGGGTGCAGGTACCAGACACTTTCAAAGACCTGGGTTTGATCACCAAGAAAGGAGGAAGGAAGGAAGGAAGGAAGGAAGGAAGGAAGGAAGGAAGGAAGGAAGGAAGGAAGGAAGGAAGGAAGGAAGGAAAGATAATTTATTTTCAACCTGCCTTATTGGCTCAATTGCTGGGCATTTCTAGTCTCCCACAGCTAGTACACCCTCCCCAATCTGTCTAGCTCAGCACCTTAAATCTGTACTCAGCTTTACTTGCTACCCCAGGCCCATTCAGGGAAGTTGGCCGATGGCCACTCCACCCTAGATCTCACATGGCTGGTTGTCTTTTCTCCCTCCAAAGTTTGGAGAATTCTCTTTCCTTCCTTCTTCCCTTAGCCTGCCTTCAAGGGACCCAGAAGTCCCTTTCTTTCTGAAGAGCAATTAGCCCCTGGCATCTTCATTGATTGATCAAGAACCAACTGGGGAAGAGAACCTTAGCATCAGAACCACTCCCTAGAGTCCAACACATTTGCTATGGATAGCATGGTGAGAAGTGGACTGGAAATCATTGTTTAGGTTACATCTACTGTGCTTTTGAGAAACTAACAAGGCTTCCTTCATATCCTACATGAAGCATCATTGAATGCCTCCTCTTTTGACCTTCTGGTATTACTAAAAAATAGCAAAAACAAAACAAACTAACAAAAGCTGGGCATGTGGTTCATTCCTTGAATTCCAGCAGAGGTAGGCCAAACCACTGTGAGTTCAAGGCCAGCTTGGTCTACCTAGCAATTTCTGGGTTACCCAAGACTATATTGCAAAACCCTATCTCAAAAATAAAAACATAGACTTTCATTTTTAACAAAAAGTATCTCCAACTTAACCTAACACAAAATCACCTAATAATTAAATTTATTTTCAGAATAGCACATTTCTAGGTATTTTCATATACAGAAGGGAAAAAGCTATTGAAGGAAAGTGGGGGTCAACAAGTAACTGTGAACAAATTTCTCCAGGCCTCGGTAGACAGTTTATTTGACACCTGTAACAACATAGCTGTCTGCATAATGAGAATTGGTTTTCTAGTTCAACTTTGATATTGCCAAGGAAGAAAATAGCCACAGACATCACAAGCAGCCATGGGTATTTGCTAGTCTGGTTCACAAAGGCTTATTCTTGTATGTAGGTCCCCTGATAAAGCCTGATTGGAGGAGTTCAAGGTTCACTTTCATTTATCAATGTCTAAAATTATAAAAATATTCAGTTAATATAGACTCAACTCTCCACATATGTAACAGAGCTCATACCATTTTCTCCTCCTCTGGATGACCTAGAACTTACTCAGAGAGTTAAAAGGTGATAAACTTTCCTATATGGAGCTATGCATATATGGACCATGGTGCTAACCTGTTTTTACAATATTTTCCTGTTATAAGCAATATCATCCCATTGGCTTCTCTCATTTGGTTGTCCTTTTCCTCTAAAGAGGTACCTGGCTTATCCTTCTAGCACAAAGCCACAATTACTTTATTCAATAATCCATGAATGTTCTCCATTAAAATATGAATCCAGTATAAAGCTCTGCATTCTGGAACTGAAGAAAGTTTCAGAATTGAAGAGGGAACTTGCAGCGGTTCTCAACTTGTGGGTCGCTACCCCTTTGGTGGTTGCATATTAGATATCCTGTGTATCAGATATTTGTATTACAATTCATAACAGTAGCAAAGTTATGAAGCAGCAATGAAATAGGTTATGGTTGGGAGTCATGATAACATGAAGAACAGTATAAAAGTGCCCCACCACTAGGAAGCTTAAGAACCCTCCTATTGAATGGCTAAGATCATTTTAAACTCTACAGAAAAACCTTCCAAAGTCAACATCACTGCTTGGGCTCCATTCTTAGCTCACTCCACCTCTAACTCTAATTCCATTAAGACAACTCCATAAAACTAGAATATAGTGCCACACTACATTGGAGCTTAAACTAACTCTCAAAATATCTCAGTATTAATTGGCACATCTTATTTCCTTTCTTGACATCTTCCAGAGGTGCTGTAAACCCTTTCTCCTTGTGACTAGTCTCACAACTCCCTGCTGCTCTCCTGTCTCACTACAAGCTCTGTCTACTACGAATTTCCTAATGTTGTGTTTCATACTGTAAGACCAAACAATTGATGATGCACTGCCTCCTGTTTCTTCTATTTGATGTTCGTTGCCCTCTAAAAATTCTTTTTTTTTTTTGATACGTTATTTACATTCCAAATGTTTCCCCCTTTCCAGATTTCCCCTTTGAACCCCCCCTATCCGTTCCCACCTCCCCTGCCTCTATGAGGGTATTCCCCCACCCACCCACACACCCACTCTCGTCTTCCCTCCTTGGCATTCCCTTATACTGAGGCATCTAACACCCTCAGGCCCAAGGGCCACTCCTCCCCCTGATGGCCAACAAGGCCCTCCTCTGCCACATATGTGGCCCGAACCATGGGTCCCTCCATGTGTATTCTTTGGTTGGTGATCCAGTCTCCTGGAGCATCGGGAGGTCAGGCCAGTTGACACTGTTGCTCCCTCCATGGGGCTGCAAACTCCCTCAGCTCCTTCAGTCCCATCTCCAACTCCTCCATCTGGGACCTCATGCACAGCCCAATGGTTTCTGTGAAGTGAATCTTGGGTATTCTGAACTTTTGGGCTAATAACCACTTATCTGTGAGTACATACTGTGTTCATTCTTTTGTGACTGAGTTACTGCACTCAAAAATTCCTATGCAGTCCACATGACCACAGTTCTGTCTGCTACATTTTTGATAATTACTATAGCCTCTGGCATTATGTTGGAAATATCAAGCATGATTTGTATCTGTTGAATAGTAATAGTCAGATGTCTGGGTTTTTTTTATAAATCTCTTTGTTTTCTTCCCAGACATGACTTAAAATGAGAGAAATCACACTCAGGTGATCATGAACTCTTAGAATGTGAAAGTACATGGAAAAGGGCAAAAAAAAAAAAAAAAAAAAAAACAGATTGGCAAAGTACTGGCTACCCAGAAGGACTTATTCCCTAGTCCTATAAATGGGTGTTGTTTCCAAGGTGAAAGAAAACGATGACACAAAGTGATATTTCTATGTTGCTTGGTGACAATGTCACTGCAAATATGGGTGGAACACACTTCTCAACCCTCTGACCACCTAAGCCACTGGAAGGCTCAAAGAATATCCCACCCATAGTCTGCAGATAAATATAGCTGAAACCTAGGAATGAGAAAGAACTCAGGCAGAGGCAGGTTCACGGGTGTGCAGCTTAGCCAGTGAGCAGAGCAAGGACATATTTGACTTGTTACTCTGCTGTTGTCATCTTGAATCTCTTCCTAGTTTCTCAAAAGCAAACTGTTCTCATACTGCACTAAAATCTGCAGCTTACACAGCTGTTTGTAACTGTATGAACATGGAAAAAACGAGTGGCCCGTGTGAGGACTCTGGGGACAACGTATCAGCCAGACTGAGTCTCTTCCTTTCTCAATACTATGACCTCATTATATGCCCTTGGCAATGGTCACCTAAGGAAAATAAGGCTTCAATTCAAAATACAACAGATGGTAAAGAACCACAACACTCAGAAATCAGATGATTTTGAAACCATTTGGCTCTCTCAAGGGGTAATATGACTGAGGGTTCACATCAGGCAAAGAATCTTCCATGTAAATTCCAAAATATTATCTGAATTCTTCTATAAAAGAAGGGGGTTTCTATGATTTCACTCAGAATATAGAACAATTAAGCTATTATGTAAATTAGATAAATACACATAAACACAGAAGAAGCATCTCAGATGACTTTGGCAAATGAATGAATATTCACGTTTTCCCCCAAGATCTAGCACAGTTGAGCATGGGCTATTTAATGGACTGCCTTTAATGTAAGCCTCTCTACAGGAATGGATAGGCTCTGGTGGTGGGATTGTTAGTAGTTATGTGAGAGAGACACTTGTGGCCAAACTCCCACATTAGCATACTTTCAGAAGGTTGCAGCTTAAACTTTGAGTACGAGCATACTTAGAAATGGACATGTCTACTGTCTTTGCAATGCAAGTTAAATATGCCCAGTTCATGCCCATCTTTTTAACCCCTTCTTGAACATGTGCTCCGTGACCTCGAACTCAAAATGTCCAGGAATATGTCTTCCAGTATGACCTTAAGTTGAACATGCTCAGCAATGGACCTCAGTAACTAATTATGCTCAGCCCACCCTCAAAGTGCTTTCCTATATGAATATGCATGAACTCCCTGGACAAAATCTCCATAATTCATTTGTTCAAGGACAGTGTTGTTTTAGAAGTAATACAACAGTCTCTTTATAGGCTGTAAAATAATCAAATAAATAATGATAAGTAAATGTAGTCTTACTTCTTTGTCATGATTATTTTGGCTTTACTCAAGCCAAAGTACAAACCCATTGTTTTTTTGGTTTTGGTTTTGGTTTTGGTTTGGTTTGTTGTTTTTTCCAAGAGCACCACACATCAAATTACCCCAAATCATTGCTTTTGATTACAAGATATGCCAGATTCTAGAAGAAAAAAAAAAAGTCAAAACTTAAGGCCTGGAAGGAGTAAGGACAAGCACAACAGAGAAAAACTAATGGGGGCTGGAGGTGTGGCCCAGCAGGTAAGAGGACAGGGTGTTCCTGTAAGAGTCCTGAGGTCAGTTCCCAGCACCCACTTTGGGTAGCTCATAGCTGGCTGTAACTCCAGCTCCAGGGCATCCAACACCCCCCCTCAGGTCTCTCAGGCACCCACATTCACACTCATGGTGCACACTTCACCCTACACCCACATAATTAAAAAATAATAGGAAACAAATAAAATCCATTTATTCACTAAAATTATGAAAGAGTGAAATCCAAATTTTACTTTTTGAGGTTACAACCAAACATCAGAATCTGATCCCCTTAGGTCATTTTTGTGGGATTGTCAAATACTGTCCACAAATTCCAGGATAGAAGGACAGAGAGAGAGGGTGGGGGGTGTGACTAGGTAATGAAGCCGGCATACTTCTGAGATAGGGGCTTTTTCATGACCTGAAACAAAAGCTTAGCAGCTTAAAGGTCTTATGGACTTTTTCTCCTTCTGGTGGACAGAGTCAACAAGTTCAAGGCTGCATCAGGACATAAGGATTGTAGGTTAATCAAGGTTGGATCAGGACATGTTTGTACAACAGTTGTGGCCAATCAGCTTCAAAGTGACAAACTCTAAATTAGGGGAGGAAGACCCTTCAAGGACTTGAAAAGTCCCAACCCTCCATTCAACTTCCCCTCCGATTTGTGAAGGGTCTTTTTCTCTGCGTGCTTGTTCTGTCTCTGTCTCTCTCTGTGTCTCTGTGTCTCTCTGTCTCTGTTTCTGTCTCTCTCTTTCTCTGTGTATGGTATGTGTGTGTGAGATTTGTATGTGGTGTGTGTGTGTATATGTGTGTGTGTGTGTGTGTGTGTGTGTGCTGTATGTGGTGTGTGTGTGGTGTATGTATGGTGTGTGTGGTGTGAGTGTGTGTTTTTTTGTGTGTGTATTTCCTAACTCCTAATAAAAGTCTGTCTTTACTGGCAAAAGAAGAAATAAAATGAAGAGATAAAGGAGACATGGAAGAAAGAAAATCTACCCACTAATATCGCAACACTACAAAGAGAGTTACTACTTGTGCCAAACTCATTAGCATTCTGTAGGAAAACTTACAAAAGCACTTTGCACGTGTTAATTTAGTAATTGCAGTAGTCTGGAAAGAGCGATTCTGCATAATTTACAGGATGAGGGAACTGGCGCACTGGAGGACTTCGGGAGTTTGATCATCGCAACCACACAGCTAGGAAATAAGGTTGAGGTTCTTCCCAGGTCAAAATCTTAAGTACTACAGGAAATGTCTAAGTCTGTCCTCAGAGCTTCAGGGATGGAGAGGAGAGGTGCTCATCACACCAGGCTTGGTACATGAGAAGCACACCGGTAGTCCCTAAAGTCTAAAGTGCCAGGACTCTGGCCTCTCTGAGGGCCATACCTTTCTACAATTCCTTATTCCTCACCCATGGTCCTCTGCCCTGGACCTCCAGCTAAGGTCTTTGCAGATCCCCTGCCGTGTTTTCTTCTGAAAAGGAAAGGAGTTTGGGACCACATACACTCCCCTCCCATCACCCCACCCTGTGGTTTGACTCAGTACTTTTCCATAGTAGCCTTCCTGTTCCCAGCCCCAACCCCATCCCCACCCCAGCCTCAGGGTCTTTTGTTGAGATAGCCACAGCAATGAGAGTACTCCCACTCTAGCTGTGACCCACCTGACTCCAACATTCTTTCTTAAGACAGCCGAATGCAACAAAGCACCAGTCTTCCCCAACTGGAGCCCCTTGCTTGGACCAGCCCAGTAAGTGGTTAAAGGCTTAGCTCTTTCATTCCAGCTTAGACATAATGAACTCCTCCGCATTTGGCAGCCCGCTCTCCGCAGCTCAGCTGAGCTCCTGACAGAGGTCTGTTTCATTTTGTTTTCTTGTTCCCTGCGTTTAATGAATGTCACAGTAGATGAAACAAATGCGTCTCGAATACCAAAGGGAGGATGCCAGTGAGCTGGCTTTCTTTCCTGTATCAGCTCCATTCCTGGTTTGGGATGGCGGTGTTTGTTGTAAGATGTTAGAAAAATCGCGGAGGAAATGAGTGCAAGAATTCCCAGACCAGATGCTGAAGGTCTCATAACTAATTTGTTTGCAAGATACCTGCCATTGGCAGGTGATGCTGCCTCCCTCCAGCCTCCATGAACATGTGTGATGAAATGTAATAAGAGCATCATTTTTGTAACCTGAGTGAGTACCATTCACTGGCCTCTGTCACCACGGAGGATACTAGGCATCAGCCTCTAAACTGGGGGCTTGTCATTGATGAATACGATCTTAGGAGGGCTGCAATTTCTTTCCTGATGTTTTGTGTTTCATGGAAGACGAATGAACCCAAGCTCAATTTCTCCAAATGAAGTCCCACGCACTTTCAAAGACATAGTCCTCAAAGATGACTTTTGGTTCTCATAAGAACCAAGCTGCCTGCTAGGACTAGATGTCCCGGGATGTGGGGGTGGCGGTGGGGGTGGGGGAGGGTTACCCAAGGCAGAGCTTACTCTTCTCTGAGGAAGAGAGGGGGTAAAGGAGCAGGCAAGGGATCTGTAAAGGCAGGATTGAGAGGAGAGGAGAGGAGAGGAGAGGAGAGGAGAGGAGAGGAGAGGAGAGGAGAGGAGAGGAGAGGAGAGGAGAGGAGGGAGGGGGCTGCAATTGAGAGGTAAAGTGAATAAAAAATTATTAAAAAAATTATAAATAAATAAATAAGCAAGCAAGCTGCTGTTTCAGTCAGCAGATGAATGGCAAACACAGGATCGGCATGTATATCTGGAAAAGCAGCAGTGGGTCACATCAGGATCTTTTCCCCCTCCAGTTCCTCTTACTTGTGTTGGTGCTGTAATATCTCTTATACCGTGTGATCGTTAATTAGGGGAGGGAGACCTTATTAACGCAATTTTATAAATGAGATGAATATGACCCCAAAGGGGGCAGTAATAATTTATACTACATCCCATAGCTTAGAAATAGAGGCAGAAGTTAACCCATTAGGGTCTAGCTGCAAGGTTCACTATCATTTGATACACATTAGTCTTGCTAATTCCAATGATGCAATAGAATTGCCCTGTGAAGAACTGTGAGGTCATTTAATGAGATGAATGGAAGCTCATGAGTTCAATTCCCAGCACCCACATGGCAGCTCACAACCGCTGTCACTCCAGTTCCAGGGGATCTGAAACCCTCACATACATGCAGGCAAAACTCCAGTACACATAAAATAAAAATAAAATCATAAAAAATACAAAGCTCCTCCATTAAAAAAAAATAAGGTATTAAGCTATTGAGGAAGCTGCCTGACTCTGAATTCTGATCTCTATATGTGCATACATGAAACACATGTACATGCACATACATGAACATACACACATATCTGACAGGTAGGGGGAAGAGAGATAGATCCATAATTCCCAATAAAGCTCTAAGAAAGAGACTGGAAGATAACCACAATTAGAAGTAACGATCTTGATGAAAATTCAAGCTCAGTTTTCAGTAGCCATGCACAACCCCGTGTAACTCTAGATCCAGAGTGATCTGACGACATGAGCTGTGCGGGCACCTGCACTCACATGGGCATTCTCACACAAAGGCGCAAACATACACACATCATTAAAGGCCATAAGAGTGAGTATGTTTTCAAAGACCTCCAGGAGATGAAGAGTCCACATGTCCCCTTTAATCTCGACCTTATTTCAAAGAACATCATGCGTCGACATCTTCATTACAAAACGTTTCAAATAGATTCGTATTCTAGGATGTTAAGCTTGGGAAAACTGGGAAAACGTGTAAGTGCACAAGCTCTCCGATGGTTGTCTAGACTTACAACAACAACAATGAAACCCGCAGTTAGCTTTTAACTATCCCTTTGTACACCCTTATGACAGAATATGAGCAAATGCCAAAACGCTCCCTTCTGCATATGTGCTTTGTTTGTTTTGTTTCGTGTTTAAGACAGGTTCTCCATGTAGACCTATCTGTCCTGGACCTAACATTGTAGAGCTTGCTGGCCTCAAACTCATAGATATCCTCCTGCCTCTGCCCTGCCTCCCCAGCACTGGAATTAAAGATGTGTGCCACCACAGCCTAGTGCACAAGGCTTTATTTATAGGCTGAGCTTAAAATGTGAAATTATTTTTCCTATCTATGCCTAGAAAAGAAATCACTATAATTTGAGAAGATAATCTCCCAAGATGGTCAGAACGGAGATATTTTTTTTCTTCTTTATATTACTATGTTCACATAGTTCTAAATTTTATTGAATGTATATTGTAGGTAAGCACAGATATTAAAATTTGAACTAGCTGCTACAAGCTGGCCACCTACAGGCTATACCTACAAACTTGCCTCCTCAAACTGAAACAGCCAAGGGCTCACATGGGGAATGGTTTAAGGTGGCAGGCTCTAGCAACAGTCTGAGAAGGTGAGCTTTTGCACTTCAAACAAACTCCAGTGTTGGGGCTAGTCTGGGGAGTATCTGGGAAGTAGAGTTTCCTATACAAGGTGCAAGAAAGAATCGCTTCAGGTCCACAGAGTCTGAGAGGTGGCATCTAGAAACTTCCCCTGTCAGTTCTCTCCAGGGAAACCCAAATGAGTAAGTTTGGATGCCCAGCTCTCTCCCACATAGTATGAGCCTTCTCCTTCCCAGGTGCCCTCTGCTCCATTGCAATTCTGAACTCAGTAGTGCAGCCTGTGAGGTTTTCTTCTCCTGGGTAACCTTCTTTTGCCCCTGTTTTGAAATTAAATTCCATTTGTTCTGCTCATGTTGGCACAAAAATTGTCTCAAGTTAGTCTAATAAAACCATCACTAAAACAATTTTCTTGAGTAGTGTAATTATAGAGTTGGTAATTAGATGCCACTAAATGAATAGTGCGTTAGATTACATCCAGACAAGCACCGCATACCCCATCCCATTTTAATCACCCCTTAAATGCAATCCTGTTTGTGGGGGAAGGCATTTTGGATGGTAATGGGAAGACCATCATACACACTTGCATTAGATTTTGTCACCTCTAAAGCTAGGACGAATTGACAGATACCATGCTATCTGTTACATTACCTGTGGCGAGAGGAACCAAGCATGTGGGAGAAGCTTCCCTTGAAGTATGTGACCTGGGTCCCTCATATGATATCTGTCAGATGACAATCTCTGCTTAAAGCTTGGGTTTGCCTTTTCACACCCTCTCTTCTGCGGAGACCTTTGACTTAGCAACTTCCGTTCGAGCTTTTGCCTCTCTGTCGTTTGCTTTAGTACTCATTTCTGTTCTGCTAACCTTCTCTGTGTCACCAAGGTGGTGGTGACTCTTTGGAAGCAGACACCACACACACCCTACAGGAACAGAAATGTCCTCTGCAGCCCGGAGCATTCACTATAAACCTACAGTCAACAAGGAGAGATTCACATTACACAATTGCATTTTATAGCCAAGCACTGGCCAATGGCCCATGGGAATTAATAAGACTTTGACCCATCTCAATGGATGGAGCACTCCTACGGTCAGTCATTGGATGTTTAACACTGTTACTGGCTTTGGTTGTATTTATTCTATTTAGCTGCTCCTGTGATCTCTATTTCATAGGTGTAAAACCTACACTCAGGGATCTAACATGTATTGCCCACGTTCAACCAACTAAGAAATGGTGGGGCAGCCATTAGAACTTGTGCTTTCTCAATTCCTGGGCTCACACTAAAGCTGAGCTGGTAGGGCTATTTGCAGTCTCAGGTATTGAGTCCATTCTTAATGTTACAGATCAAGACACCATAGTTCTCCTTCCTTCTGCTTTCCCCCACGAGTTAGCAAAGGTTCTCTGATTGGTCATGCTGTAAGAAATGATATGCTTGACCTAAGATTTGCACAACTCTTGTCAAAGCAAGAGTTGTAACAAACTAAAGTTCGGGTGAAGGGAACCCATGTCTCAAGAGAGAGCTGTGAGTCATAAAGTCAGAGAAGTAGCAGCTGCTGTTGCCAGTCTCATGCCAGTTGCTGGGGGAAGGTGTACAGGGCATTAAAAGCAACACTAAGTACCACAGTGTTTTATCTATCACTCCCCCACTACTGGCAACATTGGCCTCTTCTTCATCATCATTTCTTGCTAAGCACTGAACACAGGGCCTTGTGTGTGTGTGTGCGTGTGTGTGTGTGTAGTTGCGCATGTGTATGGAAGCCAGCACATAACTTTAGGAATCAGTGTTATTCCTCAATAAAACCTTACGTTTTTGCAAAAGGATCTCTAACCACCTTGCATCTCAATGGTTCTTAACCCGTGGGCTACCACAACCCTCTAGGGGTTCAAATGACTTCACAGGGGTCTCTTAAGACCATCAGAAAACACATATATTTACATTATGACTCATAACTAGCAAAGTTACGGTTATGAAGTAGAAACAAAAATAATTTTATTGTTGGGGGGTCATCAGAACATGAAGAACTGTATTAAAAGGTTGTAGGATTAGGAAGGCTGAGAACCACTGTTCCATCTGACTAAGCGGGCTGGGCTGACAGTCACCGGCATCCTCAGAATTCACCTGTCTTTGCCTCCTCAGAACGAGAATGACGAGCTTGTACCACCGTCCCAGGCTTCTCTAGGTGGGTTCTGGGGATGGAATTGCACTTCATATTTGCAAGGCAGGTATTTTACTGGTTGAGGTATTTCCCTATCCCTATTTTTAATCTATAAAATGAAATTAATTATGCACATTCCCAATGTTTTAGGGAATTGTGTATTTGTGTGTACATAAAATATGACAAAGTGCATAAGAGCATCTTGTGACGTGGAAAGGATTAGAACATGTAAATTATTATCATCATGACTTAATCAGATCCAGAATAATCAATGAATTGAGATTCATTTCTGGAGGTTTTGATGTCTTATGTCATATGAAGGAAAACCAGAATTCTATGACATCAAGTATTATCTATGTTTATGCATCGGACTCATTAAAGCATCGCAGTCCTACAAAGTGAACAGCTCGAGAGGATGCTGTGAGCCCTCTTTGACATCTGCTTTTTCATCCTGCTTTCAATTTGCAGGCTTTCACTTTCCTCCTCAGTAATAGGAATTGCTCTGTTCTTGGTTGATTGATTCTAGGAATTTGCTGAATACAGTCAAGCTATGACATATTTGCATTTTTAAGTCTTAAAACATTCGTTCAGTTTTTAAAATGAGTTTATTTTGAGGAAATGTATGGCTTCTTGAACTAATGGCAAATGAAGTTAATAAAATTCATACCTGCTGTGGGCCATGATGATCAGAGATCAAAGGGGAAATCAATCAAAGGCTAAATTCCACACTCTCTAATTGCCCACATTCCCCGTTCATTTCGGTAGGAATACTTTCTGCTTGGGATTAGAACGAAGAAGCAGGGGAACAAATGCTTCTCCCTTTTAAGTTGTTTCCTGTCTTCTCTTTCAAAAGCATGGATGATTTGCATTGCCTCCGCCCCTCTACGGCCACACAGCATCAGCGACTTCTTGGCAAAACTGGCTGTAAGTATTGAATGTGCATAATGACAGTGTTCAGCTTCCTGGGGAAACATGTCTAGCTGGTTTTCATTGTGTTTGCCGATGACTTGTTAACAACAATTATATTCTTAAATGAACTTGAAAAAAATGCCATAAACGAAACCAAAAAAAGTTCAGGTATAGTTCTACCCTAGCACTTTTACATATAACTCTGGTCCTGGCTAGCTAGAGATAAAATCCCCTTGTCCATGATGCACTCACTTATAATAGATCGGTGATTATTTTTAAAATGAGTCAAACTCAGGACCTGGAGAAATGGCAGGTACAAAGGCTTGTTAAACAAACCTGAGTACCAAAGCTCAGCTGGAACCCATAGCAGAAGGAAGTAACTGACTTCACAAAGCTGCCCTCTGACTACACAAATGTATGCACTCCCCTTCGCCACACACAAACACACACAAGCACACATAAAGAAACATACACACCGCACACTACCACTACTACTATTATAAAATCAACAATAATAATTGAAGTCACACACCAATAATAATAAAAACAACAATAATTGTAATAAGTCACAGACAAATAATAATAACAATAACAATATAAACAACAATAATATCAGTAATAATAGAAGTAAGTCAAACTCTAAGAAGTGTAAACGTGATGATACTATGAGACCTCATAGATTTGGTTTTGACTTATGGCACATCTTCTGTAAACACAAGACCATGTGAGGCTGGCCTACTAAGGAATCTAGGTGGATTAACGGATATTTAAACAAACTAATGTGTGTCTCAGATACATACTTCTTTAGGGCCCATATTATAATCCCTTGTGTTTTGTGCCATTTCTATTAGAAGTCAGCCCTAAAGAGACAAAATTCTGGTTGTATAAATAACCCTGTCTCCAATGCAGTGCTCTAGAAGTTTCAGGATCAACAATGAGAGATAATAGCTTCCTAGCTGTTATTTAAACCATATATTATGCTGAAGTTTTCTTAGCTGATGCTTTCATAGAGATATGATATTGGTGAATTGCTGAGCATAAAGTAATTAAGTATTGAGAATCAACCCACTTGGAAAAAATAAGTGTCAAAGAGTACTCAGAGATGCCAACGGAACTAAAAAACACAAAAAGGTGTTTGCCCAATTCACATCCAGGAGATAAGAATGTTTAGCAGAAATATATTTGGTGATTATATTACAGAAGATGGTAAGTGGAGATCATCACTGGTTTAGAAAACCTATCATCAGTAATGAATATTCCCCAGAATTCCAGTTGACTTTGCAAGTGCTCTGCACAAAGGTTTTGTGACAGGGGCTCTACACTCAGGGTATCCCCCCTGACTCAAAGACTTGACAACTAGGACAGAAAATTAGAGTTGAGAGCAATTAGAATACACATGTGAAAACGTCAAGAAACAATTTTAATTAATAAAATTAAAATGCTTACAAAACATGTAAGTAAACAACTTAGAAGAAAACTGAAGAATATGATTAAATATGAAATTATATGCCTGGGTTTAGGTTTCACCAAGTCATATATATATATATATATATATATATATATATATATATATATATGTGTGTGTGTGTGTGTGTGTGTGTGTATATATACACATATATATGTGTGTGTTATGTAAATTATATTATATAAATTATATAGTATTAAATTATATATTGTTAATTATTAAATTATATATTATTAAATAAATATATAAATATGTATATATTTTTTTTATTTCCCAAGGATATATGGAAAAAAACATCTTAGACCAATGTTTCATTAGAAAGCATTGCTCATAAGAACTTTTTCATACTTAATCTCATTCTCTGAGAATAAATGTGTAGACAGGAACTAAAACCCTCAAAGGACAAGTGACAAAAGAAGATGAACACGACAGGTGCCACAGGAACTCAAAGTGCTGCCATCATGGAGGAAAGCAGGCCCCTCCAGAGGGGCAGAGTTCAATATTTCTGAGAAAGATGACTTAGTGGGGAAAGTTCCAGAAGCATAGAGACCAAACAGGAAATGGGGATAATGATAAAGGAACTCTGACCTTGACTGAGTGATGTGAAATCATTGTCTTATAACATGGTCGTTGTTGAACTATGATTTGTTATAGTAAGCCATGATTGATTTTTCTTTTTAAGAAACGAATGGAATCGTGGCTCGTGTTTGTAATCACAACACTTGGGAGTCAGCAACTGGGGCATCATGAATCCAGTGTGCATCTCAGCTCTCTCGAAGTTGAAACCTGGGGTACAGAAGAGAGGTGGGGAGAGAAGGAGGAGGAAGAGGAAAGGAAAGGAGCGAAGGAGGAAGGAGTAGATGAATAAGGAAGTCTCAGAGGTGAGGTAAATTGAAAGCCTTGTGATGTAGAAGGCAGAGGCTCACCAGGAAGCTTTGCTTAGCTCACTGTGCCATGTTAGGGTGCCTCGGGGTAGAGAAGTCACAGAGGCAGGAGCTTCTAACTCCTAGTCACATGTCCGCAGTCGGAATGACTGCAAGCGCTCAGCTGCAGCTCTCCTTTTTATTAAGTCCAGGACACAACTCAAGAAATGCTCCCATCCACAATTAAGATGGGCCTTCTCGGATCAGTGAGTATAAGATAATCCACCACAGGCATGCCCAAGGGCTCATCTCCCAGCTAATTCTAAGTTCTGTCAAGTTGACAGTTACCACTAATCATCCCATGATCCTCTCTGTACTTTCTGTCCGTGTAAGAACTAATAGTGTAAATTGATGAGTTGACAGTAGTCAACGGGGAAGGGAGGGGGAGGGGAAGGGAGCGCTCGATGCCTATTTATAGAGCATAGCGATTCGCTGACTGTTAAAAGTGCCGAGTGGTTGGAGTGGTTGAAGAGGGACAAGACTTGGTTTTATAGCTCCGATGTGGGAAGGATGTTAGTCTACTGTGAGAAATCAAGAATTAGGAATGCTCTTCCCTTTTAGACAGAGAGTAACATCCAGTCAGAGAGATTCAACAGAAAGATTTCAGAGGTCCTGGATGAGCCTGGCTGAACATGAAGACGTGGAAGATCGGCTGCTAAAAGTGTATTTAGAGCCAGGAGGGCAATTAGTTTCTGAATTATTAAAACAGTCTGTATGATGGTGACAACAAAATGGCGCTCACCAGTTTCCCCCTCCTACCTCAGTCTCTCATAGGGAGCAGATAAAGTTCTCAGAGCTGGAAAACAAAAAACAAACAAACAAACAAACAAACAAACAAAACAGCTCCTCTGATTTCTTTGTATTTGGATGCAAAGAGGGACCAGACTATGATTTAGTAGATTTAATCAACCTCCTCTGCTAAATCAGATAATTAAGCCTCCTCCACAAGACTTCTATTCTCATCTACTTTGTACCTAAATTACTCAATTTGTATAGCTACATTGATTAAATATCCAACTCCTCCACTTTGTGTGGGATACAACCGTTTAAGTCTGAAAGGTATTTTCCCAAAGAATTTAACTTGATTTAGACTTCTAGGAGCATGTAAAATGAACCTTCACTAGCAGGGATTTATTTTATTAACACCATTTTTGCACGACTTTAATTCTGTTCTGGGAATTCTTGGTCAATCTTTAAAAAGCTGGACTTTTTTTTTTAATTAGAGAGGCTAATAGCATCAAGATCCTCTTTCATTTACTGATATCGGAGGGAATTTCCATCAACTGACAATGGAAGGAATTCTTATACTCAAGGTGAATTCTTTATTGTGTGATTAAAAGCTAAGCATGATTTAAATCATAGAGTTCTAATCAGCAGACTATCATGCAAATTTTCAGTATTTTTAATAAGTGTGAAAACTGCATGCTAAGAATACCGTTGCTTCTCTAATACATATATATATATATATATATATGTATTTTATATAATGTAAATATACATAGACACACACACACATTAGTGTAAGGACCTAATATTTCTCTGTGAAAGGGGAAATATGTACAGAAACCGTGATTCATCCTTTGCTGGGGTTAGAGAGGAAGCTCAGTGGATAAAGCACTTGCCACATGAGCATGAAGGCCTTGGATTGGATCTCCAGAACGCATATCAAGCTAAAGACGGTAGAGCGCATCCCGGTGCTCCTATGCTGAGATGGGAGGTGGAGAGAGGAAAATCCCAGAACGCCATGGGACAGTTAGCCTGTCGTACTCAAAGTTGAACAAAGTGGTCCTATCACAGGGGAAATGAGAACTTACACACACACACACACACACACACACACACACACACACACACACACACATGTATAAGTTCACAATTTCCCGGTGAAATTCTCCAGGGAATTCTCTGATGATTTTATCTGGTGCATTCTCCAAACCTTAGCCTCACCCAGGGGACCACATTGTTTTATCCACCAATTCTACATCTGACAGAGAAATCTAAAATTTATAAAGAATGCAAGAAATTAGACACCAAAAAAACCAAATAACCCAATTTAAAAAATGAAGTACATAGCTAAACAGAGAATTCTCAACAGAGGAATCTCATATGGCTGAGAAGCACTTAAAGATATGTTCACCATCGTTAGTCATCAGGGAAATACAAATCAAAACAACTCTGAGGTTCCATCACACCCATAAGAATGGCTAAGATCAGAAACTCAAGTGATAGCACATGCTGGCAATGATGTGGAGCAAAAGGAACACTTCTCCATTGCTGGTGGGAGTACAGACTTGTACAACCACTCTGGAAATCGATTTGGAAGTTTCTTGGAAGTTGGGAGTAGCTTTACCTCATGACCCATCTATACCACTCCTTGGCATATACCCAAAAGATGCTTCCCCATACCACAAGGGTGCTTGCTCAACTTGTTTATAGTGGCTCTATTCATAATAGCAAGCAACTGGAAACAACCCAGATGTCCCTCAACTGAAGAATGGATAAAGTTCTAGTTTCTAAATAAATGATTCTATAATTTATAAATCTATTTGCAAACCCTCCAACTAGATGTCCTTTGCCCATTTGTCAATGTGTAGAGTCTCAATTATTGTGTCTGGGAACCTATGGACTAATATAGTACCTTATTCAATACCCAAAGAATAAACCATCGTTAAATATTCAGGGAGGTTGGGTAGAGAAGACACCACACTTTGATGACACTGTGGAGTGTCTGTGTCCTAAGTTGGCCCCATCCCTTTAGCTAATCCTTGGCCTCTCAAAGGGTCTCCCCCAACGGCCTCTTGTGAATTTCTCAGTCTGTGTGGATGTACTGGACTCACTCTCTCTGTCTGTTTCACACATTTCATCCCTTTCAGTCTGCTCCATGCTTCCTTTGTCTCATAGCCCATGACACCTGAAATAAGGGCGTTGTCGGCCTCCCTTGTTCTATGTTGTTTCCTAGTTTCCTCTCAAATTGCTGAAAGAATGAGGTTTTGTGAATTTCTCAATGCTCACAGGACTTAGAAGGGGATTCTGAGTGCTAAAGACATTTTTATTTTTAATTGTTTAAGTTTTTTTGTTGTTGTTGTTTAATATTACATGGATGCACGTGTACCTTGAAAGGCCTCTGTGCAAATGCATGCAGTTGCCTTTAGAGACCAGAAGAGGGCACTGGATCCTCTAGAGCTGGAGTTATAGGTAAGATGCTTGAAATGGATGCTGATAACAAATCTCAGGTCCTCTGCCAGACTAGCAGCAGGTCTTAAACACTAGGCCATCTCTCCAGTCCCCAAAAGCACGTTAAGATCAATGCACAGCATGCTTCAAGTTTGCTCCACTACGCCATTCTCCATTGGCTACTTCTTCTAAGAGTTGCTCTCTGTGAGACCTTCCTCCTGAACTACATTGATGTTAGATTCCAAGGAAACGATAGCAGAATGTGATAAGCAGACATCACACACTCGCAAGGGGGACTTATGGAGCCCAGCCATGGCTTTTGGTACAAGAGTGTAGGATTAACGTTGTGAGAGATAGGTTTACATGAAAATTGACTCTGCTAAAATTTGATTCTCTGTTGGATTTTGCAAGTTGTTGGTAGAAAATAGATCCCTAAGAATACATGTCATATAGACAGCTTGAAGTGGAAGAAAAAGTAAACTGGGAAATATTCAGAAGCAATAATTGAGTTGGTGTCAGACAATACCTTTTCTGGGGTTCCCAGGCTATGTATGGACAGAGGTATGACATAGGATTTTGTGTCACACACAATAGAAGAGTCTCACTTAGGGTGCTAAAGACACTCAGAGATAACAATTTTCACCTTAGTTGTTTTATTTTTATTTTTAATTAATTAATTTACTTTACATTCTGACTTCAGCTTCCCCTCCCTCCTATCGCCCCAGTTCCCGACCTCCCCCATCTACCACACCTCCTCTTCTTCTCATAAAAGGGGAGGCCTCCCATGGCTATCAACCACCCATGGCATATCAAGTTGCAGTAGGTCTAGGCTCATCTTCTCCTATTGAGGCCAGACAAGGCAGCCCAGTTAGAGGAAAGGATCCAACGCAGGCCACAGAGTCAGAGACAACCCCTGTTCCCACTGTTAGGAGTCCCACATGAAGACCCAGCTCTACAACTGTTACATATTTGCAGAAGGCCTAGGTCTATCCTGTGCATGCTCTCTGGTGGGTGGTTCAGTCTCTATGAACCCCTATGAACCCAGGTTAGTTAATTCTGTAGGTTTTCTAATGAGTTCTTGACCCCTCTGGCTCCTCCAATCCTTTCTCCCACTCGTCCATAGCTCTGTGTAATGTCTGGTTGTGGATCTCTGCACCTGCTTCTATCAGGTGCTGTGAAACATCTCTGATGACAGTTTTACTAGGCTGCTGTCTGCAATTATAGCAGAATATGATTAATAGTGTCAGGGGTGGGCTCCCTCTAATGGCACAGGTCTTGAGATGGCCGAGTTAGTCCTTCCCTCAAATTCTGCTCCATCTTTTCCCCCTGCACATCTTGTAGGCAGAACAAGGTTTTGTGGTTGGGTTGATATCCCAGTCCCTCCATCGGAAGTCTTGCCTGGTTACAGGAGATGGCCTGTTCAGACTCCACATCCCCCATTGCTAGTCTTAGCTAGGATCACTCTCATAGATTCCTAGGGGTTTCCATTGTCCTAGGTTCTAACTCACCAGAGATACCCTTCCCCAAATTCAGTTATTTCTCCCAGTACTCTTTCCCTCCATCCTCCCTAACCTCATCCATCCTGTTTCCATTCTCCTCCCCAATCTGTCCCCTCCCTCCACCCACCACAGATGTCTAATCTAGTTCTTCTTCTCAGTGAGATTGATGTGTGTCGCCCCTTGGGCCTTCCTTGTTACTTAACTTCTTTGAGTCTGTGTATTATAGCATGATTATCCTGTACTTATGACTAGTATCCACTTATCAGTGAGTACATACTGTGTTTGTCCTTCTGTGTCAGGGTTACTTCACTCAGGATGATATTTTCTAGGTCCATCCATTTGCCTGAAAATTTCATGACATCCTTGTTTTTAATAGCTGAGTAGTATCCCATTGAGTAAATGAACCTGATTTTCTTTGTCTATTTTTTGATTGAGAGACATCTAGGTTGTTTTTGATTTCTGGCTATTAAAGATAAAGCTACTATGAACATAGCTGAAAAAGTGTCCTTGTGGTATGGTGGAGCATCTTTTGGGTATATGCCCAGGAGTTGTGTAGCTGGGCCTTGAGGTAGATCTAGTCCCAATTTTCTGAGAAACCACCAAATTGATTTCTGAAGTGTCTATGCAAGTTTGCACTCCCACCAGTAATGGTGGAGTGTTCCCCTTGCTTCACGTCCTCACCAGCATGAGCTGTCGCTTGAGGTTTTGGTCTCAGCCATTCTGATGTGTGTTACGATGGAATCTCAGAGTTGTTTTGATTTGTATTTACCTAATGACTAATGATGTCGAACATTTCTTTAAGTGCTTCTCAGCCATTAGAGATTCCTCTGTCGAGAATTCTCTGTTTAAATCTATATACCATTTTTAATTGGATTATTTGGTTTGTTGATGTCTAGTTTCTTGAGTTCTTTATGTATTTTGGATATCAGCCCTCTGACAGACATAGAGTTGGTAAAATCCTTCCCCATTCTATAAGCTGACATTGTGTCCATTTGACAGCTTTTGCCTTGCAAACGCTTTTGGTTTCATAGAGTCCCATTTATTAATTGTTGATCTTAGTGCCTGAGTTGTTGGTGCTCTGTTCAGGAAGTTGTCTCCTGTGCCAGTGAGTTCAAGGCTATTCCCCACTATTCAGTATAGAAGAGAAAGTTCTTTTATTGGATTTGGTGTATCTTATTTTATGTTAAAGTCTTTGATCCATTTGGACTTGAGTTTGTGCAGGGTGATGTGCTAGCTCATTTCTTCCCACAGGAAGTAGACTACTGCCCTGTTGTAGTCTACCTTTGGGGCACTTAAAAAGACCAACTTTCTCTTCTGATTTTTGGTTTAAAATTATTGCCAAGCATGGGAAGCCTCCTCAAGAGTTGTTGCTTACAGGAATACAAGTGTCTTCCAAAACAGTATGTCATCATTTTTGGTTCCCTTCCAGAACCTGAAGGTAAAATTCTATGGCTGAAGACTTGACATGCTTAAGACATAGAATGGAGGGGTCAAACTAGAACTGACCTGGAAGCTCCCTCCATGAGAACTTGTTCTCATAGTATCAGGGGGTGCTTTCAAGCTGCTGAGTAAGAGGAACAATTGGTAGAGCTACATAATTATAAAGGCTACAAATTGTAACAATAATTGGATTAGCAACATATTCCCAATAGCACAATGGTGTCATTTTTATCTTGCTGGTCACCAGCAGCTGTCTAATTGCACTTGAGGCTCACTCACTTGAACATAATTCATGGCTAGTACTGTAAGCCTCGCCACCCACCCATGGCTGGAAACTTCACAGACCTGAGAAGACAGCCTATGACTGTCATTTTCCTAAATCAATATGATTTCTAATTGCATTCTAAATACTTATTTAATACTCACAGATAAGTGTAGCGCTCATCCTCATCAAAGAAACTTCTTTTTGCAACCAATCAAGACTATTGCAGAGGGAGCTCTACCACTGGTGGGAGTGTAGAAAGCAGGCACCTCTATCTGAGATGTTACTAGACAGAATGAAGCAGGTGGGAGACTTGAAATCCAAATGACTGGGAGGGAGAGGTTAAAGTTTTCAACTGTGATCAACTGCACTTTATTTTCTACTTTCAGGAGGCATGTGGAATTAAGAAAAATCTTTCAGCATAAAAAAACAAAAGGAATTATGACTTTTTTTTTTACATTGTAGTGGTGGTTACTCTCACGCCTTTCAACTCCATGACCTGTACATGAAAATAACATGTACTCAGTAAATTTCTTTGAATGTCAAGATTCTGAGATGAACAATTAGGATTTTATTAAAATTCTATGTGTATACTTCTATTTTTTATCTAAAAGCTCTATTAGTTATTCTCACAAACTCACTAATACCAGGCATCTAAATATTGTACTGATGAATGTAAATTATCCTCTATTTGATTTTAACATCATAATCAATCGATATTTTACCATAATCTTGAGACACTGATATTTATGCTATGAATTGTACATTCATGTGCTTTGATGCATTTATGTTAGGCTATTAGTTCTTTGCTTATTGATTTGAAAGAAATTTTAGAATATTAAAGAAATTAATTTTTTCCACACTATTTGTTGTAAATATTCCTTCCCATCTGCTGTTGTGGTTTCAAATGTCTTTCATGAGGCCATCTTGCTTACCAAGCTTAGTGCTTTGAAGAGTCACATATATTTCCCTTGGTCATTGCTACTATCTGTTTTACATTTATAATACTATTGTCTATATTTTACTATTCTGTATCATTTCATCTGAAAATATTTTGTCTGCATTTTAAATACATTTTAACATACCTAAAATTTATTTCAGCATGTTATATAAGATAAATACTAAGAGCCCAGTTCTCAAATTTTTTTTATTGAGTGCATTTGACTCACCCATTAAACTAAGCTGTTTTACAAATGTTGTTGAATGCCTGCCATGTATAAAGCATTGTGCTAGACCATATCCAATTTCTAACAACAATAGACTACGCTTTCTTCCATGAGTTTATGGTCTGATAATGAAGATGAATATTAAGTAAATAAATTCATATTAGTGACCTTTAATCTGAACTATGAAAACAAAAATGAGGGCAGAGAATAATAAAGAAACAACTTGTATTAGAGAAAAAACCCTTCCATTTAAATTATTTTTAAAATTTATTTAGCATGTGAGGGCAGAGGACAACTTTGTGGAGTCGGTTCTCTCCTTCCACCTTTATATAAGTTGTAGTATTTGAACTCAGGTACCTAGGCATTTGCAGCAAGCTCCTTTACCCCTGAGCCATCTTGTTTTTCATATGCTAATTTTAAACCCACCTTAAATTATGCCCCATTCATTACCATTGACCTATATTCCTTTAAACCAATAGCATATTGCTCTGTGTCACCTGAGTAATTACACGTTACAATTTGTTTTAATGTTTGAGCAAAATCTCCCTGACTATTCACAGGCATTTAAAGGTTTATTTTCTGGTATTTAATGATCCTTGATGCTAGGCAAGTCACAACAGCTGTGAGATTTCATTTTCACTTTGTAACAGGCCTATACATACAGAGTTGATTTTCTTTCCTGCTGTTCTCCGGGCTGTTAAATAGATTTGTTAAATTTAAGTTGTTTGTAGAGACTTGTGATTTTTTTTTTCCACCTAGAACCAATTCATTCACAGCCACTGACATTTTTACTTCTTTCTTTTAAATGACTCTGCTTTTTCTGTCTTCCTGCATTATTGCATTAGCCCAGATTTCTAACACACCATTAGATAGGAGTGATAAAGGGCAGGTGTCCTTATTTCTTTTAACTGTCAGGGGAATATTTACAGTGGTACACCTCTGGCTCTCAGTTTGGGTCTCCTCTTGTCTTCCTCCTTTCCGATGACATAACCCTCCAGGACTTTGGAACACAGGCGATAGAGCATTTATTTTAGCACATGAATTCAGCTACACCATATTCAGGGATACATGGCATCCTTCAAGGTAGAGAAGGAGCCACTGATGCTTCTTGGATGAGATACAACTTCTTCACTGGCTTGCCCCTTGGGCATCTCATTTCCTCTCTTCATCTATGTAAATATACTATTGGAAAAGGAACCAGCTATAGACTCGGTCCTAGTCACCTAGCTGAGAGCCAGACTGGAAGAGTGTTCAGAAGAGAACAAGCTGTGGACTGAACATATTTTTTGTGAATTACAACAGGGGAAGGAAGCAAAAGGGAGAAGCCATGAAATACCTATTAAAAGTTCGGGGAACACGGAGGAATATTTGCTCACTTTCGTTCCAGTTTTCTTTTGTACTCATCAGCTAAATTCTGATACTTGGTCCCACATTATATCTTGTCTAAGATTCCCTTCACAGCCAAAGCAGGCTGGAATGAAAAGCAATTCATATTCACAGTCGATGCCGATGAAAATAATCCCCAGGGCTTCAGTGCAATCCATCCTGAATTAAAGTGCTTTGGACATTCAGGGCTTGGGCTCATCTGTCTCCTGGGATGCTACTAATGGGTTATGCATATTAGGCTATTTTCCAAATCCTGCTCTTTTGCTCTGGAAAATAAATTAGGAAATCCAGTTGACATGCATCTGGAAGGCTTTAAGAACTGGGAAAGAGCCTCATCTGGATGGGACGGCGTTGAGACTGGAGCTGTGTGAATTTGGGAGCAAGGGCGGCAGGGTCTCTCCAGGCCCGTTCCAAGACTATGACTATCTAAGCAACAATTCCCCAGGGCACAGATTTCAAATTGGACATTACTTGGAAAAAATTCAATTACTTTTTTTGATGTGGTAGAAAAGCCCTGGGCTGAGATTTTTAAAATATGGCTTCTTGTTCCAACTCTACACCTAATTAGATGGATGACTTAGGAAGTCATTTAACCTTTATGGGCCTCAGATTCATTATCTGTAAATGAGTGTCAGCATGATGATGACCAATGTCTCTTTAAATTACTGCACCCCACCCCCCATCCCACCCTAGTGGGCTAGAGAGATGACTCAGCAGTTAAGAGCACTGGCTGCTCTTCCAGTGGTCCCAAGTTCAATTCCCAGTATCTGCATAGTGACTCACGACCACCTGAAATTCCAGTTCCAGGAGATCCCTTCTTCTGGCCTTTACAGGCACTGCGGGCATGGAGGGTACATATATACATATATACATACAGACCGACAGACAGACAGTCTCTCTCTCTCTCTCTCTCTCTCTCTCTCTCTCTCTCTCTCTCTCTGTGTGTGTGTGTGTGTGTGTGTGTGTGACTGAGTGTTCTTATGTCTGAGCATGATACTGTCTACCTCACAGGGTGCTGGAAGATAAAATTATCAGTATGTGTGTATCACTTTTAGGATAATTGGGTGAATACTAACCAATATTTATTTCTACAGTCGGCTTTAATTATTTCAAAAGACACTTTTTGCACGTTCTTGGTTTCAGAAAAGTTGAAGGCATTGAAAACAGCCTTCCTTTATTGGAGAGGAAGTAAACATACTGGACTACCGACTACCTTCCTCTTACCTGGTCTCACAAACTGAATCAGGGACTCTGTGTACTCAAATATGTTTGAATCTCCCATGGATAATTCCTCACACCACTGTCCTTAGGTGATAGCTCTTATCAAATCATATAGGGCTGACCTTGACCCGTTGACCTTGAACATAAGAATCAAGCTTGTACTTATCCTAGGCTTTCGCAGCTCTACTGTGCAGGTTGGAATTTATCAACATGCATTATAGTTAGGGAGATAAGTTTATATCCAAGAACATACACACACACACACACACACACACACAAAATGCCCACTGGACAATCCAATGGCGAGTGAGTAAAAGGAAGTGTTTGGGATGGTACAAATACAAATAGTAAAATGCCCATCTAGTAAAGGCATAGTTGTGTGAGTGTCAACCACTGTATATACTGATGTGCTCAGTATCACAATGAAGTTAGAGACTACCAACCCTAGGAAGTTCCCTATAGGCCTTCCTCAGTCAGTGGTCCTCTGTCAGTTCCAACTCGTGTTTTGGCTCCTCCCCTAGAAATGAGTTGTTTCTGACCTGAACTTCACAAAAATACCACATTTGGTGTCTGGTCCCTTTAGCTAATGTGTTTGAGATGAATCCCGATTGTTGGGTGAGTTGTTTTTTGCAGAGAGGTTAGTATTTCATGCAGATATATTGTTTATTCATTCCTTCCTTTTAGTGTGCTTAGGTGTTGGGGGTGTTTTCCTCTCCAGTATTACAAATAAATTGCAATGAGCAGAGAGAATGACTGGCTAGGTAAAGTAAGCTTTGGAAGTTTTCTGTTTTGCATTTAGATTTTCCAAAGACTAAAAGATCCATGTCTGGAGAGATGGGCCAGTGGTTCTTACAGAGGATTTGAGTTCAGTTCCAGGCACCCAGATTGGGAGGTTCTCAACCACCTGTAACTCCAACGCCAGAGGATCCAATGCCCTCTTCTGGCCTTTGCTAACACCTACATACACAATTGTGTGTGAGCATGCACAAACATAGACACATACAAATACAGAAAGAGAGACAGAGAGACAGAGAGTGGAAGAGGGGAGGAAGAAGGAAGGGAGAGGCAGAGGGAGAGGGAGAAAGGGAGAGAGAGGTTAAGAATAAATCTTGGAGATAGAAAGATCTAAAATTAACCTTTTTTTTTCTATTCTCTCAAATATTACATCCCAACCACAGTTTTCCTCTTCCCCTCCCCATCTGCTCCACCCTCCCTCTTCCCGGAATCTACTTCTCCTCCATTTTCCTTCAGAAAGGGACAGGTCTCCCAGGGATATCAACCAAACTTGGCAAATCAAGTTGCAATAAGAATAACATTTCCCCTCAGATGAAGGCTGGATGAGGCAACTCAGTAGGAAGAGAAGGGTCCCAAAAGCAGGCAAAAGTGTCAGACACAGCCCTACCAGAAATGTTAGGAGTCCTACAAAAACACCAAGCTACACAACTGTAACATATATGCAGAGCACTAGGTCAGACCCATGCAGGCTCTCTGATTGTTGGTTCAGTCTCTGTGAGCCCCTATGGATCCAGGTTAGTTGATTCTCTGGGTTTTCTTGTGATGTGCTTGACACCTATGGACCGATACTACATTCCTTCTTCCCCCTCTTCTTCAGGTTTCTCCAAGCTCCACCTAATGTTTTGGCTTTAAGTCTCTGCCTCTATTTCCATCAGTTGTTAGATGAAGCTTCTCTGGGGACAGTTGGGCTAGATATCAATCTATGAGTATAGAAGAATATAACTAGGAATCATTTCATTGACCTTTCTCTTTTTTCTGTGCCAGTCATATTTGTTTCTATCCTAGGTCTCTGGGATGGCCATCCTCTGGGTCCTGGCCCTCTGGGAACTGTCAGGAACGGGTTCCCTTTTGTGGCATGGGTCTCAAGCTAGACCAGTCAATGGTTGACCACTCCCTAAATTTCTGCACCACCTTTACCCTAGCACATCTTGCAGGATGGAAAAATGTAGATGGGAAGTTTTGTGGTTGGGTTGGTGTTCCAATCCCTCCACTGGAAATTTTGCCTAGTTACAAAAAAATATTCCCCGTTACTAGGAGTTTAGCTAGGGTCGCCCTTATAGATTCCTGGGAGTTTCCCTTACACTATGATTCTACCTCACCTTTGAAATGCTCTCCCAATTCCAGATGTCTCTCTTAGAACTCTCTCCCTCTACCCTCCCCCCGCACACCTGATCCCTCATGTTCCTGTCCCCACCAGCCCTGAGGCCACCCTCAATATCTATTTTATTTCCCCTCCCCAGGGAGATTTATGCACCCCCTTCAGTCTTCTCTGTTACTTAGCCTCTCTGGGTCTGTGGGTTGTAGAATGGTTATCCTTTATTTTACAGCTAATATTCACTTATAAGTGAGTACATACCATGTTTGTTTTTCTGGATCTGGGTTACCTCACTCGGGATGACTTTTTTCTAGCTCCATCCACTTCCCTGAAATTTGTATGATGTTATTTTTTTAACAGCTGAATAATGTTCCATTGTATACATGGACCACATTTTCTTTATCCATTCTTCTGTTGAGGGATATCTAGGTTGTTTTTAGGTTCTGGCTATTACAAATAAAGCTGTTATGAACATGGTTGAGCTAGTATCCTTGGGATAGAATGGAGCACTCTTTGGGTACTTGCCCAGGAGTGGTATAGCTGACTCTTAGGGTAGATTGATTCTCAATTTTCTGTGAAACCATCATGTTGATTTCCAAAGTGGCTACATATCTCAATATCAATAGGCCCAATTCCCCAATAAAAAGATACAGGATGACAGAATGAAATGAAAACGGTATCCATGCCTCTGATATACAAGTGTGTTTCATACAAGAAGCATGCTTCAACATCAAAAATAGACATTACCTCAGAGTAAAAGGTTGAAAAAAATTTCAAGCATGTGGACCTAAGAAACAGGTTGATGGAGCCATTCAAATACCTATCAAAATAGAGTTCCAATCAAAATTAATCATAAGATATGGGGAAGGACACATCACACTCATCAAAGGAAAACTCCACCAAGATAATTTCTCAATTCTGAACATCTATCCCACAATGCAAGTGCACCCATATTTTAAAAGAAACATTACTAAAGCTTAAATCATACACTGAACCCCACACACTAATAGTTAAAGACTTCAATACCCCACTCATGGAAACTGAACAACTCTTGACTACATGGCTACTGGGTCAAGGCAGAAATAAAGAAAGAAATGACTTCCTAGAATTCAATGAAAATGAATTCACAACGTACCAAACTTATGGGACACAATGAAAGCAGTGCTGAGAGGAAAGTTTATAGCACTAAAGACCTCCATAAAGAAATTAAAGATATTTCATACTAGTGACTTAACAGCATACCCCAAATCTCTAGAACAAAAAGAAGCAAATACACCCTAGAAAAGTAGATGACAGGAAATTATCAAACAGCTGAAATCAACAAAATAGAAATGAAAAGAACAATACAAAAAAATCCATGAAACAAAAATCAACAATATAGATGAACCCTTATCCAAACTAACTGAAAGGCACAGAGAGAATATCCAAGTTATCCATGTCAGAAACCAAAAGGGGGACACAACTGAGGACATCCAAATAATCATTAGGTCATACTTGAGAAGCCTGGACTCCACAAAATTTGAAAGTGTAAAATAAATCTTAAGGGCCACTCAAGTCTTCCATCTTATATGAGAATCCACCTCCTCCAAACACTGTCTGTTTCTTCCCTGAGTTGCTTTGCACATGCTCAATGCAGACAGAGGGTCTCACGTGGGGCCATCATATGGCTAGTTTGTGCAACCTTCCTAACATCTATGCCTGTTCCTATGAGTTAGTCTCATCTCTTTATTAGATAATACTATTTGCCATACTTATTTATAATTATCACGATGGGAAGGAGGTTTCTTCCTCTTGATACTTGCAATATGTTTGTATTTTACAAGTCACTTTATCCAGTTATTGTTGTGGATTTGGTTTATTGCTTGTATTATGTTAATTAGGTCCTCCAAATTACATGGGGATTTATATGTCTGCATTTAAGATGCTGAGGGTCCCTGACCCCAGTTGCCATTGAGTGGTAAATAAAGTTGCCAGAAGCTAATGGCTTGGCAGAGACTGAGAGGGGACTCTTAGAACTCCTAGGCAAGAAATGCAGGAGGAAGAGAGGTTCGCCATTCCAGGAGAGGTGTAAGATCCAGGCTTCAGAGTAGCAGAAGAGAAAACATACTGATCATGTAAGAGACAAGGAAGAGCGGCCCCAGCCCCCCAAGTTGGGTCTAGGGTAGCAAAGGTGGAATTTAGATTTTAATAATGTGGGATTATCAGAGGGGAGGCATTAGCATCATGGAAGTGTGGCGGTGGCCCAGCCACTGAGCTGAATAAGGCATATTAAAGATAAGGCTCTGTGTGTGTGTGTGTGTGTGTGTGTGTGTGTGTGTGTGTGTATAATCTATGGGTAAATTGCACATATATATACATATACATATTTATGTTTTTATATGTAATTTACCTATGGGTACATGTGTGTTCCTGTATGCTGTAGATTCATGTTCTGTATTATACATACATTTGTTTATGCACATGTGTGCACTATGTCTATTTTTGTTTCCATGAATATACAGTGTCTGAAATGGACATGTTTTGTGTTTCTCATATATGCATAGTATGTATATGCTCTGGTATGTTTTGTATGTGTATATGGGATATGTACATGTACATGCATGTATGGAACATGTATATGTACATATGCATATTAATTCCTGAACACACTTCACCCAACTCTATTTGGATCTAAGAGAAATGGTGAAAACAGAGTTATATGGCTAAGTAAGCCCAGTTCTTTGCTAAGACCCCGTCTCTGGTTGCTGAGTGGTGAGAAAGCGTGTTCTTCCCTCACTGTGTATTATGTTCTTCTCGTGTTCCCACCTGTCCTAGGTTTTGTATTCTTATCCCTTCCATAGGTGTGCCTCAGCTGGTCTGGACCTGTAGGTGAACACTGTGTTTTAATAGCATCGTCCTTCATGCATGTGTTTTTTAGTGTAATCAAAGCATGCAAACCCGGAATGATGGTGCAATTTAGTAATCTCAGCTACTTAGAAAACTGAGGCAGCATGGCATTGGTGCAAGGCCTGTGTAGACTACAGAATAAGGTTATAGTTACCGTGTGCAGCTAACGGAGAGCCTGTTCAAAAGGAAAGGTGATTTAAGGACTGGGACGGAGCTCTGTGGCAGTGCCCTGGCCAAGCACAAAGAAAGAAGGAAGGAAGGAAGGAAGGAAGGAAGGAAGGAAGGAAGGAAGGAAGGAAGGAAGGAAAGAAGGGGAGAGAGGGGGAGGAAGAAGGGAGGGAGGAAGGGAGGAAGGGAGGAAGGAAGGAAGGAAGGAAGGAAGGAAGGAAGGAAGGAAGGAAGGAAGGAAGGAAGAAAGAAAGAAAGAAAGAAAGAAAGAAAGAAAGAAAGAAAGAAAGAAAGAAAGAAAGAAAGAAAGAAGAAAGAATATTAAGAGTTTGGTAGCAGTTTATCAAAGCTTAATTATTCTCAAAAAGTCTGAAATTACAGTTGTAACTCTTCCCATTATACAAGGAATAGTTAGTTTTTAAAAGAATGTTTCTTCCAAATATAAAAGACACACATGAAACTCATTTCTCTTTAGGCCTGGTGTGATCTTAAAAATAAGGTTCCAGAATTGTTCTACTATATCAGATTACTGTCAAGTCATCCTAGTGTCCCCCACACCCCATGACTCTGGTTCAAAAGAAGCTACTCAGATATTTTTTTGTCAGGGTGGAACTTCAGTTCTCCCAATGTTCGTGAAAGTGGTGCTCACTCTCTTTCAGAGGTGGGAACCCTCAGAGAAATGGGTCTGCAGCAGCAGATCAGAAACGGAGCTTAAAACTCTATTCATGTTCTGTATTTGAAATGATCACTGTGAGCAGAAAAAAATTAAAGAGAAAGAAGGAAACTGAGCTGGGAAGACTACTCAGTGGTGAAAGTACTTGCTTTGACAGCCTGAGGATGTCAGTTCAGATCCCCAGAGCCCACGTAAAAAGTCAGGTGTGGTAAGCACACTTATGCAATGCCAGCAACTGAAAGACTGGCAGATGCCTACAAACCACAGACCAGCTTCCCTGGACTATGTAGGGAAGTTCCAGGTCAACGAGAGAGACCCGGACTCAAAATAAAAAAGGTGGGAGGGGCCTAAGGAACGGTACTTGATGTTGTCCTCTGACCTCCACATACATACTGTGAATACATGTGCCCACACAACACACATGAATGAGCACACCCATATGTACATAAACATACTTTTTTAAATGAAAAAAATGTATGTCCTTATTTCCCTTTAAAGTCTATATTCTTGTAAGTTAGAGGCAACAGGTGGTATGGGTCTAGGATTTCCCTGTATACTTTCCTCTCTAAAAGGTTTTCCCCAAGTTTTCAAGGCCTCAATGAGCTACATCCTGAGACTAAATTCAAATCATCAAGGACAGTAGGTGCTGTTTTGTGGCCTGGCCTCTGGATTTGCCATGCTGTGGAGACATTGTCTGTGGCATTACAGAATGCTCTAGTCTACTGGGGTACATCAAAGTTTCTTGTAATTTAAGTTACTGAAACATGAATTGCTTCTTTTTGTTCACTTAAAACATAATCTGGCCGGGCAGTGGCGGCGCATGCCTTTCATCCCAGCACTTGGGATGCAGAGGCAGGTGGATTTCTGAGTTCGAGGCCAGCCTGGTCTATAGAGTGAGTTCCAGGACAACCAGGGCTACACAGAGAAACCATGTCTCAAAAAAACCAAAAAAAAAAAAAAAAAACCACCATAATCTGTTTATTATCTAACACAGATGAGATGAGACTAGCAAACTGACAGTTTCTTTTTTTGTAGTAATTAATATTTAATATATTTTTTGCTACTTTATTTGCATTTCAAATGTTTCCCCCTTTCCAGAACTCCCCTGTTGAAACCCCCACCCCCTAGCCCCTCCCCTGCCTCTATGAGGGTATTCCCCCACCCACCCACACACCCACTCCCCTCTTCCCTCCTTGGCATTCCCCTATACTGAGGCATCTAACACCCTCAGGCCCAAGGGCCTCTCCTCCCCCTGATGGCTAACAAGGCCCTCCTCTGCCACATATGTGGCCAGCACCATGGGTCCCTCCATGTGTATTCCTTTGTTGGTGGTCCAGTCTCCAGGAGCACCCGGGGACAGGCCAGTTGACACTGTTGCTCCTTTCATGGGGCTGCAAACTCCCTCAGCTCCTTCAGTCCCTTCTCCAACTCCTCCATCTGGGACCTCACGCTCAGCCCAATGGTTTCTGTGAAGTGAATCTTGGGTATTCCGAACTTTTGGGCTAATA
>CM052714.1:47384251-47394878 GCA_028551405.1 Uromys caudimaculatus | reverse complement strand
CTTTTAATATTCTTTCCTTATTTTGTGTATTTGGTGTTTTGACTATAATGTGGCAGGAGGAATTTCTTTTCTGGTCCAATCTGTTTGGAGTTCTGTAGGCTTCTTGTATATTTATGTTCATCTCTTTCTTTAGGTTAGGGAAGTTTTCTTCTATAATTTTGTTGAAGATATTTACTGGCCCTTTACGTTGGGAGTCTTCACTCTCTTCTATACCTATTATCCTCAGGTTCTGTCTTCTCATTGTATCCTGGTTATCCTGGATGTTTTGGTTTAGGAGCTTTTTGCATTTTGTGTTTTCTTTGACTGTTGTGTCAATGTTTTCTATGGTATCTTCCGCACCTGAGATTCTCTCTCTATCTCTTGTATTCTGTTGGTGATGCTTGTATCTATGACTCCTGATCTCTTTCCAAGGTTTTCTAACTCCAGTGTTGTCCCCTTTTGTGATTTCTTTATTGTTTCTATTTCTATTTTTAGTTCCTGGATGGTTTTGTTCATTTCCTTCATCTGTTTGATTGTATTTTCCTGTAATTCCACCCGTTTGAATGTGTTTTCCTGTAATTCTTTAAGGGATTTTTGTGTTTCCCCTTTAAGGGCTTCTAGTTGTTTACTTGTGTTCTCTTGTATTTCTTTAAGAGAGTTATTTATTTCCTTCTTAAAATCTTCTATCATCATCATGAGATGTGATTTTAAATCTGAGTCTTGCTTTTCTGGTGTGTTGGGGTATCCAAGGCTTGCTGTGGTGGGAGAGCTGAGTTCTGATGATGCCAAGTAGCCTTGGTTTCTGTTCCTTATGTTCTTGCCCTTGCCTTTCGCCATCTGGTCATCTCTGGTATTAGCTGGTGTTACTCTCTCTGACTGTGTCTTGTCCCTCCTGCAAGCCTTGGTGTCAATACTCCTTGAAGACCAGCTCTCTTTGAGAGGAATTTGGGTTTGGAGAGCTGTGGCACAGGGTCAGCTCTGGGGTGCAGACAGAAACCAGAAGGATCTTGTTCCCAGCTGTCCCTTGGATCCTGTGTCCTGATGGCTCTGCAAGGGTCCCTCTTGATCCAGTGAATTTGAACAGAATTGGTGATCTGCCTATGCTTGAAGTTGTGTCGGCACTTCTGGGATACCAGGTCTCTCCTGGCACTATTTGGGTATGGGGCCTTGTGTCACAGGATCCACTCCCTGGCCACCGAAAGAAACCAGAAGACCACTCCTCAGTCCCTGTGTCCTGGGGATTCCAGGTGGGTCCCTCTGAGCAGACAGGCTTGCCCACACTCCTGGGGGTCTAGCTTTCTCCCGGCGCTATTTGGCTATGGAGCCCTGGTGGCCCAGCCAGAAGCCTCTCACCACCGATGGAAACCAGAAGGCTCCATCCCCTAGCTGTTCCTCAGTCCCTGTGTCCCAAGGATTCTGGGAGAGTACCGCTAAGCAGTGGTACTTGTCTTACCCCTCTCACAGACTTTTCCACACTCCTGGGGGGCTCCAAACTGACAGTTTCAACATAGGCTTACCATTTGTTTCCTGTACCAATATATAAATGTAAACAAGAGAATCACAAATTGGTTTGGATAATGCTAGTTTCTTGTAATAGCCCAGAGTTTATCAAAGAGGTAGGTTTGATTACTATGGAAATCAAGGCAAGAAAATCACTATGTATTCTCGGTTTTTCCTTTTACAGTGCATACATGTGCACGTATGCATGTATGTATGTACGTATGTGTATATGTGTGTGTGTGTGTGTGTGTGTGTGTGTGTGTGTGTGTGTGTGTGTGTGTGTGTGTGTAGGTCAGAGAATAGCCTTGGTTGTCAGTCTTTCTACCTTGTTTGAGAGTCTTTTGCTGTTTGCCATTCTCTCCAGTCATTCACAAAGCTGCCTCCCATCTCACAGTAGGAGCACTAGGGTTTCAAATGTGTGCAGTCACACCCAAATTTACATGGGTTCTGGGTATCAAACTCATGTCCTCATGCTTGTGTGGCAATCACTATACCCCTGAGCCACCTCTCAAGCCTTATAGTATTCCTTAACATTTTACCCTAAGAAGTGACTTGCACTGTTATTTCTCCCTTCTTTCTTGCCTATTGTCTATAATAGATATATCATGGCTAACAAGTGTGGGGAAGGAAATTGCTGTGAATATTTAATTAACCTTTCTACCGAAGTCTTTTTATTAGCAATGAGCACATGGCAAAGGAGATGATGGCTGGAGGAGGCTATCTAGCAAAGCTATGGTCACATCATTCCCAGGATTGTCAGAGCACGATACAAGGACCCAAACATAAACCAATGTCCTTCATCAGAGTCTCCTCCATACACAGCTGTTCTATGCACCTGTGGGTTATGGTAGGTCCCAAAGTCCCAAGACACACCTGCTATATGGGTATATCTCAGAATAAATTTCAGACATGACAGATTTCAGAAGACTGAGCAAAAAGAAAAAAGAGCTTCGTCATACATTTAAGCCTGAATAAATACTTCTGAGTTTTAATATATGATAAAAAAATCAAAGACAAAAAAAATAATCTTGTATTATCTCCAAATTACAATAGTTTCCCAAGCATGGTTGTAATCCCAACACTGGCAAATCTGAGGCAAGAAGATGAGAGTTGAAAGTCACTCTTGGCTATACAGTAGGACACTATATAAAAGTTCTATTTTTATGTGTTTGAGTGTTTTGCCTGCTTGTGTGCCTGACACCGTTTACATACAGTGCCTGCGGAGGTTGGAAAAGGGGGTTGGACCCTCTGGAACTGGAATTATAGATGGTTGTTAGCCATCGGGTGGGTTCTGGGCAGTGAACATGGATCTTTTACAAGAACAATAATTGCTTTTAACTGCTGAGCATCTTTCCAGCCCCTGAGAGTTCTATTTGCATCTGCCATTTTGTACAAGCGAGGCTCCCAACTTAGTTAAGAACAATGCTTGCAAACTCAAAATATCAACAAGATTGTGCTTTACCCTTTCTCTACATAGGCTACTGTGGACCTTGGGAGGGCATCATGGGTACTTTATAATAAAAGGGCTTTCAGATTCAAGTGTGAACAAAAACTGCACTCTGTTAGCTTAGTATATACCTTTATCACCCACTAAGAAGAGACTGGACAAACCCATGGCTTAGCCATTCAACCCCAAATAAATGCAACATGGGATCCTACATTTATCTATCACACTAAATCCCCACGGGGACCTCCATGAAGAGCTCTCATCAGAACTCAAGTACCTCAGGAGACAGATCCTTCTCTATGATATGTATGCTGGGTTTACTCTTGCTGCATTATTTATATTTTATTTTATTTTTGGCTTTTCAAGACAGAGTTTCTCTGTGTAGTCCTGGACGTGCTAGAACACACTCTGTAAACCTGGCCAGCCTCTAACTTGGAGATCTGCCACCTCTCCCTCCCAAGTCTGTGATTAAAGGTGTGCCCCCAACATGGTCGGGCATTACTTACTTCATTCAATGAACATATATTGAATATGCATGGTATTAAGTGTTGGGAGTACAAAGATGAAAATGGGGCTTTACTAATTGTGAATTGTTTCCCTGAGTTTTACTGGCTGTGGTTTGGAATCGTATAATTTTTTTCTTCTTCTTTTTTTTTTCTTTTTAACTTTTTATTGATTCTTTGTCAGTTTCAGGTCATGCACCCCAATCCCACTCGCCTCCCTGTTCCCTTGTATCTGCCCTCTGCCCTTGCAACCTCCTTCCCCTCTGAAAGAAACACAAGCGTATGCGTATGCGCAAGCGCGCGTGCATGCACATACACACACACACACACACACACACCACAAAATAAATAAACAAAAGCACGGAAAATAAAACATCTCAGGGCAGAAGCTGTGGTGTGTCACATTGTCTCCCACAGGAATCCTACATTTTATCAGTTTCTTGTGCCATTGCCACTACAAAAATACCCGTTGCAAGCAATGTGGAAAAGGAAGCAAGGATTTGTGCTCATGGTTCCATTGGATGTTTCCTTTCATGGCCTGGAAGGCTTGACAGCAGGAACCCCAGGACTCCTTCTTTAGTTTGGAGAGGCTTTTTTCTATGATTTTGTTGAAAATAGTTTTTATCCCTTTTGACCTGGGTTTCTTCGCCATCCTCTCTTCCGATCATTCATAGATGTGGTCTTTTCTTCGTGTCCCCGATTTCCTGGCTGTGTGTACAGGAAATATTTTTAGATTTCATGTTTTCTTTCACAGAGATATCCACCTCTTTTGTTGAGTCTTCAGTGACTGTGATTCGCTCTTCCATCTCTTCTATTGTGTTAGTGAGACTTACCTTGGAGGTCTCTGAGTTTCTCAGTTTTTTTCATTTCCAGATTTCCTTCAGTTTGGGTTTTCATCATTGGTTCTATTTCCTCTTTTTGGTTTTGAATTATTTTATTTATTTTCTTCTACTGTTTGCTTATATTTACATAGATTTAAGATATTTTATTCCTTTCCTCTTTAAGAATCTTTATTACTTTCATAAAGGCTATATTAAGATCTTTGGTTTGTGCTTCAGCTATGTTACATTATTCAGGGCCAATTGTGGTAGTGTTCCTAGGATCCAGTGGAATCATATTTTTCCTGGCTGTTGTAGATTCTGTTTGTCCTCTGATGTATAGGCATCTGGGATGGAGAAGATTGTCACTCTAGGTACTGATACGGGATCTTGTTTCTGCTAGTTAGATGTTTTGTTCCTTGGTCTCTGTTGCTCTCTCTGGTTCTTAAGACAGTGCTTGACCTTGAAAGTTCTTCTAGGACCCTGATAGATGTGGACACTGATGGTTCCTGGTAAAATGTGTTTCTTTGTATTCGGAGTGGGAGTGGCCTAGGAGAGGAGGTATGAGGGCATTAAGAGGAGGGAAGAAGTCAGAGTGCTCTACCAGGAGCTTAGCCCTCTGCAAAAGGAGGCAGAGAGTGAGGTAGTCTTCTACACAACTGCAGATGAGACCAACAGATTAGATGGATGCGTGGGAAAGGAGGGATAGCCAAGGGAGGAGCATTCGAGGGGAAGATCTATGAGATCCACTGGAAATGTGGAAAGAGTGGAGGGGAAGCTGGTGGTCTGCTACAGAGCTAAGCATAAAACTGAAGGATTATATGTGGAGGAAAAGGAGCTGAAGCTCTGCAGCTAGCCTACCCACTTCCTTGGCTGGAGTCTATTTGAGAATTTATGATGCTTCTGCATGATAATGGTTGTGAGACAAAGGACAAGATAAATAGGTATTTCTAACAGATTCTGGGAAATTATAAGCATTTTATCCACTTTAAATTTTTGTTCATACATGCTAGACAATAATGATTCAGAAATTTTCTTCAAAAGCAAATAACTTTGATTATATGTTTATAAAGGCAAAGAGGAATGTTTTGTAATTTCTGAATAAGAAATGAATAAAGGAGCCAAACAATGTACTTCAAGTGTTCCTGAATGACATTCTCCTCCCTGACATAATTAGGAAAAAACATATATTCATCTAAAGTCTCTGAATTGTTATTACAATTTAAAAAAAAAAAAGCATCTAAGTCAAAGCTCTTTAAACCTAAACTGATTTTATCATATTAATTTTCTATTTTTTCAGTGTTAAAATTATATTCATTTGATCCAAAGTTGAGATCCAAATCTTTCCAGGAAATGTAACCCACAAACATTGAGTGACTGAGCCTTCACTCCAGCCCCAAAGAGACCCTGACAGAACTGAAAGCCAGTGAAACTGTGAGTATTCTTTAGGGGAATTAGCATATGTCACCACATCATAGCCCGAACATGAAATGACATTTATTGGTGACTAAAAATGAAAAAGTCCAAAACCAGACTAGAGTACAGTGGAAAGCAATACCTAATCTTCCTTAGGAGAACATAAAATTAATTCTTCTATTCAGCTACAAGTAGTTAAAGAGGTGAAATGAAACACCACGTGATTCTGTTACACTGAAAAAATGAAAGGCACCTAATAACTTTATATATCAGTAAAACCACAATGAACATGTAACTTAATTCCCTGGATCTCAGAAGCGAAGCTTCAGAGGAGTATATTGACATCATATTATCCCAACTATTTACTCATTTTTCCCCTTAAGTCTAAGTTACACACTATATCAGTTATCCCTTGCTACATAAAAATAAATTTTAAAAGAGATTTAAAAAACAACAAAAAACCCTAGCTGATAAAAAAAAAAATCTTTAGGATTGTGCTACTGGATAAGAATATTTGTAAATGGTGCGGGGGGGGCTTTTCTGGTATTTTTTTCTAATTATAGTTGTTTATTGTAGGATACTTTACAAATACCCTGTTGTCTTTATAACTCAGTAGACCAAATTTCTCCTGACAAAGACGTCAGGCAAGCCGTTAAGATCGGCTTGCTGTTTTCCTTCTTTACCTCTTGTCTGAGGCTGCAACTTGATGTCCATTAATCCAGAGCAGCAGCCCCAAAGACGATTTCAACCAACTCCTGTGCGATGACATCCTGATGCATGCATTTCAACATCGAGACCAATTTGTCAATCACAGCAAAAGCGTTCTTTCTGCCATCATCCGTGGCCGTCATCCTAGCACTCTGCTCACTGGTGATGGACTGCTTCAGGGAGTAGTAGATGAGGTTGGCCAGACTGATTTCCTGGTAACCTGGCAGCACATCAGCACCAATGTCATCACGGGACTCATGTTCAGCAGTTGCAATGGTATTGAAAGAGAAGATGGGCCTCTCTTTCATCTTACAGGAGATAATAGACTTTAACTGATTACAAATTAGATAGCCTTCATCAAACTCATAACAACTCAAGAGCAATGATTGACAGATCTCCAAAAATAGGGGGCTTTCATGCTACATCTTAGGATGATGACCCAAACTGGATGCCCTAATTTTCCGCTAATTCCAATGAACATATCTTCTTTTCCAGCTGCTGTGCACAGTCTTCATCTGTTTAGCCCACAAAGCCCTCAATCTGAGGACACACCAATAAGGAGGTGTTTCTTTTGTCCTTAATATCCCCCTTCTCATACAAAGCCAAGCAGCCTGTTCCAGTTCAACCCAGGCGTACTTCGCAGCTACCACAGACTTGGTCCTTTCTGGATGGTTTTGGTGGGCTTCAATCTCCTGCAAATGTCTTTCAAAACTACCATGTTTTAAATGTGGATCCCTAGCAGCTACACCATGGAGACCCACATCCAGGTGACTCCCATTGGCAAAAATATGGCGTCATCTTAAAGGTCAGGCAGAGTTCGGTTGGAAGAATGCAAATGTTGGAGTTACTTGCTCATCTAGCACCAGAATCATCTGGGAGGCAAAGATCTCTTCACTACCTTATCTGTCCCCTGAAGTGAAGAGGTTCCAAGCTGGTTTCAGCTGGGTCTATGGATGAGATTACTTAACCATGGGCTGTGTGTGTAACTTGGACTTCCTCCTGACACAGTGGCCTTGCACCCTTGGACTTCTCACCTAGTGTTCCATAGTCCTCCATAATGTTCATTAATTTTTATTCTTTGCTCTTTAACTTAACTGAGTTTAGAGGTGCCAAAGGGATTTGAAAAAGCACACTTTTGGCTGTCTATAGGACACTTATTTTCTAAGATGATTAAGCGATGAGAATCCTGCCTTAACTAACAGCCGCATCCATTGATAGATTCCAAAGTTTATGAAACCACGGATTGTATTGCGTGCATAAGCGTATGAGGGTACATCTGGCCATGGCTCCTTCCTGTTGTTCCTCTCTGCCTTGTGCCTGCCATGAAGTTCCTCCGTGCCTCTCGTCCATGGTTTCTCTATTTTGGAGGACAAAGGAGCCAGTGAACACAGATTTAAGACTCAGAAACCCTGAGCCCAAAAATGTCTTCCCTCCATTAGACGGTTTTCCATATGTATTAATCACAAGGAAGAAAATTGTGGCTAATGGCTTGAAGAGTAAATGTTCTACAAGTTCGAATTCCCCCTTATCTATCCTAGGATGCCAGACAAAGCCACTTCTGCAACATTCGTAGATGGCAAATGTACCATTAAGGTTACCCTAGGGCTGAGAGTGGGCAATTGGAGTCTATCCTAAAAGGGGAGAACATCAGCAGCATCCAAAGCAGGACTAGTTTAGCAGAATGATCATTGTCTCTCACTCATGGGCAAACTCTGGCCTCGGTGGATGAGAAAGGAGACTCCAGGATGACGTCATCACAGCTGTTCTTCACTCTGCAGTAATGTTCCCACAGCACATTGATTCAGAGTGGAGAATAGCTGTGTCCCCGGGCAAATGAGAAGAGTCAGGAGCAGGTAGAAGAATAGATTAATAAAATCATATTCTCCTCTTCAAATTAGTAAGAAGATATTTTCCAGAAAGTCCCACTCCAATCTCAAAATACATAGCAAACAGACAAGTGTTGCTTTGTACAAGTGTGTACTGCAGAAAACATCAAATAGATTCCTTTCTTAGGAGACTCTATAAGAACTAATGAATGGTCTTACATTTCCAGGCATTTCTGGGTATTTTTCCCTAATGCTATTTTACAACTTCCTTTTTTTTTCTAGGTACTTGACATTGTTTTCCTCTTTTGTTGCAAAATAACTTTTTAGCTTCCTCTTTCATGGAAATTCAATCAGAATTTGCTACCGAGGAAAAATAAGGTACAAAACACATTTATACCACACACCAAACCCCACTCTTCCCAGGCTGAGAGAGAGCAGGAGGGCAAAGTAAGTTATGTCCCTTAGTAAACTATCCTTTAAGAGAGGACTGCCCGCTGCCATGCAGCTCAGACAGGCAGAAGACACACAAAGCTCTTCCTCTGGCCAGGTGGGCACCAATACTATGAGCAAGTTTATGGTGGAGAGATGAGCGAGAAAGAGAAGCAGAATTGTGTGTGCGCTTTGGAGAGAGGCAGAACTGGAGACATGAGGGTGATGAGGAACAGCCTGACGTGAGTAGCCTGTGCTGCCATCGGAGGCCATGATGAAGTCCCTCACTATGCTACCACTGAGGCCCATGTCTGAGTCTATATGGCACCATAACAGCAGGCGTCTGTGATGATATCAGTGGCTCATATTACCACCAAAGGATATGCAGATGTCCCTGGTCAGGGCTGCTGCCTAGAACCTTGTTGATATCCAAGAGCCATGTACAGCTGGCCCCAAGAGGCTGAGAACAGGTGACCTGGCCCCACCTCTCATCAACTGCAGCACTCAGAAGAGCATGCTTTGAACCTCACCCCAGCAGTACAGTAGAGCCGGCCCTGCTGGTGTGGGTGTGGGAGAGCTGGCAGGCTGACCAACTCAGCTACCATCCAGGCCCAGATTCAGGGCTTTGGTCCACCCCAACATCTACCCCACTGTTAAATTGCTGGAGCCCGTGAAGTTGCCCATCCTGCAGAACCAAGACTGCAGGATCTCCATGACATAGGGTAATGACAGAAAATCTGAGAGGAATCCTGATGAGAATCCAATATTAACAGTGTAGGAGAAGTCAGAGGCCTCAAAACAGACCAACAGCTCACTGCAATGAACAGTTGAAAGTAAAGCTGTTTGAGCAAAAGAGCACACCGTGACGTAGCGTGATACAGTTGCAGCTTCCACATGGGGATGTTTTGTTGTTGTTATTGTTGTTTGGGTGTTTGTTTGTTTGTTTTCTTTGGGGTGGTAGGGTACAAGAGCAGAGGCTGGGTATGGAGGAAAGAGGAGTGGGTAGTATATGATGTGAAATTCATAAAGAACCAACAAAAATTTAAAAACGAAAAAAAGAAAAGAAAATTACACTCTGAGATAGCTCTTTTCAAACTCCCTCACAAGAAGAAGATTTTCCTGAATTCGCTTTGGAAATAAAGACTGTGACTTAGTTCGAAAATATTTTGAGTTCGTTTTAAAATAAAGGATACCTTTTCCCAGATGATGTCATAGTTTCAAGGAGAGAAACGGTATGTATGTGATCTGCTGGGTTACGATTCTCATTACTGTCACTGGAATTAAATTAGCATTTATAAGGAAGAAAGAGCAATTTGGAGGAAATATCAAAATATGATGAAACTTCACTTTCAAATTATTTAAAGAGTGAAATCTGTATTAAAGTCAATAAATATATGTATGTGTGTGTGTATGTTCCCTTTTTCTTTACTTTAAAAGTGAACTTTTACTGTACCTGAATGATGGAAGTAATAAGTGTGACAGAGATACAAAGAGATAGAAATATATACATCTTAGATGGAAATATATTTTCAGGAAGCAGGGAGGCTTGTTATTATTCATGTGTTTTTTAGTGGCTCTAAATATCTTCGTAGACTTGACTCTGAAAAGTGTTTGATAAGAAGGGAATATCCACAGATGGCCTGACTTCCTCTGAGCAGGTACAGGATCCTCCCACAGCTCCCGGGTGCCAAGCCAAGGTGCTCCAAGGAGTAAGAGAAACCTACCCGGGGTTTACTGCCCCCGTCTTCACCATCGCCACTCTCAGTACATCCTCTCTCTGATGAAGGCCACCAGCTTTTACCTTTAGCCCATAACCTCCATCTTCCCTCCCTTATAAACTCAAGCAAACCTCATCTCAGAAATAACCCCATCAAAAAATGGGGAACAGAGCTAAACAGAGAATTCTCAACTGAGGAAATTCGCAGGGCTGAGAAGCACCTAAAGAAATGCTCAACATCCCTAGTCATCAAGGAAATGCAAATCAAAACAAGTCTGAGATTC
>CM052714.1:47327878-47384151 GCA_028551405.1 Uromys caudimaculatus | reverse complement strand
CCTGAGTGAGGTAACTCAGTCACAAAAGAAGGAACATGGTATGTACTCACTGATAAGTGGATATTAGCCCAAAAGTTCGGAATACCCAAGTTTCACTTTACAGTAACTGCTGGACTGAGAATGAGGTCCCAGATGGAGGAGTTGGAGGAAGGTCTGAAGGAGCTGAGGGAGTCTGCAGCCCCATGGAGGGAGCAACAGTGTCAACTGCCTGACTCCCCTGGTCCTCCTGGAGGCTGGACCACCAACCAAAGAATACACATCAAAGGACATATGTGGCAGAGGAGGGTCTTGTTGGACATCAGGGGGAGGGGAGGCCCCAGTAAAGGGGAATGTCAAGGTGGGAATATGAGAGTGGGTGGGTGGGTGGGTGGATGGTGGAATTCCCTCATAAAGGGGGTTAGGGGGAGGGGATAGATGGTTTCCAAAGAGGAGACCTAGAAAGGGGGAAACATTGGAAATGTAAATAAAGTATCAACAAAATAAATAAATAATAAAAAAAGTAAAAGAAATAAATTACGTTTTTTAATTCATACTTTTTTATATTTACAAAAACCAATTCTTATGGTTGCCAGTTTCCCCCACCCCCGCCCCGCCCCTGTAACCACCTTGGATAGAGGTCTCTTTCTATAGTGAGCAACGGTTGATACAGAGACGTGTGGCTGTTGAGAATGCTAGGAAAACACGGCTACCAAGTGCTTGGTCCTAAATAAGACACCAGTATTACCCATCCTAAATTGCTGAGAAGGAAGAACATCACAAATAAAATAAATGAAAGAGACAGTAAAAATCAGGGGCTGGTTTAGACCCTGTGAGCTCTGGGTGGTCCGGTTAGTTGATACTGCTGTTCTTCCTGTGGGGTTGCAATCTCCTTCAGCTCCTTCAGTCCTTCCCCTAACTCTTCCTTTGGGGTCCCCGGGCTCAGTCCAATGGTTAGCTGTGAGAGTATATATGGATGGCTCCATGGCTCCGGCTGCATATGTAGCAGAGGATGGCCTTATCTGGCATCCATGGGAGGGGAGGCGCTTGGTCCCTTGGAAGCTCTATGCCTCAAAGAACAGGAATGCTAGAGCGGTGAGGCAAAAGTGGGTGGGTGAGTGGAGGAGCACCCTCATAGAGGCAAAAGGGAGGAGGGGTGGGATGGGGGGATTCAGAGGGAAAACCGGGAAGGGGGACAACATTTGAAATGTAATAAATAAAGTAACCTCCCCAAGGAAAGAAAGAAAGGAAGGAAGAAAGAAAGAAAGAAAGAAAGAAAGAAAGAAAGAAAGAAAGAAAGAAAGAAAGAAAGAAAGAAAGAACTGGAGGATAGGGTAGAGTCTTACAAAGTGCAGTGTTCTAGACATGACCAGACCAATATAATAATGAATGCAGCAGCTGTACCCCTGAAACATAAGACATGAAAGGAGGAGGAGAAATACTTGGGGGGGGGGGGAGGTCAGTGGGAGTAGAAGAGGGATTAGAGGTAAGAAGGTTGAATACCTTCACAATATATTATATGCACATGAAATTGTCAAAATTAAGTTTAAAACGCATTTGTCCTAAAAATGATGGACATGCAGAACTGATTGTTACCAAGGTCACAGTGACAGTCCACTGCAAATAGCTACAACACACGCTGTGCTTTGTATCTTTTCTTTTGTAGAACAATTAGAATGTATACACAACACACACACTCAGAGAGACATATACATATACAAATGTGAGAACAAAAGGACACATCTGTCATTTAGTTAGGTGACTCCCATCTGCCTATCAATCCATGTCCCTGTTTGGTTTTCAAAGGACCAAGGTAGCTCCACCCTTTCTTCCTTCCTTTGTCCCCTGCTCTACTTTGCTCCTAAACAACTTGTCCCAACCCCCCACATCCTTTTAGGGCTAATTAGGTCCTTGTTGACACAGATTCAGCTAATTCCCATGAAGCATGAGTTGAGTTGCACCTACTACCCCCTTTATCCTGCTTCTGTGTGTGTGTGTGTTTGTTGTTGTTGTTGTTTGTTTGTTTGTTTGTTTTTTCCTTAAAAGGCCATGCGCCACCTGCTGAGGGTCACATTTCCAGCTCCCCACTCTGACCATGTCCCTAATTGATTACCCTTAGAAATCCGCAGTAAGTAAACTCTCCTGCTTGACTTGTCCTGCATGGTCCTCATCACCTGCAGGACCTGGACTCAGCAGTGCGTCTGGGCAGCGGTAACTGGAAAAATAACATCCGATTTTACATTGCTTCACAGCTTGCCTCACTTCCTTTGTAATTGTATTTTCCTCTTATAGAAACATCCCTATTTTTCCCATGGCTGTTTAGCATGTCCTTATATTGAAGTAGCTTGATTTATTTAGCCAATGTCCCTTTTCCAAACGTTTGGATGGGTCTTGGTCCTCTCTGTCGTTGTTTCCTGTGACGTACACATTTGTAATAGACATTTTCAAAACCATTTTTTTTTTTCATACAATAATGGTTTGTTCACTGAGCTTGCTGGGTTATGCTAAGTTTAAAGTCAGAGCAGACATTAAGGAACCCCAGTTTAAAGGATGTTTCCATTTGGGAAGAACAAAAAACCTTCTAAAAGTTCGGGAAGATTTTAATATCAGTCTTTGAATAAGGAGCATTTGTTTGTTTTGCTGGCACTAAGGCTACCTACCCCAGCATAACCCAAAAACCATGTTGAATACTGAAACCAATCTAGTCCAACAACTCATATGGTCAGGCTTGGCAGAAAGAATACATCTTTGGAAGAAGCTACAACTGGAGGATACAATGATCTTGGGATGCTATGCAGAAGCTGAGTTTCCGTCTGCCTTCTTTGGCAATAAAATCAAATTCTAACTGCCGCCATTATTAACTCACACCTGATATGTCTTCCACGTCCAGTCCTCTGCGAACATCTGTCAGATTGTTCCTCTTTTACACACTTGAGGATGTTATGTCATCTGTGAGTATGCACCCATATGTTTCATATTTAAAATGTAAATTTCATAATTGGGTCAAAAATTTTTCAATCTTTCTGAACCAAACAAAACACATTTATCTGATTAACATAATCACAAAATTATGTTCCGTTTGCAGAAACATTCACGGATACAGTCAAATGAGTTTTGTTTCTTTTTCTTCTGTTGATGGTATCTTTCTAATGAAGAATGTTCGAGGAAGCAAAACGCAGATTTGGCAACACACGTTAATTATTCCTCCAGAATCTGACTGTGTTCTAGAGTTGCTCTGTGCATCTTGGGTTTCAGACACCAACACCTGCAGTTCATCATTCTCTGGACCGTGTCTACTTCCTGTTTCTCCTGATACAATAATGGTTTCATCTTATGATTGGCTGTATTTCACAGTTGGCAAAACCCTACAATATATAAGGGTCCTTCATCTATCATTAACTTGAAAACTTGCAAACTTGGACTTGACCAACTCTGTGTGTGCCTCCCACACACCCCGAGTGTGGGTTGTCAGTAAAACCGTGAACACTTGGGACAATAGAACAATGTGGAGCTCAAACTTTTTAAAGTAGATCATATTTTTTTGTTTCTTCTCATCTTCTTTTGAAATTCTTGGAGGGGCACAAAATGCACGGACGATGGTCTCTTTGGTTGAAGAAAGGACAAGTGACAGTTGTTGGCTTATGTTGTGGCAGTTCTTTGAAAATGTGATATTATTTCAGCTTCTTACAGAAAAAATCTCTTTCTGAATAAAATATTCATTATAGTTAAAATGCATCATCAGTGTGTATATCTCTGCCAATATAAAAATCAAGATTAATTGTAGAATAATTTGATTTGGGCCCTTAACAGGCTGGAGAGAGAACTCAGATGGTGAAGTACTCACCATACAAACAAGAGAATCTGGATTTGATCTCTAGAGCCCACAATGAAAAGCTAGGCATGGTGACACCAGCTTGTAATGCCAGCTCTGAGAAGACAGATACAGGCAAATCCTGGGTCTCACTGGCCAGTCAGCTTAGTTGGTAAGTTCCAGGAAAGTGAGAGATCTTGGCTCAGAAAACAATATGGACAGGGTTTTGGGGAACTAACTAGACATGGAGTTGATCTCTGGCCCCCACATATACTCAAACAGGTCTATACACTCATGCACACACATATGCACCTGCACATATGTGTATTAACATATATATGAATACACATACACACAAGACATAATTTTTCAACTTGTGGATTTCTGATCTGATCCCAACCCATTTACCACTGTTTACTGCAGTCTTCCTCACCATTACACACAGTTTCCAGTTTTAGGAACTAGGAGCAACAGAGTACCCTCAAGCAATGGCCAGGAGAAAAACTAAGTCAAGAACAACAGTGTTGCTATCTTTTAAGAAGCAGCAAGGCAGAGCGCAGAGCTGGAGAGATGGCTCTGGAGGGGTGGTTCAAAGTTTAAGAGTTCTAGCCATTCTCCCAGAGGTCCTGAGTTCAATTCCCACCAACCATACACATGGCAGCTCATAACAGGCTGTATGTAGCCCCATGGAATCTGATGACCTCTTCAGGTATGCAGGCATACATGCAGACAAAGCAATCATATATATAAAACACACAAACAAGCAAATCTTAGAGAGAGAGAGAGAGAGAGAGAGAGAGAGAGAGAGAGAGAGAGAGAGAGAGAGAAGCAAGAGCAAAGCAGCCAAGAATACCCAAAATAGATTGGGTTCATGTGTGTTTTAGAAGACTAGACTCAGAGACACTTCTAGACCTAATCTGGATGAAATGAGGCAGCTCTGGAGGGGGGAGGGCAGGTGGGTGCAGAGAACTATGGAACTTAGGATCTACGTGAATATTTCTGTTTCTAGGTACTCATCTTTAGAGATTGCTATGGTTACTATTGATTTTTCAACTTGACGTAAACTTGAATCACCACAGAAATGCGCCTGTAAGCATTTTCTGTGAGGGATTTTCTAGACAGCATCAGCGAAGGTGAAAAGACTCTTATTAAATGTGGGCACCACTTTTCCCTGGGTTGGAGCCCCACGCTGAATAAATCAGACGATAACCTGAGGTTAATAAACCCTCCCTTGCTTCACCACCGCAGATGTGGGGAATGACCTCTCTCTGCCTTGTGTCCTTCCACCACCAAGGTGAGCAGTACACTCAGCGGCACCAACACATTCCTGACCTTAGAGAAGTGGCTTTTTTTCAAGTATTCTGTTGTAGCGAAGAGAAGGATAACTAGTAAAGGGATAATGAGCCCTTTTCCAGTAGGATTTGTTTGTTTTCTAGATTAACTCATTAATCTTTGAGACTAAAACTAAAATCATTTAACTGCAAAACCATCCTCATTTTCTGCTTGATTTCCATTTTTACAGAACAGTTGGATTTATTCTGTTTATGGTCTCTCTCTCTCTCTCTCTCTCTCTCTCTCTCTCTCTCTCTGTGTGTGTGTGTGTGTGCATGTGTGTGCGCGCGCGTGCGCACTCACGCATATGTAGATGAGTGCCTGTGCTTGTGTCTCCAGTGGAGGATATCAAGTCTCCTGCTCACTCTGCTTTTTAGCCATAATTCTTGGAATTCTTTGATAATTTTATACAATGTGTTTTGATCCTATTTATGCACCCCAAATCCTCCTACTCTCTCCCTTAAATCTTTGAGAAAGAGTCTCTCACCTAGTCTGCAGCTGCTAAACTGGCACCCAGAAAGCTAAGTGACCCTCCATCTACCCGGGCTACAGGTAGCTTGCTCACATGGCCATACTTATTTTTTGTTAAGTGGGCACTGAGATCCAAACTTGGGTCCTCATGCTTGGACAGCAAGTGTTCCCACCCACTGAGCCCACTCTCAAGTCTCTCTCTCTCTCTCTCTCTCTCTCTCTCTCTCAATATATATATATATATATATATATATATATATATATATATATATATATATATATATATATATATATATTCAACAGTCTGAGAGCTAGATCCAAGTGCTAAAGTGGCTACAGATTCAGAAATTTCATGGTTAATCCAGGCACTGACAGATCTTGCAGATGGCACCTGTAAACGGCTTTATAGGGAACCGTTTTCCCTATAGTCTGATCTTCTTACAGCGGGGTCATCTATGGCAGGGCCAGACCTAAGTATGCAGCATGATAAAAGAACAGGTTTTAGGAGAAAAAAAAAAAAAAAAAAAAAAAAAAAGCCCTGCTTGGTCTTTTTAACATGCAGCCAACAGCATTCGGAAAGAGCTTGCCCAGGATTCTGGCTCCACCCTGGCTGCACGCTCCTTCTTTCCCGTTTTACCACTAAGAAGGAAGTCTAATCACCCTTTACCAAATGTTTTCCATAGTCAGAAGATTCATTGATGGGAAATGATAAGTCCCTAGCAATGTAGACGTCTAACAGATGGCAATAAAGAGTTTGAAAATATTTCAGAACCTGTCTAATTTCCATTCCCCAAATGTTCTCTGCTCGCTCAGGCCCCGCCCCTGCCCTCTTTATAACCGCTTCTTTCATTGTTTCCGATACTCCCATTTAGCTATAATTTATACTTCCTTCTGCTCCAAGACCAGATCCAAATTAGCCATGGAACAGGAGAGCCTCCAGAAAGAAAACTTGCATTTCACAATGCGTCCCTTTATCCTATTGGCTGAATATTCCGCAAAAGACAAAGAGAAATGCAGGCTTTCTCTGTGCTCAGTTTTCCGTGAGACAAGCGCTGCTTGCTGCCAGTAGACTGCTTCTGCTGTAAGGGAACGAGCTCAGTTCACTGAGAGGAGAAGAGATTTTGTTTTGTCTGGGATAAAAAACAAAAGCAAACAGAACTTATATAGCATTGAGGTCATACGGAATAGATATCCCAAACCTCTACAGGAGTCTTCACTGGATAGTTTGTCCTTAGCGGATATTTTTGGTCCATTAACTCCAATTCTATCACTGTGCTATTTAAGTGACCTTAAGTCTTATAACAGAAATACAATTTTAAACATTTTATGTCTTTTTAAAATGTTGACGTATGGTTTGCCTCTACTTTGTCCCTAAAGCCTAACAATAACCTGACATTGGCAGACCTATTGCTTGTTCTGTTTTATAGGTGTGGCAACTAAGAGAGGAGAGAGGTCATCTTCCATATCATATTTCTGGAGCTGACTCTTCAGGCAGAAACCTTTGGGTCTAACAAACGTGTTTATAAACAATATCTGTTTTGTTCTGCATTTTTAAAAAAAGTACTCATTTGTAGTTTAAAATATGTAGAAAATACAAAGTAATAAAGAGACAAATGAGAAGGCCTAGGTAGCTCCTCCATTCAGAGAAAACCATAGGCATTTTGTTTTAAGCGTGCACCGCACCATTATATGACCCATCTTCCTCTTTGTGTTTACATAACAATCAAAACAGTTCAGCCACACAGTAGTTTAACCAGTCCCTCTCCATGCCCTGTTTCCTGTTTTCTCCTATCGTGACTGACCATGACTGTCAGGGATTAAAGCAGCGATGCTCAGGAAATATGAGCTCTGATTCTTTCCAGAAGATTCAGTCCTAGAAGTGGATTTCCCAGGTTGAAAGGTACCAGTCATTCGGACACTTTGAACACACATTGACAAGACAGCACCTCACAAAGGTTGTCTCTACAGCTGCTGCAGTGGTAGCCACTCCATGGAACAAGCCCCAGTCAAACGCTCTTTCCCTGAGCATTCCTGATGTAACCTGTTTTACTTGAAATGGAAGACAGAAGACACGGTGAGAAGATAAATGTGGAGTCCATCTGAGAACACCGCTCTGTAACACCCAAGGCTGACAATTATCCATTTATAGGAAGGAACCAAGGAAAGGAAACTGGAAACCAGTCCACGTTACAAATTCTCAACCCCTGCCCCAATAACGTTTTACCTCCAGCAATACTTTTATGTCCAAAAGGTTCCATGGCCTCCCCAAACAGTGCCCCCAAAAGAAGAGTGAGCATTCAAATACAAAAGCTTATAAGGGACATCTTTCATTCAAACCAGTGTGTGTGTGTGTGTGTGTGTGTGTGTGTGTGTGTGTGTGTGTGTGTGTAAAATTGTGAAAGAATAAGGAAATAAGCAAAAGAGTAGAGATGTTGGGATCAAGTTCTTCTTAGGGCAAAGAGAAAAAAGGAAAAGCCACATGTCAGGCCTTCCCTCCCTTTCTCCTCCCTTTCTCCCCCCTTCCCTCCCTTCCCTTCCCTTCCCCTCCCCCTCCCTCTCCCTCCCCTCCCCTCCCTCCCCCTCCCCTCCATTCCCCTCCCCCTCCCTCTCCCTCCCCTCCCCTCCCTCCCCATCCCCTCCCTCCCCTTCCCTTCACTATCCTCTTTTCTTTAATTTCTTATTTTGGGATAATACACACGGACATGATGTTAGCCATTTTGAAACCCGCATGCTCGTGTCACGACGAACACCCATACTGCCGTATACCCGTCACCATCATCCACTTCTCTAACCTTTGCATCTTCTCTTGCAGAACTTCTGAATGTACAAAACAGCAATTTCTAATACACTAAGCAGTAATTCCTCGTTCCTCTTCCTCCAGCTGCCAACAACCACCATTTTACTTAGAGTCTCTATGAATTTGATTATCCTACCTATTTCATATAAGGGGAATCATGCCGTGTCTGCCCTTTGGTAGTTAGGTTGTTTCATAGAGTCTAATGTCCTAATATTCACTGATGTTGCAGTGCTAGGATTTCCTTCTTAACATTTAAAGATTCTGTTGGTTCCTACATCAACCTCTTCTAGCTCCTCACTGCATCTCTGGACTCACAGCCACAATAGCCCAAGCAAATCCTTTTTGTCCATTGGGATAACGCTTCAGCACTTCAATGACATGGTCCAGATTGAACTTGTTCTCCTCACTTGGCGTCTGGCCCATTTTTTTCCATCAGTGGCTTCCCAACCTTCCAGATACTCACCTGTGAACACTACAGCCTTATGCCCAGTGTTAGGCAGTAAGGTAATAAAAGACACACTCATTGCTTCAAGCCACAGTCCAAAGCCAGAGACAAAAACAGATGGCAGAGTTATGGGAAATCAGTATAGACTTGGGTGTGTTCTTTCTGGTTGCAAAAACAAGTACTATTTAAAGACACAAAAAGAAAGGAAATCAGAACAGATTGTCTGGCTCGTCAACAAGAACACATCTTGCTAGACCAGAAATGGCATAAAACCAGAATGAGCAAGACTGAAGGTCCTGGCTGGGCTCTGAGCAGGAAGCTGGCCATAGTGGAGCTGACTGCTTCTGTGAATTAATGGGAATAAAATGAGCTCTGCATTAGAGCTAAGATCCTGCTTGCTGTAAGTGTACCCACAGCTCTCCCTGAACCTTTAACACCTGCTTAGTAAATCAGGTGACTTAGTAACACTGCTGATGCACACAGCAGTCACAGCACCACAGCTACCAGCCCCCTCACCCCCCAACCTGGCTGCTTGTTTAGGGAATGAAAGGATGGATGGGAAGAATCTGCGGCATCTCTCTCCTCTCTCTGGAAACCTAGGCAGGAGCTGAGTCAAATCTCCACTTTTATTAGAGAGGTATAGGAAGAAAGTTGCTGAAATTTTCCATCCAACACCCAAACTTAAAGATGTCCCTGTAGTGGAGTATCTGGCGCATGGTGGCTCTTCACTCACACTCAAACTATCCTTGGGATGTAACTTCACCCTCCACCCTGACAGTCACTTTATAGTTTGCCTAGCTTAAAGATAAAGCCAATCAATGCCCAACAAAAGAACTCAGAAGGAAAAGTTCCAGGGAACAATTATTCTACCAAATTAAACCCTTGATGAGAAGTGTCCTTAAGTAAATGTGGAGACGCCTGGGCAAAGCAGGTGAAGTAGACAAGACCCTGGCTGTCACTGAGAGCATCTCCTGTGTCCACTTGCCCATCCACAGGAAGCCATTTTCATCTTGCACCTTCAGTCTCAAACACTCTGTGTGTGTGTGTGTGTGTGTGTGTGTGTGTGTGTGTGTGTGTGTGTCTAGATGAGGATGTAAGTTGAATGTGTATTATGTCTGGTTAGTGGAATTGTCTCTGCCAACGTAGGGAAATATTCACTGAGAATCAATCACCAAGGCTCAAAGAAGCAAGCCATAGCATTGATAGCAGCATCTACATTCAAGACTGGTTCACTAATTGGCACCCTTCACCTCAACTCCACACTGCTGTCTTCCTGGCCTAGTTCTCAGGAGGAAAGCACAAGGGTATCATCCCTTTGCCAGCACAAATCTTCATGAAAGCCCAATAAACCAACAAACAAGCAGGAGGAAGCAAATGCTGGTATTAAATTTTCTTGACAGTCACAAACTCATTTCTTGTAAGCTGATACCATAGATTGGGAACCTTGCAGTGAGCTAAATGCCGGTGCTCAGGGGCCAATCGACCTGTTGCCTGAGTGTATACTGTCTCCTGAAGCTAGACCTTGACTTCCCAAAGCTTCTTTCTAACGGGCATGCTGGAGTCCTTCCTAGCATTTTAATCCTTCGTTCCCAGAGCTTCACTCTCATCCTGGAAACTAATTCTCTCTCCTAAGTTTTAAAAGCACCCAGTCTCAACACAAATTCCCTACTCACTTGACCCCTAGCCTACTTCCTTGGGAGAATCCTGGCCACACACACACATACACAGAGAGAGAGAGAGAGAGAGAGAGAGAGAGAGAGAGAGAGAGAGAGAGAGAGACAGAGAGAGACAGAGACACACAGAGACACACAGAGACACACAGAGACACAGAGACACACAGAGAGACAGAGAGAGACAGAGAGACAGAGACAGGGAGACAGAGAGAGACAGATGGACAGAGACAGACAGAGGGACAGAGAGAGATGGAGAGAGACAGAAAGATAGTGACCGAGCCAGAGAAAGAAACAGAGAGACACAGAGACACAGAGAGTGAGACAGAAAGAGTATAGTAGAGAAGGCAGAGACTAGCAATCCAAAACACTGGTGTTTAGTCTTAACCTTGCCACTTGCTGGCCAGAAAGTTTAGAGAAAAATCTTAGGGTCCTTCTGCTTTCAGTTTCTTTCACTATAGAAGATTTCTACAGAATATCCAAAAATGTCATGTCTTACATCATGCTTCACTCTCCAACAAGTCTTTCAGTCATTGGGGAAGGTCAGCCAGGAACTTGGAGCATTATGAATGACTTAAGAACACTGGAGAGAGCTGGATTTCTCACAGCTGAGATCTCAGGCTGGTAGCCACTGAGCATCCTATTTATACGCCTAGTACAAGACTCCAATGTAGGGGTTTCTTTCTTTGTGCTAAAGACATAGAAAAGGAGCATTGTAGAGGGGGTAAGCTGGGAGAATGAATTGTTTTTAGATAGGACCTCATATAGTGCAGGCTGGCCTCAAACACATGTAGCTGAGGATGGCCATGAATTCGGATCCCATGCTTCCATGAGCTGAGAGGCAGCCCTACAGACATGTATCACCATGCCTGTTGTATGTGGTGGTGGGAATGGAACCACGGTTTCATGCATGTTAGGTATACTCTTTACTAACTGAACTCCATCGTCAGAGGAGAGTGTGGGCTCTTCATTTTACTTAGAGACAGAGTTGTGCCAGCTAGGGAAGGACAGTTACAGACACCACAACCCTACTCCATACAAGGCCTGCCCCCTTTTGCTCCCTAAGTGATATTGCTATGCTGGATTTTTTTTATTTTCATGTTATGGAATGGGTAATTAATAAATAAAATAATCATCACTTTCTAATAACATGTTCCCATGCTGGTGCAAATAAGTATGTGACATATTTCTTTTTTTATTGTTATTTATTTATTGATTGATACTTTGTTTACATTTCCAATTTTTCCCCCTTTCCAGGTCTCCTCTTTGGAAACCCCCATCCCCTCCCCCTCCCCCGCCTCTATGAAGGTATTCTACCTCCCACCCACCCGCCCACCCACTCTTGTATTCCCACCTTGACGTTCCCCTTTACTGGAGCCTCTAACACCCTCAGGCCCAAGGGCCTCTCCTCCCCTTGATGGCCAACAAGGCCCTCCTCTGTCACATATGTGGTCCGAGCCATGGGTCAATAGATGTGTATTCTTTGGTTGGTGGTCCAGCCTCCAGGAGGACCAGGGTGTCAGGCCAGTTGACACTGTTGCTCCCTCCATGGGACTGCAAACTCCTTCAGCTCCTTCAGTCCCTTCTCCAATTCCTCCATCTGGGACCTCACTCTCAGTCCAGTGGTTACTGTAAAGTGAAACTTGGATATTCCAAACTTTTGGGCTAATATCTACTTATCAGTGAGTACATACCATGTTCGTTCTTTTGTGACTGAGTTACCTTGCTTAGGATGATACTTTCAAGTTCCATCCATTTGCCTGAAAATTTCATTAAGTCATTGTTTTTAATAGCTGAGTAGTTTTCCATTGTGTAAATGTACCACATTTTCTGTATCCATTCCTCTGATGAGGGACATCTGGGTTGTTTCCAGCTTCTGGCTATTATAAATATGGCTGCCATGAACATAGTGGAGCATGTGTCTTTATTACATGTTGGAGCATTTTCTGGGTATATGCCCAGGAGTGGTATAGCTGGGTCCTCAGGTAGTATTATGTCCATTTTTCTGAGGGTCCGCAAAACTGATTTCCAGAGTGGTTGTACCAGCTTGCAGTCCCATCAACAATGGAGGAGTGTTTCGCTAAGGACAACAGACCGTTTTCTATTTAGCTGATCTTTAAGAAACACATTTTAAGAATGTATGATGGGTTGGTATGCATTGTGCATTTGTTTGTTTCTTGGCACTGAGGAATGGATCCCAGACTCTTGCACACAATGAGGAAACACTCTACTATTGAGCTCCCTTTCTCACTTTGTACTTGAAGTCAGACTCTAAGTTGCCAGGCTGTATTTGAACTCATTCTGTAATCTGGACCGACCTTCCGTTTAGGGTCCTCCTGCTTCTACATCCCCAGTACCAGGAGTAGCGAGCTTGTGCCACCAGACTAGGTTATTGTGCTTTTGTATTCATAAACACAGACTTGCTCTCCCTCCCATTTCTTCCTTCTTCCCTTCCTTCCTTGTCTTCTCTCTCCCCACTTCCTTCCTTCTCTCCCTTCAGACCTTCCTCTTTTCCCTCTCCTTCATTTCCTTCCTCTTTCCCTTTCCCTCCCCCAGCCTTCCTTCCCTTTATTTCTTCCTTTGCTTCCCACTTTCTGAAAACCATGTCAGTCCCTGATAACTTCTTGACTTTTCTGTCACCATTACCCTGTCACTTGGTCACTTGTCTGAACAGATTTCTTTTAGGGAATAGGATAGAAGGGCAGCTTCTCCCTCCTCTGCCCCTCCTCCCTTGCCCACCCACCAGTCTGTCACAAGGCAAAGCCAGGATTGTCCAGGGGAGGGGCTTTGGATGGGCCAGAGTTGCTGCTGGAGCTGCTGTCCCCAGGAAGCTGGCTGCCTGTTTCATTCCTATTATCCTGCTTGCTCAGGGACATTAAAGTGACACCGTGTGAAAGTTTGAGATGAAGAGACATCTCAGTGTAGGATCTTCCAAGAGGAAAATGTGATATTATGCTCCAAACTCTTTCCCAGTGTGTCAGGTTTCTGTAGCTCTGGTTCTGCCTTTCCATGTTAGACCTAGCTGTCTAATCCACCAGGCTGGAGAAAAACTGATTCTCTCTAAGAAACATACATGCACAATCCACCCACATGTTCTCTTGATGGATTCTGTCTTTCTGGAGAACTCTGTTAATGCCAGGGTCTGAAAAACCGTAAAGCACACATGCAACATGTTGCATTCTAATTTTGGAGCCTGTGTCTATGTCTGTGTTTAAAGCAAAGCAGTAATGGGTGGGGTGGGGATTCATTCTGGCCAGGAGTAGAGAGGCTGGTAAGTGACCCACGCTTCAGTTGATAAGCCCCCAGCCTCGCTCACTCATGCAGCGCTGATTAAACATAGAAGGTCACACACACAAAAAAAGAATCAAAGCTGGACAGCAACTGTTTTAGAAGAAGGGGCTCAGCAAGGGTAGGAGGGTAAGCAGAGGGGGTAGTTGAAGTGAGTGTGATTAAGATATATCATATCATGTGTACACCATCAAAGAGTAAAACAATATTTTAAAAATGATCTATATAAAGCAAATTCAAAGAGATAAATGTGTATTCTCTCATATGTAGAATTTGTTTCTTTATTTTTTAAGATGCTAAACCAAAGGGGAACAATTTGAGGATAGAGAAGGAGCAGTGGAAGGAGACAGGGAACAAGAGAAGGTAATGGGATGAATACAGAAAAGTCCACTGTATATATCTGAACGACATCCTGAACTTCATTGTTTTGTATAGATAATTCATATAGTAAATGTGAAAGATAAAGAAAAGTTCCTGTTAGAATGGATTGGCTCACGTGATCTGGTGATCAATAACTTCCAAGGACTGCAGCAGACAACCTGGAGACTCAGTCTCGGGTGCCCTGTGTTCCCATCTGCAGTCCAGAAAACCGAAGACATGAGAAGAGCTAGAAAAGTTTCTGTCCCAGATCAAAGATAGGCAGAAAGGGAGAACTCTTTCTTAGTCAGTCTTAGGTCTATTCAAATCTTCAAAGGATTGGATGAGGCTTGCTCACAGCACAGAGGGAATTCACTTTGACTACTATGTAAATCTTAATCTCACTCTAAAAACCCTCATAGACAAAAGCTCCTGGGTCAAATATATGGTCCAAGGTGGTACAGCAATACTGACAGGAAGATGGAGCATCATGTCTGGCCAAGTAGACAATGAAAAATCAAAAATCACAATCCCATGTTTAGGAGACAAATCAGAAAGGCCCAGGAAGGCAATCTATTTTTCTCATTTGTTTCCAGACCATGTGTCACTGGAGCATGCTGTGGTGTAAGAGCTAAGGGGATGATGCTGGAGTGTTGTAAGTCAGAGCCTTTATCAGAGTTGATAGGAGATGCTGAGGAGAAAAGGAGATGACTGGGGTTACCTGGCTGATGGAGAAGAAGCCCATGCTGCTTAGGGGTATCACTGAAAACCATTTTTTTTTTTTTTTTGCTACTAGGCTTACATCTAATAGCCAGAATGCACTCCTGCCCTTAGCGAGGGACAAAAATCTCCCGCAGGTCTCCATAGCAACTCACATATTTATTGGTTGGTAATCACACTTTAAAAATCTCCCCCACTCCTGGGAGTTTTACAAGAGACAAACTTTTGGGAACCAACAGATCTGTAGCTTTCTTATTAGCCTGAGAGAAGCCATCTTTGATAGAAGTTAGGCTTGTAGGTAAAAGTAGGCCTGAGTTTTAGGTTCCTAAGAACTAGGCTTTTGTTTAGGTTCCGTCTCCTAGGAGATGGGTTCTTTCCCAGGTCAGTATGATCCCCTTGCAGTTAGGTAATCAGTAGAGCATAGATGGTTGCTTTGGCAACCTGTCCTGGTGGTTGGGAACATGTACTCCCATTCCTATAGCATATAGGAACTCCTCATTCCTATAGCATTGTTTTTAGCTCTGGTTACTTTGTTTAAGAGTCCTTCTATATTGTTTAAGATTCTCATACTTCCTCTCCTTGTACCCTATAAAAAGCCTGGAATTAAAGTTCATCTTTGGAGCTTGATCAGACATCCTGTCTTGTTCCCAGGTATCTCTTGTTTCCTGTCTCTTCATTTATCCAACAGATCCCTCCTCGGACCCTCGTTGAAGGTCCCGCAGGTCGGGACGCAACAAACTAACTCTTTATCTTTCTCCTTCTCTCCATCCTTCCTTCCTTCCTTCCTTCCTTCCTTCCTTCCTTCCTTCCTTCCTTCCTTCCTTCCTTCCTTCCGTCTGTTTTATGGTGTGTGTACAGTGTGTATGCAGGTGCAATTCCAGACCAGGTGTCTCCTTCAAACATTTCTCATCTTTGAGACGGGTCTCTCTCTCTCATTGAACCCGAGACTCAGCAGTCTGCCTAGACTGGCTAACCAGTGAGCATTAAGAGGCCTTCAGCCTCTGCCTGGCCAGCAGATTATAGATCTGCTGGGGAGCTGAAGTCGGGTTCTCATGCTTGTGATGCAAATGCTTTACCCACTGAGGTGTTTCTCAGACCCTGATTATGTTTCAGAGGAATAAACAAGTATGACTTAAAGAATACTTCCTAGATTGAGATTTTAAGGTAAAGAGGCAAGATTTGATATTAAATTCCACTTCCAATAAAATCTTTACACACCAGAATCTTTGACGATGGCTAATTCAAGTGTGTGTGTGTGTGTGTGTGTGTGTGTGTGTGTGTGTGTGTGTGTGTGTGAATACACTGGTACCAACTTAAGTTTTCATTGGTTCGTATGGCTTCTTAAGTTATTTATCTTTATATTTACATATTTAGGTGTTTCTCATTTCTTTTATTTATTCAAACAAAATTTTCTATCACACCATGGACAGCCTATACAAGGTGATACTGAGAAATTCCTCCCATTGCTCATTCTGAATTTCTATATTGCACCAAAACTAAACATTCTCTGCAGACGGAAAGCAGTGTTAATCTATGCAGTGTCTGCCTTACCTAATTGAAACAAAAACCAAACATAGCTTTAAAAAATCATATTCCATTATTTTTATTGTTTTGACTATTAATTTTAAAACCATACCGGCAGAATAGTGAGCACTCAGAAGTGGGCAAATTTAATAGAATTTCTTTTCTGAAGAAGCACTCGGGGCTTCATGTCTTCAAACTATACTATTGAGAAGAAACCAGAAAGATGTCACATCCTTCCAGCCGTGGAGATGACAGGAAACTTACCTGATGCCTACACCTCCTGGAGATAAAGACTCTGCATTACTTTTGTATTATTAGGGACAATTACAAGAAGCCATAAAAAGAAAAAGAAGAAGAAACACTTCTGTGCACAAATGGAAATGACGGCCTCATTAGTCATAAAAGCTCCCGGTTATATTACTGTGTAACCTTTTGCTCAAACACAATTCTGAAATTTGCATAAGTAGTCAGCTGCACATATCTCAGGGCTATTGAGACACCATGACTCACCAATCTATGAAGTCTCCTAAACAGTGTTTTCTCCTTTTCTGGTGCCCTTATTTTCACAGAAACACAGCTGGATGGCACCAACAGAGAAGTTGGAGGGAGAAACCACAGACAGTAAATGCATACCCTTCCTCCCCAGAGCCTGTGGATTAATGGTGCCCTTCCTGGGGCTACTGGGAAGGAACAGATGCAGGAGCTGCCCTACACCACGTCTCTCATTTCTCAGAGAGGAAGTGAAATTCATATGAGATGGAAACAGTGTATTTGGGCTGGGGGGCGACTTGGAGACTGTAGACTCATTCCTTAATACGGTCTTGGCAATCAATGAACTTCCTCTCTTAAATGGCCAGAAGTGTATGTGAGAAGGGGAGGCCCAGAAGCCTGCTTTCACTTCACTGGGGCATACATCAGTCTCTGTGGAGTTATGTATAAATTCACGAGAAACATATGGGATGAATTTTCAATGAGGTCCGTGTGTAGAATTAGAGATTCAGTGGGAGAGAGAGTTTCTGGTATGGTGGGACCAAAGAAGAACATGATTTATAGAAGCAATAAAACCAGAGGGTTCCAGAAGGTACTGTTTGATTTTGCCATTGGCTCACAAACCCATCTCCTCAGAAACCCAAACTGAATATTTCACCTGTGAGTATTGTGGGTGATTACTACGTATGTGTATACTTCAAAGGGCTCATAGTTCATATGAGGTTCCTGGAAGCAACTCTGGTAGGGTCTGCAGTCTCCTCAGGAAGATGGACCCACAGGTGTGCATCATGAAAACACATTTTGCAATGTGAACCATAAACATTTTCCAAGGGATGTGTTTTAGTTAGGGTTTAACTGCTGTGAACAGACCCCATGACCAAGGCAACTCTTATAAGGATAACATTTAATTGGCTTTACAGGTTCAGAGGTTCGGTCCATTATCATCAAGGCAGGAGCATGGCAGCATCCAGGCAGGCATGGTGCAGGAGGAGCTGAGAGTTCTACATCTTCATCTGAAGGATGCTAGCAGAATACTCCAGGCAGCTAGGATGAGGGTCTTAAAACCCACACCCACAGTGACACACCTACTCCAAGAGGGCCACACCTACTTCATCAGGGCCCATATCTTTTAATAGTGCCACTACCTGGGCTGAGCATGTAAAAACCATCACAGGATGTAACACTAGACACTATATTAAATCAGCTGCTTATTTGAGAGACAACTGACAAGGGGTAAGGGTCAATTTTGGCTCTTGGTTTTAGAGGTATTAGAGTGTTCTTCCTTGCCCACATTGTTTAGAGCCTAGCACAGTACTAGAGATGGCACTACATGGTAGATGGCTGCTTACGTGTGAAGTGCCTCAGGGAAAGAAGCACATACACAAACACCTAGAGTCCAATATCACTTCAAGGGTGCACCCTCAATACCTAACTTCCTTTCATTAGGCCCAGCCTCCAAAAGTTCCTACCCTGTTCTAAAGCACCACGGGGAAGTTACTAAGCCATTAACACGTGGGCCTCTGGGGAACATTTGTGTTCTAACAGCTATCATTTTTTCAGGTCTCATAGCACAAGTCTTTCATTGTGAATTAAGACTGTCCTTTTGAAGGACAGTATTCTCTGCATAGGCTTTTAAAAACCATATTCACCAAAAAGCCATTCTCATGATGAAGGTAATATCGAGTTGAACTCTCTAATCTATTTGGACACAAGATCATCAGATTTTCATAGAAAACTTGGAATTATTAAATGGAGAAACATCAGAACTTTCAACATGCCCTCTGTTGAGGCTGAGCCCAGGAGAACACAAGGCAGGTGTGGGCTGTAGGACTGTGGACAGGAGCTTTCCAGTTTTTAAAGAGACTGGGGCAACAGGTGTCATAGTGATAAGGTGATAATACAGATGTGCAGTGTCCTGTTCTACCCAGTGCATAGCAGCCTAGGTGCAGGGAAGAAAAGTAATATAGTTCAGTGGAATGTAAAAGATGGCTCCAGAGGCCAGGAACAGGCTCCTTCTTTACTATAAAGCATAGTGCATCCTTTTGACTTGGTCACTAGACACCATCAGGAATTACAGGCTTGTTAAATGGCTGTCAACATGACTACATCTGGAATAAACAACGATCCAGAAATGGAGGGCATACCTGTGGAAAATTTTTTGCTTGATTTGAAGTGGGTGAGTCTGCTTCTAATCCAGACCTTTGAGGTAGGAAGACATAACTTTAATCTGGGCCACACCTTCTGCTGGAAGCTTATGTAAGGACATAGAAGAAGGAAGTTTTGCTCTTTGTGTATTTGTTCTTGACTTGCTAACAAGTCCATTCCTTCACTGGCATCCGAGCCTAGTTCTTCTGGATTCTAGCATCTTCAGCAGACCGGCTAAGATTGTGGACCAAACAACTTCTGGATTCTTAGACCTTCCATTTGTAGCCAGTCATTGTTGGATTAGCTGGATCACAAATTATAAGTCATTCTAATAAATCTCCTTCTATCTATCTATCTATCTATCTATCTATCTATCTATCTATCATCTATCTATGTATCTATCTAAATACTGTCTGCTGTGAATTGTAATATAATTAATAGTAATATAATTGTCATTAGATTGTAATAAAATCACATTTATCAAGTACTTCACATTACTTTACATTTGATATATATATACGTACATATTTTATAGGTTCTGGTTTCTCTAGAGAACCCTAACTAATACACTAAAAAATGCAGGTTTATATAAAGAAATTGAACCAGCTTTTTTGTAGGATATGTGATTTAGGAAAATTCCCCAAACCATTCCATCAAAAACGAAAATGAACAGTGAATATACTGCCATGAGCAACTGTATTCTGGAGTATAATTTGGTTAAGGTCCAGAAAAATGATCCAGTTTGCATTAGGAAGAAAATTATATCTGATAAGTACATCTGAGTTTGGCTAGAGTAATACTGGAAAAGAATTCACATGTAGGCATTGTTCCAGTATCAAAGGAGCTATTTTTAAGTCTAATTCTTGCCATTTTCTGATTATCTGACCTTGAGTATGTCACAGAAGCACTGTCTGCCATGAATTAAATTATAATTTAATTAATAGTAATATAATTGTCATTAGATTGTTATAAAAGATCACATTTATTGAGTATTTTGCATTACTTTACATTTGCTTTACATTCATTTAATCCTCATAAAAAAGTCTCAAAGTGGCCATGGTGCTCTGCATTCCATAGACAGGAAAAGGAGGACTGAAGAGTTTAAGAAGGTTGCCCAAAGTCAAACAGGTAGAAAGTGGCAGAGATCTGGAAAGCTTATTTCCATCCTTTAGACATAAAAACTCATGTTCTCTACCATGATGGGCTGTTACACTTCCTTCCCCATCATATGACTTAGGATGGTCTCTAAGGAACCTACATCCCATGTGTGATAATTATTTCTGTCAACTTCACACAACAGAAAATCACAAGAGAAGAGACTGTCAATGATGAGTGAGCCCTTAGGTAAGTGAGAGATCCTGTTTCAAAAGAAGATGGTGGACACCTGTACTGGTGTCACAGGGTTGGTCCTCTGACCTCTACATTCACATACTTGTGTATCCATGTGCAAACACACACACACACACACACACACACACACACACACACACACACACACACACACACACACACACCACTATTTAAACAAAACCAAGCTACAATCTGCATGTAAGAGAGAACTTATCTAGAGTGTGCATATCTTAATCATTGTTCTTACTGCTCTGAAGAGTCATCACGATGACCAAGGTCACATATATATGACCCCCAGTGACACATTTCCTCTAACAAATTTCTGCCCCAACAAAGCCATAACTTTCTAACCCTTCTCAAATGCTTAGTTACTACTCCCTGATGACTAAGCTTTCAACTATATTACTCTATAGGAACCTTTCTATTCAAACCACCACACTTGTGGCTCTCAACTCTTAGCTATATCATAATGCAAAATGTGTTTAGCCAAACTTTAGAAAGTCCCCAAAGTCTTTCAGTTTCAACACTGGTTAGATGTCCAAGGTTCAAAGTCTTTTCTGAGGCAATCTTTTAACTATAACCCCTGTAAAGTCAAAATAAAAAAAATCATATCACATACTTCCAACATATACTGGCACAGAATATACATTATCATTTCAAAAGTAATGGAAGGGAGCACAGTGAGGAAATACTGGACCAAAGCAAGACTGAGACACAGGAGGGCAAACTCCAAACTCTGCATCTCCATTTCTGATGTCAAAATGTCCTTCAGATCTCTAACTCCTTTCAGCTTTGTTGACTGCAGTACAGCTTTCTCTCTTAGACTGCTAACTCCCCAGCTAACAGGTATTCCATGACTCTGGCATCTCTGACATACTGATGTTTTCTATACAATCCAAGTTTCACCTTCACAACGTCATTCAGTGATCTGTGTGTCCGTGTAGAGATTGCCCTGCCAAATGCTAGGTCTCGGCAGCTTTCCTTAACCACGGAGAAAGATTCCATAAACCATTTCCTATAACATTCTTGACTCTAAAAGTTAGGGCCATTTGGATGAAGCTCCCAAGTTCTACTGCCTCCTTGGGCTGAAACCTGAGCCCTCTGTGAATTACCTTTGCATAAGCTTTTAGTCATAAATGGCTTCCTTTGTTGCTTAAGCATTTCTTTATTTCCCCTAAGTTGGAAACTTAGCTAGGTGGGGTCTTTCCCTGAGAATACCCTCATTTACTCAATTTTAAATCATTCTACTCATTAATTAATAGAACATTAATATTTAATATTATTAATAATATTAATGTTCTCTTTCTGTGAAGAGACACCATGACCAAAGCAACTCTTATGAAAGAGAGCATTTAGTTGTGGGCTTGCGTATAGTTTCAGAGGATTAGTCCATTACCATCATTGCAGAGGCTCATGGAGGGATTTTTAGGACTAGTACAGCAGCTAAGAGCTGCATCCCAATTCCCAGGCAGAGAGAAAGAGACAAAGAGATACAGAGAAAGAGAGTCAGACAGACACTGGGCCTGTCACAGGCCTCTAATAACACATTTCCTCCAATAAGGCAATACCAAGTCCAACAAGCCCCAAAGACCTAATCCTTCTAATCCTTTTCAAACAGTTCCACTCCCTAGTGCTAGCAAACTATTCAAATATATGAGCCTGTGGGGACTATTCCCATTCAAACCAACAAGCTGTCTATATTGTAAAATGGCAGGTTCTATCAAAGAATTAATTTTGAGATGTTATTTATCAAATTACTTTCAAGAGTATCATCCTTTATGGATGGCAAGAAATAGAGTTTTCCATGTCTGTCTTGTAATCTCTGGGGGCAGGGATAACCATTATATGCTAGCTGCCTGCTTGGTTTCTCAGGTCAGGTGATGAAGAAGAGTACTTACCATCCCCTCCCCTTCTGGCAGAATCCACAGGAGCCAACCCTCTTTTGCCCAGGAAAATCATCAAAGTGACTCCTTTACTAGTTTTGTGTGTGTGTGTGTGTGTGTGTGTGTGTGTGTGTGTGTGTGTGTGTGTGTGTCTACTGAATTTAATTAAGACTGCCTACATGAGCATGGGTACTGGTTTCTTAACTTGAGTAAGAGAAACTTGGCAGTGGCTATACCCCTCCCTCAGAAACCAACAACTGCCTACAACTCCTTAACGAGGGAAAGGGTCTCATCAGCCCTGTGTTTACTTGTAGTCTTTCTTAAGGAGGAAAGCAATGAGAATGAAGAAGTAAGAAGTGGGTCTGGACAGAGATTTGATCTTGAAGAAATACTGATTTATTCTTCCTTTCAAACTTCTATTCTTGTGCCTACACTCCCTTCAAAACATTTTCCAGAAGTTGGGTGTCCCTAGCATCTTACCCTAAGATGAGTTCTGCTACAGAACAAAGCAGCACAAGACTAGAAGTAAATGTACTGCCATCTGAAAATTGTTCTTTATTGATCGACACTCCCTAAGTTTTATCCAGAGAGAAGCTTAATCAGCCTAGCTGCTTCCCTCTTGGGCACTAGTGATAGATTAGACTAGGCAAAAGGCAAATGACTAAAAGCGAGAGGCAGAGAAGCAAATGCTTATTGATCAAGGCATTAAAACTCACAGAAGATCCCTTGCCAACAGGAGTGAACATTCCTTAAGGTTTACTGGCTGCCCCCTGCTGTTTGCTGTATAATTTTACATTTAATAACCAGGACAGCTCCATCTAGAGGAACCATTTCAAACCTTTTGCACGGACAAGGAAAGACTGGGAGATAAGAAGCTTGCAGAAGTCAGAAGCTAATGAACAAGGATGTGGCTAGAATGTGGACCTTGGAACCTGCAGGGTATATATACTGAGTGCTTCTGAAGAATTCTGTTTATGCTTTGAACCATGTCCACCATGTGAATGCTATTCAAATATATTAGGTGACGGTGCATAGCTTAGTGATTTTTAAAAGGGTTTATAAGCATGAGCATCATATTTGATTTGAGTTTTAAACTGGAGTATGCACAAGCATATAAGAAACTGAGCTTTGTGATACAAACTGGACCAGGAAGTAAAAGACATCTAACTAATAGTGTCACAAAGCATAACCCACATATCTAGGGCATGAAATTTTCCACCTGTCTCTTTCTTAACACTTTCAAAGAAAGTACAGCTTCAGAAGTCTGTTAGGATATATTTGAACTAACTTTCTTTCTTTCTTTCTTTCTTCCTTCCTTCCTTCCTTCCTTCCTTCCTTCCTTCCTTCCTTCCTTCCTTCCTTCCTTTCTTTCTTTCTTTCTTTCTTTCTTTCTTTCTTTCTTTCTTTCTTTCTTTCTTTCTTCTTCCTCTTCTTCCTCTTCTTCCTCTTCTTCCTCTTCTTCCTCTTCTTCCTCTTCTCCTTCTCCTTCTCCTTCTCCTTCTCCTTCTCCTTCTCCTTCTCCTTCTTCTTCTTCTTCTTCTTCTTCTTCTTCTTCATGCTGACTTAAGACACTAATGGTATGGACTGGAGAAGTAGCTCAGCAGTTAAGAGCACCAGTTGCTCTTCAAGAGGTTCAATTCCCAGCACCCAGATAATGGCTTTCTTTCCATTCAAATTCATTTCTTTCCAATTCAAATCTCAAGGGATCCAATGCCCTCTGTTGGCTTTTGAGGACACCAGGCATATACATGGTCACAGATATCCATGTAGATGAAACACCCATATGCACAAAAATTGAAGGTGGGCAGAAAGAACCAAGATAGGGATAACAAGAAGCCCTTAATTCTGTTTTATCTGCCAGTATCTGTGCTCTCTACAAATCCAGAGGTGACTCTTATCTCTTCAGTATCTCATTTCCCACACTGAAAACTAGAATTTTAGCATAAACTCCAATTAATCCAGCAACTAACCAAGTGGAAAATTCAGTAACAAGATATTTTTATAACAGCAATTAGGAAGAGCAATTGACCATAAGAAGACCAGTATGTGGATATTGAGGAAAAAAAATCATTGACTGTTTTCATACTGCTTAATACTAAACAAAGAAATCTTTCCTTTCTTCAACAGAGCCAGGAGAGAGTTGTGAGGTTTATGTGAAAAGGAAGGAAGAAAGAAGGAGAAGAAAGTCTCAAGAAAAAGTATAAAAGGACTAACAAAAAAAATAAAAAACAAAGATACTATTCTACAGAAGAATATGGAAGAATGTAAAATAGGAATGAGGAAATTAAAGACATGAGAATCAATAATAATGCTGGATATGCAAATATGACTAGATAAAATATTATGACAAACTATGAGCAATGAAGAGTAAAGACAGCTTAAACAAGAAGTGGTGATTCTAAATGAGTGCAAATATCAGCATGTATTCACTAAGGTAGAACTAAGTGAGCCCTGATGAAATGCATGCTGAAGTTTGATCCCTGGTCCTATGCATCAAGATCTGTGGGGCAGTGGTCTGTGATAGACAATCTGACACCTGGTTGAGCATAGGCTGGAAGCACTGGGAGACCCGGTGGAAAATCTAGGAACAGTGGAACCTCCATGAGGGACCAGAATTCATGCTTCTGGCCAACGTTCCCGGAAGACTCCTGCAAATCCAGCCACAGCCTTTACAACCCCTGTATAGAGGGCTGGCGTGTGAGATTTGTCATGTAGAAAGCAGCCCTGAGTCCCGGACAAACAAATGAGGCACCACAAACCAGGCCAATAAAAAGTATCAGTTACCAAATCTCTGACCCCTCCCAGACAGTATTTTAGAGCATCCTGACCCAAGTAGCTCTCTCTTTTCCCCTCCTCCACCTGCCTGCCCTGTCTGCTCCTGCGCACACCCGCTGCCCTCCATCCAGAAGGAATAAAGGTACAAAACTACTTTGGCGTCTGAGAACTTTGTCTAAGGGCTGTAACACTTTGACCCTGAAAGAGATCCACTCTCCAGGCCAACGGGCCAAGCGTTGGAGCGCACACCGACAGCGGTTTTGAGTATCACGGGGGACGCGCAGCGGCCAAGACTGGGCGCAGAGCGGGAAAGTGCCAGAGGACACCCCTGCTCCCACCTCCACCTGCGCGCGGGCTCAGTGGCCACCAGCTGCCACAGGAACCGGAGTCAGGGGACTCTGCCCTGGCTCACGCTTCCTCCCCTGCTGGAGCAGCGTCTTGGGGAGCAGTGCAGCAAAGATCTATACTGGAAGGTTCCTCCGTGGGTTGTCATTTTGATGTGACCATTGATGACAAAATGGGTTTTGATATTGCAGATCAGAGCCTGAGCCCAACTCCATCTCTTCTTGGCTGTGTAATCATGGACAAGCTATTTAACTTCAAGTCAATGGCTTTGCTTTTAAAATAGACATAACAATACCTACTTTGCTGGAATTGAGAACAGCAAATTAAACAGCAAATTATGGAAGAATATTACACCAAGGGCACTCAGAGACTATTGACTCCATCAGGTTAATGACTTCCACGTGCCTAATCGAGGTGTTGACCAGCAGAATTCAATACACATGGCCTTCAGTTAACAATTAGAATGCCTATGGTCTCTGACGTAGCAAAAGCTTTACACTAGAGAGGCCACTGCCCGCCTTTCCCTGTGTGCTCTACGAAGCATCATATTTTAAAACTGAAACAAGTGTATTGCATGCAAGCTCCATTCTGTGACGAAAATATTTAGACTAGAAACTGCAGAGAAAGCTTGTGAAAATTTTAAGCAATGTAATTGGAAAACATGGCCCAATTCCAAAGCAATTTGAAATACAGATTAAAAGCAGTATGTTTTGACGATGCTGAAACTCAGTCAAGGAATTCCACATGAATGTGATGCTTTCTCTCCGTGGCTGCAGACTTCATAAAACAAAACTGTCAGGATGTGAAAGGGTAAGTACCCAGGAACTCTGTAGTAACCATGAACTTGTTACTTGCAGAAATCAAGGGAAGTGCAAACAGCCATGTGAAAATCTGCAGGAAGTAGAGAGCTCGAACGACCAGTAGTATCAAATGCTTCCCACCCTACTATTTGATACTAACTTGCACTACCAACTCAGTCTCTGTACTTATATATTACTACAATTATAAGATTTAATGATCATAGAAAATATAACAGAGGAAGGTTGTTTTCCAAGAAGATGTTTATTTTTGGCTTAACACAGAACAAGCGATTTTAAATATTTTTAAACCTGGAAAGGAAAACAGAAATAACTCGGTATTATTTTGTTCAAAATGTGTTCCAGTAAAGAAGCTGAACACTTCTGCCTTAAGGGATTTCTTTCTCAATTTTATTTGTGTGTGTGTGTGTGTGTGTGTGTGTGTGTGTGTGTGTGTGTGTGTTTGCTTTCATGCTTATGGGTAATCACTAGGATTACAAGCGTGAGCAACAACTGCACTGGGCTTTTTGCATGGGTGCTAGGAATCTAACTCAGCCCCTCATGCATGTATGACAAACAATTTACCAACCCACCCATCTCTCCAGCCCCAAGGGATAGAACTTTCAATTGAACAAACTCTATGGAGCCTTTTTTTTTTCTTTTTCTAAGCATCCAACACAATTATAGAGTAATTTCCTATGGTAACATACTAGTTTGAAAATACATTGTTTTCACAGTACATTAAGCAAAGCTAAGGTAGGTAACGCTGTGATCTTCAGCCAAGACATGTTTTTTCAAGAAGCTAGCTTGCCAGCTAAGATGAAATGAACTCCCAAAGCTTTCACCAGAATTCTGATGCCTAAGTCACACATAGAAAATCTCCCACATGAAAAATATATTGCTTCAAAAATATGGTAATGTGTGACTTCACTGAATGGTGCCAGGTGACCCTCAGAGTAGATTAGGAAATATTTTGTTGCTAGTTGAACTTCATGACTCAAAGATATGCTTCTTCTCCTGACTTGAAAATCCATTCTCATTAGACACAGGGATTTATAATGAAAACATTGAAAAGGACTTTTTTCTGATCAACTATCATTTATATTTATTAGGCAATGGGAAAATAGACACTGCATTTAACAAACTTTTGAGATAATTGTATTTTCTAATTGTGAGAGCTTTGCGATTTGAACCTATGGTATTAGAATATTTAAGAACTATTCCTGTTTAGAGCTGGGATTATCGTGTTGGTTGTTTTCTTTTCATGTTGAATTGGTTGTTTTGCTTTGGATTGGATTAGCTTTTTGTTTTGAGACAGGGTCCTACATAATCCAGGATGGCCTCCAACTTGCTCTGTCATCCAGGCTGGTCTCCAGGCGTGAGGATGACATGCATGGGCCACCACACCCCGCTCTGTGCTTGTTAGACATTACCGTGAAGGGTTCCTAGGGAGTTTTTACATGTGTATCTTTTTTTCCCTTAGCCGTCTGCCATGGAGTCTTGTTTGCCCCCATCCCTGTTTACTCTCACCTTGTCTGGATTACTGGTTCTAGAGGATACAAAGCTCTCCTTATATCTAGAGTGTCTGACTTGAGAGGGAAAAAACTTCAGCAATCACGTCTCATGCAGGTGAAGGGCAGAAATAAGTTAAGACAGAAAAGCCAAGTAAGCAATGGAAACCAAAGGAAGAAAAAACGTTGTCGCTAAACCAAGCTGGACGAAACAGGTTGCAGAAGCCTTGTGTGAATCAATTCTAGGGACACAATGTCAGTATTCCCATAGAAACTTCTTACACATTTGCTGTTGCACTCATCGGACTGAGCTGTGCTTTTTAAAGGCTCAGGTTAGTGTGCAGTTAGCTCTACCAGAATTTGAGACCCTCCATGCTGTCAGGTATCCCATCAGCTCTATTGAGCCTTTCATGTGAATTTAACCTTTTATACAGTAGCTTATATAGTTTCCTATGTATGCTGAACTTTGGATTGCTAATTTTATTTCTGGAAATTGACTGGAAGACCATAAAAATTAGGCCTTGGTTCTTCCTCCCAGCTCTGTGCCCCTAGAAATAAAACTCAGACTCAAAGTATATTTACTAATACATTGGCCATATAGCTAGGCTTTTCTCTGACTGGATCTAACTTAAAATATCCCATTTATTTTAACCTATATTCTGCCACATGCCTGGTTACCTGTGCTCAGGTACCCTGTGTCCATTTTCTCAGATCTTTCCAGATGAATCTTCCCAAATTTGACTCTATCCCAGAATTCTTTCTGCCTCCCGGATGTCCCACCTCCTATTTCCTGCCTAAGCCATAGGCCATAGGCTTTTCATTGACAGGTGATGCATCCACACAATACACAAGATACAGAAGATAGCATACCAAAGTAGAGCCAGAAGAGGATCTGATTTGCATGTCTCTCAGATTGCTCACACTATTTAAGTTCTATCTTCTTCATTAGAATGGGCAGTGGCCTCCTTTGGTCCTTTAGTCTGAAGTGGGGCAAAATAATTCCATCTTTGGGCTGAAAATCACTAAGGATCAATTATATGCCCGACATGGCCTATAGGATTTAGAAATCATTTAGGAAAATTAACATTAACCTGATCCTTACTAAGGCAGTTTGGGTGGGTCTCTCCCCTGGGGGTGTCCCTACCCCATAATCAGAGCCTTTAGAGTATGTTGGTCCCCACCCCCTCACCCACAGGACCACAGAAGGTTATTTATGCAGGCTGAATGGAGGCGCTGACTCCAGAACTGTAGAACACAGCCAGCGCAAGGGGCTGCTCTGCTGACAGGTTTATGAGCCCCAGTAAATGCCAGGGGTCCCCACCTCCTTTCTTTGTGCTGTTTGTATGTTGGGGTTTCGCAATATGGGAAGCAGCTGCTCTGTAGCCAGCTAAGAAAGGCTCGGGAGCTGCCCAAATGAATTAAAATGGCTTGGAAAGCAACTGCTACCATGTATTTGATAGCATCAGGGTCACTTTGACAACTGGGACCATGTTCAAGTAAAGGCTGAAGAATAAAGTAGTGTTTCTGGGGTGATTTACTCTCCTTCAAATGCCGTTGACTCCACACAACTGCAGTGAGCCAATTGTGCAGTAACGGGAACAGAGATGGGTGTGCTGCCATGCAAAATTACGGAGGACAAATAATGTTTGCTTTTGCTCACATTCTGATTAAAATAAATGCAAGCATGTGTGTGTGTGTGTGTGTGTGTGTGTGTGTGTGTGTGTGTGTGTGTGTGTGTATACACATACATGTGCAGATACATTCATGGCCTGAGTCATTGTTTCACACAAAAAGCACTGAACATGTGGAAATCCATTCTGCCACTAGGGCACCAACTGTTCACTTGTACCGTATTTAACTTGTAAAACATGAAGCCACAGAATCCATTGGTGTATACCTGTCTGTCTTGGAGCTGTCAGGAGTTTAGATCCGGCAGCCTGCAGGGTCCTTTGCAAGACTTGGAGTTGCCAGCACAAGAGCAGAGACTCAGATCTGTGCCAGGTACCGCACTAAGCACTATGTCAGCACTATTGCCCTGCGTCGGCACGTGGATCAGCCATATGTTTCTGTGTGTATGTGCTTTTATTTTCCTATCTTTTGCAATGAAGACTGAAAAGACAGTTTCCATCAGGGCCAAATGCTCATAAGGCACAGACGTCAACTTGACCTCATACTGTGCCACTCAGAAATTACTGGGATTCGTTAGCTGCTGCCTCAAAGATACCACATGGAGAAGTGCCCCAACACACTGGTTTGAATCAAATATGATTTACTACCATATATATGTGAGTTGCCTGGGCTCAGATGGTCACAGCTGAGCACAGTTGGAGGTGGATCTGCTGCATGTCTTGCTCTGTGACATCCATCTTTTACCTAGGACCAGCAAACTGGCAGAAGGAGTTCCGAAGACTATGATGGCAGATGTGCAAATCTGTGTGGGGGAAACACTTGTGTCCTTGTCCTTCTCGTCTCAGAACAGGCACATCAAGGCTACCTCTGAATTCCACTAAGTACAAAAAAAAAATCACATGAATAAACTCAGCTGCAAGAAATGGGGAAGCATCTACTTGCTCCTCTGTTAGGGAGAACTACCAAGTCACAGCACCACGGTGTGGATAGGGGAGGGTGTAAAATTAAGGTCCATACATAATGCACCGTTACCTAGAATTCTTCCTGGAAGATGGAGCCCTTCTGAGAGATTTAGAATTTATTCTAGTGTATATAAATCCATGTGAGGAGACAAAATAAATTCATGGCTAGAAACACTGGTGCTGGCTTTTAATATCAGACAACTACACTCACAAATCCCAATTGCCATCCCCCTAAGAATGGGCTCTTGGCCAAATCACTCAGCTCTTGAAACCTCGTGTTCTCCTATATGATGAATGCTGTGTTTGGCATCAGAGCCAGTGGTTTTTGTCATCATAGAACTTAAAACTTCCGGAGTTCAATTTCATAGGTTCCTTAACGCTCTCTAGGCTGGGTCATGGGTGTTTACTGTCTGAAAAGCCAAGCTAACCATGAGCTGCCTGCTTTGGCAGACTGCCTAACCTTATTCCCAGAACTATGGAGAGGTAAGAACAAAGTGTTGCACCCTCTCCTGGTTCCAAAGCTGCACATTGAGTTCCTCTTTCACCCTCAGAGATGTGGACCTGAATCTGCATGGCCATATACTAGTTGGCTCTCCAAGAAACACCATGTCCATTGTGGACATCTGAGCTGGTTCTGGGCCCTTTTGTCGTGTCTGGCTTGGACAGCAACCAAAAGAAGAAAAAGAAAAAAAATACCGTTGAGCTGCACAATTTCAAATTACTCTCCTGTTGTTATTCTTGTTGTTACATTTATTTACTTCTCTTTTTATTTATTGAATGTGTATGTGCACATGCATGTCTGCCCACTTTTGCCACAGCATGTGTGAATATTAAAGAACAGCTCTGAGGAATCAATTCATTCCTTCCAGCATATGGGCTCTGGGGATTCAACTCAGGTCATCCAGCATGGTAGTAAGCACCTTTATCCACTGGACCAAATCATCAACCTATTAGTCTTGTTTATTACACTCTGATCTAGAACCCAAAACTGAGGATAAAATAATCTTGCAGGTAGGTGCAAAGACTTTGTGCCCAGAAGATCTGGGTTCTGGCCAAGCTTTACTGTTAACAATATGACCAAAAAATTATTCAGGCTTCAATTTGCTCATTAGTAAGATGCAAAAAGCCTTGGGAAAGTCATTCATGTGCTCCTAGGCTCCCCTTTGGGGGAAGTGTCAGTAATAAGGTATATCAAGTGGCTGGCTTGCCCTAGAGGCTGGCTTCTGTCTCTCACACTTGTATACATAGTAGTGATTATTTAGCATTTCTCCTGAGTAGCTCATGACAGTATAAGTCATCTGTGTGTAATTGGACTGACTCCCACTGGAGGGACACATTGTATATACACTTCTGATTTATCTGTACTTGGGAGGTATATAATAATTATTAATGATTCAAGTAAGTGGAAAACAGACCAATCAATTAATCATAAATGACTGCATTCTGAAAAGCTTGCTTATGTGATGCCAGAGATTGAACAGAGAGCCTTGTGCATGCTAGGCTCTACCACTGAGCTATATAACCCATGATGGGACTTTTAATAAGAAAGGGTGTGATGGGTAATATTCATTGTCAACTTAATTGGATTTAAAATCGACTAGGAGACACACATCTGGACATAATTGTGAGAGCATTTCCAAAGAGGTTTAATTGAGAATGGAAGTCCCAGCCTGGATGTGAGTTGCACTGCCCCATGGGCTAGGGGATTGCATAGAATAGAAGGGGAGGAAGAAAGTCATCTGAGCACCATCATCCATCTCTCTCTGCTTTCAAATTGTGAACTTAAAATGATCAGGACCTCACAGTCCCTCAGCACCCCTTCTCTGACAAGATAATTGTATCCATTTAGACTGTAAGCCAAAAGAACCCCCCACTTTAGTTGCCTCTTGTCAGATATTTGGCCACAACAACCTAACTAACACAGATAGTAAGCATAGCATGTGCTGAGCTCTGGCAATGAAAGCACTGTGGTAACTTAGATGAGCTGGGGGGATGGGGTACACTCTTGTTCATAGGTCTTCAAACTGTTAAAAAAGACTCCAGCGTCCCCAAATCGAGGCCTTCACCAATAACTCAGAATAATAGAATTCTCAAGTAAGTCCATTGATAATTTTGACTTTTAATAAAGACAGAAGCGGGCTGGAGAGATGGCTCTGTGGTTAAGAGCATTGACTGCTCTTTCAAAGGTCCTGAGTTCAATTCCCAGCAACCACATGGTGGCTCACAACCATCTACAATGTGATCTGATGCCCTTTTCTGGTGTCTCTTAAGATAGCTACAGTGTACTCATATACATAAAAATAAATAAATAAATCTTTAAAAACAACAAAAAAATAAAGACAATCATAAATTCTTCTCATTCATAACAGCACAGATTAAACCTGAAGAACATTATGCTTAGCCAGGCACAGAAGGACAATTATTGCCTACTCTTAGCCTGTGGGTAAGATCACAGAATAGTAAATACCACTGACTGGGGAAGGGGGACTGTGATGAAGAGTACCAATCAGAGCGGACAAAGATCAACATGAGGCCTAGTAAATAATCCTGGGTAGGTCCATGTTTAAGTGTAGAGAAGGCATGTCCTATCAGTGCCCTGCCTCTTAGGCTGCCCTGCTCCACACAGATGGGGACAGCCGTGATATCAGTGAGGTGTCAGAGGCATTATGGGAACCCTTTCTCAAACGGATAGCCAGGCAGTTAGGAGCAAGATGCTGCTGTTCACTGTCATCTGAGCTAGAAAGCAAACCACTGTCAACACCTGGGAGTGAGTGATTCTGACACAAAGACACAGATGTTGTCATGAGTTGCCCTTGTCTGTCCAAGCTGAAAAGAAACAATCTTCTAAAACCACTCACTCTGGCTGGATGCCATTCAAAGCCATGTTTCTCTCTTCTTTGGCTGATTGGTACGTCTTTCAAAATCCCAACTTTGTAGTTGCCCTGCCTGGCGTGACCTCCATAGATATATGATTTATAGAGATATTCATAGAATTGGCCCTAATCACTAATAATATTCAACCTACTCCAACACTCGGCTTCCTTAGCCCCTACTTAAATCAAACAAGCAAAGCCTGCATCCCACACAAGGTTCTTTATAGCATCTTCTTATTCCAAGACTCCTTACATATCTACATACTCTCTCTGAAGTAGCAATCATTTCAACGTGTCCAACTCCAGAGGTTTCCTGGTGGTCTTTGGCTGCCGGCTAAGTTCTCCCTAAGAGGCTGACTATATTCTGGAAGTTTGTTGGTTTTCTGTTTTGCTGACTGCCTGCCACCTTTTGCTTACCCCTGAAGTTGCCATCTTTGTTAGGAAACCTGACAAATGTCCATATGTATAATCCATGTTGCCAAAAGACGATATTCTTTGCACATCTAATTTATGCTATGCCCTGTCAGGAAAAGCAGTCTTGTATAACACTGGTTAGAAATCCCAAGTATGCTGAGCATCCACATGAAATGCACTGAGCTAAAGCTCCCAGGGAAATCCTGTTCTGAACGTGTCTGCTGATCAACCTGTGAGTATTTTATGTGGTGTGCGTACAGATTGCCCTTGTGGCCTCTGAAATTTCTCATCTGCAAAGGAATAGGAAACAAGTATTTTCCAATAAGCCTAAAGCTACAAACCAGCCCAGTCATGTACCAATTCATTCTTATCTGGACATCATCAAGATGCGTTAACCAAATGTAATTATTTTTTATTAATGGTTACTCAAAACCTGGGGCTTCTCCTCCTTATTTTGAAATATACAGGGCCATTTATTTCAAGTGATTTTCAGACACTGATAGATTAAATATTCTTTCATGCTGGCAAAGGCACGGGTGCTAACTGGAATAACTATAGATGCTACTCTATCCTACTGTCCAACCCTGGAACATCCTTCAAACATCTCAGAATAATCAGCCACCAAGGGAAGTACCAAAGAGATAGAAAACCATCTGGGTTGTATGGCTGGAACACTTAAACAGCTTGTAAAGGGGAAAAGCCGAACCTCTCAACAAAACCTGGCAGGTGATAAACACAAGATTTATACTTCGTATCAACCAATTGTTGTAGACCAACAAGATCAAGATCAAGTTACAAGAAGATACTGTTAGAACCCAGGGCCCCAGACTGGAACAAAAAGACAAGGAGAGAAAAAAACTCTGCAAAGTAATAAGACTAATTACAGCTATATTACCATAAATGCTACTCACAAGAAAGTTATTTGTTCTCCTTACAAAGGATGGGAAATCCAAATATAATAAATTTACACGGAATGTTGTCCACACAAAGCATTTGTTAGCTATCCCAACTCAGCTGTGAGCAGACTGTAAGGCGAGCCCCGTGAGAAGGGTTTGTTCTATAATTATCTCAGCCAGTCTTTTCTGCAGATCGGTACCACCCAATCCAAAGATGACCTCAGCCTAAGCCCTGTGGGGCAGTAAGCGGAGTTTCCAAATGACCCCAGCTCTTCCCAAACAATAAGATTTTCTGGAATATTTCTAGTTGCTCTTCCTCTTTCTCTCCTCTTTGGTAGCCTCAGGCAGTTCTTAGCTCATGGGTTCATTCAACAAACACAACTTTCTGAACCAAATGGCTCTTGTCTCATTTGTGTGTGACTCACTTCACACTTGGCCTCCCAGGCTACTGGAAACCTCTGAGAATTGAGCTCCAGATTTCAGTAAGGACTTGCCTATTGTGATATCAAAGCCCTGCTGCCTGCCATTTCCATCTGTCTCTCTTGAGTGATCACCAGGAGAGTAGGGATCATCAAACTAAGAATTTTCTACTGCATGAATGCAGTTCCCATCGTTCAAGCCTTCTAAGGTCCGTTCATTTGTATGTAGGTTGAGCTGTGGCTTCCTCTCTAAAATGCCAGTGTTTCTAAAATGTCAAAAGAAGAATGGTTCCCTCCACTTACCCTTGCCTTCTAAGCCCAGCATGCAACACTGCATGCCTTCTAAGCCCAGCATGCAACACTGCTTGTCTTCTAAGTTCAGCATGCAACACTGCTTGCCTTCTAAGCCCAGCATGCAACACTGCTTGCCTTCTAAGCCCAGCATGCAACAGTGCTCACTTTCTAACCCCAGAATGCAACACTGCTTGCCTTCTAAGCTCAGCATGCAACACTGCTTGCCTTCTAACCCCAGCATGTAACACTGCTTGCCTTCTAAGCCCAGCATGCAACACTGCTTGCCTTCTAAGCCCAGCATGCAACGCTGCTTGCCTTCTAAGCCCAGCATGCAACACTGCTTGCCTTCTAAGCCCAGCATGCAACGCTGCTTGCCTTCTAAACCCAGCATGCAACACTGCTTGCTTTCTAACCCCAGCATGCAACACTACTTGCCTTCTAAGCCCAGCATGCAACAGTGAACACCTCTATCATTTTGTATGAATCTTTCTGTGCTCAACAGACATAAAATAATTTTTAAAACAAAACTGTACCCTATCATACATCATTTTCTGAAACTTGCAGTTTTCCTTTACAGTTAGTATTAACATCTTTGCCGCTTAGTTTTGCAGGAATATGTTCTTATTGTAGGTCTCCTAGAATTCTACTGCAGGAAGGTGTCCTTCTGTATTATATTTATCTACCGAGCCTTTCCCATGATAATAACAATAAATGTCTCTAAGTGTCAGAAAACAAAATGCAACAGTATATAGCATGCTTGAGACTGTCATTATCCTCAAGACACTGAGAAGGACATAGATGGCTTCCTGTACAAATGCCTTCTGGCTTCTTCCAAATGTGACCTCATGAGCACCCTTCAGTTAATAGATGGACCTTAACTTTTGGAGAATGCCATGGTGATCCTCTCAGTGCAATAAAAAACTGAAACACATCTGAAGATCCCTTCGTAACCTTACCCTCCACCATCAGCACCACCTCCTATCATTTCTGGCTGTGCTACTTACCATTCTTGCTGCTGCTGAAGAACAACTGAAGGCATGAGGGTTCCATTTTGGTTTGCAGTCCCGAGGAATTCAGAGAACCATGCAGGAGGCTGTGTGACGCGAGGGCGCTAGCCTGGGAGCAGAGGAAGGTAAGTGAAGTAATGAACTGTCTTTCTCTTTTTCCCCCTTTTACCTAATTTGAGGACCTGGCCTATGAGATGGCACCATTAACATTCAAGACAGGTCTTCCTTTCATGGTTAATCTTCTCTAAGAAAGCTCTCACACGTGTACCCAAAGGTAGGTCTCATTGATATACTAAGTGATTTCTTAATCCAATCATGTTGACAACCAAGATCTGCCATCAGACTTGCTCCTGTGCATATGCATTGTGGGATTTGTGTACAGGTTCACAAACCTGAGTAGGCATACATAGAAGCCCAATTTTGTACTGGGTGTATTAATTGCTTCTTTACCTTACTCTTTGAGACAGGTTCTCTCACTGACCTCGCTATTTCAGCCAGACTTGTTGGGCAGCAAGCCCCTGGCATCCAGCTCCCCAGCTTCTATTACAGACATGTTTCCCCATATTTATATGGATGTTGGGAGTCAAAACTCAAGGTCTCATGTTCATACAGTAAATGCTTTACCCAATCCTTTCCTGAGCAGCCTCTCCAGGCTGGTACTTATTTCTCAATACCTTCTTGTTCCAAACCAAGAAACTGAGGTTTCCTATTTGTATTATTGTAACATATGGCAAATTGACTTGTCTACCCCTCTTATCTACCTTTAATCCAATAACATGAGAGCATTCACAATGCCCCATTGGCATACAATTGCTCCTCTACTAAGACCCTTCCCTTTGGCCCCATGGGCCTCAGGATAAAGTAAACACCTCTCAACACTGATGTGTTTCTCAACATTGAAGCTCTCAAGGTCCCTTGCCTTTGCCATCCTCCTCATCTCTGTTTTCCCACCTCATGCCCCATGGTCCAGGCAGGCATGGCAACAACGTTGAGCATTGCTTTCCTTCTTGTCTTTGGGCCTCTATACTGCCATGCCCTGAACATGGCTCAATTTTTGATGTCTTCATACTCTCCACAAAGTCCCCTGAGAGTCAAACTTTATGTGGAGTCTATTCTAGTATTCTATTCTCTGGGAATATTAGTCTTTCCCTAACTCCTCTTGCCTATCCAGTCCAGGATAGGCCCCTCCCCTACTCTCCTGCCACTTGATAAGCCCCTTATCATTTGTCATTTCTTTTTTAGTAATTGTCTGTGGTGCCTCATGCACTTATGCTGACCCAGCCTACTCTTGGAAAACACTTTCCACATGAGATTCAGGTCCCAGAATTTCACATTTCTACATGGTTCTCCTTCTGGAGGGAATGGCAGACTATATTATTCTTACTTTAGCTCATAACATATGTGCACCTCCTCACAGAAATAAACCAACACCTGTCTCCTGACAACACATACAAAAAATCATATCTTCTCGGACACATCTCCAATTAAATGAATGGCATGTTCCTTTCTTCTTGATGTAGTTTTCTATAATGCTGCTACTCAAGAAATGTGGCGAAGTCAGAACTGAATGGGTACCACAGTCATAAATTCTTCTATAAGTAGTAACAGTATGGAACAGAGAGTCACCCAAGTGGGTCTACTGAAATGGCACCACCATCAAGAAATCCAAACCAGTCCAGGACCAGCTGAACCAAAAGTAACTAAGTGCAATACATGGAACATAGTACAAGACTGCATATGGGTTGGTTAAGCTGGTCAGCAAGACAATTTGACATGATTGACGGGTTGGTGAGTGTTCAGGCTGAACTCTGAATCACAGTGACCTGAACTAAGAATATATGGCTGTGGTGGCCTCAACACAAACAAAAATCTGTCTGTAATCAAGGATCTGTGTGCTGTGTATATCTTAAGTCTCCACTGTCTCGTATCATGTACCAGGTGCTTGAAAATTTATGAAGAGATGGAGAAATGAGAATGAGGATCCATGAAAAATATCTAGGGAAGAGCTATCCCCCTGACCTTTTCCCACAAATGACAGAATAGCTGTTCATGATGGGATAGTTCTTGCCATCCTGTTTAAGGTGCCAGAAAGCAGAACAAATAAGAGCGGGCCAGAAAAGAAAGGAACAGAGCAGAGAGTGGCAGCACAGGCAATGAGATCTCCCCCTGGGAGTTTGCAGGTTATATATCACCCTGTATCAATTAAAGGGTGATGGGGATGGATATCTCTAAGCTTGATGGTGAGAAAAACAAACAAGGAAAATCACTAGCATGCTGGGTGTCATCCAGATGCAAAGACACTGCATTTGGATGCTGGTTAAGATGGGAGATCTATGCTGTTAGCTAGATGCTCTCATATTTGGTTCAGATCTGTATTTGCATTTGCAACCTAAGGCACTCATGCAGCACACTGTAGGAGACATAGCCACAACTGTGTGCTCAGCCTCGGGATTTGGGAGACCTCCAGACCCAAGTTGCTGTCAAGTGTCCTTTCTCACACTTTCTGGGGAAGCTGGGAAAAGCCAACTAAAGAAAGAGCTGGATCAGTGTTTCCTGTATTATGTTTCACAGAGCATCAGTGCCTTGAGGTACTCCAGGAAAATAATGGTCCCCTGATCAGATGACTAAGGAAATACTGAGCATCCTGCTTCTCTCTTTGGAAAGAAATCATATGAATTAAAAACTCATTAACCCCTTTACAAGGAAGGAAGTTCTGAAACACAGCACCACATGGGTGAACTTGGAGAATGGCATGCTCAGTGAGCTAAGCCAAAGAAAGACAAATACAGTGTGATCTCACTTGCATGAGGTCCCTACAAGAGCCAAGATCACGGAGACAGAAAATAGAACAGTGGTTGTCAGGGGCTGGTGGGGAGGTGTTGAAACTTACTCTCTAATAGGAATTGAGTGTCAATGTGGAATGATGCCAAGTTTGCAGGTGGGTGGTGGCGGTGGTTGTCCAACCATGCAACTCCTCTTCATGCTACTGAGCTGTACAATTGAGAGAAGGGTTAGGATGGTGAAACTTATGCTATGCCTTTCTACCACAGCCAAAAGATGTTTGAACTCCCTACTAAGATCCATCCTAACAGAAGTGGCTATTAGAATGCTTTTGTCACTTGGCCTATAGCTCAGAAATGCAATTCTGAGCTTATGGTCTGAGCACCAGAAGAATAAACATAGTTAGTGACAAATGTCCACAGTCAGCCACCCTCAGGCTCTTTGGAACTGAGGTAAGAATAAGCATATGTACTAGAGTACCTGTCTACATTCCACATAGTATATATAGCTTGGATGGTCAGTCTGAGACTCCTGCTGGAATTTAACTCACATTGTGAAGTATGGAGAGCTGGGGGCTTTGAGACGTGATTAGGTCGGAGAGAGTCACACATGATTGGTTTCTCTTGAGAACAGGTCTTTTATAAAACTACCAACTGTGGTTCTTTCTCTTGAACACACCCCCTCACTATACAATACCCTGAGCCCCCTTCGGACTTGTTTTAGATCCTCCTCCTCCTCTCTTTCGTCTCCTCCTCCTTCTCCTCCTCCTTCTCCTCCTCCCCTCCTCCTCCTCATCCTCTACCTCCCTTTCCCTCTCCTTCTCTTCCTCCTCCTTCGCCTCCTCCTCCTCTACCTCCCTCTCCTTCCCTCTCCCTCTCCTCCTCCTCCTCCTCCTCCTCCCTCTCCTCCTCCTTCTTGTTCTTGCTTTGACAAAACACTTGATAAAAGCAACTTGAAAAAGGAAAGCGTTATTTTGGTTCACAGTTTGAAAGTACAGTCCAGCATGGTAGGAAATGCATGGTGCCATGAACATGAGGCAACTTGTCACAGTTGGTTCACTGTCAGGAATCACAGTGATGGATATTGATGCTCAGTTCAGTTTCCAGATTTTACTCATTCAGGGAAGCCTAGCCCAGGGAATGTTGCCACCCACAGTGAACACCAACCTCCTTACCTCCATTAATGCTATGTAAAAACATCCCTCACAGACATGCCCAGGATTTTCAGCTCTTAGGTAATTCTAGATCCTGTCAAAATGACAGTCAATGGTATCAGTCATAAGGCTCTTCAGAGTGTTCTCACCAGAAAGAGGTTCTGTAATTGATGGGACTCCTCAGTCCTGGTCCTCCCAGACTCCATAAATCCAAAAAGAATAAACCTTTATTGTTCATAAATGATTTGGTGTTGAATCAACAAATAGAATAAGATTCCAGATGTGCTCTGGCTTCAGAAGTCTACAGGGCAACAGCTGCCTGATCATGGGGAAAGAGGTCTGCGACTGTGCCAAGACTTCCAGAGGCCTGAAACCACTCAGCTCTGGGGTTTCTGCTTTGTCATCTAACCTCATTCCTTCCTTGGAGAGGAAGAGGTTGTTCTGCTTGCTCTTTACTACCATCTCATTTTCAAGTTGTCTTGTTTAAAGGGGTCATAAAGAAAACAATCCATGACATATTAAGACTAATTTTTACCAATTGCTTTGATCCCTATAAATTTGTTAAAGTTCACCACTGGCCTACAGGAAAAGCATTTCATAGTTTCACCTAGATACTTGTATGATGTAGGAAACTCAATCCTGAAGCACATCTTTTTCCAATTCACACACCCTCTATATCTCCAGTCATGACCTTGGTTAACTCCACTAGCCCCCACTCCATGTTCTAAACCATCCCTCCCCATCCCATCTACTTCTAGAGATCACTGCAAATTTAAATGAAGTACACAACAGTCAAGTGCCAGCTCCCTAAGCCTTCCATAATGTTCTTTGCCCCAGTGCATCATGGGAGCTGAGTCTATGGTGATAACCAGTCTCTGTCTCAAGGGATAATTTTCTTTATTTCTTCCTTACTTTTCTCTTCCTTTAATATACTTATTACACACACACACACACACACACACACACACACACACACACATGCACGCATGTACTCATCTGAATTCCAAATTTCTTAATTCCCCTGTAAATACTTCCTGTACATTTTTCCCATGATCTGCTCTATCTACCTAAAATTATTGTTTAACTAATTCTATTCAAGAATTACTCATTCTGTGTATGTCTGCATACAATCTATAATCTCTTTTTATTTGAAACCTCTCCCTCTAATCTGAATCTAATCCCACTCTAAGCTATAGTTGTGAAAGGTTATATTCCACACCACCTTTGCCTGAGTGGTTTTCCAGAATACCCTTCTGTTGCTTTCTGCATTAGTAATAACTCATTTGTACACATGAATGGCAGTTTGCTGTTTTTTGCTAAAGCATCCTATGCTAAGCATGGATGTTTTTGTTCTTAGGAAACTCCTTTAGATGTGTTTATTATAGGTATTTACTTACCCATTTGATTTTTCTACTGCCCTCTAAAAGGCTTTACAGCAACAAATTCAAATACATACATAAACACCTACAAAAACCAAGTATTAAAATACCTCAGCAATGCAAGATGAATCAATAAGGTGGCCATGCAAGAAATGGTCTGGAAATTGATAGACTGGAATTCCATTTTTCTCCTCAGATAGAGGATAAAATCTCCATTTAGGTAGATTGAATGATTCAGAGCCTATGTAACCCACTCAATTCCTAGCTGTGATCACTGGCATAATCATTTCAAACCCGCAGAGGTGAACTCAGAAAAAAAATTACTTACTTATTGTTTGTGTCACTGTACCTGACATGGGCAAGGTGGCTTTGCAGGCTGGTTCCCCTCCAAGTAGTGATTCAGGTATCTCTTTTCCTGCAACCTTCAACTCATGATCTCCATGGTGACTCACAGTGTGTGTCACTTCTGTTCCTGCTCCACTGGCCAGAAAGGAGGCCCAATCCAATCACCAGGAAGCTTAGCATCTTTGTTTTTCTGGTGACCAGGGAGAAACAGGATTCAGACTCAGGCCAAAAGCATGGAAGCCTGCTATGGACTCAGCATTTTCAAAGTTCCTTCTCAAGGAGCTTAATGTGCAAAATACAATGCCGGACCCACAACAGAGCTGTAAAATGCTTAAACCCAGAAGAAGTATATGTCCATTTACAATCTGCACAAAATCAGCAATAGTTTTCAATTAAATGGATCTTTGCAGGCCATTGTTACCTAGTATCTTAGTCCTTTACAGATGCAGTAAAAAATGTTGCAAACTGAATAGTATCAGAAACTTATTTTTAATATATTTTATGTATTCTTGGAGAATTGAGATATGTTTGCAATGTATTTTAACTATATCTTCCTCATGCTCCCCATTCCAGCTCTTCCCTGATTCCCCTACCATGACCTTCTAACTTCGTGTCCTTAGGAAAAAAATACCTTGAGTCCAATTAGTAGCATCTATATAGTCATGGGTATAGGGTCTTCTGCTAGAGGACGGACAAACCTGTTCCTCACCATTATAGAAGCTGGAAAGTCCAAGCCCTAGTTCTCACAGATTTAGTGTTTGCAAGGCTTTGCTTTCTTCATAGACAGATGTCTTCTTATTTTAGCTGCATAGGCAGAAGAGCAGACAAGTTCCTTTGGGTCTCTTAAAAAAAAATGTCTTTCAAGAGTACTCCACTCTCATGATCCAGTCCCCTTTCTTAGGCCCCACCATATAACACCATTAACTGGTGTGCTGCATGTCAACATAGGAATTTATGGGGAAGTAGGGAACATTCAGAATCTCCAGTCCAACGAGCACCCTGTACCTGAAACTTTCCTCCTCCCATCCTAGCCAAGAAGAGAAAAATCTTCTACCATGCTTGGTCATCTTCTAGCATGCTCTGTCAAAATCCAAGGTACTCAGCTTCCTTAGCTGCTTATTTGTACCAGTTACTTTCAATTTTTTTGGACCAACTTTTAAATTGCTAACATGTGTGTTGGTGTGTGTATGCATGAGTGTTTATGTCTGTGTATGTGCATGTGTGCATGTATGTTTGTATATGTTTGTGTGTGTGCATGTATGCATATATGAATGCATATGGATTTCTGTATGTTTGTGTGTGCATGTATACGTGTTTTGTGTGTTATGTTTATATGTGTGCATGTATGTATATATGTATGAACGTGCATTTGTGTGAGAGAGAGAGAGCCTGTGTATGTATGAGAGAGCATGTATAGGTGTGGGTGTGTATGTATGTATGCATGTCTGCATGTGTGTTTGTGTGTGTATATGTTTATTTGTGCTTGTATATGTGTATGTGTGTGTGTGTGCACACACACCTGCGCATGCATGCGCAACCTGGGAAGAGCAGAGGAGACAGCCTCAAGTGTCATCCCTCAGATGTCAGCTACCTTGTTTTTTGAGACAGGGTCTCTCTCTGTCCACTCATCAAATACATTAGACTGGCAGGCTGGACTCCAGACCATCCATCTCTACATCCCCCCCCACCCCCCACGGTGCTGGGATTACTAGGATACACTATTACAGCTGGCTTTTTAAATGTGGGTTCTGGAGCACAAACTCAAGACTTTGTGAGTACAAGGTAAGCACTTTGCCAACTGGGCTATCTGTCCTGTGTTTTTCTTAAGGAGAAGCCCCATAGATTCTGAAATTCTGGGCCTCATTGCTAGTCACTGGACAGTGTCTTTAAACTGTACGTAATGTACTGCCTCCTCTCCTGTGGGCTTGTCTCCACCACATACTTTTCTGTCTTCCTTGACGATTCTCTAACCAACTCTGCAGACAAGAAGATTGCTATTTCCCCAGGTGGGTCCATTTTGTTCCGTCTTCCTCTTTCCTTCCCACGCTTCTGACTTCTCTGTTTGTTCATCTTCTCAAGGCCTTGAGCCTCTGTCCTTTCTCTGATGCAGGCCAACTTAGTATTCCTGGCAGATTTCAGGTGCATCCTGTGGATGAGCTCTTCCAACTCCTTGATAAAGCTTTTTAATAAACTCAGTCCTCACAGTCACTCCTGGGACATTGTGCTAAACACCTCCTTGAAGCTAGATCTGTGGCTGTTTAGTCATTGTTCCATTACCTTTGGTTTATGGGTTTGGAGCCAGTTTTCAATTTGCATCGGAGTTTTCCTACTCTAGCCAATTTGAATGAGTTTTGCAAGTAAAATTTCATGGGACTTTTTTTTTAATCACGTCTTTGCTAAAGTCCAAATAGATAACATCTGCTGAGTTCCTCGTCCCCTTCATTGCAGTGGAGTGTATGTGTGTGTGTGTGTGTGTGTGTGTGTGTGTGTGTGTGTGTGTGTGTGTATAAGAAAGTGTGTGTATGTCTAAGATTGTGTGTATGTGTGTAAATATATATAAGAAAATGTGTGTAGTATGACTGTGTGTGAACATGTGTAAGAGTATGTATACGTCTGTGAGTGCGTGTGCGCGTGCGTGTGTGTGTGTGTGTGTGTGTGTGTGTGTGTGTGTGTGTGTGTATGCTCATAGATCTTTTTAAGAAGCAAGCTGTTACATTTTCCTACTGCAATTGGTCCCTAATAAACCTATGCCACTTTGGTCCTGAATTGCATTATCCTCTGGTTTGGTTCTCATTAATTTTCATGGGTGTGAATTCCTCTTCTCTCCTAATATTTATCTTGTCCTATAAACAACTATGTTCCATAACAGCACACTGGAGCTTATAGCCCTGTATTTCACAGACTTGCCTTATCCCTGATTCTAGAGCTTCAGGGGTTTGCGATCTTCTCCCAGCTGCTTCTAATCAAAGCTAATTCCTTCCCACAGCAGCCCCCCCCTCCTTCCCGTTCCGAGTGTGGGCACCAATCTTCCTATTAAAAGAGATGACTCAGGGTGCTTGGGAAGCAGAATCTCATTTCCTCCCCCTTTCCCAGGACTAGTTGCTGGCCTCCCTGTGGTCAATTTACCTGTTCTAAATGCACACAGACTCTCCCAACCCTTCAAATGTGAACATTTTGCTGAGTAGGACAGCTTCCCTACCTGTTTAGCAGAAGCATGGGAGATGGAGGACACCCAGGGTGTGGCTCTTGTGCTGGGCTCAGGAGCTGCTCTAAGTGATGGTTCATCCTGGCCCAGGGGTTCCCTTCAGGGTAGGGCTAAGGGAACAGAGACAGCCTGGGAAGCCAAAGTGAGTACTAGAAGGGAATGTGAGCTAATGATTTGTGGAAGACTAAGGGGAAAGCCTGGAGAGATGGGGGCCGCATAAAGGTGAACATGGAGCACTTGATGCAATGGAGAAGTGAAGGGTTTGCTCAGAACACTCAGCACGGGGCTAAATGACTTTCCTGAAGAGGGAACACGGACCTTAAAGAATCAGAATGTTGCGAAGGAAGAATGTGTGAAAGCTTTCTCTCACTTCCTCCTGAATTCGGAGTTCTGCCTACTGAGAGAAGCCCATGATCACTCGGGGAGACAAACAGAGTCTGGGAGCTCAGAGCAGACACTCCCATGCCCACTTCCTGCATAGCCTCCCTGGAAGGACATAGGAAGGGAAGGGACTGCAGAAACACTTTGCTCCAGCTTCTTCTACATCTTTTTGTTTTAATTGACAAAAAATTTGTCATACACTATATTCTGATCATGATTTCCCTTCCCACGATTCCTCCTAGATTCTCTCCACCCAATATCCACCCAACCCCATGACATTCCTCTCTTTCTTTTTAAAAAACAAACAAAAGACAAAACACAGACACAGACACAGACACACACACACACACACACACACACACACACACACACACACACCCCTCTCACAAAACGGAAGTCAAAATATACAAACAAAAGACAAATACAATAAAATAATGTAAAACAAAACAAAAACATCTACAAAGAAACCAATGAGTTTGTTTTCTTTTGGCCAAGAACATGGAGACTGCCTAAAGGGTGGTTTGCATACCCAGTGAGACTCCATTTGAAACAATTGATTTTTCCTTTGCCATCAGGTATCAACTGTAGCTAGCCTCCTGGTTATTGGTAGAGAGAGGATCTTGCATCTACTTTCCCCTCCACCACTGAGCGCCAACCTGGCATGAACCTGTGCAGGCCCTGGTGGTCCTCCTACATAATTGATTCCAGAGATAGTGAAGCCATATCTGAGGCACTCCCTGTGTCAACAAACAAAGAGTACCAGAAAGTAGACAGGACACTATTTGGGAAGCAAAAGGGGATTGGTGAAAGTGGCACACAGAGGGGAGTGGGAGGGAGAATGCAATGGGGTGTTTATGATCAAAGTTCATTATATACAGATATGAAAAGTCACCGTGAACACCATTGTCATGGATAATTAATACATGCTAACCAAAATTTAAAGTCAAATCTAGAAATAAACATCATGATTTTCCAAGAACCAGATCACTGCTGGGTTCTAATATGTTACCTACAACCTCTGAGGTAACTTTCATTGCCCAGGGCTGACATTTGATACCTTGCTTGGTGCTTGGTGCTTTGCTTAAAATAGCAAATCCTCCCAGGTCGATCAGATGGAGTACCTGGTTTCTGAGTGATCAGGATTCCTATGAAAACAATGCTAAGAATATTCCATAAATCCTGGACTAGAAAAACGTCATAACCCTTTCTAATGGTTTGTCATTAGGATTTCATCGCACGTTCCTAGCTAAGTGTTAAAGTGAGGATAGTGAAATTTCTATGTGAGAATCCGATAACACCAGAGTCACTCCAACCACCCTGTTCTCTTGTGCCTGAAATTCTTCAGTTATTCAGACCCCGCCAATCCATTTATTTGATGTATTTTTGTCAAGTTGAGAGAATTTACCAGACATCAACCTAAGCTTCAAAAAAGTCTCCCTAGTTTACTTTCTGCTTTGAATTCAGCTTTCCATTAATCATGGCCTACTGTTTTCACTGTCCACTCTTACCACCATTACTTTCTTGTTGAAAAAGTTAAAAGTAACTTAGACCAAGAAAGGGAAAATGTGGCCTAGCCAGTCATCAGACCAGAAAAATGAACACAGATAAAGCCAACTGCAAAAGCTCCCAAGGAGACAGTTTTTCACCATGGACATAGCATGGCTCTTATGTGTCTAGTGAGCCTCTCAGAGACTCTACTAGGAACAGTCAGCCACCATGGTAAATTTCTTCCCCTGCCAAGTGAACATAGATAGAGGCATTAAAGGATCTGAAGGGGGGGAGGGGTTGGCTGAACGTGTAAAATGGAACACTTATTTCTTTCAATTCATCCTGGACTCTTTGAGTCTTGGGGACCCAGGGAAGCCCACAAGTACTCAGAGACAAAAAGCAGGGCAAGACTCAAAGCACATGCTTCCAGATTCACTTCCTACCTTTCCCTTCAGGTCAGACACAAAGACTCACTAGAATGAAGAGCTCTCTGAACCTTTTGTATTTCACATCGTTGTTAAAGGAATAAAGTCTACACCTTTGCCTGGAAGCTCTAGCCACTTTTTTGACACAAATAAGCATCAATGTATGGCTGAGTTGCAACACTTAAGGTAATAGGTTCTCATACCTGTATTGACTGTTCCTATAGAAACAAGACCTCGAGTCTATATTCAGTCCAGACCAGATATTGACCCCTTTATAAAACTCTGCTTGGTTGTGAACATTCCAAGGTACTGCTTTATCCGAATCTCACCTAATTCTACCCTTCTCCAGAGCACTAGGATATCACTGACTTTTCCTTGCTTTTTGAGATGCTTGTTAGTTAGGATACCAAGTCCCTCATTGCTTTGGATCCATAAACTGAAATTCATCGGGGTATTGATGTTCTCCTGGTGATCTTCAAATGCTGGGTGCTGCAGAGTGGATTTCTCCACTGACAGAAGGGCCAAGAGATTCTTTCCTGTACTCAGTTGGGCATGGTTCTGTACTTATTTTCTTCAAAACATTGTAAAAGATGGCGCTTTTACCTTTGTTAGGGCTTCTCAAGCATGAACCAGAATAGTTTATGCATATTTACTTTGTATTCAAGAAGCCAAGATTACTCAAAGCTTCCACATCAACTTGGAAATCAGCTCTCCTAGATCAAGAACAATGAAAACATCAATTAAAGGGGATAGATCATAGATGTTAGGCACTTGGTCACAAGTTACATCTGTTGTTCTAGCACACAGTAGCTATAAATAATGTGGAAGTGGTTAAACATAGCTGTGGCCCAACAAAGTTTTTCTTACCAAACAAGCACATGGTTAGATTGGACTAAAGGTCTGTGACCCAGATCATTGCAATAAACAGAATCAGTGTTCACGAGATGGCTAGTTGTCTTCTCAATATAGACATATACTTAATACTACTTGAGTGCCAGAGACACATCAAGTTTGATCTTGACTTTCAACTTGAACAATATCTAAGTAGTTGGTAAAGTAACTAAGACAAGTTAGTCAGTGTTTGTAGGTAGATTATCCCTGGTCTTATTTCTCTGAGACCATTTCATGTGAGTTGACACTCATTCTGTACTGGTCAACTCTACATGCTATTTCTTATTATGTGTATATCATTATGATCTCGCACTCAGGATAGACAAGATGCTGTCTTCTAGAGGCTAAGCAAATGGAAGTTGCCATAGAATTCCAGGAAGTTGATCAGAATAAAAACTCTAGTACCTTAATTAGCAGATATGTCTTTGTTCCCTGATGTGTCTGAATCTCCTGGCAAAGTTTTGACAGGACGACATCTTGGCAAGTGATCACATTGTTCAGAAACTACCATAGAACAAATTTTGCTGCTATGACATGCTAAAAATAAGTACCTGGACAAGCAGAATTATTTCATCCTAGATGAATACCAGAGAACACATTAGACAGGAGACTGAAGGATTCAGATATCCACATTTATTTCAGAATAGAATAGTTCGCAACTAATACATTCCTTCAAAGGCTAATTCTTCGGGTGTGAGATAGCTACGTGAGTTTCACACCAGTAAATGAATATTATGCCTTAACACCTATCATTTGGGTCATGTTAAGAGTAAATGTGGTGTATAGATTGGCTGTGAAACTATATTCACAACTAAGGTATCATTAAATCAGGCTGAAGACATGTGTTAGCAGAACGCCTCATTGAGAAGCCTTTTCCAAGGTTATTCCAGAACTTTCTCTAGATGTTCTCCTTAGAGTTGGGGGGGGTCTTAAAACCTTCCTGGGCCACTAAGCTAATATTTAAAGATGCATTCGCAAGCACACAAAGCCAACTTCTACAGAAAACTTTTTTGCAAAGTACTAATGCCTCTGCCCAATTCTGCCTGATAAGATATGGCTGGTAACACTTGCCTTGAAATGTAAAGGGAAGGATGAATGAAAGGACTTGGTGCACAGAGAATGTTGCTTAAATATTCCTTCATTTGTATAAGAAAGATGAGGAATCAATCGGGGATAACTCTGACATAGCTTGTACTGTGAACCCAGTACCCAGATCAGGGGGTCTTCTCCAGATGTAATGGGTCAACATGTCCAATACAGCAGGTCAAAGCTTCTGTTTGCATTTGCTTTTCTTCCTGCATTATTAAATCTGTCTGATTTCAGAGGGCGACTCTAAGCCCTTGCTCTGTGGCGAGCTTAAGCTCTAGGACGGAGACAGTGGCAGCTTCTCTTCCCCTTGGAATTGCACCACAGTCTCAAAGATGTGTCTCCCTACTCATTCATTGGGGAAGCCTTTCTGCAGGCTGGAGTTAAAAGGAGACTCTACACATTTGAGACTAATATGTGTGGGCCAATTAAGAGATGGTTGACTACAGAGATATTTAAATTTTATTTAATTTTTCTTTAAGGAATACAATAAGTTTGTCCCGAGCCTAGAATGATAATGCTTTCTGCATTATTGGTCTTGAAGGTAGGTATCAAAGATTCACTGCCAATGAATGAAGAAGTAGAAATTCAAAATACATGAATACCTTCATATGAGAAAAGACCTCCATGGAATTTTTAATTAAAAAGCCAGCCCTCAGGGGAAATAAAAACACGCAGAAGTTACCAGGAGTTTAAAAAAATGTAGGGAGAAAACAATACATTTCTGGCGTCCAGGTCTGGATTTCTTATGGCCATCAGGGGAGAGGTGGATTAGCCATCAAACAGAGATTTTTTAAAATAATCGGATTCCTTTAGGGCTTCTTAAGGCGTAACTTGCGATTCAGAAGAGTGTGCATGTTTGCCCTTATTCCTTATCTATTCCAGGGGATTAAGTCCAGTAAACATCTAAAGCAACAAAGCAGAGCTGGACTCCGTTCGCGGACGTGGCACCCTCCACTCTTTCCTGCAATTTCAGCAGCTAGAGCACTCAGGAGATGAGCAAGCCCTGCGGAGCTCTGCGGAGCCCTGCAGAGCCCTGCGGAGCCCTGCGGAGCCCTGCGGAACACAAAACCCTAGCCTCCTGTCCCCCTCCTCCCGTAACTAATCTCTGCTTTCCACAGGAAGCATCTTCAGGGCTCAGCATTTGCCTGTAACTCTCTGGCTTTTTCTTTTTCTTATAGCCTCGCCACTGTCTTTGTTTTGGATAAGGGAGAAAGGCTACATTCGGGGCACGTGAACCTCGCATGCAAGGGCACCTAAGCTTTGAATAAGCAAGGACATGTAAATGCATGTGGCCTCCATCAATGGAAGCGTCGTTTCTCTCCCCAAATAACTCAGAAAGGCAATGCCAGCCTGTGTTTCTTTATGAAGATTAGTCCCAATATTTTTAACCATTAAGAATGAGATAACTCTTTAATGTGTGCAATGGTGTTTTTTAAGCTACTGCAAACATCACTCGAATATAAACAATCTATTTATGCACAGGGGAAGAAAGGAAAAAAGCACAGTATTTTTAACTCTTTCACTAGTCACTGTGGTTTCCATGGAAACCATAACATGAAGCCAAGCAGTTACTTCGACATTATATAATACTGTCTGATGGTTAGTTACTCCTGAATAAGCGTGTTTATTCAGTAGTGTTCTGTCCATGTAATCAACCTTATCTACCACGATTAGATTAAATAGGGACCAGAGTCCTAAAATCATTTATTGCAATGGGATTTTCTCCTGTTACTCATCTAGAAAATGACAGGCTGTGTTTAAAGGAGAGGTGCCTGTGGAATGTGCCTGTGAACTTGAGGGAAGAGCGTCTAGTGCTGGTTGTAGTCTTGACGCATTGAGATGAAAGAACAGAAAACTGAACGCTGAAGCAGAGGTATTTGGATTCACCTGCACGCATTTTGGTCCTCTGCTTCCTTTTTGCTGGAATGGGAGACAGTTAGCTCTGATTCTCAGAGGGCCTGTGCACATGAACAAAGCAATCAGGACAAAAGATATCTGCTATGAACATCCTTGGTCCATTTAAGACCAAGAGTTTTTCCCGCACCATCACTATTGATTGGAAAATCATTTGGAGAACATAAGAGGTCACCAACTCCTCATGGCTAGGCTTTTGCTTGTCTGTCTGCCTTCTTTTTAATTACTTCATGAGACTGTCTCTCGAATCTACATTTGACTCTTTTCTCACATCAGCTGTCCAAAAAAAATTATTCCTTGTTCTCCTACATTACAGAAGTATGACAATAAAAAATTGTATGTGTGAAAACTGATGATTTGATATATTTTATATTGCTTAAATGACCTAGTTAGCAAACTTATCCTAGATCTTGAATGGTTACCTTCTCTTAGGACACCTGGGTTTTCATTCATTGTTTTCACTTACTGAAAAACACAAAGTTTAGCTATTTTTCAGTGAATTAAAATAAGACTCAGCATGACTAATTCTTAGAGACAGTGTTCTTTACAGTATGGAAATACTTGGCTTACTCATGCACAACAAGCAAGATCTAGAGGAAACTCAGTTTCCTTCTTCTCCCTCTCCTTCCTCTCTCCTCTTCCTTTCAACAACGATTAGTGATTTAAATAGATGTTGACAGGGTCTGTTGGGAAATGACTGGAATCCACAGAGTAGCTTTTTAAACTCACTCAGCTAAATATTTCTATAGCTATATAACCAAGTCAATCATGTCTCTGCTCTCTATATTCTTATTGAAAACAGAGTGATGGTACATTTAGTTAATTTGCAAAGAAAGCAGATAAACTAGAATTCCACTAAGATCTCTCAAAATCCTCTCCCCACAAGCAATGAATCTCACCTTTTTGGGGAGGGGTGGGGTACAAAAGGCTAGGACAGGCTGCTCGTTACAAACATAAGACCTGTCTGTGCTCTAGTTCCTTTGCTGTAGCTGCTGATTCTCTCGCGCTCCGTCAGCCAGACAGTTTCTCATGGCAGAATCCCAGCCCTCTTTTTTATGGAGTCTTTGCACAGAAAAAAGCAGGAAATTGGCTCTCCCTAGGTTTCTGGAGACTCCGTTTCTCTACCATCCTTTCTCTTTTCCCTTCTGCTAATGTAGACTAGTTTAGCGTGCCATCTTTCTGTTATATTCCTCTCCTCTCTGCTTTGCTTCCTAGGCAACCTGACTCATTCCTGAGAAGAGCTACACCTGCTGAGATTCCAAGTCTTAAGCTAGTTCCCACTGCCTGTACCCTCATCACCTCCCCACACAACCTAGGGGAACTTTTTCTCTTCCTTCTGGAGGGACAGCTAATCTGCATGACTCAGAGCTGCTTCTCATAAAAGATCCCATAGTTAACCATTGGCAAGTCTCCCTTCATTTACTGGTAAATAATTATAGCCCTCTCTTCTGTCAAGCCAGGGAAAGTCCACAGAGATGAACAAGGCCAATACGATCCAGTCTCTAGAATTTCCCTTCTTCTGATGTGAACATCTTTACATCCCCAGAGCAAAGCGAAATCTCTGACTCACAGTTCACACTTACTTCCTCCGTTTGTGTCTTCAAACTTTCAGTTTTATTACATGGAATTTGTTACACTTTTATTGAAAATAGAAATATATAAATTAGCAGAAATATAATACATAACAATTCACGCATACTGGTATTAATCAGAAATTAACAATGTCATATTTTAGATATGTGCAGATTACATATTAATACAAACTGTCTTCTAGAAATAGGATCGTTGTCTGGTAAGTTGTTGCAGACAGTGAAGTGATTGCTACACAAGCCTGAGAACTTGATTTCTGATCTCCAGTACCCATGTAAAAAGTAAAGTTTAACCCAAGCACTGGGGAGGAAAAGATTCGGATCCCTTGTACCTGCTGGCCAGCCAACTTAGCCTAATCAATGAATTTTAGGCTCAATGAGAAACCTGGTGTCAAAATATAAGGTGGAGAGTATCTTGAGAAAACATAAATAAACAGTGTTAACCTCCTCTGTCTTCCAATATGGACAAACATACACACACACACACACACACACACGACAATCGACCTTTATTTTCAGACAGTCAACATGACTCACCATCAGCATTCTGAATGACTTTACCTCGTACTGGAGGAAAAGCTTGCAATAAGGAGACACACATCTGCACCACTGGCTGGAACAATCTTGGTCTTGGATCTAGTTTTATATTTTTCTTAGAATTATACCAATAGTGAAGTCTAGCTGATTTCTCTCATCTGGAAGCAGGGGCATAGGAGGATTCAGGGACTTGATTACCCAAAGACCAGAAAGCCCAAGCCACCCAGTGTACTCTCGGGACTATGGAACCTCCCAGTTCACTCTGGGGGGCACCACACAGCCCCCCAAAGGGCACAAAGCCCCTTTGTTGTGCACACCACTTAAAATAGCTGCTATAGGCAGTTCTTGGATTGGGTGTGAGGAGCTCACACATTCTAACAATGAAAAGTATTTCCAACCTTTGAGTATGTCTCACAGCCAATAAGCTCCTATTATGGTGATGAATTACAGACCCCTACTACTACTGATGGTCTATCCTGGGCATGATTAATTTCTCGTTTGTACATAAAAGATACTAAACAACCTATCATCTGATTAAATCTACTAGGATATTTAAAGGATATTATCCTAGGAAAGCAAACATGGGGCAATATGTTGCTTTAAATTAAAAGAGAAGTATGTTGTGATCCTCACTTGATACTGGAAGATCGTTTGATAAAACTCAGACCTGTTCATGACAAACACGTCCAGTGTTCTAGTTACTGTCCTCACTGCTGAGACAAATCCTGACAACAGAAATACAAGGAAGAAAGTTTATTTTGGCTCAAACTCATAGTGAGAGTACATAGTACACACTGGTGGGGAAGGCAAGGCTGTGAGAGCCTGAGTCAGCTGGTCATGTGTCATGTGCCGTCAGGAAGCGGGAAAAGGTGCATGCTGAGGCTAAGTCCCTTTCTGCTTTTTTATTCAGTCCAGGACTCCAACCTATGGAGGTAGCACCATCCACACTCAGGATACATCTTCTCTCCTCCGGTGAATCTCTCTAGAGACATATTCAGAGTTACGTTCCCATGATTCTTCTAAGACCCATCAAGTTGACAATCAAAATTAACAACCACGTTCAGTAAAGTAGGAATGAAAGGAAACCTTCCCATGATCCTTAACAGTGAAATACTAAAGAGATAGCTAAGCACACTGGCTTCTCTTCCAGAGGACCCGAGTTCAATGCCTAGCACCTGCATGGTGGTTCACAACTGCCTGCAACTCTTGCCTCAGGGAAGTTCAGTGCTCTCTTCTGGCATACATGAGCATCAGATACCCACATTGTATGCAGCCGTGCATGCAAGTGAAATACCCAAACATAAAATAAAAGTGAAATAAATCAGTGAAAATATTAGAAATCCATATTCCCATCATAATTTATCTTAATTTTTGCAGCAGTAGAGACTGAAGGGTCTTATGCATGCTTGGCCAATGCCCTACCAGTGAGCTGTAACCCTTTTGGTTTTTGTGGTACAGATTCCACTAATTTGCCCCAGGTAGGACTTGAACTAGTGATCCTTCTTCCTCAGACACCCCATAAGTAGCCAGGACTCAAGACCCAAACTACAATTCTATTTTAAAAAATGAGGTATTAGCTTGCTATAACTAACTGTTCGACATTGTTTCACCAACCTTGCCCAACCAAATTGATAAGAAGAAATGGGAAGGCCAGATACTACAAAGGAGCAAACTGAACAGGCTTTTATTTTTCATAAGTGATCTATTCTAATGAATGTGTCAAAGTTTCCATTCTCAGAATAATGTTGTGGAATGAGTGTTCATATTGTTCATACTTATGAAATGTTTCAGAGCTAAGAAAAATCTATAGCCAAGATCTGGCTTTAAGCAGTCTGATTCAGGTCCCTGAGTCTTTTTACTGTATGTTTTAGTCAGGGCTTCTATTCCTGCACAAACATCATGGCCAACATACAAGTTGGGGAGGAAAGGGTTTATTCAGTTTACACTTCCACACTGCTGTTCATCACCAAAGGAAGTCAGGACTGGAACTCACACAGGGCAGGAACTTGGAGGCAGGAATGGATGCAGAGGCCATGGGGGGATGTTTCTTACTGGCTTGCTTCCCCTGGCTTACTCAGCTTGCTTTCTTATAAAGCCCAAGACTACCAGCCCAGGGATGGCACCACCCACAAGGGGCCCTCCCCCTTGATCACTAATTGAGAAAATGCCTTACCGCTGGATCTCATGGAGGCATTTTTCTCAACTGAAGCTCTTTTCTCTGTGATAACTCCAGCTTGCGTCAAGTTGACACAAAACCAGCTAGTACAATTAGTTACCTTTCCAATGTTGTAATAAAGTACCATGACCAAGAGCAACTTCAGGGAGAAAGGGATTACTTTAGGTTATAATTCCAGAGGAATCAAATCAATGACAGTAGGAGAGGCATGGCGACAGGAAACAGACAGATCCCATTTTTTGTCTACACCAAGACAGAAAAGGCAGCAGAGGATGGGGGAAGGAGGCAGGCAGGAAGTGGCTTGAGGATTAAACTCTTAAAGCAGGTACACGCAGTGACACACTTGTTTCAGCAAGGCTCCGCCCCCTAATGTTTTCCTAGCAGCCCCAAATAGCACCAACACCTGGAAAGCATGTGTTCAAGTATATGAGCTCATGGGTGACATCCCTCATTCAAAACTCCACAGCGCCCTGATAACTCCTAAATGCAGGTCCAAAATTAAAAATAAGGATGACGAATAATGATCATAACTATGAAAAGTACCTCTGGGGGAATCAGCATCCCCGATTTCAAGCTGTACTACAGAGCAGTAGTGATAAAAACTGCATGGTATTGGTACAGTGACAGGCAGGTAGATCAATGGAATAGAATTGAGGACCCAGAAATGAACCCACATACCTATGGTCACTTGATCTTCGACAAAGGAGCTAAAACCACTCAGTGGAAAAAAGACAGCATCT
>CM052714.1:47302479-47327378 GCA_028551405.1 Uromys caudimaculatus | reverse complement strand
AAAAAAAAAAAAAAAAAAGAAAAGTAGGCCGCCATGCTTCCTAGCCATTTATCTTCACATGTTTAAAAACAAACAAAGAAGTCTGAGAAGCTTGCTTAAACATCACAGCCTTCCCCCTGACTCAGCAAAAATAGAAACAAAAACATCCTCTATTAAAATAAGAAGAATTTCAGGAGCCACAGAAAAATGTGAGCCCTCAGCCTCCACTGGCTCCTAATTATAAAATTCAAGGATGTGCCTTTATTGTTTTCTCACTGCATGAGACCTTATGGGTCAGCTAAAGCCTTGCTTTTCCTGTGAAAATTACAGTTCATTTATATGCCTTGGAACTTGGTAAGTATCTTAAAATACCTTGGTCTTTTCCTTCAGCCTTACAAAATTGAAGCTGTTCAACAGGACTGTGAACACAGGAGAAAAGGAACACTTCCAACACGAAGACAGAATCACTGAAACATTCTATTACCCACCGAAGGATTCAGACCAGTAAGCATAACAAACACGGGGGTCCCGTGACACGCTAGCACTCACTGGCATAAAGCGAAGGGAAATTTATATCAAATGTCTAATAACACTAAATACCAAGAATCATGCCCCAGGAGAACTTTTCTGAATTTCTTGAATATGAGACAACCCTTAGTAGTGAATTCGATCTTACAATGTATCAGAGGATGAACACAGGGTAAAAACCCTATGCATGTATGTAGTGTGAGACACCCTTACTCCCTAAGACAGAATTGCTGCTCACCACAGCCATGACACTTGGACGAAACGCTCTGAATGGGATAACAGTGGGGACCCCCTTTCCTGGCAGACATACCTCGTCAGCCACCAAGATACTCTCACAAGGGACAAGCTCTGTGAATATCAAGTATGTGGGGAAAGTTTCTGGGTAAAACATCCTTTACTAGCCATGGAAAAACTCACTGAAAATACTGCATGTGGACGCTCTTAGCAAGAAGTCCCAGTCAACAGATATCAGAAAAGTCTTGTAGGAAAGAAATTACATAAATGTAACGAATATGGAAAAACCTTTCTCGATACTTACCCACCTGAGAGTTTTTAAAATAAAAGGGGAAGCAGGGAGAGGGCTTAATGGGTAAATTGTCATGCATGTTGAGGGCATGAGTTTAGTTGGCTAGAAGTTATTTAAAACCAGACATGTACTAACACATACATGCGCACACATGCTCGCGGGCACACACACACACAGAGGCACAGCACATGTACAAACACACAAATGCTCTCTTTTTTGCATGGAAATTAAATCAGGGTAGGAAAGCAAGTAAGTTATAGCCAAGTGGAATGAGTCTCCCATAGTAGACACAAATTCACCGCACCTGTGTCTGGTTTCCCCTTTTCTTTTATTGTAAATAGATTTTTCTTAAACAAAACATTTGGATTATGATTTCCATTCCCCCACCCTTCCGAATTCTGCTTCCCCCCCTCGTCCCGTCTGCATGCACGCCTGTTGTGTCTTTCCTCAGAAAACAAAGAGGCATCTCAGGGGTAATAATAGAATAAATAAAGGTACAATAAGATAAAACAGAAACAAACAAATGGAAGAGAAGAGATGAAGAAAAAGCACAAAAAACACATATCCATGCAGAGACACACACATTTGCACACACATGAATCCTGTAAGAACACAAAACCAGAAACCATAATATATACACAAAGGACAGATCTGGCACACCATTATGAGACAGAAAACCTCCAAAGGATGTCATTCGGTTCATTTTGTGTTAGCCATCTACTGCTGGTCATGGAGCTTAACCTTCAGAGTGGTTTGTTTCCCCAGTGAGACTCTCTCTGAGAAAACTGATTTTTGATTTGCAAGTAGTTATAAATTGGAGATATCTTCAGGGGTGTGGGTGAGGTGTGCATCTACTTTCATCTCTAGGATGTCAGGTAATGCAGATCCATGCAGGCCCTGTGCACACTGCCGCCGTCTGTTGTGCATGTGTGCACTGGCCATGCTGAATTTAGAAAGCCAGGCTTCCTCGGTGTCCTCCAACCCCAGCTCTTACACTCTTTCTGCCTCCTCTTCTACAGAGTTCCCTAAGCCCTGAGAAGAAGAATTTGATGGAGACATACCATATAGAGCTGAGTATTCCAAAGTCGCTCACTCGCTCCTTAACCGGCTGCAGGGTTTGTTCCCATCTCCTGTAAGAGGACGCTTCTTTGATAATGGCTGCACAAGGCACTTACTTATCTAAGAGTGTAGCAGAATGTTATTAAGAGTCGTTGTTTTATTGCTATGTTTTTTTTAACAGTATTTGGTTTTCCCCAGCTCCATGGCCTATCTGATCTTGGGTTCTTGGACATGCAAGCAGCATGGGGTATGGGTTTTATCTCGTGGAATGGCCTTAAATCAAACTGATATTGGTTGGCTACTCCGCAAATTTTGTACAGCTATCGTATGAGTGTATCCTGCAGGAAGGTCATCACTGGAGATTGAAGGGTTTGTAGCTGCACTGGTGTTTACCTTTCTCCCGTGCAGAATCGCTTCCAGTACTGTGAGTATTAGTAAGAACAGAAGCTCTAGCAGGCACTAGCTCAACCTCTCCACGTTCAGTGAGTTACATAGGTATATCATCAGCACAGGACTATACCATCAACTTATGGAAAGCAATCAATAGTTTGGGGGTTGCCATTGGACCCCTTTGGCCAAGCACCCCCTTAGATGTACTGAAAGCTTCATTGGGTGATAAGAGACGTTCAGTTGTGGCTCCGACTCCCCTGTCATTTGATGATTTCAGTAAGGTTGCCTTTGTGTTTTATGAAGCTTCCCCTGTATTACGTTTCCTTAGGACCCTTGGGTTGCTCACACCTTTAGCTGTCCCCCTCTAAATCCCCTCCCTTGTCCCCCTCTTGCCTCCTCCTCCCCGTTTGATCCTCCCATTTCCCCTTCATCCATCCATAACTATTCATTCTATTTCCCCTATCTAGGGAGTTCCAAACCTTCCCACTAGGCCCTTGCTGTGTACTTTAAAGACTACATGACTACATGACTGTAGCTTACTTAACAATGACTTGACAACTAATATTCATATATAAGTGAACACATACCGTACTTGTGTTTCTGGGAAGGAGTTACCTTGCATGATTTTTTTTTCTAGTTCCATCCTTTTACCTATGAATTTCACTCTCACTCTCTCTCTCCCTCATCCTCTCTTCCTCTCCCTGTTCCTCATCCCCTCTCCCTCATCCCCTCTCCCTCTCCCTCATCCCTTCTCTTTCTCTCTCAGGCTGAGTAAAATTTCTTTCTGTAAATTACCATGCTTTATTCATTCATCTGTTGTGAGACATCTAAGTTGTTTCCAATTTCTGGCTATTGTGAAAAGAGCAGCAGTAAACATGGTTGAACAAGTGTCTCTATGGTAGGATGTAGCAACCTTTTACGTAGATGCCCAAGAGTGGTATAACTGGATCTTGAAGTAGATGGATTCCCATTTTCCTGAGTGACGGCCACACTGATGTTTATAGTGGCCGTACCAGCTTGCACTCCCCTGTCTATGGATGAGTGTTCCCCTTACTCCACATCCTAGCCAGCATGAGCTGTCATTTGTTTTATTGATTTTCACCATTCTGACAGGTATAAGATAAAATATCAAAGTAGTTTTGATTTGCATTTCCCCGATGACTAAGGCTGTTGAACATTTCAAGTTTGTCTCAGCCATTCGAGTATCCACTTTTGAGAATTCTCTCAAAAAAGATTAGATCTATATCCTATTTCTTAATTGGATTGTTTTCCTGATATCCAATATTTTTTAGTTCTTTATATATTTTGGTTATTAGCCCTCTATCACATATGTAGTTGGTAGATTTCTCTTTCCCATCCTGCAGGCTGCTCCTTTGTCTTAATGACAGTGTCCTTTGCCATGCAGAAGCTTCTCAGTTTCTTGAGGTCCCATTTACTAATTGTTGATCTTAGTGCCTGTGCTAATGATGTTCTATTCAGAAAGGTTTTATTCTGTGCCAATGAGTTTAGAGCTATTTTCCACTTTCTCTTCTATCAGGTTCGGTGTGTCTGGTTTTATGTTGAGGTCTTTGACCCACATGCATCTATGTGCATTCTTCTACATGCAGCTGTCCAGTTTACCCAGTGCCAGTTGTTGAAGATGCTGCTGTTTGTTCGTATGTGTATGGATTTATGTCTGGGTCATCAATTTGACTTCACTAATTGACTTTACTGTTATGCCAATACCATGTTGTTTTTATTACTATAGCTCAGCTGTACAACTTTAGACTGGGGATGGTGATACCTTCAGCAGTTCTTTTACTATTCACAATTGTTTTAGTTAACGTGGGGTTTTTGTGTTTTCACATGAAGTTGAAAATTGTTCTTTCAAGAACTATGAAGAATTCTATTGGAATTTTGATGGAGATTGCATTGAATCAGTATATTGCTTTTGGTAGGATGGCCATTTTTGCTATATTAATCCTACTAGTTCATGAACATGGGAGATCTTTCCATCTTCTGGTATCTTCTTCAGTTTCTTTCATTAATGTCACTTCCCTGGTTGGAGTTACTCCAAGATATTTAATATTACTTGAGGTTGTGAAAGGTGTTGGTAATTTGATTTCTTTCACAGTCCATTTCTCATTTGTATATAGGAGGGCTTCTAATTTTTGTGAGTTAATTTTTTTGTCCTGCTACTTAGGCGAAAGTTTCCTGATAAAATTTTTTGGGTCTCTTATGTACCCTGTTATACCTCATGCAAATAAAGGTACTTTGACTTCTCCCATTCCTGTTTGTATCTTATTGGTCTCCTTCTGTTATCTTATTGCTCTAGCTAAAACTTCAAGTACTATACTGAGTAACTATGAATAAAGTGGATAACCTTGTCTTATTCCAGACTTAAGTGGAAATGCTTTAAGATTTTTCTCCATTTAAGCTGATGTTGGCTATGAGCTTGCTGTAATTTTCCTTCATTGTGTTGAGATATGTCTTTTTATCCCTAATCTCTCCAGAACTTTTATCATAATGAGGTGTTGGATTTTTTTCAAAGGCCTTTCCTTCATATGATTTTATTTTTCAGTCTGTTAATATGGTAGATTACATTTATCAATTTACATATGTTGAACCATCCCTGCCTGTCTGGGAAGAAGCCTACTTGATCATAGTAGACGAGTTTTCAAACATGTTCTTGGACTTGGTTTGCAAAAACATTTTTTGAGAAATTTTGCATTTATGTACATAAAGGAAATTGGTCTGTAATTCTCTTTATTTGTTGGGTCTTTGTATGGCTTAAGTATCAGGGTAACTGTAGCCTCATAAAATGAATGGGGCAATGTTCCTTCTGTTTCTAGTTTGTAGAATAATGAGAGGAGTATTGGGGTTCTTTGAAATTCTGGTAGAATTCTGTGCTAATACCTGGGATGTTTTGACTGGTAGAATTTTAATTATTGTTTCTATTTCACTAGGGATTATAGATATGTTTAAATTGCTTATATGGCCTTAATTTAACATTGGTAGATGGTATTATTGAGAAAATTATTTATTTCTTTTGTATTTTCCATTTGGTAGAGTACAGGGCTTTTAAGTATGTCCTTATGATTGATTTTCTGAATTTCCTTCGTGTCCTTTGTTATTTCCCTCTTTTCACCTCTAATTTTGTTAATTTGTATCTCTCTGACTTTTAGTTAATTTGGAAAAGGGTTTGTCAATCTTATGAATTCTTTCAATGAACCAACTCTCTGTCTCATTGATTCTTTGTATTGTTCTTGTTGTTGTTTCTATTGTATTGATTTCAGCCCCGCGTTTCATTATCTTTTCCCATCTACTCCATTATTTCTTCCTTTTGGTCTAGAGCTTTCAGGTGTGCTGTTAAGTCATTACTATGAGATAGCTCCGATTTTTGAATGCGGGCAATTAGTGCTATGAACTTGCTTCTATTGTGTCTCATCAGTTTGGGTATGTTGTATTCTCATTTTCACTCAATTCTAAAAACTTTTACATTTATATTTCTTCCTTAATTTCTGTTTTGATCCTTTTTCTCATTCAATAGAGAGTTATCCAGTGTTCATGAGTTTGTGAACTTTCTTATATCTTTTGCTGATATACAACTTTAATATGTGGTAGTCAAATAGGACGCAGGGTGGAATATCAATTTTCTTAAATCTGTTGAGACTTTCTTTGTGTCCAACTATATGGTCAGTTTGGGAGAAAGTTCCATAAGGTCGTGAGAAGAAGGTACCGGTGTGCTTGGGTGAGATGTTCTGTAAATATCTGCTAGGAACATTTGAATTATAATAGCAGTTAGCTTTCTCTCTATATAGGCAAGAGTGGAGTACTGAAAATATCCACTCTCACTGTGTAATGGACAAGATGTGATTTAAACTGTAGTAGTCTTTCTTTTAAACACTTGGGTGTCCTTGTATTTGGTGCATAGATGTTAAGAATTGCAGAATCCTTTTGTTGGATTTTTACTTTGATGAACATGTAGTAACCTTCCCTGTCTCTTCTGATTAGTTTTTGTTTGACATCAATTTTGTCTGATATTAAAATGACTATTCCTGCTTGTGTCTTAAGTCTGTTTGCTTCAAATATCATTTTCCATTCTTTTACTCTGAGATGATGTCTATCCTTAATGTTAAGGTGTGTTTCTTGATGGCATCAGAGGGATAGATCCTGTTCTCACATCCGTTCTATCAGTCTACGCTCTTTTTAATTAGGGAATTGAGACCAATAATGCTGAAATTTATCAATAAGTAGTTTTTATTGGTTCTCATTATTTTGTTGTGGTAGTGTGGGTTTTGTCCCCCACCCCTTGACTTGCTGGTCTGATATTACTTATTCCTTGTGTTTTCTTGGGTATGGTTAATTTCTTCAGGTTAAAGTTTTCCTAACAGTGCCTCTCTATAATGTTGTACTTGTAAGTAGATACTGTTTAAATTTGGCTCTATTATGGAATGTCTTTCTTTCTCCATCTATTGTGATTGAAAGTTTTGCTGAGTATAGTAGCTTGGGCTGGGATCTGTGCTCTCTTATAGTCTGTAGAACATCTGCTTAGGTCCTTCTGGCTTTTGGTGTCTTCATTGAAAAGTTGAATATTATTCTAATAAGTCTCCCACTATATTTGGTCTTTTCCTCTTGCAGCTTTTAATATTCTTTCTTTGTTATATACATTTAGACTTTTGATTATTATGTGCTGTGGGAAACTTCTTTTCTGGTCTAGTCAATTTGGCACTCTGTATGCTTCTTATATCTTGAAAGGCATCTCCTTCTTTAGCTTAAGGAAATTTTCTTCTATGATTTTGTTAAAAAATATTTTCTATGCCTTTGATCTGGGTTTGTCCCCTTCTTCTATTTTTATTATTCATAGATTTGGTCTTTTCATGGTGTCTCAAATTTACTGAATGTGCCTGGATTTGATTTTTTTTTTTTTTTTGACCAAGGTACCTAGTTTTTCTATCTTGCCTTCAATGCCTGAGATTCTCTTTTCTGTCTCTTGTGTTCTGTTGGTGAGGCTTGCTTCTGAGGTTTCTGTTTGAGTTTCTAATTTTTTATTTTCAGTTTCTCTCAGTTTTGTTGATTCTATTTGCATTTTTATGTCTTCAACTCTTTTTATTTCATTCCACTAATGGTTTGTGTTTTTATACATTTCTTTAATGGGTTTGTAAAAATATTTTTCTCCTTAAGGACTTCTAACATCATCATAAAGGCTGTTCTGAAATCCTTTTCTGTGCTTAGCTATGTTACATTTCCCAGGGCCTATGGTATTAGGTTGGTAGACTCTTGTAGAGATATATGGTCTTAGCTCTTATTGGTTGTGTCTTTACACTGGAGCCTAAGCATCTGGAATTAGGAAGACTGTAATTCTAGGTGCTGATGTGTAATCTTGTTTTTGTTGGGTGGATGTTCCTTTCCTGGGTTTCCGTTGACCCCTCAGGTTCTTAAGAGAGTGTAGTAGCTGTGGATTACCTACTAGGGATTGCTTCTGAGACTTTGTCAGGTGTGGCCACTGGGCATTCTGGGTAGAAAGTGGTAAGTGGGAACTTACCACTTTAGAATGGAGATGGGCTGGAAGGGTAGTGCTCTGAGATTGTCCATAGGAAGGAGGAAAGAAGTGTGTAAAAACAGGACCTCCTTGTTCTCCTGAGAATGGGGGCAGAGAGGGAGGAGAGACCACAGCATGTGGTCAGCTAAAGAGGTGGGCATGATACCAGGGGGTTGGATTTGGAGAAGAGGAAGAGGAAGATCTGGAGTTTGCTACTTGCTTCCCTGGCCAGAGTGGCTGGTGGGTTCCCAGGGAAGGCCTCTGGGAGTTGGCAGCAGAGATGAATGGCTGGAAGGAGGAAAGCTGTAGGAGAAGATCTGTGTGATCTGCTGGAGAAGGAGGCAGAGGGGAAGGGGAGGCAGAAGCAGGTGGTCAGTCACAGAGCTGGGGGAAGCAGAAGCAGGTGGTCAGCTACAGAGCTGGGGGAAGCAGAAGCAGGTGGTCAGCTACAGAGCTGGGCTTGAGATTAAGGGATTGGATTTGAAGGAGAGGAGGGTAAGAGAAGATCTGAAGGTAGCCCACCTGCTTCCCTGGCCTGCTTGTGCAGTGGGGTTGCCCAGGAACGCCTGTGGGAGTGGGCCCCACCTATGTTTCTTAAGAGACAAAACCAACAAGGAATTAGAATCAGATAACAGTTGTAGTCTACACAAAATAAAAAAAATTAGCTGTTACTTAAGGATACAAATTTCCCTGGTTCTGCAACTCTGTAAAAATATTACACAAGTCTAATAATAATTTAGAAATCTTAAAGACTGTGCATTTGAATATAAGACAGACGAGTTGGCAGACTGAAGCATTTGACAATTCAGGCTCTCCAGAATTTTTATTCTAATTTAGAGTTGGATATCGTCAGGGGACTTGACTTTCAAAATGGACAGGGAAGGGAGATATTAAGCAATTGCAAATATCATTATTATTAATATTTGTGTTGGTTGGTTTGTTGCCCTATGAAGACTTTAAGTTGGTACATAGTGCAATACACAAATAACGAAACAGCTTTTCTCTATGCCGAGGGTGCTGGAATATTCACCTAGAAGCAAAAGGAAATAATTATGTCTTTTCAGAGTAGTCATCAAGCCTGCTCATGACAGAGAGTTGGTGGTTGAGAAAGGAAAGTTCAGAGTACCTGGACTCTATTTCAGTCTTGGCCATGGCCTTGTCTTCTCCTGGCAAGATTGAATCACTCTAAGGCATCATTTTCCAGAAACTCTGGCCCCCAAACTTTTCCTCATAGAGTTCATTAAAGCTATTCAAGAAAGCTTACTCAATTTAGCTAGTCTTAAAAATGTTGATATGCATGACTACACAGTCCAGAGGTTGGTGTCGATATCCCTGGTTTATATTACCATTGGAAAACATGGGCATGTCCCTCATCTAAATAGGCACTGGAGACCATGTGACTGTCCAGGGGCTGTGCATAACTGGCCTTGCCCCTCACTGGTTGAAGTGCTCTGGAGAGCTGGCCCCACCTCTCACCACCAGCAGCACTCAGGAAAACAGGCCCTGTGCCTCACCTAGGAAGCACTGTGGAGCTGGCCCTGGTGGCAGGGATTTGGGTGAGAGGGCCCCAAAGGTGTGAGTATGGGAGAGCTGACCCATTCATTTGCCATGGGGTGGCATGAAGGCATTGGTGAAGCCACATACTGTACCACGCCCTTCCTCCACCCTCCAACCTCATGAGCTGCAGCACTTGGAAGAACAGGCCCTGCACATTTCATGGGCAGCACAGTAGTACTGGCCCTGGACTAAGAGGCATGCATGGGTCAGCCATAAGGAGAGAGAGAGGAAGAGTTAGCCCAGCCCCCCTTCTGCCATGAAGTGGTCTGGGTGGGAAGAGATACTGTACTGACTAGTTTTGTGTGTCAACTTGACACAAGCTGGAGTTATCACAGAGAAAGGAGCCTCCCTTGAGGAAATGTCTCCATGAGATCCATCTGTAAGGTATTTTCTCAATTAGTGATCAAGGGGGAAGGGCCTAGACCATTGTGGGTGGTGCCAACTCTGGACTGGTAGTCTTGGGTTCTATAAAAAAAATAAGCTGAGCAAGCCAGGGAAAACAAGCCAATAAATAACATCCCTCCATGACCTCTGCATCAGCTCCTGCTTCCTGACCTGCTTAAGTTCTAGTCCTGACTTCCTTTAGTGATGAACAGCAATGTGGAAGTGTAAGCTGAATAAACCCTTTCCTTCTCAACTGGCTTCTTGGTCATGATGTTTGTGCAGGAATAGAAACCCTGACTAAGACAGATGCCCTCTACCTCCTCGACCCTTGCCACCAGAGACAGTTGGTAGATCTGACCCCTGGGTCATGAGAGTGGGTGAGCTGGCCCTGGCCCTCACTAGCAGCAACACTCAGGAGAGCTGACCCTGGATCTCACCTGAGCAGCATATTAATGCTGGCCAGGGTCAAGAGGGAACAGGTAAGTTTCCCCCAAGGGCAAGAGAATCAGAGAGGTGACCCTTCCATTTGTCTGCCATAAGGGGTGGGGGTCTAGGATACTGTCCTCCTCCCGTTACGCCCCTCACCACCTGTAGCAGTCGGGAGAACTAGCCTCAGGGGAATAAGAATGGGTGAGCTGGCCCAGCTGCTCTCCAGAAAGCAGGCCCTGCATCTCATCTAGGCAACACAATAGAGCTGGCCCTGGTGGGTATGGGTGCAGATGAGCCAGTCCCCAAGAGAAGGCGCACAGTAGAGTTGGCCCTGCCACTCATCTGGCATGAGGTGGCATGGGTGTGGGGATAAAGCCCTTCCCCTTCCTACTTGCCACCTGAAGTAGCTGGGAAAGCTAGCCCTGGGGTCATGAGAACAGGAAAGCTGGCCCTCTCTCCCTCACTGGCTGTAGCACTCAGAAAAGTGGGATCTTCAGCTTGCCTGGCAACACGGTGGAGCGAGCCCTGACAGCAAAGGCATTGGCAAGCCAACCCCAAAGTTGGGAGAGTGGGAGAGCTGGCCCAGTCCATCACAGGGTGCAGCACTTGGGAGAGTTGGTCCTATACCTTGACTGGGTAGCACAGCACAGTGGAGCTGGCTCTGGAGGTGTGATGTGGGGCAGTGATCTGTGACAGGCAATCTGGCACCCGGTTGAGCACAGGCATAAAATCTGGGCGACCCCGTGGAACAATCCACAAGGGACTGGAAAACTTTATGCCAAAGCTTCTGGGAGGCTTTGGCTCCAGTCAAGGTTACATACAACCCCTCCTCAGGTAGAGCATGGCCACACAGCCCCAAGCCATCCCCATGTTAATGAAACATCTAGAGGCTTAGCCATGGCCCTTCCCAGTTACTATATCTGCCTGCTTTTCCCAGAAAGGCTGGGGTACAATTCCATCCAGGCCATTCCACACAATGAAAATAAACATCTTAGAATTATGGACTGTCTCTTCATCTGGACCCGAGGTGGGAATCAAGGGATCCAGCCCTCAATTAAGGAGCCACATCTAATCTCTCACCGAGGGCTTCCCAGCACTCCCACAAGGTACCCACTCACCCAAGCCTAAGCAGCTAGCCCGGTGCCCCAAGCAGCTGAAACCTGATCTAAGAGCAATAGTCCGTGTGCAGCACCCTGCGGCAACTGCAGTGTCCTGGGCTAGAGAACCCACAGAGATGGCTGCTGCACATTCCCCAAAAATGGCCCCCTCCTACATCCACGGGCAGGGCCTGCAAAGGCTTCCCACAGCCCCCACCTGCCCATCGGACTGTGTGGGAAGATGCTCGGCCATTTCCCGAGTGTCTGCTGTCCCACCCATAGCTGCAGCGCCCCGGGACAGACACGTGGGGCTTCATTCCACAGCACCAGGCATGTTCCCAACAGTGTGGGTACATGTTAGCTGGTCCTGAGGGAATGGAAGCAGGAGAGCTGACCCTGTCACCTGTCTATGGTGACACTGGGTGGCCTAGCCAGAACAGCTGCAGAGCCAGTGGGCTATTCAGCTCAGCTAACACACAGGCTCAGATTCAAGGCTCTGAATTAGCCCACTCCCAAATCTATATCATCTGAGAATGTTTGGGACCATGAAAGGAGCAGTCCTACTTTTCTGAAGCTGCAGGATCTCCATGACACATGGAGGGGCAACAATACAATAAACGGGAGGAGTCCCAAGGAGGATCCAATATTGATGGTGTCACAGAAGCAAAAGATATCTTTTGTTGGAATTTAAGGTCCTAATAAACCCATATAAAAGACACAGAATCCAGATATTTTATTTAAACAATATTCCTAGATTGGGCACATCTAATGCTAGTCTAACTTATTCCCCAGCTATAAAGCCCCCTTAATACTTGCTGTTTCTCCTGGCTAAGAGGTTCTGGCCCATTGCCACTTTTTCCTCTTCTGTCTCTCTCCTCTCTCTTCCTCTAGAACTTCCAGGCTCACCTTCCTCCCTCCACTGCCCAATCACAAGCTCTAGCCTTTTATTGTCAAGTTATACTGGGAAGAAGGTTCACATGGCATCAATCAACAGAATACAAGAGATAGAAGAGAGGATCTCAGGAGCAGAAGATACCATAGAAAACATTGACACAACAGTCAAAGAAAATACAAAAGGCAAAAAGCTCCTAACTCAAAACATCCAGGAAATTCAGGACACAATGAGAAGACCAAACCTAAGGATAATCGGTATAGAAGAGAGTGAAGATTCCCAACATAAACGACCAGTAAATATCTGCAACAAAATTATAGAAGAAAACTTCCCTAACCTAAAGAAAGAGATGAACATAAACATTCAAGAAGCCTACAGAACTCCAAATAGAATGGACCAGAAAAGAAATTCCTCCTGTCACATCATAGTCAAAACACCAGATGCACAAAATAAGGAAAGAATATTAAAAGCAATAAGGGAAAAAGGTCAAGTCACATATAAAGGCAGACCTATCAGAATTACACCAGACTTCTCATCAGAGACTATGAAAGCTAGAAGATCCTGGGCAGATCTCATACAGACCCTAAGAGAACACAAATGCCAGCCCGGGCTGCTATACCCAGCAAAACTCTCAATTACCATAGATGGTGAAACCAAGATATTCAATGACAAACCAAATTAACATAATATCTTTCCACAAATCCAGCCCTACAAAGGATAATAGATGGAAAACACCAACACAAGGAGGGAAACTACACCACAGAAAAAGCAAGAAAGTAGTTTTTCAACAAACCCAAAAGAAGATAACCACAAAAACATAAAAATAACATCAAAAATAACAGGAACCAACAATCACTATTCCTTAATAGCTCTTAACATCAATGGACTCAATTCCCCAATAAAAAGACATAGACTAAGAGACTGGATACATAACCAAGACCCAGCATTTTGTTGCATTCAGGAAATTCACCTCCATGTTAAAGAAAAACACTACCTCAGAGTAAAGGGCTGGAAAACAATTTTCCAGGCAAATGGTCCCAAGAAACAGGCTGGAGTAACCATTTTAATATCGGATAAATTCGACTTTCAACCAAAAGTCATCAAAAAAGACAAGGAAGGACACTTCATACTCATCAAAGGAAAACTTTACCAAGAAGAACTCTCAATTCTAAACAGCTATGCCCCAAATGCAAGGCCACCCACATTCATAAAGAAACTTTACTAAAGCTCAAAGCACACATTGCACCTCACATGCAATAATAGTGGAAGACTTCAACACCACACTATCATCAATGGACAGATCTTGGAAACACAAACTAAACAGAGACACAGTGAAACTAACAGAAGTTATGGACCAAATGGATTTAACAGATATCTATAGAACATTTCATCCTAAATTAAAAGAATATACCTTCTTCTCAGCACCTCATGGTACTGTCTCCAAAATTGATCATGTAATTGGTCACAAAACAATTCTCAACAGATATAAGAAGATTGAAATAATCCCATGCATGCTATCAGATCACTATGGATTGAGGCTGGTCTTCAATGGCAACAAAAACAAAAGAAAGCCCACATACACATGGAAGCTGAACAATGCTCTACTCAATGATAACTTGGTCAAGGAAGAAAGAAAGAAAGAAATTAAAGACTTCCTAGAATTTAATGAAAAAGAAAGTACAACATACCCAAACTTATGGGACACACTGAAAGCAATGTTAAGAGGAAAACATAGCTCTGATTGCCTCCAAAAGGAAACTGGAGAGAGCATACATTAGCAGTTTAACAGCACACCTGAAAGCTCTAGAACAAAAAGAAGCTAATACACCCAAGAGGAGTAGAAGGCAGGAAATAATCAAACTCAGGGCTGAAATTAACCAAGTAGAAACTAAAATAACTATACAAAGAATCAACAAAACCAGGAGCTGGCTCTTTGAGAAAATCAACAAGATATATAAACCTTTAGCCAGACTAACCAGAGGGCACAGAGACAGTATCCAAATTAGCAAAATTAGAAATGAAAAGGGAGATATAACAATAGATTCTGAGGAAATTCAAAATATCATCAGAGCCTACTAAAAAAGCCTATACTCAACAAAATTGGACAATCTGGATGAAATGGTAAGTCTGGTGTAATTCTGATAGGTCTGCCTTTATATGTGACTTGACCTTTTTCCCTTATTGCTTTTAATATTCTTTCCTTATTTTGTGCATCTGGTGTTTTGACTATTTTCTAGACAGATACCAAATACCAAAGTTAAGTCAGAATCAGATAAACCATCTAAACAGTCCCATAATGCCTAAAGAAATAGAAGCAGTCATTAAAAGTCTCCCAACCAAAAAAAGCCCAGGACCATCTGGGTTTAGAGCAGAATTCTATTGGACCTAAACTATCCCACAAAATAGAAACAGAAGGAACACTACCTAATTCATTCTATTAGGCCACAGTTACACTGATACCAAAACCTCACAAAGAACCAACAAAGAAAGAAAACTTCAGACCAATTTCCCTTATGAATACCAATGCAAAAATACTCAATAAAATTCTCGCAAACTGAATCCAAGAACACAGCAAAACGATTATTCACCATGATCAAGTAGGCTTCATCCCATGGATGCAGGGATGGTTCAATACCCAGAAATCCATCAATGTAATCCACTACATAAATACACTCAAAGAAAAAAAACACATGGTCATTGCATTAGATGCTGAAAAAGCATTTGACAAAATTCAACATCCCTTCATGATAAAAGTCTTGGAAATATCAGGAATTCAAGGACCATAGCTAAACATAGTAAAAGCAATATACAGCAAACCAATAGCCAACCTCAAACTAAATGGGGAGAAACTCGAAGCATTCCCACTAAAATCAGGGACTAGACAAGGCTGTCTACTTTCTCCCTATCTATTCAATATAGTACTTGAAGTTCTAGCTAGAGCAATTAGAAAACAAAAGGAGGTCAAAGGGATACAAATTGGAAAAGAAGAAATCAAAACATCACTATTCACAGATGATATGAAAGATATACTTATGTGACCCGAAAAATTCCACCAGAGAGCTGCTACAGCCAATAAACAACTTCAGCAAAGTGGACGGATATAAAATTAACTCAATCAAATCAGTAGCCTTCCTATACTTGAAGGATAAACAGGCTAAGAAAGAAATTAGGCAAATCACACCCTTCACAATTGTCACAAACAATATAAAGTATATTGGTGTGACTCTAACCAAACAAGTGAAAGATCTGTATGACAAGAACTTCAAGTCTCTGAAGAAAGAAATCGAAGACGACCTCAGAAGATGGAAAGAACTCCCATGCTCATGGATTGGCAGGATTAATATAGTAAAAATGGCCATCCTGCCAAAAGCAATCTACAGATTCAATGCAATCCCCATCAAAAATTCCAACTCAATTCTTCATGGACTTAGAAAGAGCAATTCTCAAATTCATTTGGAATAATAAAAAACCCAGGATAGCAAAAACTATTCTCAACAACAAAAGAACCTCTGGGGGAATCAGCATCCCTGATCTCAAGCTGTACTACAGAGCAGTAGTGATAAAAACTGCATGGTATCGGTAGAGTGACAGGCAGGTAGATGAATGGAATAGAATTGAAGACCCAGAAATGAACCCACACACCTACGGTCACTTGATCTTTGACAAAGGATCTAAAACAATCCAGTGGAAACAAGACAGCATTTTCAACAAATGGTGCTGGTTCAACTGGCAGTCTACATGCAGAAGAATGCAAATTGATTCATTGCTATCTCCCTGTACAAAACTCAAGTCCAAGTGGATCAAAGACCTCCACATAAAACCAGATACACTGCATCTAATAGAAGAGAAAGTGGGGAAAAGCCTTGAACACATGGGCACAGGGGGAAAGTTCCTGAACAGAACACCAATGGTTTATGCTCTAAGATCAAGAATCGACAAATGGGACTTCTTGAAATTGCAAAGCTTCTGTAAGGCAAAGGACACTGTCAATAGGACAAAACGGCAACCAGCAGATTGGGAAAAGATCTTTACCAATCCTATGTCTGATAGAGGGCTAATATCCAATATATACAAAGAACTGAAGAAGTTAAACTCCAGAGATCCAAATAACCCTATCAGAAATTGGGGAACAGAGCTAAACAGAGAATTCTCAACTGAGGAAACTGAGCGCTGAGAAGCACCTAAAGAAATGTTCAACATCCTTAGTCATCAGGGAAATGCAAATCTAAACAACCCTGAAATTCCACCTCACACCAGTCAGAATGGTTAAGATCAAAAACTCAGGGAACAGCAGATGCTGGTGAGGATGTGGAAAAAGAGGAACACTGCTCCATTGCTGGTGGGATTGCAAGCTGGTACAACCACTCTGGAAATCAGTTTGGAGGATCCTCAGAAAATTGGACATAATATTACCTGAGGATCCAGCTATACTACCCCTGGGCATATACTCAGAAGATGCTCCAACATGTAATAAGGACATATGCCCCACTATGTTCGTAGCAGCCATATTTATAGTAGCCAGAAGCTGGTAACAACCCAGAAGTCTCTCAACAGAGGAATGGATACAGACAATGTGGTACATTTACACAATGGAATACTACTTAGCTATTAAAAACAATGACTTCATGAAATTCACAGGCGAATGGATGGAACTTGAAAATATCATCCTGAGTGAGGTAACTTAGTCACATGGATGAACAGGGTATGTACTCACTGATAAGTGGATATTAGCCCAAAAGTTCAGAATACCCAAGATTCACTTCACAGCAACTGTTGGACTGAGTGTGAGGTCCCAGATGGAGGAGTTGGAGAAGGGACTGAAGGAGCTGAGGGAATTTGCAGTCCCATGGGGAGGGAGCAACAATAACAACTGGTCAGGTCCCCTGGTGCTCCCAGAGACTGTACCACCAACCAAAGAATGCATATGGAGGGACCCATGGTGCTGTCCACATATGTGGCAGACGAGGGCCTTGTTGTCCATCAGTGGGAGGAGAGGTCCTTGGATCTGAGAGTGTTAGATGCCCCAGTATAGGGGAATGCCAGGGAGGGAAGAAGGGAGTGGGTGGGTGGTTGGGGTAATACCTTTATAGAGGCAGGGTGAGGTGGGATGGGATAGGGGGTTTCCAAAGGGGAGACCTGCAAAGGGGAAACATTTTAAATATAAATTTAGTATAAAAATAAAACAAAATAAAATAAAAAGGAGTAGATTCTATAATCTACCCCTATTTGTCTAATATCTTATAATATTTCTATATCCCCCCCTTTCTTCTCAACCCCCTTTCCCTTACCTAAGAAAGAAAGTGAAGAGGAAAGGAAAGACAGAAATCCCTGAGTCTAAGTTTAATGACTCATTGCAATGAACGTTTTCAAGTGAAGATGTGTGGACAGAGGGATATACTGTGGGACACACTGACATATTACAGCTTCCGGGACTGGATTTTTTCTATACTTTGGTGTTGTTATTGTTGTTGTTGTTGTTATTGTTGTTGTTGTTGTTATTGTTGTTGTTGTTGTTATTGTTGTTGTTGTTGTTGGTGGTGGTGGTGGTGGTGGTGTGTGTGTGTGTGTGTGTGTGTGTGTGTGTGTGTTTTATTGGGGGGGTAGGTTGCAAAGGCAAAGAGCAGATATGAGGGGATGAGGAGATGAGCAGGACTGGGGTGCATGATATGAAACTCACAAAGACTCAATAAAAAGCTAATTTAAAAAAAAGAATGTTGACATATGTGGGTTTCTCACTGAAGGAAATATTAAGGAATCCATCAAATACTATAAAACTTGTGTCAACAACAAGGAATTTAAATCCTTTTATCTTTCCCATCTTGTAAGACATTTATGCAAATGTTTTAATCCTCTCACCTGATAAAACCTTTGTTTACGCAAAGGCCTTTTGCTGCATTCCAGGAACTGATGGTCTGGAGGAGTGACCCCTTTTCCCTTTCTCCTTCATTTCCTGTGTGCCATTTTTTTTTTTTAAGACTAAGCCAATCAAGTAAGACCAGACCCCAGGCAATAGGGAGAAGACACAGCTATCATTGGAGTTAGAATGAAAAGCAAAAGCTCTCTCTGTCTTTCTGTTTGCTCTTCTCATCACAAACTCTTGGTCAAGAATGAGGTGTGCCTTCTCCAGACTCTTAACTAGTGGTAGTCTCTTTCTTTGCCACTGGAACTTCTTTCTAACACTCATGAATGAGTCAAAGCCTCTTTGTCATTTGCCCTCCAAGGAAGCTCTCTAAAGTATTCCTAAATCCTATTTTGTGACTTTAACAGTCAATCATTGTCAGATGTTTTACTTTGTGTGGCTTCTGTAATGAGTCTGTTCAAGAAAAAAGCAGAACCTTAAAAAGTTCTTAGGTAACCCATGAATGTAGACCCTGGTCTTCACAGGGTTGTATAAATCCATTTCCTCCCCCTGACCTACTGTTCTGTGTTAGAAAGGCTGGGTCCAGCAGGAAGAGAAATTTCCAGATTGAAATTAGAAAGCATGTAATTTGTCAACAAAGGATAAAATAAAATAAAAAAAAATAGTAAGTTGAGAAAATGCAGTTCTCACCATAAAAATATATAGATGAAAAGTATCTAGATGTGGTGTTTATGCCCCAAACTAAGGGCTTGGGGAGACAGCTCAATGGATAAGTGCTTGTTGTAAGAGTAAATTTTATCTGAGTTCAGATCTCCCACAGCAGCATAACAAGCCTGGTATGCTGGCACATGCCTGTAATGCTAGCCATAGGGAGGGAGAGGTGGAAGAACCCATGCATGGGTCTGTCTAGCCAGTCTAGACTACTTGGTGACCTCCAAGTTCAGGGAGAGACCCTGTTTGAAAAAGTTAAACAAAAAGCCAAATAAATAAAGTAGAGAGATAATAAGAAAGACAACCAATGTCAACCTCTGTCCTCTATTTGCATGTGCAAATGCACCTGCAAACATACACACACACACACACACACACACACACACACACACACACACACCCCACATGCATATGTGCTTACATATATATATATATATATATATATATGGACATGCACACAAACGCATATAATTTGTTAATTTCCCAAATTATGAAGTCAAGTATATAACTTACATCTTGGTTTGTCTCACAGAGAAACTATCAATTGCTTTCTGTTTTTTCTATATCAAACTTTTACTCTAGATCTGGTCCTGAAATTCAATTAATACCTAGTCATCCAGGGTGTGGTGATACCCTCTTATAAACTCAGAACTTGAGAGACTAACACAAAAGAATCATAAGTGTGAGATCAGTCTGGACTACATAGCAAGACCATGTCTCAAAACAGAGCCAAGCATGGTGATTCATGCAAGTGACCCCAGCATTTGGGAGACTGAAGCTAGAGGGTTGCCATGAGATTGAGGACAGTCTTGGCTACATAGTGAATTCCAGGCCATCTTGGGCTATAGACTGAGACTCAATCTCAAAAGGAGGAGGAGGAGGAGGAGGAGGAGGAGGAGGAGGAGGAGGAGGAGGAGGAGGAGGAGGAGGAGGAGGAGGAGGAGGAAAGGAAGGAAGGAAGGAAGGAAGGAAGGAAGGAAGGAAGGAAGGAAGGAAGGAAGGAAGGAAGAAAGAAAGAAAGAAAGAAAGAAAGAAAGAAAGAAAGAAAGAAAGAAAGAAAGAAAGAAAGAAAAGGATACAGGAACCAAGCATCCATTTGGGAGAGACCTACAGTCTCACTTCATTAAATAGGACTTCACCAATTTGAAGGCAGTGACAGCTCATATAGGAGTTATTAGGGTTTTCTCAAGTACCATCTGAGGATAAAATGACTTACCAATTATCAGTGCCAATGAGATTGCTAAGGACCACTGCTGACATGTACATTAGAACTTCAGTAGGTGCATGTGAGAATCTGTTTAAATGGATCCTGTGACAGTCTTGGACAAATGTGGGAATGAACAATTACAGCAGCTCTGCCCATAGCCAAATGACTTTGGGCAGAGTATATCACTTTGCTAAGCCCTAGTTGTCTCAAAAATCAAAATGAAAACGTGTCAAAAGAGCTACTGTTCCAAAGCTGGATGGATCTGAGTCTCTGTGATGGTTTGCATATGCTCATCCCAGGGAGTGGCACTATTAGAAGGTGTGGCCTTGTTGGAGGAGGTGTGTCACTGTGGGGGTGGGCTTGGAGACTTTCCTCCTAGCTGCCTGAGTATGCCCAGTCAGTCTTCCACTAGCGGCCTTCAGATGAAGATGTAGAACTCTCAGCTCCTCCTGCACCATGCCTGCCTGGATGCTGCCATGTTCCCACCTTGATGATACTGGACTGAACCTCTGAACCTGTAAGCCAGCCCCAATTAAATGATGTCCTTATAAGACTTGCCTTGGTCACGGTGTCTGTTCACAACAGTAAAACCCTAAGACAGTCTCTATGAGAGCTCACTGTCCTTCCTCTTCCTCAAATTTCACTTATCCCAAAAAATCCAAAGAACTTCTCCACCCAGAAGAGAGGCATTCACTTAGTACAAAATAAGTACCTCTGCCTGAAAATAATAAAAACTTTGTTTCTTTCCAAATTTCTCATTTTACAGACTGGCTGTGAAGCTCAATTGGCGAGATGTACTTGTACTCTCAAAGTTACATGGTAATGACTAAAAATGTGACATTTGAGTTAAGAGATGATCAATGAGAAAAAACGCTCGCTGTATGAGCCTGAAGACCTGAGTTCTGATCCCAGCACCCAATAAAAGCCAGTCACGTGACAGCCACATCTCAGGGGCTTCCTGGCCAGCTAATCTAGCCAAATGGTAAGCTCCAGGTTCTGTGAGAACAACTTTAAATAAATAAATAAATAAACAAACAAACAAAGATAAAATGCTAAAGATAATGATAATGTCGAGGAGCAACTGAAGAGGATAGTCAACCTCAGTCTCTAGGTTTTATACACACATGTTATATTTCATCCTTCTAATGTAAGTTTCCCATAAGCAATTCTAACTTGGCCTTAACTAACATTTATAAAGAAAAAAATTACATGATTTTATTAGAGATATATTTCAGAATATACAACCTTAAGAAAGGTATGCCAATGTCATTTTCACACACGCAAAAAAGAAAATGGTCTGTGCATAAAGCTAACCCAAAACCAAGTGTATAAACCCTAAGAGCTGTGTGCTGAGCTCTGGATACTAGCTAGTGAACCGTGAAGAACAGAGCCAACGGTGCCCTGGAGGCCCGCCGCAGACAGCACATTAATGATTCCTGCATACACAAATTCATTGCTTGTTTAATTAAGTTAAATCAAGAATTGAATTTGTTTAATCATTAATTAAGAAACAAGTAGAGCTGTACTGAAATTTAGCACCTCAGGAAAAATAAAACAAGGAAAGAAACAATTACAGCATTTTGTACTCTATACCTATCTAGCAGTTTTTGGCTCTGTCTTCCCTCAGCTCTACACACACACACACACATACACACACACAGAGAAAGAGAGAGAGAGAGAGAGAGACAGAGAGACAGAGAGACAGAGAGACAGAGAGACAGAGACACAGAGAGAGACAGAGAGAGACAGAGAGAGACAGAGACAGAGACAGAAAGACAGAGACAGAGAGACAGAGACAGACAAAGACAGACAGAGACAGAGACAGAAAGAGAGGAAAAGGGAGAGGGAGAGAGTCAGGAGGAGGGGAGAAGAAGGGGGATAGGGATGAATAGTAGATAGATAGATAGATAGATAGATAGATAGATAGATAGATAGATAGATAGACAGATAGATGATAGATAGATAGATAGATAGATAGATAGATAGATAGATAGATAGATGATAGATTAGATAGATAGATAGATAGATAGATAGATAGATAGATAGATAGATAGGTAGGTAGGTAGATAGATAGGTAGATCATACATACATATTCAAACTGCTGTTTTCTGAATAAAAGTGAACTTCATTTGTTTATACATCAGAAATTTCAGTTTATTCTAAAATGACCTGAAGAGATTTTGTTCATTCTTAAAATGACATTTTCCTTTCTTAAGAAAGAAAACAGGATTAGGATGGTTGGTCATCAGTACAGTGCCTCCTGTGCAATCAAGAGGCCCTATATTTGGATCCCTAGAACATAAAAGGCCAAGGGAAGAGATGCACTACCATAACCCAGGGGTGTGGAGACAGGAGAATCCCAGGCGTTTGCTGGACAGCCTAGCTGAAACTGTGAGTTACAGATTCAGTGAGAGATCCTGTCTCAAAATATAAAGGTGAAGGGGAATAGAAGAAACATACTCAAAGTCAGCCTTGGGTTTCCACATGCTTGCCAACAGGTCCACATGCACACCACACCCACACTAATAGGGACACTCGGTATGCGCGCGCGCGCGCACACGCGCACACACACACACACACACACACACACACACACACACACACACACACAGACGGGGGGGGGAGGGAGGGAGAGAGAGAGAGAGAGAGAGCAAGCTGGCTTTCTTTCATCCCCAAAGAGTTAATATTGAGTGGAGATAATAAATTTCAATCTTAAGTAGGTTCTCAAGAAAACTACCAGTCACGTCATATCCTTCTGTAGTCCAGTCTTGCCTCCTATTCTAGTATTCAGAATAAAACAAGGAGCTGCATTTATTCATCATCTGTAATGAGATTTTCTCTCAGCAGCTACTATCAAATGTAGAACAACACATCAAACTCTAGGGCTCACACTAAGGTAAGAATTTGGCTATTTTGTCTGAGAATATAAGCAGTTCTCTAAATGTACTGCTGGGTTTGGCTTGTGAGTCCCTGAACCCTGCAATGGGGTCACGATTTGACATATTTTACTAGTGTACCTGGGCAGTTTATTCTGATTGCTAGTATTCATCAACTACCTCCTTCCTGATATCTTTTACAGGTGTTTCCATCAAACTGAATGGGAATTCTGACATGCTTGATTTGAGATTTTGTGTTTAGAGAAGGAAGGTGTGGTTTTCATTTGATAACATGATTCAAGATTGGACAGCTGAGACTGTCTGCTTTGGCATAATTGACCATGTCCTGGACTGGTTGTCATAGCAACAAGCATCCAAATTATTGACCTGATTTTTTTCCTTCAGAGTACAGAGCTGTGAAGTGAGGGAAATACTCCCTCCAAGTTGCTCCCAGCCAACACGGGCGAGTTTTCTCACTTATTATTCTTGAAAGTTGATTTTCAAAAATCCTATTTTTCAAGCCCCAGTCTGGTGGGTTAGTCAGAACATATATACAGTCAAACCACATGTAACCACGTGAAGCATTATTTGCCACGGTAGATCATTCATGGAGCTCTCTGTATGTGTCATGGGAAGTTGAAATCTTTATGGACCGAAGTAAATATGAAAACAGTGTAAAAGGAAGTTGCAAATAAAAAAGGGCAGAATTTGCTGAATGGATATAGAGTACAGGCACAGTAGTTTCCTTTGAATGATCCAGAAAAATATGTCATTTTAGTGCCATATGTAAAACATATATGGTTATGTTTACACTTAAATATATAAACCTCCAAACCAATATTTAATTTTAATAAATGTGGTTTTTGGCTTATTAATTCTTGCTGCTCAGTACAATCTACAGGGGTGTGTGTGTGTGCATTTGTGCATTTGCTATGGTTATGAAAGAAACAATCAACACACACCTTACCCTACAGAGAGAATCCACAGATTCTGGTGACTAAGCCCAAAAGCAAGCACCTCAAAGAGAAGCATGCAATTTCAGGAAAAGACAGACAGGATGGCTCACACCTGCAGTCTCGACATTCCGAGACATGGTGAATTCCAGGCTAGCCTGGACTAGAGGGAATGCTACCTTACCACCACCACTATCTCCCAGAGATCCACAAATGCTGCAAAATGCTACACAAGAACTCAGCCTCATAGTTAGGGAACCGGAGGAACTGAGTTAGGATGAACTGTAAAGGATAAAGTACCAGCAGAGATGGGAGAGAGTGAGCCTAAGACTACTGACAGAGAGATAGGAGCAACAAATCCCAGAGGTGCACCTCTGTGGTCCTGCAGAGCTGGGTCTGGAGGGCTAGAACTAAAGGTGCATGCTCTAATATCAGGGAAGTTTTTTAAAATTTAACTCATATATCTTGAACCAGTAATGATGTGACTGTGGATTCAGAAAAATAATGAGACATGGATATATAAAGTGAATTAAAGTAGAAGGGCTAGATGGCACGAGCTAATGATAATGGTACCCTTGGCTGTGCTCATGAGTCACTGATAATTTACCTGTAAAGAGCTGGGTATGGCAGAGCCCATCTATAATTCTAGCACTGGGGAAGTGGAGGCAGGAGGACCTGGAGTTCAGGGTCATCCTCAGTTACATACTGAGTTTGAGGCCAGCCTGGGTTATATGAGACCCTGTGTTTATATTAATATATACAAAGTTTGCCAACAAAGAAGTTATGGTTGTTGATGAAAATTCATAGGAAGATATCAATCAACCATTTCAAATGCTGGTCTACAGCATGAAATAAATTTTCTAATACTAGAGAAATTTTCTTATACTAGAGAAACTCCAGTTTAGATAGCATATATATTGCAGATGTCAA